>JAFBJZ010000831.1:5967320-6598541 GCA_016785225.1 Psettodes erumei
ACAAAAAAGTATTGGAAAATTAATATTTTTTTCCTATGGTTTGAGCCAGTGACATAAAAGACAGCAATCACCTGAAATAACTGCAATAACATTTTGAAGGAGCTGCTGATACTGACTTTGTGTTTGGCTTATAGTGTGCACCAAAGGAGAACATTTCCGGATCCATGAAGGCACTGGAGGGAGCTGAGTGATGTGTAAGAGAAGTCGGCTGTCCTTCTGCATCCCTGGAGAGCTGTCATATTTTCACCAGGGAGAGTAGAGACTTTAGGAGTGTCAGCCAGGCTCTCATTTCACCTCCTGTTGGAGTGGCAAGAAAGAAACAGTACTCTCAGTTCTCCCTCTCTTCTCATCAATGCAATGACTGGCCTGTCAGCAGGGTATGGGGCAAATCAATATGTGCCTTTACATGAGAACATCTTTGATGAGCTTAGCTTGCATAAACCATTCTCAGCTAGATACAGTAACAAGGCATTAGATGAGCCCAATGCACACTTGAAGACTATTTGCTTTGCTTCTCTTAAAATGTCCAGATTTTGAGTTTAACACAAACTTTTCTTCCTTCCTTTTTTTTGGACAGAGTCAAATACTGGTCAAATACCCATCTTCCTTGTTATGTTACACTGGAGGTATTAAATGTGTTATTTGAAAACTCCCTCATTCATTTATTTTTCATGGCTCTGTTCTTTCTGCACCTGTGGGATGTGGGGTGTCTGCTGAGGTGTGAACCCTGTTCACCCACTCAAAGTCTCAGCTTTAATCTCCCAGCTTGCTTGAGATTCAACCCAGGAACTTTAAATCCTCCTCCATTAGTATTGGCACTGAGCTGGACTCTTATCTATTTTTCCACTGCACACATGCATCTCCCCGTAGGCCATAGTTCAAGCTGTTTCTCAATGGATGAATCTTATTTTATAGTTTTACCCTGTGTCAAAGGAATTTTCCCATGATTGTAAGAGTCAGACCACAGTAAATAATGCAATATGTTGTTATACATGATCTATTTGTGATAATAATAGCACTAGCTTTGCAGTTGTCACTGTTGCATAGGAGTTACTGGATTCATGTGATCACTTTTGCTTATTGACTATTCATCCTGTAAGCAGATTAGCTGCTTGATATTACATAATGGTACATTCTACCACCTCACCCCAGCCCCATCACCGGTTTGATGAGATGGATGGTGGAAACAGATGAGATTTTAGAGAGGTAATTAAAAAATATTTCAATAATTGGAATCAGAATAACACTAGGTTTCTTGTTGGTGTATCTTACAGCTGGTTGTGGATATTAATATGCCTAGCAAACTGAAATTACCTTACGATTAGCTAATGCTATTTAGCTCGTTCAAAACAAATAGCTGTCTTAAAAATAGATATCTTTTGCTGAAAGCCACTCGCGCAAAACACACAGCATTTTGACTCAGTATAAAGTCATTTTGAATCCACAATCTATCCCGTAATATCTAAGGTTGCTATAGGTAGTTACTGTAAAGTGACTCCCACAATGATGAGGCTACACGGGAAAGCAGCGGGATAATAGAAACTATAGACCATAAAATGTGCTGTCATCAACATGAACAGATTACAGTGAGGCCAATGTTTTACAAGGCTGGGCTTCAGTGTGATGGAGCCTGTCAGTCAACTGACGAAGAGCTGGAAAAGATCCAGTTCAAGTGGCAAAACACGACTGAATCTCCCAACTTGGCCAGTGGAGGCCTTGAGGTTAAGGAGGCAAGCTTTTCAATCGGGAGGTCAAGGTTAAATCCCCATACCAGTAAGAAAAAATCTGGGTGTTGAAGGTGAAATGCCCAGTCAAGCACTGTACTTAAGTTACATAACTGTAGCAACTTTTACTACTTTAAACTTCAACTTAACAATGAGCATTGATTTCATGTTGTTTATTTGTTTTCTGTCACTCCTTTTTTCCTAAAAAAGATGCTCAATAGAAATATATATTTTTTAAAAACCTTCTACTTCACTGCATTTCAGGTACAAGTGTTGTACTTTTAAATCCACACCATTTATTCACATGCTTTTCTTTTTGACTGACAAGCTACCCAGCAGCACAGTTACTGCTGATAATTTTGGTGATACTTTACCACTAAAAAACAGAAATGTTAACCTCTTGATGGCACTAGAGGAAACATTAGATCACCAAGACAAATGGAATCATCCCCCGGCAACCACACGTCACGTAAAACCTTTAATGGAAATCCATCCAATAGCAGAAATATTTAAGGTATCAAATGTGGTGGAAGTGGTAGAAGTATCCATATCAAATATTTAAACAGTGTTCAGTTTCTGTGAATGTTGCAGTGTGATGCTTTGTGTATGCTCAATACCCCTGTATAGAGGGGAGATGCTAGCCCATATTGGTTCATATTGTAGCCCATATTGGAAATCATTCGCCTCTTACACGAAGCGGTTTTCTTCCTTAATGATGAAATATCATGTAAAAAGCATTTGCAGCTGTGTGCAGGAAGTCATATAGTGTGTGTTGATCCTGAGGGAAATGCTGTGTATGCCTGGATTTATACCATCTGGGACTACACACCAAGCAGATGTGGGTGTTATAGGGGTGGTTTTGATCAATTACACTTGCATTTATTGGTTTAAAAGGTTCAAACACTGCTAGTTCACAGGCTTATTTGTGCTGATGGTGCAGTCAACACCTCTTTTCATTTCAAACCAGAATTAATTAGAATTAATCTGTTTTTAATGAAGATATTAGCATTTCTTCTGGCTGAGACCTGTTGGCACCTTATGTTGAAGCTTTCATTTCTGCATGTGCTTTTTTACTTCTTCCATGACTCCCCTTGGACATCGTTGTAGCTAGTGAAACATTTATATGTCATACGTCATATAAAATCTGATTTGTACCCCTTTGAGTCAATTACTCAGCCTCTGTTGTCGAAGCTGGGAGGTAAAATGCCCTCAAATCTGAATTAAGCCTATGTTTGGGTTAATAATTTTCTCCTGCTTGGAACAAACAACAGCCAGGTTCTTAAAATAGCCCTTGGCTGAGGCAAAGAGGAAATTTAATTATATTTGAAAGAAGGAGCACCATTGTTTCCATAAGAAGAGCAGCTTAGGTGCTAAATATTTTGTTGGATCCCACGTAGTAGCATAATATGCAAAAGCCTCAGAGAGCTTCTTGATATCAAAAGGCTATTTCCAGTTGCTGATACCTTTTGGATATACCCAATTGTGCTATCTGTATGCAATGTAAACTTCACATTTCCAAACTGCATTTCTAAGAGGCACCTTGATTCTGTACCGCATTGCTCTTGTTTCTGTGTTCTTCTCTGGCTTCATTCACTTGTTGTGGAAGTATTCAGTGGAAAAGTAATTCAGTTTGTGTCCTGATTATTATTGGATTAGTGGGTTCTTTAATTCTCTCCCGGATCGGACAGAGAAAATAATGATTAATCTCAAGGTAAAGGATGAGCCAAGGAAATGATTAACTGCCGTTTGTTGAGTCTGGTGGGGGCCATGTCAGTAGGCCTGCATGCAGACATAGTGGAGGGGAGAGAGGGACTGGAGCTTGATTCTGCTTTTAACTTATACTTAACCTTTGCCTCCTCCCTTTTCAGGAACTGTTGGCAAAGTCTGCTGTTGGGCTTAAGCTGAGCCTCATGGGAGATTCTGACAAATAAGGAGCCAAACCAGAGGCACAGCTGACTGCCGCTTGTCGTGGACTCATCACCCCACTCCACCCTCACCAATCGCCATGGTTGTGTTCACACGTGACAGAGGGGCTGGCCTCCAGGACAGTTGTGCTCTTGATGGATAAAAGAAAAACTATCCACTGGGGTCAGTATCCTCCTCTCCATTTGCACAAAAATCCAGAAATCACCTCTCATCTTCCTGTTTTACTGTTTCCGCTTCAACACATCCTTTCACCTGGCAGTATTGACTGTGGACGGTATTGGCTGATTCTTGCTCCTTTCCAGGAAGGCACCGTGCTCATCAATTTCCCACAGTCTTCCTGTTGTGATGACCGGTTACAGTTTGCTCAGCGTACTGGCAACGAGCCTAAATAATCCATTCATTTAAATGAAGCAGATATGACAATCTTGCCCCGAAACAGCGTATCCTGTTGTCCTGAGGCAAAGGAGGATTAAGAGCATAAGATTTTTTTTGACTCTTGAAACATTTTAAGGCCATATGATTAGCATATGTGAGCGATAGCTCAAGCTTTAAAAACATCCTGGAATCCAGGGACATGAAATGAGATGAAGCACAGTGGGGGAATTCAAGACTAATGCCTGGAAGGCTGTCTAACATGATTAGCTGAAGAGGTAGGATGTCTGCAAGCGAGCTGATAACATGACCTTGGTGTCACCAAGGTCCACTGAGGTGTTTAGTATATGGAGCTGATGATCTGAGACTGAATCCATGCTGCATTCTGTGTTCACCTTGTTTTCAAGGATGTGTAGTCTTTTAGAAAAGAGCAGCAAGACAAAAAAAACCATTTGTGTCCCGCGGTCACCCTTTGTGGTTGGTGATGAAATTAAGGACCTTGACCAACAGCCCTGAATTTCTTACAGGAAATGTTTGTTTTTACAGCACTTTCCTATTGTCACACACAATTCCCTATCTTCTTCCTTTTATCCACCATAATGAAACACCTTGCACCAACCAATCTCATTTGAGAAAACACTGGGCAAGAGGGAAGAAATTGAGTTTTGTGTTGCTCAAAAGTGATTGGTCACAGCAGGTTGGGGGCGGAAGAGGAGTGTTGTTGGTTTGACAGGTTCGCGTGTGGGTGAAGACAAAGCGCTCATGCCTCCCACGTACCACCCCCCTTTCTTGGAGCGCATGATTTCTCGTTCATTGCTCGCATCGCATACATCCCCTGTGCACGTTCCTCTGTCAGCGGGCTAAAAATGGTACGTATTGATAAACGTTACAATAAGCAGAATGAAAATGACAGACTCCCGTCTCAACCCTCCATGTCTTTCCAAGCAAACCATCCTTCCTCGCATGGTCACGCATGTTTTGCACTTTTCACAGCAGCCTATCCGATCTCCTGCCCACCTGTATCATCCACCTACTGACATCATCTGTCCCTCTTAAATGTCATTGTTTCCCTTGCACGTCCAATATCCTTATGAAGGTTGGACGTCACACTGGTGGGCGAAAATGCCACTGAAACATGATTACAGACTGTTTTCCAGTATCATCTGATAGGTTATTTCCACTGTGGATGTTATAATAAACAAGAAGACCTAACTGTTGTGTAAAATTAGATGCTCAGAGATTAAAAAAACTAAAAAAACAATCAATTGCTGGAAGTGAGCTTCCTTGGTAATACATGAATTTGGCTGTATTATGAAAAACATCTACAGTACATCTCCCCTGTTCACCGATCACACTGCTGAGTCTGTTTTCTGTCAGTGAATCTGTTCTTTCAGAGATCATTTCCTAAGGGAGTTATGATTTTCATTTGTGTGATATACTGCTCAGATCCTTTTTTTCATTAGACTCTTCACATGGTGCCATCAGCATCTAAATTAGTCTGAACAAGCCTTTTTTTCCTCTCTAAAAAAAGAAAATGTTAACCATTGACCGTCATGTCATCATGTGGTGCCTTGAGGCTGACAGCTGGAAAATGTTTAAAATATATTTATGAATTTATCTCTGCATCAGCTTTGCATTTTATCTAATCACTTCCTTTGTTAAATTTTCTTTTTTAGGCTGTTAATATTTCAGTGATGTAGCGGCTCCATTTTCCAGATATCTCCTTTTGCAGACTTTCAAACAAGCACTGGCTAGTTTTTCCTGCACTGAAGTAACAATGCTAATATTATATAACACCTCAGCATCCCTTTGACTTACTCACTTTTAAAAATTATTTTACTCAGGCTGGGATGGGCAGTCTCGGTGTATCACATAGGTCTACATGAGGGGTCAAGAATTATAAATGCAATGATCTTCTTCCTGCCATGGGTCAAAATAGATTTGAGTTACAGAGGAAAATCTATGATCTGGCCCAGTTGCATTTTGAATGAACAGTAAACTGGTGTGTTCTTTTATTTTCCAGAAATGTGTTCATTTTGCCAAAAAGCTGTTCTATTCAATGTGTGCTACTCCATCCTGCTTCCACCCTGTGTATCATTCCCCTCCCTACACCTTTCATGCTGCTTCTGCCAGCAAATCCTCAGAGGTCCTTCCTCCAACACTAATTCAACACCTCTGTTAAAAGTTGAATGTCTTTTATTACCACCTGCATGTATATCCTTGATGCTCTTACAAAGGTAATTCAAAACACATAACCAAGCGCTTTTACAGACAAACTGTAACTGTACGGCACAGACGTGACACAAAGGAACATGTGACACTGCACAGTTTTTGATGGTGAGGTGGAGACAGAGAGGATATAAACTGCATGTCGCCTACAAAGACATTACAAGAGACACATGGAGGGGGTAAGGAAGACTATAAAAAGTGAGGTAGATTTAATGATTTTGTCAGACAGGAGCAATTCTATTGTAGTTCCAAATTAAGAAGTATTCAGACCTTTTACTAAAATCACTAATACAACAATGTAGAAATAATCCATGACAAGATGAAGTCCTACAAAAGACTATTTAAGTACAGTACGTTAACAGCTAACTACTATGGTACATCCTGACAAAAGGGGCGTGAGTAACTCTGCTCTCTTTCCTTCAACTGATTACAAGCAGTAACGTTACGAACCACTGGCTTTAGCAACGCTTTGTGTTGAATAAACGTGTTCAGGGTGCACTGCTCATCTACACATTACGGTAGAGAAAATCCGCTTTCGTGTGAGCATGGATCGTTACGGTAATCGGCAGCACTCTCTCCCTCTCTCTCTCTCTCTCTCTCTCTCTCTCTCTCTCTCGCGCTCTCGCTCTCGCTCTCGTTCTCGCTCTCTCTCTCTCTCTCTCTCTCTCTCTCTCGGGTTGTTTGCTGCCCCGGGGTTTGGTGAAGGAAAGCACGGAGCTCCTGCGACGAACCTCCACATTGTCCGCTCCACTCACTCACCCAACTAGTAGCGAACTCTCGAAGCAAAGTCTCAAAAGCGCTCCGCTTGTTACCGTGAGTTACACGTTTTTATCTTCACTCTGGTCGTTACTGCGAAGTAATATATATACATATACATATACATATATATGTATATATGTATCTGTCGGCGTTTTGTCGAGTTAACATTCGTCTGTTAGCCAAAATATAAAGCCGTTTCGCGCTGGCTCGATTGGAAGAGCTTATCCGCTGTTTCTGTTGTTGTGAGCTACTTTATCTTTTCATGAAGTTTAAAAATATATATATTTTTAATTGTTGCATCAGTCTATGATTTTGGCGACATTTGACAAAGCCGAATAAGTTGAGAGAGCGCGGTGGACCGCTCTGAAATGAAGCCAGTATGAAAGAAGAAAAATGAGTGACGGTGTGTTTGTAGGTGAAACGCTTCATCAGAAGGTGAACCCCTTCATTTCTCTCAAACCGTTTTAACGGCTGAAGCTGCTGCACCCCACCCAGTCACTCCAACTCTAAAGGTATTTATTTTCCAAAGGTTAATGTTTGTAAGAAAACTAATTGTGTTGCTTACCCAGTCAAAAAGACCTCTGAAAAAAGGGCTGCCACTACTCAGCATTAAGGATGTGCTTTGATAGATCCCTGTGGGGATAGGCAAAACTAAAACATGAATAAATCGTACTTTTTTGGCCGAGTTCATGTCTTAACTCGGGAGGTGTGATAGTGTGGGCCGTGGGAGCCAAAACACACTGAAATCCCGATGTTTGAGAGATGGAAAATGCCCAGCACCTGAAGATATTTCATGAAACAAATGCCAGTGTGCCATCCGTCGTATACTGTAATGTTTATTTCATTCAGTGTCCTCTGGAAGAAATGCACCAATCAGTTGGGACTTACTTACAAGGAAGTGAGGTGTGTTGGTGCAGCTGCTGGTCATTCTTGGGAAGATGTGCATCAGCCAGTGTACGGTTCGGGCTCGCGTTGTACGTGTCAAGACCTGTCCCAGGAGCGCTTCAGCAATGCTGCAGCAGTCTCTGAATGAGCACCCATGTTGGAGGTGTTGTGCGCTGAGCTGCAGCTTACTGCAGCCTCCGTCCTGTTTCCCATGAGGGTTGTTCATCAGATGACTGAAATATAAGCTCAATTTATTTTCCAGCCTTTGGGTGGAAGAAGAGGAGACAATGAACAGTTGTATTTTTCCCCTCAAAATGACACCAGCTCATGTTTGTATTGGTACAAGCATTTCAACACATAACAAAACCTAACCCAAGGTGCTGGCCTCAGTCAAACAGAAGCCAGTCACATGAGGGAAGCAACATGGTGGCTAATGCATTCCCAATATGTCACAATGTAAAGTCGAATGGGGAGACAAATAAGGGACTTTACCCTCAGAACAAAGCCTTGAAAGGTGCTTATTCGGTCGGATTCAAGCCTTGTTCCCATGGCCGCAGCAGCACCATCAGTCTCTAATCACCTTGTGATCAGGAATCCACATATCATCCAAGCTCTGTGGGTGTGCGCGGGTTTCTAATTGGCCCAAGAAATGGGAAAGTTGAAATGGACTTGTTTCTCTGTTCTTAGTTCCTCATGGTGACCAAAGGAATACGGTTGATGAGGACTGGGCAGCAGTGTGTGCCTGTTGAAAACAGTGGCTGTGCAGTTACTTGTAAAATGTGAACCGCAACTTCTTTTTCAATCAGAACTGAGATCACAGTTCTTGAGCAACATATTCTCTCTTTGTTATTATAATAGCATAATGTATTTTCTTTAGGAAGACGGCAAAGCAATATGATCATTAGTGAAATGGAGTATCCACTTCACACATTGTAAACAAAGTGTAAAATACATTAGTGTATGATGATGTAACATGACACTGCAGACCAAGAGCATTGTAAGGACCAGCTATTGGAATGGAGGCATGTTTATTTAGCCCTCCCCCAGACAACTGTATGCTGTGGTGCAATCAACAATGCAACGGCGACAGTGAAACATGAGTGACACGCTGTTTTTACATTGCACGCAACATCGCCACACCGTAATCTCTCGACTCATTTGGCTTTTTTATCTCACCATGACACGCAGCAGATATGTTTTCACATCTTCCCTGCCTTCCTGTGTGTCATCATGTGTTGTAAAACAGTTCCTGTCATTTGTCGTAATGGTTTAGGGAGAAAAGGGAACGCTTGCTTTAACGCAGTTTGCCTCCCTGCTAATTGTAGCGTGGCAGAAAAATGTGATTTGGAGATTTGGGTTGTGAATCAATATAGCGATTCAAATATGATTAATTGTTCAAGAGCTTCCCTGTCCTGTCATCCAGTGCAGGCAAGCACAATCAAAACATTGGGTATTTTCAGTGCTAACACTGTATCTTTTGTCTGAATGCAGAAGTGGCTCTGGTAAATGGGTCAGATCTAGCCTGATGATGACCTTTTTTCCATGAACGCTTGTGACCGCAGGATATTGTCACCTCAGCCAACCCTCAAAGACTCTTTCAGCTTTTGTTGCAACCTCCTCTCACTAATGGCTCTCATCCAGAACAAAAGCCTGGCTCTTTGTGTCACATGGAAATGGTAAACATTGTCATTGCACTGTACTTAATACCTGTCTGGGCCATGGAAATGTTGCATTATATTATGACCTTTCTTTTCAAAAGAGTCGTTTTTGCTACGGGGGTAGTATTGGTGGAAGTAGTACATTAGTAGTATATTTTCTACAGAACCGAGTGAAAACTAATCGCTTTTCTTTGCAACTTTTGAATCAGTCCCCATGCACGCCGCACCAGACTGGATACAGAGTTAAGCTGGTATCAGTGGAGTGGGGCTCTGAGGCTGAAATGATCCTTGGAGAGTTAAGCAGTAGCATATGTACATGGTTTTTGTGTGTCTGTGTAGTTTTGGTGAAGAGGCACCGAGGCAGCGCTACGTGCAGCCCTGGGCGGTCCCACAGGTCCTTCACATACTCTTGGCACGCTGCATGCTGGGTAGCCAAAGCAGATGGTGACCCCTTTTTTTATTTGAACCCATCAGCCATTAATTAACACTTCTGTTGACAGCGCAGTCCACCAGTGACACAACAAATTGTACACATTGTCATTTTAATGGTCGTTTATCATGGAGCTGTACAAATGTACATCTGCAGGCTGTTATGTGTGAAGGGTAGTATTTACCCTGCCCGTGGCACTTGTCCCCGAAAGATCAGACACAGTTGAGCGTAGAGTGACTGCTAAGGATCTTTGCCTCAAGACATTATTTTTTATTCATATGCAAGCACAAAACGCAACGTGCAGCTAATTTTTCCAGCGTCGTTATGGTGATTGTCACGTTATATGTACTGGTAAAATAGCAACACATATGTTTTACCTTAGCAAAATGGCAGTGAGCTATATTTAGTTTCATCCTTCCGTTCTGACTTCTGGTCTGTCTCTCAGGACTTCTGTGTACCAGTAATAGTGTTCTGCCACCGAGGACGGCTTTTCTTCCTGACGTCTTGGCTTTTAATTTCCTACTGTCTGGTGTGACAGTGGGTTATCCATAGGCTTTAATAATGGCCGTACAGCAGATGCGCTTCTCTATCCGGTGTTCAAGATAAGAGAAGCTAAGACCATGTGCTGCTTTTCAGACTCTGCTTGTTTCACGGCTGTGAAAGGCGGCTCAACTCATTGATTATATCTGTGGAAGATAGAAAAGCAATTCCGTTGTTGATTGCTAAGGAAGCAATGCGGATAGTTTCTGTGTATTTTGCAAATAATTTCCCTCAGGCAGTCCCAGCTGTCGGCATAAATTTTGGCAAAATCTCATTTTGGATTCATTAACTTTGATAACTCCTAAACTTCATATTGTATGTTGTACAACATGCGGCACTTGCATCCTCTTTTGCTCTCTTAAAAAAATCTGGCTTTTTTTTAGTGCTACTCTTTTTTTTTTTTTAATTAAGTAAAGACATTCCAGACTGAAAGTTGGTCTTTTTCCATTTTATAAAACATGTGCTATAATTTGAACTTGACAGGTTCATTTTAATGAGCCCTGTGGGACATTTGGCAAAGTAGTGGCAGCAACAGGAGCATCATCTCCCCCCATTAGTGGTTAGGAACACAGAGTGAAGTCCAGACACCCCAAATCACTAAGTAAAAGTTTCCTTTCTGTTCAATTCAGTGCTACATGATGGTTTAGTAATTGGCTTGTCTGTGGTAAAAGGCCTGCAGTCACCTAAAATGACGATATGTCAGGCTGTGCTGGTCAGCTGTTTGCAGTGGAGACTGGCTGTATGAAGTCTGTATGTGTTCATTCTCACAGCAGAGTGTTGTGATTTTTCTGGGCGCTCCTGTGAGTGCATGCATGGAACTTTCAAAAAAAAAAAAAAAAAAGGTTTCATATTTCCCACTTGCCATTTGGACAAAGTCACCTTTCACTTCTCCTCAGCAGCGCCTCTAACACGTTCAGTACTGGTGTTATACATTTGGTGAGCTGACCCCATGGAAGGCCTCAGATCTTACAAAGTGATGGAGGAAGCGGTGACGTATCTGCCACTAGTTTTAAAAATTAAGCCTGCAGCTTTATCTCGCCATAGGTTCACCCTATCAGCTCAGAGCCGTCCCTCTGCAGGCTGCTGAGCACTCTTCCTCCAGTTGCCATATCTTTTTCATTCAGTGATTACATCTTGATGTTGCAGCTCAGCAGCAGCTCATCACAGAACATTTGGATCCCACTGAACTGACAACTGCTACTAGTTTAGTGTATTATGGATCACTTAATGTCCTGGGTCATGTAGAGTTTTCTTCACTAAAGTACTTTCTCCATGATTGGAGCAGAAACCTGCTGGTTTGAACACAAAAGTAGGAAAACAAGGCACACCATCAAAGCATTCGCTACCCGTAGGGCTTCACATTTTATTACAATATCATTTCAAATGTGTTTGACAAAACTTGATTGTTGTTTTTCTGTGGTAATCTGGGAAATAATTACCAGGAAATAATTGATTGTGGCTAACGTAACGCAGAAATGGGACCCTTGGTGTTTTGTCCACCTCAGCCTGATCGTGTTGCAGCTCCTCTCCTTACTGATCGCCTGCCTCTACAGTGCAGCATCCCGCTGCATGAGCCAGTCAAATTAGCATGTGAAAGTGAAACACTAATTGGGCTCTGCAGTGAGTGACTCTGATTTCAGACACTGAGGTTAGGAAGATGCACAGGTTCATTAAGTTCAGATGCTAATCATCATCAGCAAAGCAGTGTGGATGGTGCCGAGCGAGTTTATATTTTTGAACAATTACTTTTAGTAACTGGTTCAACAAGCTCTTAAAAAACAAAGTGTAAAAGATTAAATTACGCAATAGTTATTCATTGTTATTTCAATGTGTCAGATACACAGGCTATTTAATGAACATCTAATTAGATAACTTAAGTACGGAATCAGACTCGAATCAGGGACAAAAAACTTGATCGGGACGCTACGACCGGCTAATTTATTTCATTTTTTTATTTGTATGACAACAAATCTGCATACAGTTCCAAGTAAAGACCCTGATTTTGTAAAAAGTGAAACTATAAATTGTCAAAGTCTGTGTCTCATTCACAAGGAGTTGTTTACGTTTCTGAAGCAGTAGAAAATAAGAATATATATAGATAGCAACGAGACTGTGTATACTGTTCTGCATGTAACTAACAGAGGTCAGACATGCTAATTCAGCAACAGGGGCTGCTGCTTTATACCCATTCACACCCGGCACGCTGGTGGTGCCACCACTAAAAATCACCCATGCCTCCAGCATGCATACGCTCTGCACAAACGTGACCCTGCAGGCATCATACTTCCACATATTTGCATTATGTCTGCTGATTTATGGATTTTAAATTTTCTTTAGATTTAAATTTATTGTTAAAGTTTTCAGACCCCCCCCAAACATAATCTATTATAGGACAAATGAAATAATAATAATAAATCACACTTCCGGGGGGAAGAAGCATGTTTAATGCAAATGTATGCAAATGCATGCTAACAATCCAGCGCCTGTTGTATAAAGTGACTGAAACCCAAGATAAAATATGGTTCAGCCTGGAAGCCTGCAGAGTCCTGCCTTGCACACGACACATAATATGTATACCCTCACTCACACATACACACAAGTAACGGTTTACGTCTTTGTGGTTGCGTTATTGAGGCAGATCTGCAAACACTTCAGTTCGACACCACTAGGAAAGATGTGCTTCCTGTCCTAATAGGACACCTTTGGTAACAGAGTGGGATCAGTTTGGTTCTGTGTCAGAGCTCAGTCAGCTGTCACACAGAGCCTCTGAGAGACCAGCTTTGTTAAGGCCGTGCTCCACGGCCACAACATCATGCAGTTTTAATGCCTGCGGTCTTGTATACCCACCAGTGAAATACAGTTTGAATGCTGTTCTTCTTCCAGCAATGGCACACAGTAACCCCAGGCTGTGCTCGCTTCTTTCATCCTCACTAACTTTGAAATAGAAAGAAATCAAAGAAGATGAATGCCACCTTTTCAAGCTCAAGCTTCCAGGCACATAGTGCAGCAATACTTTACACGGTTTCCTGTGGCGCTTTTTATAGTTGAGGTGCCCCTCTGCCTGAGCACCTCTGCTGACGTAAAAGAAATGATTACATTCTTATGAAATGTAATATTATTAAGCTTCACACAGCAAAGGGAACATGTTGACTAAGGAGGTTGTTTAAACTGTCCTCACTAAAAGTAGTTCAGTAACAAGAAGCAGCTTAGTGTGATTTCTGGTATTTATCTGAAGTTTGAGATGGCAAGTAACACCAGTGACGTTGATATCAAGGTGGCAGGGAGCGGCCCGGTTCGCTCCATCCAGCCTAGTGGGTAATGGATAACCAAAATAGTCAACTTGCTCTGCAGTAAATAATTAGAGCAGCACCTTTTATTGTCGTGAATAGATTCAACTTTATTGGTAACGTTGTCTACCGTTGGTCACCATGAGGTGAAAGGCATGGGCCATCACATACTATTCTCTCTTCCTTATTGTGGTTATTCTTCCATATACAATATCCTTGCTGCTCAAAATAAATATTGATGATGTTATTCTGCATGCATACTTTTTGGCAACTTTATGGTACGTCGAAGCAGACACTGTGTATTATATGTTTAGGTCTGGGCAAGAAATGGAGTTATTTGAGTTATGTCATAAATTAATGAAAAGTTTGTACAGAATTGGAAAACATTTCATTGCACTGAATATCAATGTGATTTTTTTTTTCCCATGTTATTTTCGCTACCATTTGCCATATTGTAGAAGGCATATTTTTAAGAAAATATTTGTATTAATACAACAATTCTCACAACTATATTTCCCAGCCTTAAGTTGGATTTAAAAAATATATATTTTGTTTGATTACTGGTCCTGACAAGATTTCTGATTAACGAGGCAGACAGCTGAGCTCCTTCTTCCTGCTGAAAAGTTTAATTTTCTTTTAAACGCATTAAAATCACGACCTGACTCTTGCCGATGGAATGAACTGAAGCTAATAAGGCCAGGAGACAAATGCAACCTTTTTCCTGATTAGATATCCACCTGATCGTGCTTGAACATCAGCCATCCTGTGCAGGCATGGACTTGCCGCTGGCTGAGGTTGATTCCCTCATTTGTTTCTGTGTAAACTCAGCTGAGCCCTTGTGGCATTTGTGGCGCTCAGTGAAAACCTGATTAGCAAGCTGGGTGGGCGGATTACCGAGAGCCCGTTTGGAATATTTGAAGATGAGCTAACAACGTAGGCTGTGACCAGACGAGCAGTAATGACCCTGTTGGGGAACCTTCTTCTGGTCTGAAATATCTGTGGAAATATTCAGATAAAACATTATGACGGACACATTACCCAGCCACAGTTTTATCTGCTTTACCTGCTGTGAAAGTGACAAGTGATCTAGTTAGCTCCAGGTCTTCACAGAGTCTGGCCACAACTGAGGTGACAACCTGCCTGGGGATGGTTTGCAACATAAAATATGCTACAAGCGTGGGTCCAGGCAAAACCAGTAGCCTCTCCAAACAAAGACTTGATTCAAGGTCTGTCTGCCTGCTTGTAAATTGGGCTGTCTCTACTCTGTCTCTACTCCTGTCTCTACTGCTCCTGGCAAGCTGTAGGCCAAGCTACACTTCCTGTACCGGGACATACTGTTTCCAAGAAGAGACATGATCGCACAAGGAAAATGACTTAAATTCTTTTGTCTGTCACCTAATATTTTCACACAATTGCCCGCCGGCCAACTTGAGACGACATAACTGCTGCTGTTATGCCAGCAATCAACACACATTTGTGTTGAATGACAAGCTGTCAGAGGCGCTTTGAATTTTTAGCGATCGTTTCGTACTTCCTGCGTGGCGTCGGTGTTTACCGAGGTTATGACACGCAATATTTCAGAGCATTGATTTTCTGCCACGGAGAACCTTCATTATTTGCACTCTGTCTGCAGAGGGGGAGAGTGATGGACAAACCACTCGAGTCCGAATGGCAACAAGAAGGCGCCTCCGTTGGTACCGA
This sequence comes from Psettodes erumei, assembly GCA_016785225.1. NCBI lineage: Eukaryota > Metazoa > Chordata > Actinopteri > Pleuronectiformes > Psettodidae > Psettodes > Psettodes erumei. The sequence continues at coordinate 5,982,832 of JAFBJZ010000831.1, forward strand.
TGCAGCTGTGTGCATCTCAAGGCTCGGGGGAAGGTGCTCTGCTTACTGATATAGGGAACTGATTCAAGTGTTTGTGCCACGGCACCAGAGCAGGGTTACACACAAACAATGTCAGTCTGATGAAATGAGGTTTCTTTGTTTAAGACTGAGGCGTAGCTGGGAAAACAAGGGTTGGCTCAGGACCGTAGACCTCACGAGTGAAGACATTTTAACCGGGTCTTCAGCAGTAAAACCATTTGAATGCACGGCGCTGCATGATACCTGCTTAACTTTATTGAGTCGTAATTAGGGCTGGGCATTGGACTTCTGTACTTCAGCACCAACTGCGTTGTGTCTGTCATATCTCGGTCAGATTCCTGATATTCCGACATAAAGAGACACTGCCAAAACAAGGTAAGTGTGTGTGTGTGTTTGTTTCAAGCACCAGTGTGAGGAAGTAGGGATGGTTTGAGTAAGAGATCTATGAGTTAAGGCTCCTCAGAGAGCGGTTTCTAACGTTATGAGATTTTACTTTGCTAATTTACAAGAAAATCCCACAAGGCACCTTTTAATAAACAAGTAAAAAAAAAAAAAAGATTAAAACACGTTCATGTGGCTAAAAACTGAAGCATGCAAATAAAACAGGTATTACTTATCAACACCTTCCAACTGATTCTTCAGATCTCTGTGTGCTCTGCAGTCTCAGGGTATTGTAGTAAGGGTGGGGTGGGGGGGTGGGGGGGCAACAGTGGCTCCGGTTTGCAGATCTCAAACAGTGAGACAACCGCTGTCGTGCAAAGTGTCACAAGAAATCCAGCACAACAAACCAGAGGCATCGTGAGGACACACAGCGAAGGGGAAGTTGTGAGTGTATTGCTATATTACCTGATAGTTGTGACAAAATGATGAAGAGAAGTTGTTGCTGTGTGTTTTGGACCCTTCTGCCCCATTTAGAATGACATCAAATGATATAATATGTCAAATTAGGGCTGACCACATAACGATACACGTTGTTACTCATACCTTTTCTCGACCACGTAAACTGGGGACACGTCTTTGCCGACGTAAGTTCCAACAGCAGCTGTTAGTTACTTCCTTCCATCTTTGCGTTTCTTTGTCATATCCTGCTCTCACGATGAGTCGGGGTTCGACACTCAACTGTACTCGTGCTGCTGTCAGCCTCTCTCTGTGCTCCGTCTGACACGATTCTGGCGTAGGTGCTAAATGGTAGTTAGCAGCGTTTGGGTCGGCTGTGTGGAGCGGTCATTGACCCAGCCAGATTCATAACCGCCCTTTTGTTGCTTGTAAACTCAGAGAGAGGTGGCACATGGCAACTGCTGCCCCGTTTTTTTAGCTTCCGCGTCACTCTTGCGGTGTGAGCTGTAAAACAAGGTAATTTTTCACATGAGCCATCTGGCAAAAGAAATGTCAGCATCATCAATCCTTGTCATCTCTGAGAATTGGTCAGTAAAAAGTATGTAAAACGTCAGCGGTGGAAATAGATTGTGAGGGCCGTTGCTTTTAAATTTAATGGTCGAAGAAGTTTCTGTCTGGTGGATCAGTAACAAGGGCTACTCATTATAAATATCTTTCTGCGTATCATTGCTGAAGCGTTAAAATGTAAAACTACCCCCCCCCCTTTTGAAGTAACAGTCACTTGTCATATAAAGAACAATGGAACTTCTGCCCTAAAACTGAAAAGCTGGTTCGCACCTGAACACAGTGATGTCGATTTTCCTGGCTGTTACTATGGAATCCTCTCATTGGCTCATTGGAGCTGTATTGGCAATGGAAGTGTGCTATATTGCTGTGTAAACTGACCCTTGCGTGCGTGCGTGCCTGCGCATCCATTACCGCTATCGTGCCCAGAAGGACGAGCACGTGGTTATGTGCCGAGCTCTCTGACACATGTTGATGAGAGGAAGTGAGATTCATCAACATCTAAAGATGTCAAAATAAATGACAACATGAGATACTTTAAGGGTTTCGATTTGACCTTTACCGAGCCATTAACTCCGCCTGAAGAAGTCCTTAGTGACGCACATTGAGCCCTCAAATGAGTTGCCCGTCGCTGTTTAGCAGGGCTGCCTAGCAACCAGGTAGTGCTTCGGCAAGGCGAGCGAGGAGGGTCCAGGTCGAAGGCTTGAAATAATCATATTGTGCCACCTCGGGGATGAGGTGCCACAGTCATTGAAGCTGACACTTATTCATTTGTGCTAATGACAGCGCATCTACAATCCCAGCCAGCTGCCCCTTTTTTTTAGCACTTGCTTATTTTTCACTCGTTAAATGTGGCGTGACTTCAGGAATCAGCGAGAGGCGGTATTTCTCTCCCACTGCCGCTCACAGCCTGGAGGCTGCGGGAGGTGGGCAGGCAGAACGCCGTTCCGGTCGCTTTAACACTTACTCACTGACACGGAAAGAAAGTAAATGTCCCCGGCCTCCGTGGGTCTCCCTGAGGAACACAGACACATGACTCTACTTTTAGTAATTGCAGATTACCACACTCCCTTTTTGGTTCCTCAGCACAGTGGTCAACAAGACCGGGGAAGCGGAAGAATTTAAAAAGGGAAAGTTGGTCCGAAGACATAAACAAGATAGTGAGCGAGAAAGAAGGCCAGTGTGGTTTTGACTGCATTTCCTGCTCTACAAAACAATAGCCAGTGCTTTGAGTCATGTGGTATGTCGGGTGTCAGTATACACGATAGCCCGGAGAAAAGATTTTGGGGTCAGGTCCAGACTGACTGTGTAGCTCACTTCAAGTATGAGACAACTGAAAGTGGCTATTTTTCCCCTGCATTCTACAGGAAAGAAGCTGTTACAGCAGTTACCCCCATTTAACTCCAAGCCGTGTACAACCGCTGCTGTGATTTCAGAATGTCACGATTACGATCATTACCCTGTACAATCTAATTATTACACAGCTACTCATATTTCTCACAGCTCTTACCAAGATGCACTCGTAGATACAACGCCAGCCCACAACCCATAATGCTTCCTCTGTTACTCTCCAACTAGAAAATTAACAGCGCTTTAAAAGGCTCCGCTGTGTCTGGAGCTGGGTGCGTTTTAAGGGTTTTGCAAGTAATAAGTGTAATTGTTGCCCACAGGTGTGGAGGTACGGCATTCTTGCTCTCACCTTTGTCCACAAAGCGCTTTAATGGAATCCTTTGGACTGATTGCTTCTTGCGTGGTGAAGGGTTCCTCCGCGCTCAAATGTTCAACCAGAACGTTTCCCACAGACACCGCCATTGCTGCACCCTGGCTGCAGTGCTGGTTGAAATGGTTGTGATCATTTGAAAGGGACACAGTCGATCCGAAGCTTTTTTTTTTTTCCTTTTGGGTGCGGCCGGACGATCTTCCTGCACGTCCGGCTGTGCAGGGCTAAGCTTTGGCTAACGGATAGCCTGGACAGCAAGCATTCCACATCCAATATGTCTGATGATGATGATGTTCTTCAGTCTCTGTTGAAACTGTTCAGCAGAGGTGGTGATTAACTGTAGGGTTATTCCGGATGCTGCAGTTTGTAGTGTTTAGTTATTGTATGTATATATTCTATTTGTATAATGCACTAAAGTTCAACAGTCCCACAAACTAAATCCTCTACAATAACCGTAAAACCCAATCTGTGCCTCTCTACAGCTGTTTCAGCAGAAACTGGAACATTTGAACTTCCGTTAAGGTGGGGTTTTTGTATTAGACTGCAATAGATTTGTCGAGAGGCATCTGAGTAACCGTCAGCTGAGCATGTGTGTAGCTTTCCCCAGCTTTGACACAATTACAAATCCTCTGTGAGAGCGCTGCAGCTTTAGTTGGTATTTCATTTCAATAATGAGAGGGAGCTTTTGAGCCTGTCCTCCTGTGCAGCTGTAATTGCCACATATGTTAAAATCATAATGACAGTGCAATAATACGCCGCTGCAGAGATGAGCAAATCGGCAACCGCCCCGTTAGTCACTGTGCATCAGTAAAAAATAATAATTACGTGTAAGTAGTAATAATTACTGGTTGGTGCGCAGCAGAGCTTCGAAGCTTTGTGCCAGCTTTGGAGGAGCGCACGTTTGAAGGCGGGACCTCGTTCTCGTCTCCTGTGCCGGATCCCTGCTGAGCTCTGATGTGTTTTTTTTTTTCCTCCTTGGAGCTCATTCATCTCCCAGCTGCGCGTGTGCATTAAGTGTCAGCTCTGCTTTACTTCACCGCGTCTTCGCTGCTTCTGAGACGGCTTCACAATGAGCCTGCAAGCTAGCTGCATGCTACTGACTGTATACTACTATGGCAACCCCCCACCACCCACCCCTCCCCCCAAAAGTCCCATGCCCCACATGAGCACCATGCAACAGATGGTAAAAATAAACCACCTGTCTTTCTGACACTGTATTAAATTATACATTGTGTTCATGCATCGCAGATGAGGACAAAGCAGCGTCAAGTCGTACCGCGGTCACTTGCTGTACCACTTTTTGTTCTGGAAATTGCATTTCAATTAGGAGTGTATATTCAATAACTATATAAACATATTCAATGACTAGACGTGTCTTCACCTTTCTTTGATGGCAGGAGGTTCTTGCTCCGACTGCTCCTGCAGAGCAGGGAGTGGTGGAGAGCGCTGCAGTGCGAGCTGCGTGTCGCTTTGATGTCACCAGGCCAGCAAGTTTTCTAGTGTGACCAATAGTGTTTGGGAACCCAAGTTTACTCAAGGAGTGCCTGGTGGCATCTGCAATTTGTTTTGCTGTCATGCAGGAAATTGTAGATATGAGTGAAATGAGCCCAGAGCTCTTTTTTGTGATTTTGTTTGGCATCTTATATTCAGGCCTGGACTGGTGAATAAACTGTTTATCAGGCAGATTTTTTTCTTCTTATGATGAAAAACAGGGGGGATTCCATTTTCCTCCCTCTGCTTGAAAAATGAAGGTGCAGTAGTGATGGGGGGGGGGGGGGCTTCCTTCAGTGGAAACGAGGGCAGGGAGCAAGAGAGACCCAGCTGGACTGCTGGACTGCGAACCGTTATTATCCTCAGCCCTTACAGCTGAGTCGGCGGGACAGGACTTGAAGTGGTTGGGAGAGAGACATTCTTGCTCAGTGTCTCCTAGCGCTCGGTTGCACCGGGGACTTTGAAGCGTCTTTGAAGAGATTCCCCGTTTAAAGGCTCGCCCTTGCAGGTAAGATGTCATTACAGTCACAGGGACTACTGTACTCTGCTGTGTGACTGCCCGCACATCTTCAGTAACGGCTCCAGCAACGCGCTTACATAACCACGCCATAAGTTGGCCAGCGAGAGGGGGTAAATCCCATTGGTCCAGTGTGATGTAATAACCGAATATTAGGCAGGGAAACTCAACATCCCAGGATTCATTAGGACGAGTTCATTCCGCCTGAGCTGTCCCCAGATGGTTGAACAGTATTAATCTGTCGAACTGGGCACAATAATCCATTGATAGTAACTGAGGAGCGGTTCTCCTCAGCCTGCTGTGTGCACAGATCTCCTCTGTGTTGTACGGAGTACAGTTTCCAGGCCATGGATCAGCGGCCTGTTCTAACTCAAGACAGGAATGCACTGCCTGCTTCTTCATTGTCTTTTGTTTATCACCAGCTGCCACCAGCACCGCTGTCCGCTCATCCGTTCTCTCTGCCCTTTTTGCCACAACTGAACCTCGTTTGTGATTTCCACTCGGTCGCAGCCCAGCGCTCGTCAGGCGAGGGGGGGAAAAAATTGATTCGAAGAAATCTGAGCTTCGGCACCCCCGGACAGCATGCATCCACGTGATCAATCCATCCACTTACACAATACAATACTGCCACTCTCTGCTACTGGCACGCACCCTCGACCGAGCCGCGCCGATGTCAAGGTCGACCCGACGTGTGACTATGCAGGCCGCACAAAGAAGGAAGGCACCATTTATGGCTCCTTGTGTTCATCTGCAGTCGCCCCTGCGTGACATTTGCTTCTGATGTTGCAAAAATAATGTTCATTCCGCTCTGGTGTGTAAACAGTGTGTCTCTTTAGCGCTGGTTAAACTTGAGGCTATATTTTCTGGCGATGTTGCACTATAATGCGTGTTGCCCCATCTCTTGATGAATCTCTTCATACGTACCATGATGCACGGACGCAGTGGGTGGGAGGATATCATAGCAGGCCTGCTGTCACCATCTTGTATCCACTTGTCTTGGCAACGCTCGGTCGGTGATGCAATGACTTTGGAGCTATAATGAGGCCTCTTCATGCATATTGTTGTTCCAGCAATGATTTTGTGTTTAATTTGTGTTTGATAATACTGTGTGCGTCAAAACAGTCAAAACCAAATAGCACAAGGCTTTTTTTCTCCTCTCCAGAATAAAGTGTTGAAGCAGCGCTGAGTGTGTCTGGTTACCCGCCGCAGGGTTGCGTTCCCTCCCTTTCGTTTACTTCTCGTGTCCTGAAACCTGTCGTCGGTTTTGCAAATGTGCCAGCGGATTCAGACGTTCTGGCAGAAGAAGGAGACGCAGCGTTGCGTCTTTCCAGTTGCACTCGCCACAGCGTGCAAAGGCAGCGGTTCCTCCGTTGCGTGTTTCATCACAGGCCACAGCGAAAAACTGGAATTTTCGTCACTCGTTTTTTTCAGTATTTTGTGCAATATCAGTAATACGCTCTGTGAACCTTCTTTGAGTCCTTTGGTTTCCTCGCCACAAAAAAAGAACGGTAACATTTTGCACCTACTGACACGTAACCACTAGTGAGTTCACCATGATCGTGACCTGGACAGTGATGTAGGCTGAAGGGACCACCCCGAAGGACATGCTGATCTCCTGTTTTATGTTATTTTCTTTTATAGCTGAAAAAAAAGGAATTGCTATCATGAGAATCAAACTGTCTCATGGGCCACATATGGCCTGGGGGCCGGACATCCCCCGCCCCTGCGTTAAATGAACAGTAAGAACTGGAATGCAGGGGTATAAAAAAAACCTCATCATGTTTACTGTACTCTCTAAGTGGTTTGCAGCTCAGCTGCGGTTTGTAAGCGCAAACACTGGAAGAAGAGGAGCTTTCACACAAAGAGGCATGTTATAGGACGGAGTGAATCAGTGTATTATTGTTGAGGAGATATCTGGAGATTTTGGAGCGGCGCAGAGCACTCGGACTTCAGAGAGAAGTCCCGCAGCAACCCGTACCCGCTCGCCGTGAGCACTAGACGGTCATGTTGGTGCACTTCAGGGAAAACTGTTGCTTTTGTAGATGGGTTGCGGTCGCACAAGCAACAAACAAGTCCTAAAAAGGCCCAGACATCTTAACCACTAAACGAGACCATAAATGAGACCATCACCACAGACGGCGTGATACATCATCTGAGAACCACGGATTCCTCATGAGACCACGTGAGGCCCGGGCGCTCCTTCTGCCACGATAATCTTCATCATATCCTGCAGCGTCTGACCGATGCTTTCAAATTTCGTCGTGCACATATGTCGGAAGATTTGAGAGAAGTTTTGACACATGTGAGTGATGCGGTCTGATCTCAAAATCCAGATATTCTAAAACTCCTGCAGTCTGAGCCTGAGTTTTAGTCCATTGCACCAGCCAACACCAACAAGCACCATTTCACCCTGGTAGGACATCTGGATAGATCCAGTCCCCTCAGAACATGGGACACTGGAAGCCCCTGTGCTCAGCTTCTGTGTGAATTCCATACCACAAACGCTCACCTTGAGAGGTGAGGTCGGCAAATTACTGAGCAGCCGCCCGAGACAGACGCTTCATTGAGGAGAGACTGCTCGCGTTGGACTCTGGAGTCTGTGGAGTGGAGGTGTTGCTTTTTGCATTATCTACTCTTTGCACCATACGGTGCTGCTCGATATCCCAAAACATGGCACCACCCGGGGATTTTGAGTCAAGGAGGAGACGAGCAAGTCCCGGAATCTGCTTTCTTATTTAGAGTAACACATTTGTTCACCGTTGCTCCTCCACACCCACACACCACTCTGTTCCTATGATACAACTATTTTATTTATTTAATTTTTTTTACGGAACAGCTTTCTCGTCGCTAACCAGACATCTCTCGGGGGAGTTCTCACCTCTCCAACAATATCACCCTCCTATGTTTAGCAGCTTTTTATTTCCACGGCACATGTTCTGTCACAAAACCTGTGGAAGGAACAGGGAGAGTATTGTTAGTTCAATTCATGTTACTGCTGGTGCTTAACTTTCAGCTTTCACCACCTCTTCTCTCCAGGTGGAGTAGCCCCCCCCTCCCCCCCCCCCCCACTTCAAATTAATTTCTATGTTCTAAGACTCTGAGGGAGGTAAATGCATTGATATTCTGCAAACACACGCTGGGTCACAGAAACTGAAGAGGAAGCCTCTCTTGTCAGACTGCATCGATGGCGGGCTCTCCAGCACACATACAAACACACCTGACTCTCATCCCCCCGGTCCCTGAGGCGGTCCTCACGCATGCCATCGTCACACAACGCTTGTAAGGAAGCTGCCTTTTGACGTGGAAAGTGTTTGACGTGGTGGGGAGTCTTGGTGCAAGAAATTAACCGCTGCCTATTTCTGATGAAATATGTTGAGTGGGTGTGTTTTAGTTAGTGGATTATATTAAGCTTTCATCTTGACTTCTTTGCCAGTAAAGACTTAATTTGTTTTGTAGCGCGACAGTTATTTTTTTTACGATACATTAATGGGATTATTGTCGTGACGCGTTTTTCTAATCTTCCAAAAGTTAGAGTACGGTGGAAGTGCTCGTCAACATTTCCGTCAGGCTTAAGTTACTTCTTTAAATGTTTTCTTTCATCTGAGCAGGGACAGAAAACTTCTCATGCGCCCATTTTTGAACTTTAAAGTGGTAAGGTGGGATTTCTTAAAGCCCTTTGCTCTGACAAGAAGCCACTCATTAGGAAAACATGTCCCTACTCCAGTTAAATGAATATAGATCGAAATCTCTTAATTCACCCTAAAATGACCCCTGTGATGGCAGTGAGAACGACAGAGGCAGAGACCTCGCCATCAAAGGTGCTTTCAATAATGAAGAAGCCATTGGTCCGTTGGTAGTTGCTAGGCAACTGCATCAGCATTACTCTGACAAGTCAAGGAGCACTGGTAGAGAGACTCAGAGGAAGAGACGTGCAAGGGTATTTTCGCATGCGAGAGATTACCTGCGCGCGGCGAACTGCATCTTACCCGGCGCTTGATCGGAGGCTCGGACGGGGTCGTGATGGCGGAGCAGGGCAACGTTCAAGGAGCCTCGTTGTCTCCGCTGTAGTTTTTCAGCCGCAGACGGCCCAGAGATGCAGCGATGAAGTCAGGGGAGAAGGATTTGCCTGTTCACTCCTCTCTCTGAATGGGGAGGCTGTCGAACGCAGCCGGTCACTTTCAATGAAGCGAGCAGGGATTTGAAGATAGAGAGTACTGCTGAACAGTATATCACTTCAGCCCTGAGATAGCAGTGTATGCATGTGTCATAATCACATTACAAAGGATGCAGTGTAACAAGGTAAACTGGGCCCATGAGCATGGCACACTTGATTTTAGTTTGTGAGTAATCTAGTAAACGGTCTATCTCATCTGAATATTAGCATAATTTGGCTTGAGGCAAATGTCTCACCACAATCGTTCCGAGCTTGCACCGCTTCGCTGAGAACTGAAAAACAAGTTTATCATTGTCTTATTGAGCTTTTCCATCAAACTTTACGATAAGCAAGAGGAAAGATATTGTTTAAATTAAGTGAAGGTAAAAAAACAAAAAGTGCTTTGATATGAAATAAAAGCCGGTACTTATCAATTTATTGTTTCAATAAAACCACTCTCCCTCAAAAATAAAAGTGCGGTTGGAGGAAGTCCTCTCTGACTGAGCAGTCACTAAAATGGATTAGATCTTTGTAAAATGTGTTGCTGGGCTGTCATACTGGAAGGTTTTAGCATGTATCCGTTCTCGAGGTTTCCCGTTCAGTGTGCTTCATTCGTCTCCAGCGGATACTCTTGTGCAGTCTCGGTGTGCGCTTTGGGCTTTGTGAGAAAACAGCAGCATTTGTGTGTTTTTTTTTTTTTTTTATTTCGCCCTTACTTACCTTGTGCCTCAAATTGTTACGCTACACTTCCCATTTTGTAGAAAAGTGAGCACTTTGTGTTGTTCCCTGGTTGCGCTGATGGTTTTTTTATTATTCCTTTCCTCGGGGACAGAGCTCTCTGGTAGAGGTGCTGTCCTCATCCTTTGGGCCGTGGATCGATAATCGCTCATCTTTCTCCTCGAGAGAATGGCCCTGCAGAGTTGTCATCAATTTTCAGACGGGCCGTCCCTTTGTGCGTGCCTTTTTTGCCTGCAGTTGAACCTGAATGCTAATGAGTCTGATCTCTCTGACACGACTCCCGCTTGTTCCCTTTGACTCCTCGCACAGTAATCATTAACATGGTTAATAGCATCGTGCAGCGGGATCACGGCAGCCAACATGCTGACGTTCTGACCCACAAGTACTCGGGTCGAACCACACCCACCTTTTGAGAGCGGCCTACACTCTGATCCATCCCACACACCTGTATGAATGTTTTTCACTCAAAGGTGTCAGTACTGGGAGCCTGTAACTGCTAGAACAAATGCAGTTTGAATTGCAGTCTTACTGATGAGGTTTAAAAATATTCTGTACATTCTGTCTTACGAAGCGTAACCAGAGTTCTCTTCTTTTTATCACAATTCCTCAGTTATAGATTTTTTTTTTATCACTTGAAAAACTAACCAATCCGTCTGGCTGAGCACCAGTGTAGCTTTGTTCTGTTTTAATCACGACGCCGGAGATAAGAATAAGTCGCGCTGACATCTCTGAAGCAGGAAACTGTGACAAAAATGAGAAGAAAGTAGAAAATGAAATCACTGCTGCAGTGAAGCGCCATTTGAAGTGAAAAAAAAAAAAAAACAACCTTTCTGCTTCCTGAGACACGTGTTGTCAATGGAACTTGACGGATATGGACCCTGAGACTCCCTTGGCCTTCAGAAACCCCAGCTCCATTCACACATGTTTGTGTAAAGCAGCAGCTTAGTCTGGATCAGATGCGTCTGTTGGCCTTGCCGCAGACCTGTGGACACCTGGCTCCCCTCTCCAGTCTGACTTAAAAGGGAGGTTTTATGGGTAGTTAGTATTTGCTCAGGTTGTCTGCAGAATTGTGTTGCATAAAGCAAGTCCTCAAGGGGGATTATTTGTAGATCGGTAGAGCCTCTCCTTGCCTGAGCCGAGGAGAGGGGTTTTCTTCGGGGAGAGGGCAGGAATACTCGGCCAATGTTTACACATACCAGAGAATGAAAACTCTAAATTAAGATCTTGCACAAAATGCTCGCCGTTCCAGCTTTTCCAACCATGCACCTCTCTTCCTGCCCCTTTGACAGGTGCGTGCACCATGGTGTCCAAACCCCACCCTCCTCTGATGAAGAAGCACAGCCAAACAGACCTGATAAGCCGCCTGAAGAGCCGGAAGATCCTTGGAGTGGGCGGCGAGGACGATGATGGCGAAGTGCACCGCTCAAAGGTCAGATTACTCCACACGCACACGGTCCAGTCATTTCTAATTCCGTATGGGCGAGCACTGCAGACAGCAGAGGCAAATGGCTTGTGCATTAGTGCAGCAAACAGCCTTGTTATGAATGTAAGCGCATGTGTGAAAGCATCGCCAGTTCAGATGGGTTATATTACTCAAACGCATAAGCAAAAGTGGCAGTCAACCACGGCGCAGATGCATTCGTTAACCCTGAGGAGAGTTATGGATTTCTGTTAAAAGCCACAATGGGCTGTTAATTGGCTCGTCACTCTGTCAGTGTCCCTGCGTGCATGTGCTCTCCATGCTTCGGTGAATCTAGATCACGTAATCCCTTGAGCTCCTGCAGCTCTGCTGAGATGTGACCCCCCCCGGAGACTCCCCGCCTCCTGTGTTGTTGTTTTTTTCTAACACGTTCATATGGACAGTAGTCGGTCATGTGTATACCGAAACCCAACCCAGCAGACACAAAAAACAGTTGCACACTGACAATAACTTTGTGTTTGTGCAAATGTCAAGATTACACTGATTTTTTTAGACAAGTGGCAGAGGGGAATGGAGCAGAAGGGAGCAGAAGGGAACCGGCATACGGCGGTGGCCGATAGCTCGCGACGACACGTCGGCCTCCTTTTCGCAGCCCTCCCGAGTGTTTGTTTTCTCTCGGAATGTTTTAGCAAGGAGCCCGACCCGGACATCTGCCACTTCCATCCCTTTCACACGGGCGCCTGACAGATACGTACCGACAAGAGGAGCTCGACACTTAATGCCTCAACCTCCAGTAACGCTTGTTTGATCTGAGAGCGATTCCTGATGGTTGGACTAATGCAGGGTGCAGTAAAACAATACTTATCCTAATGTGGCCCTTTTGTACGTGCTGTTTTGAAAAGTGGGTTTCCCAGTTTAGCCGTTACATTGACCCTAATTTAGAAATGAAATGGTTGCTCCGACAATATAATTGTTGACTCGCTCCCCTGCATTGTGCTGGTGCTCCAGCTCTTCCATTTATCCGTGCCACAGGGGTTCGGGGTAAAGAGGCCCATGGGACGCACGAGTAAGGTTAGCCGCATCGCAAGAGTTGGTTTTGGAGAGGGCAAACAGTGCCTGTAAACAAAGGAGGGAAGTGCTGCTGCGGTCCACTGACTGTCTCTTCCTGCTTCTTTTTTTCCCACTGCTCAGAGATAAGAATACATGTCCTATTACTAATACTTCAGTGAAAGAGGGGCTTTGTGTTCGCGCCGCCGTAGTGAGTGCAGCTGCGCTGGAGACGCTGCCTCTTTTGCCCAGGGTGTTGCTAACGCCTGTACTCTTCATTTTCATGCTAAGGTCAACAATGAAGCTCTTGGAGCGCGAGCTCCGGCCTCCGTAGATAAGAAGCGCCGCAGTGTTGGGGAATATTTTGTGTCCAAGGAGGGTTACCCCGGAGACATATGAAATGGCGATCACTGCCTGTTGAATGTGACTGCACGAGCTGACAACATCTGTCAGATGAGATGTTTACTTATTTACATTCATAATTTGACACTGCTGGATAACAGATTCTCCCCTGCTCTATATTTTCTCAGGCTTTGGGCCTGAAAAGTTGTACTTTTTGTTTACTGACCGTAGCGGAGTGAGTGATCGATGACAGAGCAAAGCCCACAGCAGCTGTGATTAAGCGTCTCTCTCTTTCTCCACAAACAGCATTGTGTATTTCTTCCTTTTCCTGTTTCTCCCTCTCTCCCCGGCTCCCTTCCGCTCTGTTCCAGCCCAGTGTCGTCAGCTGACGCTCAGCTCCCTCTGAGTATTTCTCATGCCAGTCATGAATATTTATGTGTTCCTGTCAAAAGCAGCCCCTGAAACCATGGCACAGGAAGGCTGATTCACCTGCTCACGTGACCACAGCTGGCACAGATGGATTCGTGTACAGGCACTTCAGCCGCAGCGCAAGGAAGGATGTAATGGGTCTGTAATTCGGAACGTTTTTGGCTTCAAGAGAGTCTCTTCTTATGGCTCCTGCTCTGAGATCAAAGCCAGCGGCAGCAGAGCGACGGGAATATAAAAGTATCCAAGAACAAAACAAATCAGTGACACAGAGATTGCTTTTTTCTTCATTTTATGTAGGGCACGTTACATCTTTCCATAGCTCCTCTCTTGTGTTATTTTTTGACTTCATTGGCATAACACATTTTGTGTGTGTGTGTGTAGCCATTCAGCTTTGCTGCAGATGCACACATGTATGCATTTCTTTATATATTTTCTTGTGTAAACAGAGTTGATGTTTCTCTGCACTGGAGTGGAGTAGAGATGGGATTATCATCACATCATTAAAAAGGCTATTTAGCATTCTCACCATGTAGCACATGTGACTGTATCTGGAATCACCTTTCACACGTTGTTGTGAATCCAATGTTCACAACTATTACTCGTTGCTCTCAAGTGTAAAACAAACTTTTTCCCTCCTGCTCAGTGATGTGGATAATAGAAATTTAGAAAAGAAGACATAAGGTCAAATCATCATGATTTCACTGCATATCAATAAATGCTATTCCATTAATCCATTAATCCATTAACTCCCTGCCGTCTGCAGGAGATATCTTAAAATAGGATTGACAGATTGTAAGAAAAACGTCTGTGATGGCAAGTTGTTTCCTTTTGCAGTGAATTTGGCTCTTCTGTTTTAGTCAGTAGTTATAATAGTTTCAAGCTTTATTTCCTTTAAGTGTATGAGATCATTTCTCACGACACGATGTGATGGGGCAACAAGGTGGATTCAGTTGTTTCTTGAAATCTTTCCAGCTGCTCTGTAACGTTCATCCCCATTGTCTTAATCTTTCTAGTGAACACTATGACGTGAATAATTTAGTTCCACTTACTCTGGCATTTCATCAAGCAGATAACTACTTTCCATTTGTTAGTGAGTTCCCTGTAAACACTGCCAGCCAGAAAAACCATTCATCGTCTCTGCCTCGGTCGCTTTGGTGCTTGAGCATATTTTTAGTTTCAGTGATGCTATGACTGCCTGCAACACAGGGACAGGTTTTGAGGGAAAAGAGATTACGTGATGAAGGGAAATAATCGATGCCATGGTAATTCATCTTTCCAGCCAATCAACAATTGTAAATTTTTCTGCGTGTTACTTCTTGTTCAGGCAGGAAACCAGGTTCATTGTTGCCACCTGCCCTTTGTGTGTGACAAGCACCTGCACTTCCTCTTCAACGCACATTCCATAATGAATGCAGTATTCATTATGGATTACCATTATAGATTATCATTACTGTGTGTTGGCCCACTGGTTTAATCTACACAGTGGGAGAAAATTGTGAAAAATGTCTGTCACGGCTTCTAAAAGCGAGAGGTAATGTGCTCAGATTGCTGAAACAAGTTCACAGCGGTTTATAATGGACAGAAGAAGCACGTTTATATTTTTGAGGCAGAAACCAGCAAATGTTTGACATTTAGTATTGACGTTATAAAAAAAGAAACTTTTTCTGTACAGGCACTTTAATTGCCATGTTATAATTGCAATTTGAACGTCTTATTTATTCTCTGCCTCTGTAAGTCACTTTAAATTGCCCTGTGTCTGAATGGTGCTGTGTAAATACTGCGCTACAGTTGGAGATGAATGTTTACCACGCTGCTAATGTAAGACTGGGAGAGGACTTGGGAGAGGTCCATGTGAATATATTAGTGCTAATGGAGCGTAGCTAGAAAATGAAGTTGCCTGTTATTAGCATTCCAGCATCTTCTAGCATCTCTGATAAGAGATGCTTATCCGAACAGATATTTCCAGAGAAACACTGAATGTGCCCGTGTGACGACGTTCGTTCTGTATGGCGTTTCGCGAAATATTAACTGTTGTGTGTCTTTGTATTCAGCTGGTGTGAAGGTTTGCTCAGCACGAGACAAGTGCGGCACACTCAGATTTCAATTTGTCAAGATGTTCCCCCACTATTTGCTTCAGGCTTTCAGGATTATAAATTGAGTACTGCGTGGTCCTCGTGTTGCTAAGATTAAGTTAATTTGCAGCAAATGAGGTTTTTCCTTCTGCCATAGACCTGCTCGTTGGTTATTCATCCAGAATTCACCGGGGGATGTTGTTTTGACTTGGCTTCTTAATCCTCAGGGTGTGATTAAGGAGGTGAAGACATCTACAGTCTCTAATTAACAACTTAATAGGGCCTTCTTTGACACTCGTCTTGTCTTTTCTCTCCACTGCTTTGTTTAATGTGCTTCTTTCCAGCAGCTTCCTAAAGACTGTTTCAGCAACATTAAGTACACCTCCATGGAGAGTGCATTATTCGCGGTTATGTGGTGCTTTGTTGAATGTTGTCATAATAAGCTGTTCATGAACTCTGAATAAGCCGTTATGAACTCTGGAGAAAGCTCGGGATGACGTCCCGACGTAGTCCAGAGTTGTCATTTCACATGTGCAGCACGCAGATTGTCCATGTGAGATGCGTTCACGCCAATCGTAAAACACTTCGATGCAGGCATGTGATCAACGCGCTCACTCGCTCGCTGTGATTTCTCGGGACCGTTACCTGCGCTGTTCACACGCCGGCTCCGTCAGTTTTTATGCTAGGGAGCTGAAGGTCCATTTAACTACATTTGCATTCATACGTCCAGCTTCTCCGGTTGATGGCTCAGAATATTCAGGGCTGCAGTGCATGTGTAAAAGCAGCTACAGACATCCGTTACGTGAATGTGATTGTTATCACACTTCCCTTGTCGTAACCCATTCCCTTTTTTTTTTCTTATGTCGTCCCTTGTTCGCTTACAGATCAGCCAGATGCTTGGAAATGAGATGAAGTTTGCAGTGCGGGAGCCTTTCGGACTGAGGTGAGATTACCGCTACTCAGAGCATCTCACAGTTGACACACAGGCGGCCTGTGTGTGGTCACGTGTTCGTCACTTCCAGTGAGGTTCAACATCTTGTAACCTCCGGGGAAACAAAAAAGTCAGCTCTGGTTGCAGGAAGGATGCAGTATGTCATGCCATGTCATTCTTCTTAGGGTGTGGCTCCTCATGTCTGCAGTGGGTTTCACAGTCATGGCCCTGATGGTAAGTGTTTATCATATCATCGGCTGAGTGAAAAAAGTTGTTTCGCTTACATAACTTTGAAACGTCTCCATTCAGTTTTGTATAGTATGTGTCAATAAGACATTATGCACAGGGAGAAAAGGCGCTCCTTTTTAGAGATGGGAAGAATCGTGCTATAAATCCAGCAGTGAAGCCGAAGGAGCGCTGAAGAAACAGCTCCGTCTTTGTCAGCGCCATTACCTAAACGCTCAATATCCTCAGTGTTTCGTGCAATGCAGTGACGAACTCACAAACAGGAAGACATTGTCAACACTGCTGCATTCTGCAGCTTTTATGGGGGCGTCTGGGGAAGACAGAATGCTGTTGTGTTGATATGACAGAGCTGTGTTGTGCTTTTGTTTTCCCCACACAGGCCCTGATGTTTCCCAACCAGCTCTATGAGGCGGTTTTTGAGGAGGAGCTCTCCACGACTAGCATCTCTGTTCGCCTTTACGGAGGAGCGCTGCTTAGTAAGTCTCCGCTCCCGCCATGCGAGAAAAGCCACACAGACAATACATGCATAAAGCTATTAATGCTTCGTCGTGCACCGCTGCGTTACAGTGAGGACACTGCGTATGATGGAGTACATCCGCAGTGCTAAAAATATACAATGGTGTACAGCTGATTTCTCGGGATACCGCACCCATTACAGTTTAGATAATGTACAAAAAGACAAAAGTTCTCTTCTTGCTGCAAAATCGTTCCTCTTGGCTACAAACAGAGCCTGTGTAATTTAATTGAGCTGTGCATATCTAAAGTTCACTGTGAGGGCATGACAGCTCACATCGGTGGCCTCGCCTCCGTTACTGTGGCTTCATATATCAGGTCTGAATCAGGTGTGAATACAGTGGGGGATGGCAGGACAGTGTATGTACTGTGTGTGTGTGGGGGGGGTCTGGAGTGAGAGGACTCTGTACTCTCACATTTTGCTGCTTTGCTCACTCAGTCACGCATTAAATTGAGTCGTTTTTTGTTTTTTTGCTCTTCGGTGCCACGCCGTCCACAGGAGACAGTCGATGGCGTGATTACCTGGCATGAATAAGCCAGGTAATTATGGCTTTGCTCCCCTCTTGCAGAGAAATCACATTGGAGATTGGAGGGCTTATTTTATTGACCTTAGCTTGAGACAAGATTGTCAGGCAAGCCAGTGAGTCAGTCAGCCAGTGACAGGGTTTCTGATGGCTGCTTGCAGAGAGGCAGGTAGTACAGCCGTCGTTCCTTGATGGGAAAGTGAGAAATCAACAAAGGGTTTATAGACGTAGGAACACAAAATATTTCATCGTTCATTGTTTAATATGCTCTCCTCCTCCTTTCACACATACTGTAATGCATTGTATGCATAACTCTTCACAATTTGAAATCTGAACAAACCAAAAATAACCCTTGTTTGATCACTACATCGCTCTTAGAGAGATAAATCCTTAAAAACATGGTACTGGGGCAGAGGATGTGAATGGACCGGCTTTCGATCTCACGAGGCCAACAAAAGAGCTGCTTCTTTATGTTAAATGTCAGCGGGGCTGTGGGGATTAGCAGAGGGAAAAGGGAGATGTCTTACAAGACGCAGAGCGATAACGGGGGGGCGAAGGATGGGGTCTCATCTGCCACACAGATGGAACCTGGCAGGGAGAGGATACAGTCCATCAGCCCTCCCACCTTTCTGTCCACCCCTGCTCGTTTCTGTAGCCATGCTGGTGGTGTGTGTGTGTGTGTGTGAAGTGAACTACAGGAAAATGAGCTGTAGGAATGGTGGGGAATGAAATGATTTAGCTCGGGCTTTTATCGCAATCAGTGACTCAGAGCCGACAGCAGAATCAATGGCTCAGTTATCAGCGTTTGTACATGTCATAGATTACAGTTTGAGTACAGCTGCAAGTAAATTGTTCTTGTATTAGTTTTGGTAGTGGTAATACTGTCCATCGTGTAGGAGTCTTCTCTGCTCAGCTATCTCTTTTTTTTTTCTTTATTTTCATTCCCATGCCCTTCAGCCTATAAATTCCCTGTCTCACATCCTTCTCCAGGCCTGGCCCTCATCATGTGGAACGGTTTATACACAGCAGAGAAGATCATCATCCAGTGGACTCTGCTCAGTGAAGCCTGCTACTTTGCTGTCCAGTTTCTAGGTGACTACACATTCCCAACACATCAGTTTATACTTATAGTTGGGTCTTTTTGCCTCGAGCATCAGCGACCCCCCCCCACACACCCACACACACACACCCTGTCTCACTTGACTTGAGTTCGCCATTATGTTTGATGTGTGTGTTGATACTGCCCTCTTGTGTTGAGAAAGTGGAGTCACAGCCTTGCATTCTACTGAAGGATTGGTTCAGTATGAATATGCTCATTTTTGTGGAGACAAATTCAACTGTCCTGGTTCTATAGAAGAATTACTTAAGTTCAGCTAATTCTAATGTGAGGCCATGCCTCACACCCTGGGTTCCAACCCATGTGCATTGTGCCAAATCACATCTTAAATATTGGCTGTTGCTCTATGGTTTCAGTTACATCCATCACCTTGATGGAGATAGGCATCCTGCCCAGCGCCGCCGTGCTCCTGCTCATCAGTCGACTGTTCTTCCTGGCGGTCACTTTGGCTTACTACTACCACCTGGGCCGTAAGTCGAAGAAAATCTGAGAAGCCTGCACCGTGCTTTCAGAGAGGGGCCGGCTCAGCACAGATGACAAACAGGGGGTCAGAAGGTCGGGATTATTGTTTGACTGGGGCTTGGAGCTTTTCTTTGCCAGTGGACGCCCCATGCCCCTTTCCATGGGTCCCAACTTATTGTAACCCCCAGTATTCAACAGATGAGCTCAGTCTCACATTCCAGACTCTACATCAAGAATGAGAAACCTCATAGTGAAAGTGAATTACTCTTTCACTGGCCTGTGAGGTCAAGCCCCTCTTGACACACATTCCTCCTCTGTGCAGCTCTCAGTGCTGTTATTATAAAGAAGGAGCTGGCAGTATGTAGTGCATTGTGTTCTTGTGTCACCTCGTCCTATGATTTTAAAATGTATAGCACAGTAATTTCAAACATCCGACTGTTGTTAATGTACAACCACATGACTTCCAGATTCAGTATTTAGTATTATGGTGACACCGCTTCTCAATCGCACTCTGCGACCAACAGTAGTTTGTGCTAAAGTTTGTTTCCCTTGATGCCGTTGATGTTAACTCAAGCTGTATGTATGCTAAAGTGAAGCCTGTGCTGTTGCATGCAAACACACTGGGAACACACCGAATGGAAGAAGCATCTGCTGGGCTTACTGTAAGATTCCTAAACGCTGGATGAGCGTCGGTGAACGTTTTCGTACAGCATCACGGTCATCACACGAAGGAAACTCCTCAAGTTCGGTTTATACAGCTTTCTCAATCATCCCCATAAATCAAATTCACATTCGGAATACCCCAAAAAGAAATGCTGAATCAACACATTTTTTCAGGGACAGTTTCAGTCATGAGGATCTACCAAAGTGAATAGGAATAGCTTTGTACATGATAGTTACACGTCTGAGATAAATACATGTAAAGCTGGTGAATGCACACGTGAGCGGGCTTGTAACGGAGTCGTTCTCGCTTTGTGGAGTGTGCACTGTAAAGCAAGTGTGTCGCAAGCCGAGCTTGTCAGTGTGCAGGGTAATCCAACCTGACCTGGTTCTTCTTTAGTGATGTAGCAGTTTTTACACATACAATATCCTTCGTCTTGCCTTAAAACTACTTAAAGTCATCAACACTGCATCCTTCTTCTTGTATATATGTAAATAAATGTAAATGTGGCGTTCTTGTGAACCGAACAGGGAATTTGTTCAGTATTAGTTGAATGATTTTCAAAGGTTGATCCTTCTCTCGGTGTGTCTTGTTTTGTACCTATTTAAGTGACGTTTGTGTTTTGATTTCATGCATGCAGTATAATCCACCAAAAGAAATCGCTCGACCTGTGTAGCAAAACTGCCACGGACTAGAACGTAAGCTTGAGCTATAAAGACGACGATGCCGGTGAATGGTTGCGTTGGCCACAAGTGACATAAAGCTCGAAAAGGAAAAAATTGATTCATAAGGTAGATAAACAGACATCACCCATTACTTGACAGTGACTTGACTACCTCCGAACACTCGGCAGCCCTCAGGTACATGACATCCCAGCTCTGGATTCCAGCTGTCCTGGCAACGTGAAACTCTGATCTCTGCAACTCCTCCTCTTCAGCACCTAAGGCCAGTCAAAAAAGACAGAGTGAAGAGGGTTGACTCTCTGGAAATTTAACTTGAAACCTTATATTGAGGAATATACTGTAGGTCCCCTCCAAAGGTGGTCCATATCACTGCAAATGGCCATGTTGAGTCCTGCACTAGAAGGGAGTGGTCTTGAGGTCACAGTGATTGTGGGTTTGCAGATGCGAGTCCAGGGCTGGAGGCAGATGTGCTCGTTGCTTTGGGTGAGCTTTCGGTTCAGATAGGGAACGTGAAACATGGGTGAGGTCTCCCATACTCCTGAAAAGTTGTAATTATCCTTTTTTCCCCAGTGTTTAATTAGTTGCAACTCTCCTGAGTGACATTGTGTGTCCCAACCTACTGCTCCGTCCTGACTAGCATGGTAATTATGGAGTTGAACAAAAACGTCGCTCTGTTTCCGTCGATACTACAGGCCTCAAATCATCAGCCTTGTGAAATGTTCAAAGGTCTGCAGAGCGGGTTATTTTAGGAGAGATGGGCAGTTTCAGGAGGGTGGGCAGCGGGAGGAGAGCAAACAACTGGCTCTTTCATCCACCCGCTTCTATGACGTGAATTACTCAAGATGTTACGTTGGTAAGTTGTGTGCTTGAAATTTTAGAGGAGTGGTAAGTCGAGCTATTCATACCCACTGATGTAGATCCAAAATATATTGTACTGTTGTGACTAGCATACCAGGTCAAACCGTTTGAAGTTGTAGCATTGTGTTT
Organism: Psettodes erumei; assembly: GCA_016785225.1. Taxonomy (NCBI): domain Eukaryota; kingdom Metazoa; phylum Chordata; class Actinopteri; order Pleuronectiformes; family Psettodidae; genus Psettodes; species Psettodes erumei. The sequence goes on from JAFBJZ010000831.1 coordinate 6,004,304, forward strand.
TTATGTATATATGTGCTATACTGTACCTCAGAATGAATTGTTATGGATTTCCACTATTTAGTTTGAAATAAAGAACACTATTGTTTATTTTGAAAACTTCTGAAGTGGTGCAGTCATCGGCTCCTTGTTGTCCTTTCTAATAAAAAAATTGTAGACTTGCATCAAACTGTTTTCACCATTGATTAATCTGTTGATTATTTTCTGAAATAACAGTTTGGCCTATAGAAAGCCAGAAGATAATATAAACAAGTTCTTAAAGCCTGATGTGATATCTTGCAATTGCTTGATTTGTCCAACCAACGTTGGACAAAAAAAAAACCTATAACAAAGAAAAGCAACAGATTCTCTCACTGGACCTAACTTAAGTCTTTATTCAGCTATTAATGCTGTTTGTTTCCACCAGTCGACAATCAAATAATCAACTAATTATTTCAGCCTCACATTTACTTGATACGCTCACCGGTTTGATAGCTGTCAGCTTACAGCAGTCACACACAGAAAACCTTATGCAGTAACCTTCACCACAACACACAATCCAACACAATATGTCACAAAACACAATCTACAACTCTGTTCTGACACGTCTCACAGAAACTTACTGGCTGCGTCACGTTTTTGTTTTGTGTTGGCCTTTTTTGGAAGGCGTTGAACGTGTCATAACACGATCATCTTCACGTCTCCACAAAAGATCTTTTTCAGTCAATATAAATTCATGTGCCTGCTGTAGCCTACCACATATTCAAGCTTAACCTCTCCCATCCCATGACAGCGCTCTCTCTCTCCTTCCCTCTTACACACACACACACACACACACACACACACACACACACACACACACACACAAACACACACGCACATTGGGTGAACGGTGAAAAGGAGGATTGTGAGGCACAGGAAACGTGTGTGTGGTTAAGGTTGTTTACAGGCTAAAAGCTCCCACGTGTCTCTGTGTGTATGCATTCTCCCCATACTTTCCACTTAATACTCTGAGTCCTGGCTTATTTCTTAGTGCACGGTGGTAAACAGTATTTTAGAATGAGAGGACCATTGAAAAAGTCAGTGTAAAACAGTTTGTCAACCAGGAGCACATTAGGATCAGCATACAACAAAATAAAACCAGCTGATCATACTCAGTATCATTTTCATTATATTTGAGTGAACGGTTTTGTTTTCTCATCCTATCTTGTCTTACATCTTTGTTTTCTCATGATTATGTATTTTTTTTTAAAACTTTGGATAATTACAACTAAAGTATTTAGGTACAATCGATATAATCATGTCAATGCAGAGAAATGACTCAGTGACCTTTATACTTTTATTAATATCATTAGATTATTATTAATATAAAAGCAGGATCTTACTGTGGTAGATGGCAGAAGTGGAGGTATTTTTTTGATTATTTTTTCAATTGATCGATCAACTGTTTTATTTGCGGAAATTCGGACAATAGTAAGGAATTGCCCCACAAAGCTACACCTCAAAAAGGTAAAATAAGATAAGTTAGATAAGTGACTCATCATTTCAACAGCATTTGGCTAGTTTATTCTGTAAAAAAGCGTCGCGTTTTACAAGCCCTTTCTGAGGTTTGTGTGAGTTACGTATAGTTACTAAAGTTTCACATAAGGGTAGCGGAGTATAAAGTACAGTATTACCTTCTGAAATGAAGTATAAAGTGGTATTAAAGGGGAATTACAGTAGAGTTTAGTCACAATGTACAGTACTTTATTTGACCACTGAACAGGACAGGAGAGGGTTAAAAAAAAAAAGAAAATAAGAAGCAGTTCTCCGCTGCGGCAGCACGGTGGGGGTGTAAACACTTTCCCACACACGCATCTTGTCTGTGAGCAGCAGACACGGCTCAGTCCCACAGCAGGCAGGACGACAGACGGACGACCAGCTCACCTCCGACAGCAACAACAACTCCGCGTAAGTTTCAATCACGCGTGTCCGTTTCTGACCGCTCTGTATCAGCGTACGGTTCCGCCTTTACGTGTGAACGTCCCGCTGGAAGTTCGCCGTCGTCCGCTTCGCCCTCAGAAAACTTTACCCAGGCCCGGAGAGACGTGTAATGACCACTTGTTTCACCAAACGAACCAAGTTTTTACGCGAGTTGACGTTAGCTGAGCCGTCAGAGAAGCGTTCAGCTCGACGTTTTCTTTGTGAATGTAAACACCGCGAAACCCAAATGACGTGCGCAGACTTCAGAAAGACGCCTTGTCTGTCCCAGTGAGCGGTTATTCATTACAGGAAAGCTTCACAGTGTCCCCGAGTGTGTCCCAGTACCACGGGTCAGGTGTCCATCTGGGCACAGACAGACGTTTTCCATACTGTAGTCATGCCAGTACTGGCCATGAAGAGACCCCGTGATGTACTGTACTACAGTACTACTAATGTACGTATTCGTATGTAGTATAAAACCCACTTTCTGTTTCAATCCTTTCACACGAGAGGCAACTTTGCACTAAAAAGATTTCAACTGTGATATGTGTTCCCTTGATGAAGCTTCGGTTTAACTTTCCAATGCGTTTTGCACTTACCTGCCTTACTCTCCCTTACACTGAAGGCCCATGAGCAAGGCATATTGTAATGGCCAGTGTGAACTGGAGGAAATGTCACAGCAGGCAAATGCCCTTTGTCACTGTTCATGTGAGGCCTTGACTGTTGTTTTAAGACAGATCTGAGTGTAAAAGCAGATGCCAAGCAGCCCCCCCCCCCAAATGAAGACCCTCCAGCGTGAGCTTCACCATCGTGCGTTCAGCGCACGGCGAGGTGTGACGTGTCATCACTGAACAGACATGTTAGTCCACTTAACGTGTCGAGCGTCTCAGGAAAACTGTCCTCGTCACAAGGTTGGGTGTCCTGAGCGATGGAGCCAGTGGCTTTGATAAAGTGTATTGTGATAGTAGTTTGTGTTGTGTATGCTTAAGCGCCGTGAAAATAAGAAGCAAACCGCCTGTTTCAGACAAGCCTGGATCTGCAAAACCAAAAGTGAAGCTATTGTTGTTTAATGATTAATTTGACAGTAAAGCTGGTTGTGTGCAGATATCTTATCGTGTCCTGCGCTATTATTTTATTACGAAGAACTTTTCTGAAATTTCTGACAGCTGAACCCGTTACCATGGTGACATGTCTTGTAGCAAAACTGAGTCTCAACACTTCCCAGGTAATGTTACCACAGTGCTTTTGCAGACATGTTGCATTAGGTGCAAGCTTTCTAAGCAATATTGTGGTTTACAAGCAGAGTTACACGTAACTCTCAGTTACTCTCTACATAAGTACCCTGTTGTACTTTGTGCTTTTGATTCACAATAGATTCTGAAAAGGTGTACTGTTCATTTGTAAAAGTTTGCTTCAGGGCAAGTCATGATGTTCCCGTCGGCCGCCTGTCGTGTCCCCACACTGCTGTAAACATGCTGCTGGATTAGAGCCCTGTCACAGATCATACGCCCTCATCGTGTCTTTTGAAAGGCCACAGCGGGGCACGGTAGCTGAGCTGTGTGGGACGCTGCTCCCTCGGGTTGTTACTGACGGAACTCAGCTCCGCGGGACGAAGTTTCCATACTGCTCGTTATAGACGTGGCACCTCAATTGTGCGATTGAGAGATTAACGTCAATTTCAACACTCCAGGTGCTTGTTGTACGTGCATCGCGAGTCAAGGCTACGGTGGGAGTGTAAAGGCAGCTGTTCGTAACTTGGAAACATCAGTATTAATCGTTTGTATCCAGTGGAAACGACTGAACAGATGTGGTAATATCTACTAGAACGTGCGCTCTGTTTAGTCTCGTTGCCACAGACGCTTCATCATTTCCACTGGATGTTGTGTATTAAGTAGTGGGGGATTTCACCCCTCGTGTGTCACGGCGTAAAAGCCCTGTAGATGCTGAAGGGGAAATCCTACTCATCCCGCTGAACTAGATTTCATTGTCTCGACTACAGGTTACGTATGACAATGAATAAACGCCTTTTATAAATGTGGACAGTAATCAACTACAGTAAAACCGTCATCACTACCAGCCCTAGTCCTCTCAACTCAACGTTACACTGGTACTGACAAAGCTGAATGTACAGGATTAACTAATTGTAGAAATGTACTCTCTTTATGGTGAAACTGTTTCCTCTTGCTCAAAAAAAAAATTCTCATCCTTTCAGCTCAGTCACATCAAAGACACCGCAGGAGATAAGGATCTACATCCTGTGTATGACGGAATAAACTGCATTGTTGTAGATTTTAAAAGCAGGATTTTGCAATGGTATTAAGAGCTTTGGTGCCAGGACGACGGCCTCGCTGATGTGTAAATGGGTTTCATATGACAGGAGGTCGTACACAGGGGTCGGCACATCGCCCGACTTCTCCTGCACCGCAGGGATGTTGTCGATTCATGCTTGGTCCATTACAGACACGGTCACTGCCATCTGCCACTCAGGCTGTCTTCATAATCACCTCTGTCCTCCATACTTCTGAGCTGGCTCCTCATACAAGCGAGCGCTAGTTTCAGTTGAATGCGTCTTTTGGTGCAACCCACCCATTTGATAGTGATCGCACCTCCGCAAAAACCACAGGGAGGGAAACTGGGGGGCGACGAGGGGAAGAAACGGTGTTTGGCAGGTCATGGAGTTTGGAAAAGTTCAGGTGACTAATTTGCACTTTTCTCAGGGCAAGTGGGGTTTTTTTCTGCACATGCTTGTTGCACTGTGAGCTCAAGCCTCCTCTGGCTGTTTTGTTCTCCTGCTCCAGTTCAAATAAACTACATTGTCTCTTGATTTTCAGCAGCATTCTGGACAATGCTGGAGCTCGTAAAGAAGGTTACAATGGCACCGCTCCTTGGAACTGCCGGTTGGCTCTGCTGTGAACTTCCATCCCACTTTCCAGTCTTTATTTTCACTTTGGAAGAGATTTGTCATTCACGTTCAGGCAGTCCAGTGCGACTGGGTCTGCCTAGGTGGGCAGAAGAAGAAACAAAGCCTTACAATAGCTCCACAGTTTATCTGCTCCATGTGTGAGCTTGCGTAAAGTTCTGCAGAAAAGAAGTTGAGGGTATTTATAGTTTGATGTGGCTTTTCCTCCTAATCTCAGTATAGTCAGTAGGCTGCTTTAGAATAAACTGGGCTGGACCTGCTGGCCTATTTACTCTGTTGTTGGAAAAATATTGTAAATATCACTAAGGCATTGAATTGCTTTAACACAGACAGGGCTCGGTCAACAAACAATGGCAGTCATAACTAAGCCCTTTTTTAATCTGCTGTGCTGCTCACCATCTAGACATAAAGACCAACAATCTCCTTTAAGGATTATCTGCTTTGCAGGGGTATCTGCTGTGCGGTTTTGTAAACATGAAAACTGTGTTGGTATTTAGATCGAGTCCATGATAACAGCCTCATACAGGTTTCTAGTAACAGCAATATTAACCTCATCCCTAAGTTAAAAAGTTCTGGTGTTCTGGTCTTGTTATTTGGCTTTGGTAAAGTCCAAGGTAACACAAGGGTTTTTACTGGTGATGGAGCATTTTGTTGAAAGTGCTGTGTGCTTGTCTTCAGTCTGAGGATTGTTAGGCCTGCTAAACTAGACTTGCTAAACTGCAGACACTGAGTTTGTGCATTCAAAAGTGGCAAGCACTTTATATGAAGAAGCTACATTCTGAATGTCCGGAGAGACGGGGGATGAAGAACAGCTCGTCATCTGGTACGCGGGGAGTTGTCTTCATAGGGTATTTTCAGACTCCTCAAATAACCACAATGGCTGGTTATATTTTCAGTTCTCCCCCAGCAGGAAAAGGTCTGGTTGTGGTAAATATTTTCTTTGGACTTACGGACGCCAGTCTGAGCCGTGTTGCCAGAGAGTTTCACGAGAGTGTCCCCTCGCGGGGTGTATGCGTGCCGCTCGTCTGGCCTGCAGGTGTTTTCCCGAAGGAAAACGTTACTCACGGAGCAGCTGTCGAATGCAGTCACGAGGCCGCCGAAACACCAACGCACCGTGTCGAACGAGTGCTGGGCGAACTGATCGTAAAAACAATGCAGACCTCGCTGCAACGTGCCCAAACTTGAGATGGCAGAGGATCCGATTCACGATGTTGTTGTTTTGTTTGGTGGGCACATGACATCAGCCAGACCCGTGGAATACGGCTGATAAGGTCGGGAATAAGATGCTCTCTTCGTATATTTACTGTAAAACCGAGCCTGCTGCGGCTGGCTTCCCACTTTTTGTGATGACGATGTGCTATCGTGGGCTCCACACAGTCATCATGACGTCACTACTACGAGCCACTTTGCGGTGGTGTCCACTATATGTCTCACCAGGGCGGTTCCCTTTGTTTGTCAGGAATAAAACAAGCCTCGTCAACAAACTTAGCTTCAAAAGCATACAATGTTGCCATAAAATGTAATACTCTACGACAACAGGCCAATTGTTGTCTAATAAAAGGGGAGATTAGAGCAGCTCGGGCTGTTTAAGACCGGAGCAATGTGGCTGCTGAAAACGAATTAGGCCAATGTCGCTGCTTTGAAGACTGAAGCTGTGTTTAATCAGGGACCCAACTGTGCAGATTTTCCCGGGTCCTCATCCGCTAACTAAGGCTAGGCTATCTCGAGGCTAACCGCGGCTGCTCTGCATCTTCTCGTCATACATTCCCACACTATGTTGCGCTGTTTCGATCGGATGTTTCATGTCAGTAACGCATTTTTGTAAACTTCTGTCTTCCAGGAGCGGAACCATGGGGAAAGGATGCATCACAGTCACCAAGTATTTTCTTTTCCTCTTCAACCTCCTCTTCTTTGTAAGTAGCAGCCCCATTTCTTTTATCATTGCTTGGAGACCCTGCTGCAGTAGCTGCACATGCAAAGTGTGCGCTGTCAAAGTCATGTCACGTGACTTCCACTTTGTTTACCCAAGATAGAAAGATAGCATGTAACGTTGCTTCAGTTGAATCAGACAACCATGATGCATTAAGAGCTTTGTGATGCCTTTCAGGTTTCTATTTGAATAATCATACTGATTCAAATAGCACCAGAGATCAGTTGAGGTACATATGGAAATGTTGCTGGGACTTCTCTGGAGTACCTCCTCTCCTCCTGGTCTAAACAGGAGCAGATGGTTTCTGTTTGTTTCCTCCTCGCTCACATTGGCCACAACATGAAGTCCAGGGGTTGATAAAACCCCAGACTCCTGAAACTGCCTGCGAGGATGTCCAGACCTTTGCAGTGAGTCTGCAGCTGTAAACCTGATGCAGACCTTTTGATGTAAATGCTCAAATGGTGTCTGAGAGGAAGCGTGTGTGTCTGCGTTGGTGTTTGTCCATGTGGACACATTAGATTAGGGGAGGCTAGTGGAAGCCAGGAAGTGGTGGGCTAATGATGGCTGCCGGGAGTTCGAAAGCCCCTCTAAATGAACAGCTCTTAAACAGGGCTCTAATTACTGCTGTAGGGTTGGGTAGGGGTGGCGTAACAAGGGGGAGGCTGGTGATTCAACAGAGCCTCTCATCTATGGATTCTGCCCCCTCCACAGTCCCCCACGACTTCTAAACAAGTGCCCTCTTAATTACATTGAAGTTCTGTACTTCATAACCTCATTACAAGGGTACATTAGGTAAAACTGATCATTTTCCGAAGCTTTCAGACGCCAGTGACAAAATGCTCCAGTGTAGAAAAGATGATTCTTTGAATTTCTGACTTGTCTTGACCGATTTATATCACTTATTACTACTGGATGTCAGTTGAATGCAGTCAAAGCCAGCAGAATGAAGATGAAAGTTTTAAGACTGGAGAAATGTCCCTGCTCTTACGCACATCCTCTTTCCCTCTGCTTTTGCTGTGAGAGAAAGGGACAGGAGGACAGAAAGACAGAGAGAGGAGTCAGGATCTGATTAATCCCAGATGGGACAGACTGAAGAATGAAACACAAGACTTTCTGTTTAAGGCATACCAGTGCATAATCTGTGTTTTACTCTCACATGAGATTTGGTGCCTGAATCTTTTCTGTTTCTCCCCCCCGCAGATCTTTGGAGCATTGATCATGGGCTTTGGACTGTGGGTTCTCTTTGATAACCAGAGCTTTATTGCCGTACTGCGTAAGTGTTGGGACACACACACACACACACACACACACACACACATTATCCTGCTGCCACGTCCTTTAATGATGACATTTGCGTCAACAGACATTGAGCACTTTTTGGACCCAGCTGGTCGTAGCATAGTGGAAGTGGAACTAGAGATCGGAGAGTGTGCTTGTCGAATCCTAAAACCCTTGGCCGGCTCTGCACGGCTAATGTGGATTCTATCCCCGAGGACTCATTCCCAAGGAAACAAGAAAGCATGTTCGCAACAAACCAAAAATATGACTCACAGATGAAATTCGATGACTTCCTCGGCCACTGAAAAGCTGCCCTGTAGACACACACTGAGACGCACATCTGTCGAGATCCAGGGGAGTAGGTTAGTCAGGGGAGGTGACGGGCTGTCTGTTATCATGGCATTCAGTTTGTTCCACCTCATGTGAGAAAATAGCAGCTTCATTTCCCCGCAGTTGTGCTTTGACTTACCTGTTCTTTCAGTTCCCCAGATGGCGGAGGTCGCACAGATAGAACCTCCCACCCTCACAGATGTTGTGACAGATCTGTTCCAAGCCTCTGAAAGGCATTCTGCAAGTTATCAGTTTTGTCAGAGACGGTGTCGTGTCTCACAGTCTCTGCTGTGAAAACACTGGAGAAGCATAATGAAACCCAGTTCACCCTGGCCTGAAAAAAAAACAGGGAACCAAGAGACGGAAACTCTTAGTTGCCGTAAATCTTGTTATAAATGCCTTCAGTGTATTCTTCCCAGATGGAGAATTGCTGAGAGCAGAACAGTGAACAGTGGAGTTTTCTCCCACTTGACGAAGAAGAACTTTTTCAGTTTATTATCTGGCAACTTCACACAACACTTGTTGAAACTCAATAGCATTCAGTGCTTTCAATTAGATTGTGACACCCCTTTCCTTCAGGGGTTTCACATTATGAAGAGGGTCGCAAAACCCCATCCAGATCAATCTCAGATTGTTATACTGTTATGACAGAATCCAGTATTGCACAACTAGTACTAAAGATTAACTGTTTATACTCACACCTGGCACCCTCCGGGTACTTTGTGGTGGGTTTGAATTCAAGGTAGGCTCTCTGACCCTTGCTAACTCCATTTAGTTTACATGATGTTGAGAGTTTTCATTATTTTCTGACAATTTATAGACAAAACGATTCCAGTCCATAACTAAGGAAAGATTTATGATAAGAAAGAGCCACTTCTGAGGGCCAAACAGGGCTGAAGAAATCAATATTTAGGCTGGGGGACTGTGCTGCTTTGACTAATGAGTTGTGAAAGGCTGGAGTTTTCATGAAGAACTGACCTTGTGTCCTAAACCAGTCAGACCGAGTCCTATTGTCCCAAATGAGCTCTCCAGGTCAGTGTCAAAGGCAAAGACTCACTCCAAGGCCACAACTGTGCTGAGTTTGCTTATCTCAAGCCAGACGCTCAGAACATAAAGGCAGTACAGTATCCATCATCCCCGCCCACCGCACTCCTATTGTTATGAAAATCCAGCTGTTCTTCCAGAGATAGCAGAGATCCTGCTTTGCTGAGACCCCGAGGATGCACCATCCTGTGAGGGACCTGATGACCTTCTCTCCTCCATGTCTAGCTGTTTGTTCCCTGTAGGCAGGATGGGTCCGATTCAACTCCTCTCTGGCTCCAAGGATTTTGTAACGTCATTGGAAATCTCTTACCACTCCGTGAAGGAACAAAAACCAAAGCTGCAGAGAAACTCTGTTTATTGACTCTGTGTGTTCCCCTCAGAAGCTGTACCATTGCCTGACCATAAACAGGATCTCTGTGTTTTCAGTTTCCATTCTTTATGAGTGATATTAATAGAGGTCTCTGCAGCTGTCCCAATGACTCCAAGCAGGGGAACTCGGCCCAGTGTTTTGGTTTCTGGCCGTTTTTCATTTTAAAGGCCATCTTCCTCTAAATGTACACCCCCTTGTATCAACGCAGTGGTGTTAATAGTTTACACCAGTGATACGACGTCTCCAGTTCTATCTTGTTGGCACTTAACCAAAACACAGCTTTCCTTGTGCTTAAACAAACGTCAGCCTTGGAAACTGAGTCTGCGAGCCAAAGCACAGTTTTGAAATGTGCTGCAGATTAATCAGAAACTTTCCACAGTGGTGAAGAGAGGAACTAGAAGGTGATTTTTCTTTAGACTACCCAAACTCTAGAACTTCAGCACATAGTCAATCTTCTCATGTTTACATTTTCAATTTTTACATAATGTCAACCCTGGCTTTTCTCCAGCTGTATACAAGCTAAATGTGTGTCTTCGGTGTTTCATGTTTACTGACAACAGTCCTCCCTCCACCCTCAGCAGATTTCTTAAAGGGCACCATAATTCTTGCCCCTTAAAATGGAAAGTTCCGTGGAAACCACCCGAGAAACTATTTTCGAAAATCTAGCAGAGCCCTACATGGAAACGTGCCATAGTACACGACAGACCAGCACAGTAACCAGGCGAGCACATGCTGACTTCAGGAGAAATGTATGTTTTCGTATTACACAGAAGAACTCAGATGCTAATATCTAAGTATCTGTCGATCTGCACTTTTAATACACCTCAGAGGAAACAGTTTGATATGAGTTTTAAAGGACTTCCATTTCAAGAGTGTAGGCTAGAAACAGCAGCTATAATGTAGAAAGGCCCGCTGATTGTGTTTTACTGTCAGTTGCTACTTGGTGTCGGAGGAAATCATCCATCAAAAGTATTATCATAACATGCCAAGAATATTACAAATCTGAAGTGGTCACAGCAGAGCGTTGTTTTGAGGTTGCATTAGAGTTACATGACATTCTCTTTTATTCCAGGGTCTATGTTTGTGCTGGAACAATAGTTCACTGGGTTGCAGGAAAACCACACACGGACATCTATCTCAGTTTTAGTTCCCACTGTTAATAATCATGGCATCTTGGCTTATGATTTACATGGAAGAAAATACATTGATGGGTGACTGTAGCTACTGTTCATCCATTTAATTTAATTTAATTTAAGGGTCCCTGACTGCAGTATATACTTCACCCAACATTAAGACTAATAAGTTGAATGAATATAATAGTAATAGTAACAGGACAGTAATAACTTCTTTCATACCACCAACTAAAGTCATATCAGTCACTTACAAAAGTTTGGTTTGTTTTGACAACACTCAACATGTTAAGTGTTTTGTGCCAAAAGCTTTTCCTTGCACCCCCCCAAATTCTCCAGATATTTTTTGTTGTTGTTGTTTTTAAAGAAGCTGGGGACAATCACACACAACACCTTTACTCTCATCTATTGCTTCTGTAGACGCTGGTTGTGTGTATGTGTGTGTGTGTGTGTGTGTGTGTGATGGAGACTGAAATAACACGGCTCAGCAGAGTACTGGATATAGAACATACAGCATGCTCGTCTGCCTCCCTTTAAGTAATACCCTGGAGCCACATAAACACTTCAACATATGCAGGATGTTGACCCAAGTGCTTTTAGCTTTCAATTATTCTCAAACCACCACAACTCTGCTAACCCATGGAGAGGCAGCCATGTACGTACATGCATGTAATGATACATTTGTGCAAGTTTATGTGCAGTGCAAAGTCAAAGGTGTTTCGGTACACTCGGACATCTGTGTGCCACATATGTTTTTAGTAGCAATGGTGCTGCAACTAGTGTTTGTTTTATCAGCTAATCGACATCTTATTTTCCTGGCGAGCGAATTAATCACTCGGTTCATAAAATGTCTAAATTAAAGAGGTAAGCAATGTCTATTATAATTTCCACTAGATCCAGTCCAAATAATTGGGGTATGGTAGGAATATGTTCTTCTGCCTTACATATGCTTATTTGAGATAACAACACGCCTGTATCCTGCTATAATGTACAGTCATTAAGCTTTACACAGTAGACTTAGGCTTTGAAAGACAGCTTGTTTTCTAGTCCATGGGGTAATTCACTTTCATTGTGCATCTGCCAGGGTGTATACTGTAGATGATGATTGCCGCGTGAAGCATCAGCAGATGATATGAGGAGGGAATTTGAAATGACTACATCTATTCTGCTTCCAAGACAAGAAGCCGAGATGCAACGCTGCATCATATTCGTGGCGCGGCAGTGGCGGAGCTGCCGCGTCTCTCAGCTTCTTCGCCAAATGGATGGGGCTGAGTTATCTGATAGCCCTGGCTGGTTCGCCTGGCCCAGGAATCGTGAAGAGCTGGAGCCATTTCACAGTGCTCAGATTCTGGCTTCATCTGCACACTGAGCTCTGGCTCTAGGGAGCGCCTCCAGCCCAGATAACACAGCCGCATAATGGCTCCAGTTTATCTCCTCTCCAGCCTTCCAAACTTCCATTTCAGTGCCAGCTCCTCCTCCGTCTGGATCTCTCCCGCCCTACATACCAAAGAGGGGACTTGATTAATCTTGCCACATGTTGGTCCAACTCTCTGGCCTATTAAGATAATTTTTGTGGGAGAAAAGAACGAGAATACTTTGAGCTCAGAGAAGTGGAAGGTTCAGTCAGTGAAACATTTTTGGCTTGCTGTTACCATCCTTATCCAAATAGTTTTTCATGTGAACATCTTTCCTCTGAGCTGCATTTGTTTGCAAGCACACAATGCAGTTAAGGCAGGAAAACAAGAGCAGAGGGCATGACCTTGTTCCTGTTACTTCATCATGAAAAATCATATGGTTTATACTGTGTTTTGTAAGCTACGTGTTTATGTCTTTTTCTTTAAAAAAGATGCTGAAGAGCTACAAAGTCGGTTTTGGCAGGTGTGCAGTTTGCAGTGCTCATATGGGTTTCACCGGTTGCGTCTAATGCTTCCTGTGTCTTTTTTTCCTGTTTGTTTACGTGTGTCTTCACCAGAGGAATCATCAGAAACAATCAAAGTGGCTTCGTACATCCTCATCGGAGTGGGCTCACTGTCCATGGCCATGGGCTTCTTCGGCTGCATAGGAGCCATCTACGAGATCCGCTGTCTGCTGGGCCTGGTGAGGAATCTGAGATCTTTATGCCACAGCTTGCCGATATATACGATTAATCCCTCACCCCTGCATTTTAAAAAAATGAATGTGTGTCAGAGACTCACTTGAGATCATGTGAGTAAAATTTGACCACACAGAACTTAATGTAAAATTGAGTCTATAATAAAAATATAAAATGTTGGAAAATAATTAGTAATATTCGCCACTCTCATCGGGTATTGTGCTGTAATTGTACCTACGGGACCTCCCTCAGTGTATGTGTAAAGTTATTGCGCTGCCATTAAAACATGCTAAAGCAACACTTATTTTCCTACACAAAACTTTGAGCTGAATGCACCTGCTCGAAACGTCAAGCTTGACTAAGAACACCTGATAGATTCCTGCTGACAGTAAAGCCCCTCGGCATTTCTTCTTCTGCGTGAGCAGAGGGTTCGCAGCATGTGTGGATTTACTGGGGGGGGGGGGTGCTACAGGGATAAAGCCAGCGAGATGTGGGGGGTACAACAAACAGTGGGGATGGGTGCATGACCTCTAGTGTTAAACCTGCTAGGAGATAACTGAAGAACTGCTGTGACCTACTTCTCCCAGTGACAGTGACCAGCTGGCAGAACCCCCTCCCCCTTCACATACACACAGTCACGCACACACGCACCACCTGACAGACCACCGGACATATATATAAGGATGTTTAATGGTTCAGGTCATTATTGCTGAAAGCTTTCGAGACTTTTGCCCTTAAGATGTATGAATCTATAAACACAGAGTAACGACAGTTGGAGGAAATGAAAGGTAAAAAACAAAATACCCGATGGTGTTGTTTAGTGTGGGTGTTGTAGTGCTCTGTAGTTGTTTGCTAACTGTCTGCTGTTTTGCTGAACAGAGCTTCCTGCTGATTAGATAAGTGGCAATGAACTAGAACAGTTCAAACTCTCTATAAAGCTGAATTGTTGTCATATGGGCCTTTGATATGGCGCTGACCATCCATCTCCATATTTCATGCAGCGTCTTCAGTGTTTTAAAGGTCTTGATTAGAAATGCTTTTACACTGACATTCACTTTATCCCCCACAGTACTTCACCTGCCTCCTGCTCATCCTCATCGCCCAGGTCACAGCTGGAGTTCTTATTTACTTCCAAAGAGAGCCGGTAAACACCAGCATACTTTATTAGTCTCTTCTTCTTTTGTCCCTTCTGTATCAATTTCACTTCTTTATAATGTGTTCTCTTGTGTCTGCACTATTTTTAGTGCTCTTAGTGTTTTTCCCCTTTTTATTCTCTCTCCACATTTGACCTTCTTTCCCCCCTCGTCTCTCTCGCACTGTACAGCTGGAGCCTAATGGGCGGCTGTGCTCCCCCTCGTCACAGCTGTGTCAGGCTGCGTTAGGTCTTAGCTCAACCTGTTAGTGAGCCAACTGCGCTCTGCGATGAAATGCAGTCTCACAGCTCAACCAATGGAAATGTCACTGATGTGGCGTTAGATGCTGGTAGAAAGTGGGATGAAGCAGGTGGACTGAATGAGATTTGTGACAACTGCTGAGGAAGCAGCAAGCAGGCTCTTTGCTCTTTCGCTGAATGTTTCTATTGTCACCCCCCCCAACTAATTTATGCTGAATGTGTGTTGCTAAAGCCGCTGTCATGTGCTGACATATTAATGTGGTATGCCTAACATTACCCCAACTAAAATGGTTAATCATCACCCTGTGGCCTGAAAGCACTTCCCACTGAAGTCTGTGATGGCACTGCGCCCCCTACAGGCAGGATCACCAAATCACCAGAGCAAATATCCGTTTGAGCCTTTGCTCTGAGTGCTAGCCTGTTCTGAAAAAGCAAACCAAACTGTAATAATGGTTAAAGCCTTTGATAGACAAATAAGCCCAGGGGGATGTTAGTCACTAATCTCAGGAAAGGGCAAATTAGGAAAACAAGTCAGACAGGTCACAACAAGCCACACGTTGTTACTATTCAGTTAGGACTGTGTGTCTGAGCTGAGCTGTTCCCTTATGGGTTGAAGTGGAGGTAAATAGTTAAAACAGGTTAAAACACTGTTGGATTATCTTTTTAAACCGGCTGTGACAAAGCGGCAAACAAAGCTGTTTTTTTAACATGTGACAACTGGATGTTTCAGAGAATTCACATGACAGTAATGATGTGACACTACAATACTGACTAGAGGCCAGTTTTGCCAGGA
Source organism: Psettodes erumei (assembly GCA_016785225.1). Classification (NCBI taxonomy): domain Eukaryota; kingdom Metazoa; phylum Chordata; class Actinopteri; order Pleuronectiformes; family Psettodidae; genus Psettodes; species Psettodes erumei. The sequence continues at coordinate 6,019,522 of JAFBJZ010000831.1, forward strand.
CCCCATCTATAAGTTAAACATGCTGTATTTCACAAGGGATGCAACTAAAACAACACCAGTAAAATTTGACACAGTACCTCAATATAATCATAGAAACATTACAGTCAGATGCAGGTAGATGTCAAAAAGACCTCCAATCCTACAAAATACATCCAAATATCATGTGTCCTTGATAACTTTTACATCAGTGGACCGTTTTTACGTCACTAAATTCACAATGAATGGGGGTGGCCATCAACCTCAAGTAAAATTTTAACCGTCCTCCTGCCGTCTTCTGTCCAAAATAGTGCGCTATCCATCTTTTAAAACGAGAACCAACCTAATGCGTGTGAAGGAAGCGTGGTGTTTGAACACATCAGACTTCACTCTCTGAGCACGGCCATTCCCTAACCCACACCCCTGTAGGACTCAGGATAGGTGGAGGCTATTGTTAGCTTTCTTTCAGCTGTTGGCCCTGCAGCACGTATGCATGTGTGTACATGTGTGTTTGTGTGTATCCCTGAGTGTGTGTGTGTGTGTGTGTGTGTGTCTGTAGCCTTAGATGCGCTCCCTGTGTTTAAGGCTCACCGCAGGGCAGGGTGGTACCCTTTCCCAGAATAGGGTGAGGTTCTCACTCATCTCCAGTTGAGCTCTGGAGCTCCATCTCTGCCGCTGCTCTGTGGTCTTGCACACATAAACACGGAGTCATGCTCCTGCCAAGCTAAATCCGGGCCATGTTTCGACCCAGCGCAGGACTTCACTGGGCGGTGCCACTCGAGGTGTTGCCCTAAGAAACATTAAGTTCAGATGTTGGTAGGAAATTTCAGAAAGACGTTTAGTGTGGGTTTGTTTGTTTTCTTTTCTTCGGCACTGTCTCTCTGGCCTCTATATGGCCTCTATACAAACATGCACGCACTGTTTAAGTACAGTTATCTATTTGTAATTATGACAAGTGGTCGGTCTTTGGGTGATGCTTAAACTTTTCTTTGCTGATGATGTACTGTTGTCTCATTTCTAGTTGAAATATGAGATGTCCAACATCATAAGGGGCATGATAATCAACTACACCGGCCAGAACAGGACCACAGAGCACACGTGGGACTTCATTCAGAGGACGGTAAGTACAATACACACACCAAAGCCAGATGTAGTCCACAGTTTGAATGAATAAACTCAACTCGAATAATGAGCGTCAGCAGGTTGGGTTATCAGAGGTCACTTGGTCAGAGTTGTTATCTAAAGTGGCTGCTACGGTAACATGGGTGCACATATTTTTAGAATGGGTGTCTCACAGTGTGGTGTCACGCATTCAGCTCCCTGCGGTGCTATTTGCGTGTTCTGTCCATTGTAATGCTGCATCGACACGGCGTCTGCAGGATGGGAAGAACAAGGAAACCTCCACCACTCGCCCAAGTTTGCTACTTCTGCGGACTTACATATTTGGAGCAGGGCTTAAACAAATTAAAACTGATATAAACAAAACTGTGTGTAGCTCCTTTTAAATTAACTGAGTTGCTGGCATTGGTGTTGATGTTAGATTTTATTTCAATGTAAGTTTTGTTTACTCTTCAGTCGATTTTTTTTGTTTTTTCACCTCGTAGTGGGAGGTATCGTTGGTTTCAGAAATTCCTGATATCTCTGCCTAGGAATTATAACTCAGAGTAAGAAGTTTGTCCAACTTGGTCGCTTGTAATTACCATCTAAACTAGAATGATCTAAATGATGTGATCCCAACTGTGAACTGTGCATAATGTACACAGTCATGCTACAGTGTCACTTCACCAAAATTACAAGCAGATGTTAAATATTTTTATGTGTCCCTCGTGGAGTTTAGTCGTGCAGACAGTTTTAGTTTGTGTTGGTTTGGTTTCCTGCCACTAACCCAGTACAATAGAGCGCATTGGAATCTTATTAAGGATGGTCATAGCGTTGGAAAGATACTTTTAAGTAGCTCAACAGCTTCTTGTCACTTTGGATGATCAGCAGACCTCCCAATGAACAGTCCCCATGGAAGCTTTTTATTTATTTGACCGCTCGTTTCTGTCTCTGCTCTCTTTCATGCGTCCCTTTTCTTCATCCACGTCACCAGATGAAATGCTGCGGATGGACGGGTCCCGGCAACTGGTCTGAGAACCACTTGATCAAGAACAGCTCTAAGAACCTCTACCCATGTTCCTGCCGCGACCCGGGCGAGTCTGGCACGGACATCCAGGAAGTGGGCCTGTGCGAGCACATGTCCACAAATCTACCCGTCTATGAAATGGTACGTGATGATTCTGCGCTGAGGTTGAAAATCAGAGATGTGAATCTGCTGACGAAGCCAGCAGCTGTTCATCCCTTTGCTCCATCTCACTTCTACCTCAGTGTCGAGGCCGGCATGGCAAACACAAGTCGAGTCGTACGTGTTAGTTACAGAGTGGCAACATTGGACGTTAACTCCTCATTGTGCCGAACCAACTACTTTTCTTGAGAAGGGAGCTTTTTCGTTCCATGCAGGTTTTTACTCTGTTGTTTAGTTTTGGTAAAAGTTTTAAAATATTCTTACAGTACAGTATCAATAGCATAAGTATTAATCCTAGTAATGCTAAAAGTATAAATGCTACCCTGCTCTGCTGAGGTATGTGTAAGTGGAAACACTTTATCTTTGGGTCCAGACCATGGCCAGCGTTACTTGCTTTTCCTTCAGCCGAGCGAACAATGCTCCAGCACGCCTGCATTGTTCTGATAGACCTCACGCCTCTACTCATTGCATAAGTCAGGCTCCCGTTGTGTAACTCCGGGGGCCAGCTCGGCGTGGCACCGCGCTTGCACTTAATCAGCACGGTGAATGCCGACAGCTGAGGCGTGCTGTCTGAGCTGTGAGATCTTTTTCAAACACCAGGAAAGCTGTGCTGTTCTGTTGTTTGGCCTGCGTGGTTCGGGAACTGCACTCCCTCGCTCTCCCTCGCCACTGTTTCCCGCAGCTCAGCTAAGCCGTGTTATTCTTCCCCCCACTGACTCATTCCAAAGCCAACAGTTGTGTTTTGAAAAGGCTCTGCACATGTCCGGCCGGGATCACGCGCTCGTTCATCTCTCTGTCGCATGTTGATTCGTCGCCCCCCCCCCTTCCTTCCACGTCTTTCTCGGCCTCACTCTCCCTCTCTCCTGTTCTCTCCTCCAGGGCTGTATAACCAGCGTGGAGAAGTGGCTCCTGGATAACTGTGGTGTTATTCTGGGAATGTGTGTGGGCGTTGCAGTCGTGGAGGTACAGTAATTATCCCGCCCTCACACTAGTCTTAAATGATGATAAATTCAGATTGTTGTCATCATACTTGTACCATTTCTGTGAGTTTCACTGTCCCATGAATCTGAATCTGATCCGTGAATCTACTCATGCCTGACTCAACTCTATCCTAAATGATGGGGGGCAAAGTCCATTTCTTCGTCTTCATTCCACACAGAAAGTACATTCTCACTTCAGCCAAAGCAAGTGTGAGGCGTTGCCAGTCTGAGTTAAAGGAATAGTTCAACACTTTGGAAACTATGCCTGCTGGTTTTCTTGCTGTGAGTTAGATCCTATGTACATAAAGACCTCAACAAACCACATTTTAAAGTTTTTACACTTAAGAAGATCATGGACAAGATATGCTGCCTCTCTTCATCTTATATGACAGTTAACTTGATATATTTTTGCAGTGTTGGCCAGACAAATCAGACCATCGCTTGTAGTCTTAGGAAAATGTGATTTGTGATTTTGTTGTGGCCCTACTTTCCACCAACAGTGCAAAAGTCTGTGACGCAGTAGGGATGCGTGCATCGTCTGCTCCACTGGCCAGTTTCAATTCAAATAACTTAAGGTGACACCTTTGTTTCCTCCAGCTCCTCGGGATGATTCTCTCCATGTGTCTGTGCAAGAGTGTCGTGCAGGAGGATTATACCAAAGTACCGAAGTACTGAGCTGGAGACCGAGCCTGTTTCAAACCACACACGGATGGACCCCCGCCCTTCTCCTCGTCTCACATCCTTATGAATACACACACACACACACACACAAAATATGACAGCTGCAGCCCCCACTTGAGCTTCTCCTGCCTCGACAGCTGTGCAAATTTCTCACGCGCCGTATGTCCGACACACACGCACACACACACACGAACACACACACCTCTCAGTCAGACTTGACACTCTTGTTGGACATAAGTTCATTAATTACCATTGTTGTCTTATCGTTTATGTTTTCCATGGAGACATTTGGAGGCGTTTTGCTGGAAGCCCGAGAATTTTGCATGTTGATTCTATGCAAATGTTCATTTATGATGTTTTTTTCCTTTGCTGACCTCAAAGAAGCGCTTAACACAGTAGTAGAGAGAGCACTTTAGTGACATTTGGTGAGCGGAGAGCCGGAGCATCTTCTGTCTCCGGGGCAGGGAGATGAGAGGGGGGACAGGGGACGGGCATGGGGTGTGTGTGTGTGTGTGTGTGTGTGTGTGTGTGTGTGTGTGTGTGTGCGCGTGCGGTAGACGCTCTGAAGGATTAATGCCACTCTGTGATCCTACAGCTGGTATTTTTGGTGCAGAGGGTGGAGGAGAGGCCCAGGGCAGGGCCGCTGTGGTGGAGGTTTTGGCCGCTATCATCAAGCTCCTCGTACCCACTAGCCCTAATATTAATCTTTGTTTGCACCCAGCACCACCACCAGCTCCCCCCTCCTCCCTCCCAGTATCCATCATCTGTTAGCATCTTTAGATCACATCTCTGTCTTCTTCTCGGGCATATCTGACTGTGTAGCTTTCAAAAAGACTAGTTTTGCATGAAGTAAGTGTGTATGATGTGTTGAGTGAGTATTTTATTTCCTTTTGTCCTTTTTTATATTCTCATGTCATCTCTGTTTTTTTAAACTGTATATATGACTTTGGTAAGGGATTATGGCACTCCAGTGCTTGGTCGGCGTTTTATATGGGAAAGCTGTCACCCACACACTCTTGTTTTAAGAGTCCTATTGTTTTCTGTTTCCTCCCTGTTGCTGATGATGTACAGAATGTGGCGGCCACAACAGCTTGTCAGCACTCTTTTAGTCTGAATTGGAGAAATCGGAGCCCTTGAAGTGAATCTGTCATCACTCTTAAAGCTATATTTTCATATAGCACAGAATGAGTTTGTGAACTGTCTACCATAGCGCCTGCCCTGAACATGTCTAATGAAGCTCCTCACACCTGCATTCATTATGAAAAACCCACCATCGTAACAGTAACATGAAAACAGCAGCGGTGTGACCACAATGTCTTTTCCTTTCTCTGCATGATGGTTTCCCAAGAAGTCATCTTGCCTGGTTTACATTATCAGTAACAAGAGGAGAGAGAAGCAGCTAGCAGCTAGCAGTTTTAGCGGGTGCTATGACCAGAAACTGACTGCTCATCAACTCGTACTGTCTTCACAAAAACATCGCTTTGAGTTTCCTCATCCTGCTTATTGTCCATCTCATCATCTCAGTCATTCCACTTTATTTTGAGCGCACCGTTATGGCTGCATTTTTCGTTAATTCAGTGGAAAGATTGCACACATGTGGCTCATAGTTTATCCCTGCCAGCTCACACAAGTCATGCAGTTGCACAAGAGGAAGGAAACTGGCCCACGTTTAAAAGAGCTTTTGTCATTCATGATTACAGTCAGGCAGTCAGTACATTACGACCCCCAATTTGAAACATTTACTAACTTAATGAGAGATGAAGGCTTTTTATTGTGTGTTAAAGATATTTTTTACACTTTTAAAAAAGAAATTGAATGATCTTGTTTAGTAGAAAAACTATTTGTGGACCTGTAAGCCATGTTTAAAAAAATATTGTGTATTTGTTTTTGTTATTGTGAAGTATTAAACTGAGATTCACCAGACTCTGTTGAGCACTGCTTTGTCTGACAGTGGTAGCAGAACTCGGTTACAATTTGATGGCAGGTTTTTTTACCCAAACGCGACCAGAAGGTGGCAGTATATACTTAACAGTGACGCTGGCTCAGGTGGAAATACATTTGGACAAGAAGAGCGAAATCAGCAGTGTGGGGTTTTTAAATGTAAAATAAAAGATGCTTCATCAATAGATTTATTATGTTTTAAAAACCTGATTTGTAAAAGCTTCAGGTTTAATTATGAGCTTTATGCAGATTCTTAAGTAATTAGTTGTTTCACCACCTCCCTAGTTCGTTCTACACCTCAGCACCACAGCTAATTCATTTCTTTTTTCGATTACTCCCTAATTCAGTTCTTGTATTTTCTTGTTAATTTAGTCCAACTACCCAGTGGCTGAACAGAACAAAGAGCTCCTCATCCATTCCTTTTTCCTGCGATAACAGGATTTATCCTCTGCAAAAAAAAAGAGAGAGAGCTCCTCTATTAAGATAAAAGTGCAATGACTTATCAAGGAAAGGGAGTCTCATGATGTCATATCATGCCAGAAGCTAATATCTCACCACTGACTCGCCAACACTGCTTTTCAGCAAAATGACACAATCACAGCACAGACCTTTATTGCTGCTCTAATCCACCATTGTCGAAGACACTTAACCTCAGTATAATGAGGACAGCTTAGTGGTCTCTCAGGAGACTGATTTCAAAGAACTGAACAGAGCCACATCTCATCAGGGAGCTTTGTCCGTGCCGAGCGATGCAGGCACCAAACATCAATTTCTCATTTAAAATGTGATATTGAACTTGAGAGTAACAGCTGTGGGCTTCGTGCGGGGAGACAAAAAAAAATGGATGGTATCCTAACACTTGATTAGATCTCCTAAAACTTTATTGGACTGAAATAAGACAGCTCTTCTGGATCTTCATCATCTGGCAAATATTTGTGTCGGCACAAAAGTGATTACATCCTGTTGACATCATAGTCAAGTGATCAAAACAAAAAAATTATACAGCAATGTAGTGTAATGGTATGTAAATCATTTGCCTAAAAGCTGAGGATTTGCTTCTTGCGGCTGTTTTATATCAGCATAAATTTAAATACCTGCTTGGAGAACAAAACAAGCAGCTTTGCATGGATTACAGAGCTGCAACAATTTCCTCCAATAATCAATTTACTTACTCAATTAAAATGATCAATTGGCAGCTGTTTTGCTCATGGACTATCTGCTCTCCTTTGCTCTCTCCAGCTTCTCAAATGTCAGGACCTGAATATGTTTGGGTGTTGGACTGTTGGTCAGTCAAAACAAAGACATGTGATGGCGTCACCTTGTACTCTTAATATAGTGTGACTATTTATAGACAAAATGTTTAATTGAGATAGAATTTGGCAGATCAGTCGATAGTGATAACAATCATCAGTTGCAGCCCTTTAGAGATAATTTAAAAAATAATCACCCTATTAACTGATAATATTTTTTAAAGGGTTGCATGAGTTGGATTTTTTTTCTTTGTACACAGGCAGTGAAAAACCAAATGGGCCGATGGCCAGGATAGTGTGTTGCTGCTGCTGCTGCTGCTGAACTCATCAGAGCACACACACAGGCCAAACACAATGAGGAAGGAAAGCTTCCTCTGTTTTTCATCCACACAACTGTCAGTCAGGGAGCCCAGAGCAGAGGAAGCAGGACAGATGATGATCCCACTGAGACTGAATGAAATAAAAGGATGAATAATGAAGATGTCACGTCCACGTGTTCGGTAAGCACCGTGTAACCTGGAGTGATTTAAAAGAATGCGCTCATCGGAGAAACATGTCTCTTGAGAGTGTGTGATAGACAGGTAAAACTCGGATAACGCTGCCTTTTTTTTACTATGGCGCAGGCACTGTATGTGCATTGTACACAACAGCACTGAGCTCATGTAAATGAGATGTATGGTTTCTGGGATGTGTGCTCCCGTGTTAATGTTTGTCTCCCTATCAATGTGTGTTTTCACTTAGCTCTCTGCTCCACTGGTGCTCATTCAACATGTAACATCCCCCAACACACACACACACACACACACACACACACACAATCCTCCTCACACTGTGTCATGGACATGTTCAGATGGAACCCCCACAATGAACCCCCACCTCCACCTGCTGACTCCCCCACACCCGGCCTTGTCCCTTCCTCTCGCTCTGGCTTTCCTGTTTTTAATCTCTCTGAGGGATCATACATAAACAAACAGCGTGCACTCAGTCTCTCAGTCAGCCTGCTGCACACATCCGTCTGATAGATATGTATAATAACATAACGGGCCGGGTCTATCCCCTGTCTGCTGCAGATTACCTTTAAGCCTGAGGAGCTCTAATCAGAAATGAGCAGTATGAGTCACAGTGCCCCTGTATGAGATGGAAAGAGGATCAGCCTAGTTCCATTAGCTCTTTAAATTGTTTCTGTGATAGGCTGAGAGGCGGCAAGTGGCTGTAGGTCAGCGGGTGTCCTTCGCCTCATTTCCTGCCCAGCGGCTAGTTGGATCCTGCACGAGAGAGGAATGATGCACTGACTCACACAAAGCCACCTTCCTTTCCCTCTTCCTCTCCATACTGCTCGCTCTCTCTCTCTTTTCTCTCGCGGGCTAATCCACTTTGATAAGAGCAAGCTCTTCTGTCCATGTGGCCTCTTTGGCCCGTGGAGAGTAAAGACCTCTGAAATCACTCTGGCACAGCCCCAGTGCATTGCCAAACACCGGTGAACATCTGCAATATAGCATCACACTGTTCCCACTCCAGTCCAGTGAGAAGGAGGTGAGAGAGGGAGGGAGATTACTTGTACCCTCAACTTTTTTTTTTGATGATAGACCCTGACATTTTGTAACTCAGTTGTTGAGCACGTGGAGAGTTTCAGGCTGAGCTCCAACTGTGAGTCACCTATCACTGTCTGTGGGGGAAAATAATGGGACTTGTTAACTTGTAGATCTGGGGGTGGGGGGCGGAGCAACCAATCAAACCAGAGGAAGGACACAAAAGGATAAATATATCATGCAAAAAATGAATTTGTTTGATGGAAATAGTGCATTCATGTCTGTAGCCCTGTGGCTGACAATAAGAAACTGATTGGGAACAAATGTGTTCAGGGGCCTTTAAGTAAATAATCTGAACACTTTTTCCACCACTCTCTACTTCTGCAGAGATCACAGACTCCAGTACCAGCTGTAACTAACATCTTTTTTTCCACCACTGAAGACTCTGCTTGAGGTGATAATTATCTCTCATTGTCCCCATAAATACCTCATAATCACACTTAATCTTTTGTAGAAAATTGCGGTCACAATATTGTTGTGTCACTGTACCCCATCGGCTATAATCTCTATTGCAATGACTACTTGAGGGTGTTTGTATGTGTGCCTGTGTGTGTGTGTTTGTGTGTGTGTGTATGTTTGTGAGTGGGAGTTTATGTCGGATCTGATTGATGGAGTTGGTTGTGGAGGCAGCACTCCCCTGATTGCAGCTACAGGCAGCACTAGTCTTCTCATTAACCTATGATAATGCACCTGTCACCCCGGTACGAAAGCCTCGCAGCACATTTGTTGCGGATGGCTGTTCTCGCTTCTTCCTCGCTCTCTCGTTTTTTTTCTTTCGCCCCACTTCTCTCCCTGCTCCATCCATCTCCTTCTGTCTCTCTTTTCTCTCTCAATTTCTTCCGCACTCGTCCACATTAACATACACACACACACAAAGTATAAGCCCCGCCATTTGGAAAGACTTGCTGACTCTGTGCCAGACCTGACCGTAGCAGATGGAGGTTAGTGCATGTGTACGCCCCCACCCCCCACCCCAAACTGAGTGCAGCCGCAGCTACAGTATTTAATAGGATCTGTGTTCACTAACCCACTGGGGCCAGGGTTGACACAGGATCAACTGTTCCAGCATCCGTGGCTGCATGCGTGTGTGTGGACTACAAATGCGGCACCCTGTTCAAAATGGCTAACAGTGTATCTGCTATCACACAACATAAGCGCCCCCCCCACACACACGCACACATACACACACACACACACACACCCGGGATGACTCGTTTGCTGGCTAGCGAAAGTGTGAGCTCTCCTTCTGGACAGTGGTTCATTTCATCCCACAACAAGAAGACAGCTTCAGCTTTCTTTCAACTTCACATCAAGAACTGCACTGGATCAGCTATTTGTAACGTTTGAGTTTATTTAACAGGCCTTCTATTTTCACATAATGTCCCTGAAAATCATTGGTTGTAAATGTTTGGGGCGAGGCTGGTTTCAGTAGTTGGTGTCCTAATATAATGTCTCTCCATAAGTAATTTTCTCCTCACCAGAACTGCTCCAGCTCCTTCGCCAGATGTCTTCTTTATTCCCTGCAGTCCGTTCCAGTCAGTTTCTCTGCTCTCCAGAGGGCCTGCATGTGATTTATTTATCCTATCTGCACATTTGGTGCCAGGAACACACCCCGAGAGCATGCGGGACTATGGGAAAGCTGCCTCGAGCTGCTGGAGAGTGTCGAGACAGGGAGAGGACTTATGGAGGACGGATAGTAAATCAGTCTGGACCTGAAGATATGTGTCGGAGACTGTTGCATGTAAAGTCGTGGCCACTTCAGAAGACATAAAGGGAGAGACTCGAAGTCTATATGAGTGTGTGGAGGGTGTTTAGGTTTGGGGTTTTGGCGGAGTGAAGCTTCAGTAGCTCTCATTAGTCACGCTGTCAGATGTTAGGGAGATAGACGAGGCTGTGCCGGTCCCATTTGATGCTGCGCAGCTTTTGGAATTCAGATTTTTCCAATATTGGCAGGACTTGATCATGATTTAACAATATGTGGTGTTGGGGATGTTTCTGGCACGACTCTTCACTTCCAACCTCTAATCTCCTCCGTTTCATCTCAGGCCACGGAAATCACTGAAGAATCAAATATAACTGTTTTGATGTCTCCGGACAATAGCAGGAGTTTGTTTGTGCTGGATACCAGCTGCTCTCATTAAAGGAAAGTAGAGGGCACATAAAAGACAAATGCCGCTTCATAGGGGTCAGACCTTCCTGTTTAACAAGCCGACTTCCCGTCAGGGCCCCGTCATGTGACACGTGTGAATGACAGATCAGTGGTGCCCCTTTGTCCCCCAAGAGTTCATTTTCCACTCTGGGTTGAAAACCTGCACGACATTTTGGAAAAAGTCTGATATTCTGTCGTCCTTTTGCCTTTCATCCGCACGTACACAGATCACAAAGACATAACAGAATTCCCAAGCGAACGCCTTAATTGGTGTCAACAAATCTGAAGAGATAAAAGCAAGGAGAGTTTTTGTCACCACTTCAGAAATTACTGTTACCGTCTTCAAGCAACGCCAACTATTTTGTGTCACCGGGAGCAAGGTTTGGAAGTAATTTGGCTGTATTTATCTAGTAAGCTGTCATTTGGCAAAGACAGGCTTTCAGCATGAGTGCCCCATTTATTTTCACTGCATACGGAGTGGAGCTGAAGTGGAGTTGGTGGAAAACAAGCCTCGCCTGATGTGACGAGGGCAGAGTGGATATCTTTAACATGGCAACCTGCTGTGTTTGCACATGTAAAGACAGGCCCTACTGGACATAATGGAAGCAGGGAACAGAACAGAAGTCGCTTTTCTCAGGGAGTTTAAATTAGACTCGTTTAATGAGAAAAGAGAAGAAAAAAAAAAGTTGTGGTAAAATTATGCGTCACTATAATCAAAATGGGAGGAAGGAGGTGGGGAGCAGAGCGGATGGCCTTCAGTGGAATATTCTCAGATGCTGATTAGAGAAGCCATGTTAATGAGATTCATTGACAGTCTAATATGGAGAGCAGCGCTCCCCCCTGCTGTGGCAGTCTGTGCTGTCCCTTTTTCCCAATTCCTGTCCTCGTCTCACATTTTGCTCTTTTTCTCACTTTCTCTCTCTCTCTCTCTCTCTCTCTCTCTCTCTCTCTGCCACTTCTCCTATGTTTACACTGGACTGGGACAGCGGGTGATCTGGCCTCTTCTACAGAACTCGGTAACGATTAAAGTCGAGGGGTTGTACCTTTAACATCACATGTTTACAGTCCTCCTGTCTCCTCTTCCTGAGGGGCTTTAAAAGCAGGGGGGAAGAGCAGCACCCCCCCCCACACACACACACACAAAGCACCTTGGGATTTGGGTACGGGCGGCGCCACGTGACAGGCAGGCAGCTGTGCCACATTAACAGGAGTAATGACAAACGGGGCACTGCTGTTGGTTTTTTTCACCTACAACACCACAGCCTCTCAGGTGCTGTCACTCAACACACCGCTCCAGACTGTGTGTCTTTAAGTATGTGTGCCTGTAGATGAGTGTGTGTGTGTGTCTGTGTCTTTGTGCGTGATCCATCTCTCGGCTCGCTGTGCAGAGAAAGTGGGGGGGCCAGATGTTTTAGCTCAACAAGTTTAAGGATGAGTTCATGGGCAGAACATCTGAGGCTTTCAGCTCTGCTGACCCCAGAAAGAAACTCTTAATCCAGCTAGTCTGAGGACATAATGTGTGCGTATCCTTTTCATAAGAAAGTAAACTGGAGATGCATTTATTGTGCAAGTACTTTTGTTCAGATAAACTGTGACCTAATTACTTTTTTGGCATAAGAGCATTTAAAGACGAAGATGGAAGAGTAAAACTTGGACCAGAGGCAGAAACAGAAACAAATGTGCTGGAGTTCCTTTAGGTGTGTATCTAAGAGATTGTGTGTTTGTGAGGAGATAGACAGGGATATTTGGGGGGTTAAAGTGGCTCTTATTAAGTCATAGTTTGTCCATGTGTGTGTGGGTTATTCAGTTACAGTACAATAAAAATCAGGCCAGTGCAAATGGCCTCCCCCAGGCCACATACTTCCTCAGCCGTGATAGTTGAGCGGCTGCAGCCTGAGAGTGGTGACAAAAAGCAAGAGGTCAGCAGGGGTCAGGTGGATGTGGGGAGGGACCTGGGGATGCTGTGCTTGCACTCTGGTCACAACGCCCAGCCTCCCCCTGCTGAGGAAAAACAAAATCTCCAAACCGCAAGCAACTGTCGAGGGAAAAATCCCCCCACGTGTCACTGTATACGGCTTCTGTCCAGACTGTGCTGCTGCACAACAACAAGAAAGTTCTCAAAGAATTCTAAACTCAAATGCTCACTTACTAGCTTTTACCAGTGTTTTCAACTATATAGTTCTCCACTTCTTTAGGATGTGACTGAAAGCTCTTGATGAAGTTCAGAAATCAGCCTTGAGCTTAGAAGATTTTTGTTGGTGATACGTGTTCCCAAAGTCAAGAATGAACATCCACACTCAAGTTCAAGTTGTCATGTTTCAGTTCATGTCCTGGTTCAGGATCTTGACAAAGGACAACATTTTTTAAGTAATATTGCAAACTTTGTTTTTGAAACCTAAGACTGCAGTTGATGATTCGTACCACGGGAGGAAGGGGCCCCTCCTCAGAGTGACTGGACAGCAGATCAGAATGAGCTCATCTCTGAACCACTTTGTCCTTTACAGTTTGAAGCTGTCCAGTCACACCTAATGCTCCTGCGGGTTCAGCCAATCGCTGCACCAGAGGACAGAGGGGGGCCATGCGAGACCAGTTAAGTTTTTTATGAGGCCATACCAGACCGACAGGGAGGAATGAGACAGACGAACGCTGTCTTTTATGGACTACAGGGGATAGTGCTCTTCCATCTCAAGGCTCTTAAAGGTCTCCCCAGCATGGAGGCTCTTTCACAGCCTGAGGGGTGGGACATGTTGCACCTGGGCACCGGCTCAGAAAAAGAACCGTAAACCCTTCTCTCTTCATCCCTATTCTTATGTTTCCATCTCCTGTAACCTGTACTTATATGCACTGTGTATTTCCCACTTAATTCACTGTGAGGAGAGGCTCCTGTGTCATGCGTCTTTGACTCGACGTTGTCATAATGTGGGGTGCAAGAGTTGAAAAGAAAGGGGTGCACAAAAGGATGGATGTGAGGCATGTTCAGATTCATCTGAACACGCAGATTAAACGTACAGAGGGATATCACTAACTTGGATATCAATCATGAACTAAACCTGTGCAATCATCACATTTTGCTTCAGTATCTAACTATTGCAATGACATTTGTGTGTATGTCCATGAGTTCCATGAACAGGAACTGCTAATAGCTGATTTGGCTTTCTTTTAATTTGCTTAGTATCTAAACAAATGTAGATTAAAAAAACGAGGCTCAACTGAAGGCCACAGCTACCTAAGCAACCCAATGGCAACCTTATACTTCCTGTTTACATCCCCCAAAGCCCCCAGGTTGTTGCCAATTTTGTTTGAGGAGGGGAGCCCACAGCGTCAGTCTTTGAAACAACATGCTTCAGAAGTTGTGGTTTTGTATTGTTCAGAAAAAAATGAAACCAAAAGAAAAATTTACCTTTTACTCTTTTACCTGCTGCATTCAGTGGTTCATGATAGCTCTTGTAGAGGCAGCAGGATTAAAAGGATTATATATATATATATATATATATATATATATATATATATATATATATAGAGAGAGAGAGAGAGAGAGAGAGTATACTTTACCCTCTTGAGGTTAGCTTGTGGTTCTGTTTAGTTTTTATACTCAACAGGCAGCTGCAGGGATATGTGAACTCACTCAGCTATTACTGACCCTCCCTGTCTCCGTTGACAGGCCTTTATGATGCACATGTGCACCCACAAAAAGTGAAAGCCTGTATCACTGGGAAGAACACTGGTACCATAAACCAGGATGTGATTAGTTCAAGTGTAGGGAATAAGTGGTGGGGTTGCAGAGGCTCAAATGAATGTCCCCGTCTTTTGCTCCTGCATCCACTCATCCAGATAGCTGAGCAGTTTACAGCAAGCAACAGAGAATTTGTTGCTCGATTGGCTTTGTCATTTTGATGCATGTGGGGTTCGCTGCTGAGTGTGTAATTGTGCGATCCTGAGCCCGTTCTCCTGCTGCACCATGCTCTCCTCCTGGTGTTACATTACATTAACATCTGAGGTGTGTCTTGTAAGAGATGAAGGGGGATTTTGGAAAATGATGACGTGTTAGAAGACAGTTTCTTTTCTCACCTCCTAAATGCTCCTGATTGAAATCTTACTGCCTTCATGTATTACATCCTCTGCAGTGAGCTGAAGGTGGGTGGATGAAGGGGGTAAAACCTCTCATCCAAGAAGCTTCTTCAGTTCTGTTTTCATACTTCCATAACATTTTGGGGTTGTTCAGCCCAAATCGCTTGGTAAGATGTCTGTGAAGACTCTCAGTCTCAGTCACAATAACAAAAAAGGCTTGTTGAGGCAGTGTGGAGCACATGATTGTGGAACAGCCTCCCCTTCACCGCTTGGCTTTTTGGATGTGAGACCCTCAACTGCTGCAGCTTTTCTTTCACCGATCCAGGTGAAGAATTATTGAATCCTAATCAAAATCAAACATAATCCTTGTTAAAATCA
Source organism: Psettodes erumei (assembly GCA_016785225.1). Lineage (NCBI taxonomy): Eukaryota > Metazoa > Chordata > Actinopteri > Pleuronectiformes > Psettodidae > Psettodes > Psettodes erumei. The sequence goes on from JAFBJZ010000831.1 coordinate 6,034,818, forward strand.
CACATTATTCATACACTTCTGTTTTTACACACCATAAATAAACAACATGTAATATGTTACTAGAGGTTTAGCAGTGTTGGTAGATGGATATTCTTACCCTTGGCCAGAGCCAAGCTACTTGTTTCCTCCTGCTTCCAGTCTTCATGGTAAGCTAATCGTAGTGTCATACAGTATTTATGTGTGAAACTACAAACTTGTATTTGAGTCTTGTCATCGGTCTGCAAAAACAATCCCTTTGACTAAATGTTAGATATCTTTTTCCCTTTCCCCTTTTTTGCCCTGCTTTGCCTAACTCCACTGTGGACTTGTATGCCATGTGCTTCATGGCCTGTGGGTACAGGAGTGAAAGTGACAGGGTGGGACGGCAGCCGTCCCCAGAGGGACGTGATGTCCTTCTGCCTCAGCAGTGGGTGAGAGTCAGCCAGGCCTACTTGAAAGCCTCAGCCCAAACTCACCATGACAGAGAGGACGGAGCCTCAGCTCAACCCTGATGGCGCCTGGACACTCGGTCTGGTCTGATCAGGAGCCACATTTGCACGCAACGCTGCACCCGTATGCTCTGAAAAAGCACCTTCAGGATCCTTTTGGAATTTCACATCCATCCACTAAAAGTAAAGATTATGTAAATCAGTTCTGACGCTGCAGTGTTCTCAACAGGTGTCGCGAGTCTGGCTCCGAGCCACTGCCCAATGGTCTGTGGTGGGGAGACAGAAAATGGCAGCAGCCATGCCATCGGCTGTCATTGTAAATCACTCATAGAGGAGTTTTACTGGCTCGTCTGCTTTAGTGCATATGCAGACGTGCGGGTAAACCTCAGAAGTCTGCCCTGTGATTGGAGAGAGAAATGATGGGCCTCTTGGTTAATGGGAAAAGCAACCGGCGGAGGAAGCCTATGTTTTTCTTGCTCATCTGGCTTAGATTAGAGTGCGCCTGCACTCCACTGTCACAGTGAGAGAGGAGAGGAGATATAGGCATTAAGAGATGAAGAGAGCTGAGAGTGAGGAGAGAGGGAGACAAGGGAAGGGATGGAGAAGGAGGGTTGGGGGGTGAAAACAATAATATAGACAGAGCGAAGCTAGGAAAGAAAAAAAGAGAGATTTGTGATGAGCTCTGGCTCTGTCACCCTGACTGCTTAGCACAAGTCAGAGCTATAAACCCTTTAGATAGGCCTTGTGCAACAATGGAGGGGGGGAAAGCTCTTAAGACAAAAGCATGAATGAAAGTGGGGAGGAGGGCATTGAGCCAAACGCGATTGCTTGCCTCTGGCATGTCCTTGCCCGCTAACTGAGAGCACATGCCTGGCACAGGAGGATGATTTTTACCCTCTTCACCTTCAGAACATCCTTCTGCCTCAGCTGCTGCCCCCTCCTCCTCCTCCTGCCAATTCACCAAACACGGCCCCTAAGACTCTGACACTCGTCCCCTGCACTCCAAATGAAGGGAAGAAAAACACAGGGACAAAAATGCGAGGGTATCTGTATCACTCACTGCAGGTTAGTATTCTCATCTTTTCTCACAACATTCACTGCCTGCACAAGTTACAGACATGCTGGAAATAATTGTCTCATTTGCTGACAACTACTTAGAAAGCCATTTCAAAGGCTTTAAATTAGTTTTCTAATTTCAGTGTTGGCATTCCTCCCGTATCTGTTTATTATCTGCTTTTATTTCCATGTCGTCTTTATGTGCCTCTCTGCATGTTACTGCATCTATAAATCAGTCTGGGAGTTGGAGAGATTTTTGTAAGTGTCACTTTCTGTCTGCTTGTATGGTGTATAATAAATGTTTGTGTTTGTATGTGTGTGATTTAATCCAGGCTTTGAGACAGCGAGTGAGTGAAGGGATTTGGATGTGATTTTGACCCCGTCTGTTTTAGTTTGTTGTGTAGCTTCGTGCAGACAGGCTTTCTGGGTCAGGCCTAATTGATGACCTGTGTTAATAACAGTGAGTGGTGTGTGTGTGTGTGTGTGTGTGTGTGTGTGTGTGTGTGTGAGATGTCCTGGATTTTGCTGTCTCACTGTCCTCGGGCACTGCGGAGACCCCGTCTCCAACCAGCCCCAAAAAACCCAACATGTGAGCCTCTGCCGTCCTACTCAGCTTCCTGGGGTTCCATATCAGTTGGACACAGAGGGTGTGTGTGTGTGTGTGTGTGTGTATGGGAACGTCCTGCTGTCGCTGCAGGGAAGCGCGGCCTCTACATGGGGTCCCTCTGTCCCACTCCCACTCCCACTGGAGTGTGCCCCATTGGGGGACTGCAGTCTGAACAAATAACATCACGTCTAATGGGTAGACAGCAGAAAGCAGTGGTAAATGGTTAGCAAGTTTTCCGGTGGATACTGGTTATAAAGAAATCCTAAAATTGTTGCAGATATTAGTACCATAGTTTCAGTAGTTTCCCTTGAGTACAATCTTAATATTATCAATGGGAAAAAAACAGCCTAAAATATGAAAACAAGACCCAAGATGTAATACAACTGAAATTATCCTCCAAATCTTTATGCAGGCTGTGTGGTTTATAGAACAAATTTTAAAGAGCTGCTTCTAGTTTATAAATAACTTCACTGGTCTATGGCCAAATGCATTTGTAATATGCTTGAAGAGCATAAATCAAGAAGTCACTTAGCTCTTCAGGAAGTGTTCATGTAATTGAGTCTCAGCTTTGAACCAATGGTTAAAAAAACATGGTTAAGCTGCAGAATATAGTGTTTTGTAATGACATTTAAAATGGCCCCAACTTTAGCCACTTGTGTGTGTGTGTGTGTGTGTGTGGGGGGGGGGGGGGGGTTGTTCTCAGTAAATTGGTTTCATTTCCCTGACCATATCTTTAAATGTTATCATAATGTATTTCTAAGTCTCATACAAGTGTTTCAGAGGTGCTATTCAGACTCGCTCGATTTGTCTCTGCTTGTCTTACAAGGTCATCCTCCTCGCTGGAAATCAAAAGTGTGTGAGGACAGCTTGAGGGACAGGCTCTTGTCATTATAGAGGAACTCTCTCATCATGGGGAAAAATGACTAACTGTATGATGTAAACCCTCAGTTCAAAAAGTTTTTTCACCAGGAAAAAAACCCTCAACTTTTCCAGCTCCTCTCCTCCAGTGGAAGATATTATGCCTTTTTCGTAACACACAGTGAGAAAACTTCCTTGTTAACCTTGCAGGAATCTGGATGTGAGAGCTGCATTACCTTGAAAGCACAAAGCCAGTTCTCTCTGGAGCAAATTGCTCCTGCTGCTCGGCCCTCTGATCCCTCATGGAGCCGCTGTGTTCGACACACGCTCCAATAACAATAACGCTCCTATTTTCTGACACCCTCCTCAGCTTTGTCTGTGCTTCCTGTCTTTCATTTGTTTTTCATCCACCAGCTGTAGCTCATAAGACCCCCCCCCCACACACACACACACACACACCATTCTCCATCCATCTGCTATCCCAGAGCTGTCAGTGCTTCCTGTGCATAGAGATGTCAATCTTATTTATATAGTGCCAAATCATAATAGAAATAATCTCAGAGCATTTTTCATATAGAGCAAGTCTAGACTGACTCTTTATAATATACAAAATCCAACAACTCCCACTGTGAGCACTAGAAAGCCCTAGAAAAACAGAAATCATGTCCATGTTCATAAAACTTGAATGTTCTGATGGCACAAAGACCAGAACACCAAGGAAAGTATGCGTGTGTATTTAAGAGATGGAGAAATTTGCGGTAAGGGTTAAATTATTTGTTTGTTTATGTGTGTGCTTTCACGCACGCAACAATTCTTTCAAAATTGCCCCATCAGCAAACATCTGACAGCAGGCGGACAATAAATCTCAGCCTGCTTGTGGAGACAGTGTTTTGGACTCGCACTCACACATCAGCCCGAGGAATGTGAATGTGATCACTTGTAATTCCTCACATCTGCTTTCCTCATAAGTGTCCACGTCTTTATATGGTCAAAGTATTCTGTGCGGCTCCTGCTATTTTGTAACAATGTCAAAAAGTGGCCTGTGATCATCCAATTGCATCCACGTCCACATTTTGACAATCTGTGGTGGTGTGGACTGAATCTGTTGTAGGCACTCACAAACACGTGTCCCTGCGATGTTTAATCAGGTACGAGTTAGCATTAGCGTGCACACATTACTGCCGGAGCACACTCAGTGTGCACATTGTTTCGCCTCTCTATGAGCATCGAGCTACTTTTCTCCGAGCACACTGACGGGGGCCAAGTCCTGCTAGGCTCGCTTGGTGAACTCTGTTGTCATGGAGACGGAGACGTCGTAGCGGTTGGAGAGCATCTCCTTTGAAAATAAGAGCAGCACACAGCATTATGCCTCTCCTCGTGCTGCCTCTTTACTATTAATGGACATAAATATTTATGTGGTTTGGAAGATGTTTTCGAGGTGGAGGAGAGCCGGTGGCCTGTGGCGAGCGGAGACATGAGATGATGAAGTGGTCTGTGTCACACGTTTGTGGCTGCGCGCGGATTTTGTGCATCTCTCAGCAACCTGCGATCTCAACACAGGAATAACAATGCTGGATTTGAATGAAACCGATAAAGGGGCTTTTACTGTGTGTAGTGAACTTTTAAATGTCACTGTCGTCCTCGGTGGTGCCCCAACATTTGAGTCATTATTCTCTCTTTTTTGATTATTTGATATGATGGGTCAGCAAACACAACATGTGAGATTGTTAAATAGTCAGTTGGTAATTCGATTTATCCAGTCAGGGGGCACTGGGCGTGGCTTCCTTGTTCCTGTTCACACCAATTCACCTTACTACCTCACCACCAATCATAATCAGTCGCATCTTAAAAGACCGGCTGTCCCCTGCGGCCTCTGTCAGTTCATTTGGTTCTTTTCCATTTACACAAACAGTTCCGACGTCCGGTCCTCTTGTGTCCTCCCAAACCCTGTAACCCAATTTAGCTGCTCACCTCTGCGTTCGTTTGGACCCGATTATACCCTGCTCCTGCTCCGTCCGTTCCTCGTCAGTCTTCCGATCTGCCACTTCGCCAAACCCGCCCTCAGCTCTCCCTCCTGGCACGCCACGGCCATCATCATCATCCACCCAGCTTCGCCGAATCCCCAACCAAGCCCAACCACATCCCGTGCCAAGCAGGATTTCCCTCAGATTTTGTCTGTAGAGGGGAGTATCCTTGATTTTTGTTTTATTTTGACAGATTATTTATGGAGTTCTCCCTAACTGAGGTTTTTGTCTCTTTGAAGAGTGATTTTCCGTTGAGGATATTTTTACTGAGTGAAAAATAACCTGCATTTGTCTGCCACTGTAGAGTCCTGTTTTAATTTGTAGAAGTTGTAGAAGTGCTGGTAGGCAGATTTTGTCACTTTATCTTCAAATTATCTCCAACTCTCAGCAAAAATAAATATGACCAGCTATTCCCTGTTTAACATATTCCAGACCTATAGTGTGTTAAAATTCTCACTGCACACACTGTTACAAAACCAGACAGGAAAGTAGTTTTGCTCTCATTGTGACAGGGATTTTAGTGAGTCTGGATTCAATCCAGCCACCTTGCAAAAATGCCTAAACCAGACAGTGTAGAGAGGGAAAGGGAAAGCAAGGAGGGTACATTAAATAAATACAGTCTAACCTAACTGCATTTGCTTTTCATAAATGGCACTCACTGGCTACAAGGTCACCCTGTCTTCTCAATGTGATGTTTGAGATCCAGAGTTTACTAGCTTCTGTGCTGCCATGCTTGTCACCTTGCTCCTCCATTTCTCTCCCCCAGCTTTGTTCTCTAACACACACACATCCTCTTTTGTCTCTTTCTTTTGCTCTTCAGATTCTTTTGAATCTGCGACATTATTCTTGGTGAAAGTGCAGGGATGGAGGCTTCTGCCTGAGGGCTTCCCACAGTGGGCTCAGCTTTATAGCAGATTAAATCATATGTAGAACTTGTGGAATCTACAGGGAGAGAAGAAAAATCATCCTTTTTATATTTCATTTGCATGCTTTCCTCATCTTTCCCCCAGGCCTTTTGGTTAACGTGACCCACCTCCCGTGTCTGTCTTACAATCTATCCTCTCCATAATGACTTATTTAAATGGCTTGATAATCCGTTAGTACTATGAATTAAATAGCCATTAGAAAAGGCTTCATGGGGAACGAGGTGAATGGAGGATGTGGCCTGGGTTTCCTCTCTCTCTCTCGCTCTGCTGAAAAGTATTTTTTCATTTATTTAAAACTTTAGTTATAAAAAAACAGAGACTCTGTGTTCTCGTTTTGCCTTATCATATCACAGCTGGTCTATTTTTTCTTTGAAGACGTGCTTAAGGTATCACTTTTTTACTGCCACTGGTACTTAGCATTTACAAATCTTTTCAAACACAGCACCACCAACATTTATGTCCTATTATTCCAGTATTTATAGTCTTCTCTATAGTTTGACTTTTAAAATCGTGCCTTATCTAATCCAAACAGGTCACAAGAAGGCAAAGCACACCAGTTTTGAAACTTAGTAAAAGACATGAACTCACATCTGATTATAATCCGCCCGGTCTCTACCTCCACTATCTCCCATACTGTAAAATGGGAGGAAGTCTATATTACTGGCTACTGACCCTCAGTGTATAGCGTATAGATACGGTTTGGATTTCTGATTGTGTAAATTATAGTCCCATGTCAGTGGATAAATGCAAAGCAAAGTTTTAGGTATTTAAGATATTTATTGGTACAATCTACCAATGACAGAGGCGTTTGATTTGTTTCTAGTTCTAGGTGTCTTTGTTTTAGAGTCATGAAGAATGTGCTGCAGAGACAAGAAGAGGAGTCTGCACCTGCAACAGATGGTCTCAGAGCCCTGATCTCAACATCCTGAAGGAAGTCTGGGATTACATGAAGATGCAGAAGACACTGAGACACCTAGACTTTTCTGGCTACAGAGAAGCTGTTTAAATTCTAATCTAAGTAGTTTGGATTGGGACTGTTGTTGGATGGCTCAGATTGAGACTGAATGAGCAGCTTCTGGAAAATGTCTTGCAGCAGATGACTTCACGTCACTGCAGCGTACAGTGTATTTCTTGATGTAATGACATGTGTCCTTAAAAGTCAGCTTTTTCTTTTCTGCCAGTGTACTGAGCCCACACGGGCATGTGAGAAGGTAAATCATGCTGACAGTTGTGCAGCTAAGGCTGCGCCTGATGTTATAGGTTTTGTCTGCAGTGTGTAGTGCGCTTGTTTTCCTGGAATTGTCACATGACATACAGAAAGAAGAGAGAGGCTGGTCAAAGGTAATATCTAGACAAAACACGCACAATAGTCAGAACATCTCTCTTCACTTCTGTTCTGTACTTGTGGCTTATGTCTTTTGACCAGTGTTAGTCCATAAGAAAACACGCTGTAATTTGTTCCAGTCGTACCAGTAGTGTGTAGCGTGTCACATCCCCTCCAGGAGGGAGGAAAGTGCTTTCATTATTAAACAAGGCCCGCCGGCGCCAAACGTCTGAAACGTTGGCAGTAATTAACAATGCACTTTCCTTTAGGATAAACAGTTTAATAAAGAAACGGAAAGCAGTTGAGTTGGAAGCTCTTGATGCAAGGTGAGTAGCTGGAGCAGATTTACAACAAGCCCTCCTGTAAAACTCAAACGAGGAAAACTGATGGACATTTTTGAATGTGACCACTATTCCCTGAGTCCACAGCTCATGTTAAAGTTTCATGTATCTGTCAGTACTTCTGAGTGGTACCGTGGCGTCGGTGCAAATTGAACATTCATCCTCAGGGAATGTAAATATCACATTAAAAGAATCAGATGCTTTTTATTAAGACTATTTACACCGTCATCTGATAAAGATATAATCTCTCCCATGGTGGACATGGGCTCATTTTTATGATTTAAAAATTAGCTTTTATTTGAAACTTGGCGGTTTGGCTTTTCCCCTGAAACTGCAAGCTGAGTTTTGTCAAGTAGAGCCAAATAAGAGCCAACCTGTGCTGCTTTTCTTTTCCAATTTGCTTTTAATCCCTTGATGCTTTCCCCCTTTTCATTAATTCCTTCACCTCACAGCATGTGACATGTTTACCATAACATGTTTTTATGCTGCAACAGATGCTCTAAGTAGGACTTTGATATGACAATATTTCATAGCTGATACTTTGAGACCATTAGCTTTGTTCTGAATCTTAGACTGCTAATGGTGCCCCAAGGTTAAATGTTCAATCACACTCTCCACCTTACCCTTGTCTTGTCGTTGTCTGGAAATAATTACACCATCGTGCCCCAGCTCTGTGCAAAGACCGTTCTGATCAATCACCTGGATTGTCTTTGAGCACCTGTCACTTTTTCAAATAATGAGACAGAGATCTTCGGTAAATGAATGTGTCACATCACTCAGGCAAAATGGAGCTCATCTGCGCCCTGGTGGACAAACAAATGTCCATGTCTTGTCCATCAATCCATTTTCATTGACTGTGTTGTTGGTGTCATGATCTTTACAGACCAAAGAAGGTGACCAAGCTGTAATTGCAGTCTACATTTCAGTTAAATTACTTTCAACAATCTTGAAGTGATTAATTATCATACATAATTATTTTGGTTATTGGTTATTTATAGGTCATAAAGAATGATCTGAATTTGGCAGATGCAGGATGGTGTGGTGAGTCGAAAAACTGGAGTTAACACATGGCAAGTATCCAGGGGCTGAAACGTCTTAATAATCTTTTACGCTGATAGGGCAGACACATCCAGCAGATGTGGAGCGACATTATCAGTCATTCAGAGTTGGAGTTGTCTACATTATTAGCATAAGGCCACTTCCTTCTTAGCTCTGTTTTGGACTCCACCAACTCCTCAGGGAAATATCTTGTGACCACAAGCAACAATTTTCACATTCACATAGTCATTTGATCCACATTTAATGTATCACAGTAGCTTTACACAATCAAATTGAACATGTCAAACTGTTGTAACAATCTGCACAGCCTCTAAATCAACTGTGCATGTTTACAGATGTTAGCCTATTATGGCACCATAGTACTGGAGGCAGAGGTTGTCAGGTATATGAAAGCTTTTGTAAATGACCTTGTATGATCATTAGGGGCGGATGGTGGAGACCACTCAGAATAAGGGCTGCATAAGGAGGGGGAGGATCGACACAGGAATTGTCTTCCCTGAGATCAACTCTGACATTTTTCGTTTTGCAGCTAGCTGGTTTAAAATGTGTTGCATCTGTTTTTGTCTGATTGAGGAGATATAAATAAAACATAAAAATGTTAAGGTTTCTATTTAAGCATTACATCACCTTTTCTCCATCCAAAGGTGTTTATTCATTTAACCGCGGAAACCAAATAAACACCGCTCCAGCACAGTATATTTTGGTTTGGGCACTGTCTTTTGTTTGTTGACTGTCTTATGTTGTCAGTGAAAGTATAGCTGCAGCTTATGTGCATGTACATGTCAGCAAACACTGCTGTCACGGCAGGAACACCTGCATTGTGTTTTATGATCTCTAGTGGAATTATGCATGCGGGTTCTGGTGCTTGGAACATGTTTGAGCAATTTACATTTTTGTCGGGGAGTTGTGTTTACATCCATATCTGACGGCATCTGGAGGGTGGTGGTGGTGGTGGTGGTGGGGGGACTCCTTTGTTTGTATCCTGAGATTTCTGTTCCGAGTATTGGACAGGTGTTACCAAGGAGTGGGTCTGTTCTCTGTACTGGTCACACTGTGCACACACACACTTGTAAGTCCCTGATGGTTTCCCTCAGGCCTGGTGGATCTCACATAGATCAGACAGTAATGAGAAAAAGGATAACTGTGTTCCATCAACAGCTGAGCCCTGTTGCTCCTGTCAGCATTAAATGCACATATATAGCCAGTGGCCATGCAGTTGCTAAGGAAGTGTTGGTATCCAAGCAGGAGTTGGCAGGGAAACATCCCCAAAGTTGATTCAAGAGATTAGACGTTGCTGGAGTTGATTTCGAGCGGCATCCATATTTCATTTATGTATACAAGTTCTCTGAAGGGAAGGAGGAAAATTACCTGGGCATCTGTAAAAACGCTGCAGCGTAAAGTTTAGCAGGTCCAAAATAAACTCTGGGAACGTCATTATCGGCTCATAGGACATTAAAGAACAGCCATAGGATTGGGATAGGAGAGTCACAAGAGTTATGATCTTGAAAATCCACCGCTCAAACTGTATTAACAGGTTTCCACATTAATCTTGGTCAGCATGGTCTCTGACAGGCTGGAGGGAGAAAAAAATAGGTGACCACCATGACAGTGTTGTTTCCACACCAGGCTACTGTTCTTCAGTTAAAAGCTCTCAAAACCAGACATCCAAGCCTCAAAGTGCCAACAAAGTACACTGCAAAACATCATCCAGGAGTTAATCAACTAATCTTTTATTATCACCATAATGTGAAAACAAAGTTTTATCTAAAGTAAATTCAATCTACATAGACAAAGAGGGGATACATATGTATTTCCACATCACTGTCAACAGTTATCATTACAATATTTATTTTTTAAAAAACCAACACCGGTTATTGCTTTTCACATTAAACTCAGACAGTAGAATGGGCTAAAAGCTACTGATTGAAGTGATTTTGATATAGTTATTTCAGTTTGAAGATTATTTTAGTTTAATTGATTTTAATCAGCACAAATTTTTTACAGTGTAGAGGGCCTCAATGCCTTGCTCCTCAAATTATAATTCATTTTTAAAAAATTATATCCCACAGTTCTACCTTCCAAGACTTCCAGACCAGAATATGTGTCTGGCCCTGACCAGTAACCACAAAACTCCATCGCTGTGCTGCATACGCAACCACAGTCCTCTGACAGAAGAGGTGGCTCAGTCGTTGACCTGTTTGCATGAAAATACAACGTGACATCTTGTCAAAACACACACATAATGTATAGCACACCCGAAGCAACTGAGTGAATATGAGGAATAAATCTACGGTGTTAAAAATGCATGACAAAATCCCCAAATGTAACAGGGGAGGTATTCTGCGTGACTGACAAATGGATCATTCCCTCCCCGTGAATCAGATTTCTGGAGGAGGAGGAGGAGGGGATGCAGCGGCGGCTCCCCTGGCCTACTTTCCTCTCCGTTCACACATCCAGTTCATCCTCCTGGGAACACTGGAGGTACAGTATATGGAGGGAGTTCAGCTACGCTTGGTCTGTCACCACGAGACAGTAGAGGAATGGCTGCACTCAGGAAGGGGGAGGAGGCGGGATGGAGGGAGAGTCAGCACACTTGCTGTACATAAAGAGGGAGCAAGGGCAAAATACGGCCCAATCATTCCCAGTTTCCATCTTTACACCCTCCATTTCCCCTCGTCCCACAGCTCTGGTACTTTTTTTTGCGCTGCTTGGTTAAGCTGAGACCCAGCAGATGTTGTGTTGTGTGAATTCCTGAAAGAAGAGGTGTATACATAAAATATCGGGACAGATTGACACACATCTCTACACTCCCCCACTTTTCCTCCCACTCTTCCTCCCTCGCTCTCTTTCTAGTATCCTCGGGCTCATGTCAATGACTTGAGCTACAGCAGGTAGACATCCATAATTATTGAGGTGGAGGAAAGCCTCACACTGGATTGCCTACAGGTGTTTTTTAATGCTGAAGAATGCACACAGAAACAGTTCAACTGAAACCCAGTGTGAAGCAGCCTCACTGCAGAAAGCATTAAAATTATACTTCTTAAAGCTTTGTAATTCCAGATTCAGCGTGCTAATGCTCTGATTTTCTTCTTTACGCATTTTCCAGCGGATTTGTCCAATTACTCCTCTGAACGGCGTCAGGGGCTTGTTGCTAGGCTACCGTTACAGCCAGGTAACACACACACACACACACACACACACACATCGTTTAACACGGGAGCTGTTAAGATGAAGGTGTTTCCAAATAAAGATGATTCATTACCTTACAGCTCGAGATTGAAGCCTTCATTTCTATTGTCGCCATCCTCAAACCCATTCTCCGTCAGCTTGGCTATGTGACAGGCACATACATTAAGTGAGAAGGAGACGTATGAATTCACAGATGATTTCATTTGAAAGCACACTGATTTTGAATGGTGTTTCAGACAATTTTTTATTTTTTATTTTTTTATTTTTTGGGGGGGTTGTTGCTACTTAAAATATCTAATCTAAGAAGAACTATTGTTCAAAAGTGTTGAAGTTCAACTCTAGCAAACCAAACCAAAGTATGACTCAGACAATAAAATGGAAAAATTAAAGACAGTAAGCCTACTCAGTGGCAATGTGCGTATGCTTGTGTGTGGTTCCCCTACAGGGCATCCAGGAGATGAGTCTCACTCATCTGCACTCCCTGTCTCACATTTTCGATCCTGTCCCTGGAGTCACGGGGGGGCATGAAGCCGTGATGTGTTGCACGTTTCCCCCTGGGTGCTGGCTGATGCCCCCTGACAGATTGAGGCTGCAAGGATGCGTTCAGCATCTACGTGCGTGCATCTCTGTGTCCCTGCTTGTCTGTCTGTGTCTTCAGGACATGGGGTTCATCAGAATAATGGGGGGCAAACCAAACAGTTGAGGACAAGACCACTGCAAATAAAAATTCAAAAAATAAGTTGGTCATAAAAGCAATCACCAGTGTTTTGTAACTGATCCTCCTACTGTGATTTCTGAGTTGCCAAATCACTTTTTAATTGCTTTTTTGTGTAAGTAAGCCTGAGCCACACATTTTATGTTCAATCTCCGCGTCTGTTTCTGATCGCCACAATACATTTGCATTTAAAGGAACAGTTTGACACCAAATTTTAATGTTATGGTTTCATGTGGTGTTACGTGAACTTCTTGGTGAACAGACTAAATGATTGAAGAGATTCATCGATCAATTAAAATCAATCATCAGCTGCAGCCTTACCTAATGTGCAGACATGAACAAGGTATCCATAATCTCATCTAAATCTCCAAGCAAGAGGGCAAATAAACATATTATTGTATCAATATATGATATTAAATGTCAAACTGTTCTTTTTTTGCATCACACTACTGTATGCATGTCAGTGTCAATCGAAAATAAGCTGCATTGTGGAAACAGAATGTGATGTCATTTTGAGCCTGCACAATGACAAAAAAGCCTAAACCACATTTCAACATTGGGGAAGAGATGGCTTTATCTCTGGGGGAAATTACGCCAATGTTCAGAAGTTCAATATTTGCATATTACCATATTTAAAACAACCCAGCATCACATTACCACCACAAATTGAAATATCAAATTACTCACACGCTGTTGCCAGGGAAATTCCTTAAGACTACATCCCCTTTGTGTGTGTGTGTGTGTGTGTACATGTGTGCACACAACAAAAGGGCCTACTTTGTGTGAGCTTGTGAAGCATGGCTATGGACTGTTTAATGAGACAGCATGTGGCATGATGCTATGTGTATGAAATTGAAGCGCGGGCTGTGTAAATTGAATTAAATGGGTTTGTGTGCGATAAGAACGTGTGTGTGAGGAAACGGCCTCTTAGCTCGCATAGTCTGCCTACCAGTGTGTGTATGCATGCGTGCGTATGTGCATGCGTTGTGTGATTAACATGGACACATGAAGAAAATTTACTGCCAGCAGCTTGGAAGGAGGAGGAACACGTAGACTTTACTCCAAATCGTGCCTGAAAAAAAAGGAGGTTTCAAATGATTTTTGTTCATGCAATCCAAATTCCCCATGGCTTAACCTCCACATGGCTCAGTTGGATGCTTTCACTGAAATAAATAGTTTCTTGTGCTCGCTCCCTGCAGCACCAAAATCTTCCATCACCTCACTTAAAATGACCTCAAATGTCATTTATTAAAGTTTGGATAGTAAGTGGCATCCAAAGTCTACTCTCGAATCAGTCTGGGCTTATGTAAAAATATTTTCTTGAATGAGTTTAAGATCTGACTCACTTTTAAATGTTTCCTTGAATTCCTGCTAAGTGACTTCGATCATCAGCGAAAGGTCAAAACTACAGGCTGTAAATGGATTTTGAAGCTGTGCAATGACTGGCTGGGCCACAGATCCCTACATTTGTTGATCAATCACTGATTAGCTAAGAAAAACAAATAATCGCTGAACCGAACTGTGCCAGGGCCTGAAGAGAGGACTTCTCCCCAACACCACTGATCCATATGAGTGCTCAAAGACTGAGTTGGGGGTGTTTAGTCAGTGATTCACCTCAGCTTTTCTTTATTCTCTGAGCCCTCTGAAAATACCCAAGGAGCCAAAAAGAAAATACCTCACAGCTGTTCTCTCTGCGGCCATTCCTGTGATACTTTTCTTACGCAGACAGCAGCACTATACGTCTGAACTGAATTCCCAAAGTGTCTGTAGAGCCAACCTTTTTCGATAAACTAATCTCAGTCTTGTTTTCAACTTCATCTTAAACCGCTGGTTGTTCTTTAGTCATGACTTAAGAAATGCATTCAAAACTTTAAGAGTGATCCAGAGGGCCAATAAGAAAGGGATGAGGAGAAAACACAAGCGGACCAGGGGCTGGAAGTATCACGTATGCCACTGGGAATGTCAGTGTCACGACCTCAGAGGAGAAGGCAAAAAGATCAGTCTCTGGAGCGCTTATCTTGCTCTCCATCTGTAGTAGATTTTGTGACACAAGGAGCACAGAGGGATAGAAAACACTTCAGCCCCCCCTGCCCTCTAGTCTAAACCTGAAACAAAAGCACTCCTCTTGTTTTCTGGCTCTGTGAGAGGCAAAAGCATGAATAATTAACAGGGGGGCATACGATAACTATCAGCTGCCTATCTGAGAGTTGTCACTTATCTGTTGCTGCAATCAAGAAAAGAGTGCAGAGCTTGTTTCTTTAGAACACAATATGTGTTTTTCTTGCAAATGTAATTTTGGGTGACCCTAAGTATGCTCAGTTGCAGCTGCTGTTTGTTGCATTTGTTGTGTTGCAGAACTTTTTCATTTTTGTAGGGGACAAAATTGATATCAGTGTCATGTCTATCTGTTCAACATAGGGCTACAGACAGCAGCCACTTATATTAACTTAACTCAAATACTGGCGGCTAGAAAGAGTCTGGTACAGAAAGCCCCATAAAACTGCAACTTGTCATTTTCACACTTCAGGACATAACATGTCAATTAGCATGAGCTTTGGAGGGGCTGACAGGCCGTGATACAGAGCTAGGCTGGCTGGTTCTGGTTTTCTGGTCTTTATGTTAGTTTAGCTTTATGCTGCTATAACAGAGTGTGGTGTCAATCTTCACATCTAACTCCTGGCTAGAAAGCCAGAAATTTCTTTTCCCAAAATGTCATACTCCATTTAATGAATGGAACAAATTAACAATTCAGTTTCTGGTGATATCAACTTTGGTCCAAATTTCAGAGGGAAATGGCCTACACCTAATTTTGACTGACAACTAACTGCTGTCAGCTAAACTGGTAAAAGGCATCATTTTCTACACTAGTGTGTGTAACTTCTTTCAGGACATTTTTACAGATAACAACAGTGACGTGACAACAACAGACACTGATTTCATCATTGACATTATTATTCAAAGGAAAGATAAGGTAATACTTTTGAGGTTGTGTTTGTCACTCCAGATCATACAGGAGCAACAAAAGAGAAGGTTTGAATCACTGATTTATTTATTTTGACACCAGAGGTAAACCGGAGGCGTGGAGAGTCTCCGCCCTCCTCTGGATGAGCCGCTCAGCTCTCGGTGAGTTCACCAAACTGTTTGCGCACCGACCTCTCCCCCAACACTACGCTCGCGTCCAAATTGGGATCGCAAATCTCGGTGGCGGTGGATTTTATTCGTCGGACGCTGCGGGGCACAAGTCACCTCCGTGGACACCCCAACTAATCGGCGTTGTAATTATTTTTGTGTTTGTTTGTTTTATAACGATCCTTAAACATCCAGCAACCCCCAGGTTTTTCGCAGGGGAAACATCTTGTCCACAGCTGGAGGTTTCGGCACCGAGCTGCGTTGTGAGGTAAGAGTCGCTGGCAAATAAGTGTCTCCAACTTAAATGTTGTGTGTCGAAGTGAAAAGACAAATGAAAGCGGTTTAACCCCCTCGCTTGTCTTCGCGACTGCCTCGTTGAACACTGTTGTGTTGTGTGCGCAGCGTTTGATTTCTCAGCTACTTTGTTGCCTCAAGTTGCGTTTCTCCTGAGTCGGGAGTTGCATAGACATCACAAACGTTTTTTCAGAGAAATAAAATAATGGATAAAAAGAAGCGACACCTCAGCCTAAGTGCTTAAGTCGTTTGTTAGGTTGTTGCACCATGTAGACTCGAGTTAACCTCAGGTCAGGTCGTTATTTCCCCCTTACAGAATGAAAAAGACGCGCATACAATAAATATCCACTTGTGATTTCATACGAAATGTGGTTCAATATACAGGGTTTGATGTAATACTAGGTTACACTATGAGAAACCTGACAGCAGGGGCAATCCGGAGCGATGTGTGTCAATCTCCAAGCTGGCATCCTTCCCACGGGGGTCCAGTCACAACCGAGGAGGGGAGGAGGCTGTCTGCAGAGATGTATGGGGTCACCAGATGGATGTCTCTGACGGCGCTACCTTTTGCTGTAGGGCAGGAGTTCACTGTCAGTTTGCATTAATCAGAGGGGTGCATCATCCAAAACCACCTCATCCTTCTTCCTCTGTCTGATCTCCACCGGAGCAAGCATGACACATTCAAGAGCTCAGAAAAAGGAAAAGTCTTTCTTAGGGCAAGGCCAGCTGCTTTATTACAAAAAGACAGAGCTTGTCCAAGCAAATTTAGGGTTAAAGTTTTGTTGCTTCATTCGGATGCTGACAGCTGAAGAAGTGCAGATTCGGAGGAGGAAAAAAGTTTGGTTTCTACTTGCAGCAGACAAAACTCAAAACATTTGTCTGGTTACAGTAACAGCTGGAAATCAGGTTATAATCAGGAGGAAATTGGCTCCCAGGGACCCATTAACACACACACACACACACACACACACACACACAGTGCCCAGGTGAGCCTGCAGTGCTAAAGTTGAAGTCAAAACCACTTGCTCTTGCTTTTCATCTCCCCGAGGCTCAGAAAAGAGGAGAAGAGAATCGTATCGCACCCCGGCAGCTTGGACTCACTGACAAATCAGCATCAGCCATGATTAATGACTTCAGCTACTATTCTGCTGCATCATGTAAAGATTTCTCCCTTTCTTTTGTCTGCTCCTTTGTTTGTTCCACCCTTTTCTATTTTCTCACAAACCCTAAATGATAGGGAGATTTGTAGAGGGAGGGAGGGGGAAGAGAGAGAGGGAGAGAAGCACACACAAACTGAAAACAGAGGTGTGCTTGTTCACCATGTTGTGGGTGGGCATTTGCCTTGTCAAAAAAAAGAAAAGAAAAAGAAACAGTAGTATTGATGCTTTTGGAGCAGCTGCCAACACAAATGACTAAACTTTGCCCGAAGCCTTTCTCTCCCCAGCTTGATTCACATGAGTGCCGGGGAGTAGTTTAGTAGCTCAGACACAGAAGTGATGTCTGCAGGATACAAGTACAAATGCAAACAACAGGGTGTGTAAACCTACAGTGTAATTTACACTGGGAATAAAAAAGGTCAGCAACAATGCATTTGGTTTCCTCGACGGATGGCGGAGGATAGCAATTAGGAGGAGGAAGCGTGTTCGAGCGGATTCAAATCTCCACCGAGCCAAGCTGGTATTTATTCCACCTACAGACCCAGAACACCTGGTGTGAGACTTGCCACTGGTGATCACTGCGACTCATTTTAATAGTGCCTCTGATAATGTGTTGCTCTTAATCACACGTTCACAGCGCCAGCGAAGAAACGATCAGCAGAAACAAATGAAGAGGAAAGGAAGTGTGAGGCAGACCAACGACGTGTGTGTGTGTGTGTGTGTGTGTGTGTGTGAGTTCACTGCTCCTCTGCCACCCCAGTCCTTGGCAGAGACAGAGAAGTGTGAATTGCAGTGTTCGGCAGCTCCTGCTGAGAGGGGTGGGGGTTGACTGACTTGATGCTGCCTGGCCTGGCATGGCGCAGCTCATTATAGCCCAGAAATTAATCAATCTGCGGTTCTTTACGGTTGGGTGCCTCCAACAATTTCTGTCTCTCTTATTTTCTTGATTTTTTTTTTTTCTCTATTTGGCCTTTTTTGAGAACTGGTCCTGACTTCTCATCTCTGATTCATCCTGCCTCACCACAACCATCCTCCCCTTTCTCAAATCATATCTCTCGCTCTGTGTCATCCTATCCTCCCCTTCCCATCCAGCCTGCAGAGTGTGTCTGCATCTATATCGATGGGTTCAAAGCAGCAAGGCAGAGGGAAAACGAGGCTGGGTCATCAGTCTACGCTCGCTTTCCCCTGTATCAGCCCCAATGCAGCAGCAACTGTCCGTAGAGAGCCCGCAACTAAATGGAGTATCTATTGGCTCAATGAGAAAATTGCTTTTTTCGATTGCTAGAGGACCCTTCATTTAATGTGTGTGATGCAGAGGCCTCGGCCAGTAATGGGTTCAGCGTCTTTGTTGTCAGGACACATGAGAAAATTAAATTTGCTTTTCGGCTGGCAGAAATAATTTACTCTCGGAAAGGGGCATTTTTCATCAGCTGCTTAAAAGCCATGAAGGTGTGTGTTATTATATCTTTCTTCACTATGTTTTGTGAGCACTGGGTTTCCAAATAGTGTGGTTTGATGTTGTGTGCTGTGAACAGTTTTTTTTAGCTATACAGGTCATGTCATATCAAAACTCTGCTGCCATGTAAACCAGCCCAGCTTGGTACCGGTGCACAACTGGATTTTTAATCATTTGTTAAAGGCTTAGGTGTAACCACAAAGCCTAAACTCCATAGGAACCTTCACCAACAACATATGGTTACATTTTGAATTGAATTGGCATTGAAATATCACAGACAAGCTTGGTGATCTGGTGGTGTATCTGTGCTGATAAAAGAAAATTGCGACAAAATGCTTGTATTATGTTGTCATTTATTATCTGTTATACCAACCTCCACTTAGGAATTCTTCACTGGAAGAGTTAAAGTTGTTGACAACTGCATCAGTGAAAGACCTTGTAACTACATTATTTTGTGTAATAAACTATTTATTAAGTGTCTATGTACTGCTTATAAATACTAAATGAGGATGTTAGCGTAATGTGTTACCTCAGACACAATAAATCAAAAACTAAGTCATGGGAAATCATGGCCAGAGTCACTGTTATCACCTTATGCAACGTGTAAACCAGTTTTAGATGAACTTTTAGTCACTTTCCTGTATGAACAAATACTGCTGAGAAAATGCTGCATAATCCAGTAACAGTCACACATTCATGCATTCCTTTGTCCCTTGCGTGCCTCCATATGGGCCAGGAAGCAGTGAGTGACCTAAGTGTGGAGCAGCTGGCCGGCCCTGAGTTCACCAAGAGCAGGAAGCCAAGGGGCCTCTGTACGCTGACGCTTCCTTTTTTATCAGGAGGAAGCAGGCTGGCTGCTTGAGCTCAACCCAAGAATTCTCTGTGGTTATCTCGCATTCACCCTATTTCCCTCAATAATGGCTGTGCTGAGCAGGTAATGAGGTAAAAGGTATGTGTATGACAAGCTGGGCTCGGCAGATAGCTGGCTCTCAATTGGCCTCACAGCTTGGTCGACGCTTACTTGAAGGTACACTCAGACCTGTCTCACGATTTTCAAATCATGTATATCTCAAAATCCTCCCCCAGCCATCTTTTTTTTCTTTTTTAACACACTAATGAAGTGTGTCGCTCAGGTGTCCATTAAAGGCTGCTGGTGAGGGCCGCTGGTCATTACGCACAGTGTGAGCACAATCAGTAATTCCCTCTGCTTTATGCCGGCGGGTTTCTTCATCACCCTGTGCTCTTTTTATCCCCCAGATATAATCAAAGCTCAGAGAGGGGCTTAGGCTGGCCAGGAGTCTGGGCCTGATAGGTATGTGACACGGGGGCTAATGTGTGCGGAGATTACCTGCCCGGCTTCAGACAGACTGGAGCACAGCTCTGATCCACTGAATGATGCTGAAGTTTCAGCACATCGCTGCCTCAGAGAACGTTGTGCTAAAGAAGCAGCAGAGGGCTGCAGAGCTTTGTGCTTTCTGCACGTTAAAACAGGGGCACTTGTTTGCCACATCGAACAACCATTTCTTTGGAAACATTCACACAATAGCACTGGGCACTGACTCGCATCAGGGTCAGTGTTGCTGGCACTCTGGACAGGAAGAAGCTGGGTGCTAATCAAGTAGCACCAGGGAGGAAAAGCTCATTATATGGCTGCGTGATTGTTTTCCACTTCCATGTTTCACTGCCAAACACTGGAGCTTTTTCACCGTAGATAACTGACTTGGTCCCTGTCATGGATTTTGATAAAGACTCAATGTTCAGATTTTGTCTCAATACAAATGGAGGATGTGTGGCGGATGAAGAAAAGCGCGGTTGTCTGTGTTTTCAGAGGACATAATTCAGTGAATTGGTTCCATGCTTCCCCATCTGCACGTAAGCTATCGTGAATTGGTGTCAGGTTTTGAGCATTATTATTCACGTGTCCAGTTCAGGCCCAGTCTCGAACGTGCTTTTACTGTTTGTCTGACTCACAGTGCATGTAAGCATGTTGGTGAGATTTGGGTTGCGTATGTGTTAGAGCTGAAACGATGAGTCGAATAATCAGTGTTGATCACCAGAAAATTATTCTGCAACTTTATTTGATGAATCACCTCATTTTTTTTTTTTAAATCAATTTTTTAGCAAAAAGGTTTGTTCAAGCTTCCACATTCTGAGGATTTGCTGTTTTTTTTCTTTTTTTTGCTATGAGTTGAATGTCTTCTGGTTCTGGTCTGTTTGTCACACCCTGTCATTAAGGAAATAGTGATTAAGTGATTAATTGAGGAGGCAACTGGCAGGTTATTAATAATGAAAATAATCTTTAGTTGCAGCCCTAGCATACATCATCTCCTCTGAAACCGATGGTTACCCATAAGACTGTTTACAGAAACATAGAACATGAAAAGCGATAAGCAATAAGCTAATTTCAGTCCATTTATCAGTCCAACTACAGTTTACATGGCTTTTGCAGAAGTAGGTCTGCTGCATGTATTGCATCAGTCTTCCCTGATGAGGAGACACACTTCTGGTCATCAAAACCATTTCACCTCATTATGGGCCACTGTTCTGCTGTTCTTTGGCTGTTTTTTTCAGGGATGGTACAGAGTGAGCCAAGCTCAGCCCAGATCTGTTTTTACAGCCTCTCCCTGTGACTCACTGGGCCTAATGGTTCTCCCGTCTCCTGACTCAGCCATTTTTTTCTGATAAAATGGGACTCTCTCCCAGCTTCTGGTCTTCCTCTTTTTTTTGCCCCAGCCACAACTGTGCCCCAGCTCTCCCTCGACTCCACCCCTCTTCTCTACTCCCAGATTCTTCTACTTGCTCTCTCCATCCATGTTTCTGGATTAAGAGTCTATAGCTTTGCAGGAACACCCTCATTAGTCAGTTGAGCCCTTTATAATGTGCCCTATTTTATTACAAGCTCAACCCTGCATTTTTTATTTCCTCTGCCCAAGGGGGATCTGGGTCCCTGTAAATATCCTGTTTATTTTTAATCACTGACACACTGTAATATGATATGATAATTGTTGCTTGGATACACAAACACTTGCTCTCACCACAAATTGATTTTGTAATTTAGAGGGCGCAAAACTATTGTAGGGATGGACAGAATGTTGTTAACGATGACCCAGATAATTAGCCCGCTATCATTTTAAGCAAATGAAATGCATGTAGGGCGTTAAAGCTAGATGTTAGCTTATTAACTCACTTTTTCTTGTTTAAGTGATGATTAGAAGTCTACTGGTATGAAGTGTGAGACAGTGCAGTTGCATTGGATTTATGGAAGCAGGGAGGGCTGTTGGTCGGTCAATATGACGTGGTCTTGTTTGCTGTCTTGGCGTTTCCAGCGTGGCTGAATTATAGAGAACCTCCAAGAGATTTATTTTGAGCGTGATTTGGGTTTGCATCCCAAACGGGTGTCTGCAGCCGGTGATAACCGTACAAACCTCAAATACACAAACAAATGTACATGAAGCTCTCCCGCACACACAGACACACACAAACTTACCCCTGCAGAGTGGGTGCTGGTGACAGAACTCAACAGGAAATGGGGTTCTTTTATATTTATTGAATCTAGGTCTCATATCTGCTCGAATCTAGGCGAAACGTTTTGCTAGTAAACATGGCACAGGAAAACCATAGCTAAGTGAATGTTGTAGCAGGCTCCCTGTTTCTTCTTCCACTTTTGATCATGTGCGTTTGTAATCAAATATAATGCCAGTATAAGGGAAAAACACTTTTAAAAAGCCCCAGTGTTTTTCTTTTTCCGCTGGACTGGCCGCTTTCTGCTTTGCCTTTGAAGCCCACACACCTTGTCCAGAGCGCCGCTCCCTGCAGCTCCTGTGGGATAACAGCAGTGTTACAGTCTCTCCCATGGGGGCAGGATTCTCCACACGTCTATTAGGCATATGAGCTCCTTGTCAGCCTCTGCAACATCGGGGGGGGGGGGGTATCACTGTTTGATTAAAAAAAAAATTCCACAGCGGAGTCCAGGCTGTACCTGGGGGAAACGTTGGGGGGGCAGCTAATGATCCCACTCCTGCCAGGATCACAGGCCTATGAAGTAGACACGTGTGTTTTCACTCCAACTTGTTAAACTAAAGAAACTGAAAATCCCGATGAGCTAATAAAACTCAAGGTAGTGTCGGTGAGGTCTGTCCGTCTGTTTGCATGTAGAGCCTCTCGTTGTGTTTCCTCACCTGGGGTTAAAGCTATATAAAGACCTCCTGTGTGATACAGGTGTGCTTTTTGCTGGGGTTTCAGCTGGTGTTTCTCCTGTGTCGTTCTCTTTATTGCCCACAATCACACCATCATGTCATGTGTGGTTGAAGAATGAAGCACAAAGAGGTGCTGAACTGTGTCTTACAGCATAGCAATAAATCCAATTGAGGTCATTGAAGCGACCCGCCATCCTTCAGCAATCCAGGCCGTTTTATGTGAAGATTGCAGTGATGGTTCTTGGATGACTTCCCTGCATGTTTCTCATCGTGATGAATGTACTTGTCTGAGCAACCTCTGCATGTCCAACTGAATAATTGGCTTTTAACAGCAGATCAAATGTGCACATTGTAGATGGTTATTTTTACTACTCAAAGGGGGAAAACAATTAGACAGCAAAGACTGAGCGCCTGGCTGCCTCATGATTTTTTGATGGTGCTTTATGAAATTTTCAGCCCTCCGCCACTTTAAAAGCGTGCTACTCGAGACAGCAGTCATGGGTCACTGCACTAAAACATGGCCCCTGTCCTCTGGGCAAACAGTCGGTCAATGCCGGCCGACGTGTTGTGGCCACAAGCGAACCACGCTGCCATTACTGTGAAGGGAATGTGCTGCATTTAATAAACTCAAGTGGATCAACTTCCACCAGGGATTCTCAAGAAATATGGTTTTCTAAGAAGAGAAGAATAAAAATAGACTTTGCTCTTTGAGTTAAAGAGCTATTTTCTTCACTGTAAAATTTCTTAATAGTTATTATGGTAAACACATACACACCGTGACGCATAATTCCTTTTTTCTTAATCCGCACCTCGCTGCATCTTCCTTACTTTGAAGCTTAGGGAAAAACTGGATCCACTGCATAGGAGAAGTAGCTACTGTTTAACCATTTGGAATATATTGAAGGGGTTTGATATTTTCATGAAAATGTATTTCAGTCCTAACCCTTTTGACAGCAGAATCCAGGGATCACCTTCACATGTGTTTGTCAGAGATAGCACAGACTCGGCAGGCGTTTCCAGCCAGTGAAAATAAATTGGCCTCAGTGTACATTGATTTTAAAAAGTACAGACGCTCAGAAGGATTTTTTTTCAGCGGAACATCAGGCGATCTTGGATGGCTTCCCACTGATTTGTCACCTGTCCCACATCAGGGTGACAGGATGGCAGCAAAGCCGTCCAACGTAATATTGACCACCTGGGTGTGACACTCAAAACTGTAAAGTGTTTGAGGACAAAACAGACGGGCTCTGGCATTGCTCCAGGAGTTTGGACCCCGAAGAAACCGGCCCAGATCATCTTTCCCGATAACACTTGGCAGAAGTCAGATCCCATGTGAAATGCCTCAGCACCAGTGCTGAAGCCAAAGTAATTTTGTGGGTGTCTCTGAAAGCCCCTGAATGTGTAGAGGTTTTTTTTTAGCTTAATCTGCCAAGTCATAGAGTGAAAGGAAGCAACATCCATCTCTTCCGCCGGTGGCTGCAAACCAGTGTTTTCACTGCACTGATGACAAAACAGGATTTAACGCAGATAAACCAGCTTTTAGATTACTTTCTTTGTTACTTCGATAAAATTTTGTTTCGGTCAATAACCGGACATGATCTCATTCCATTTCACCACATTAAAATGATGCATAAAAGAAAAAATGAAGGAGGAGAAAGTCAGTGTTGTGTGCAATTACCAAAACCACTTTTGCTTATCTCTGCAGGCAGTTTGGAATTGGACAAGCTGCTTTTTCTTTATTTAATAGGGAACAGATGTCCAACCTTTTCTTACTCACAACATCTCTGGGTAAGCTTTCCAGATATTTGCCACATCTAGAGTAGCCCCCCCGCCACATGCACGCACACACACACACACACACACTGGCTCACCCACTCCTGATAATGCAGTCTATACTGTGAGCTTTCAAAACAACCCCTTTAAATATTTGGCTGGCACTTCATGCGCATTTATTTATTCTGTTGCTTTTGGCCAGGACCAAAGGTCTGTTGTGTTTCCTAGAAGCTTGAGAATTTGCAGACAGCTGGGGATTTTGAAGAGTTACAAAACAAAACAATTTTACTGTTGCCTACTGTAATTCCACAGCTCATTATACTGAATATCATCTGTAATCTCCCCCTGCTTTGTCCTCCTGCTTTGTTCCTATCTTCACCATTTGGTGGCTGGTATCAACACAAGCCTCATGCGGTGAAAATTAATGAGTTACATTTTTCCTTTGTTGTGTAGGCTCATACATTCTTTGTGATTCAGTTTGTTTAAAAAAAAAGATTATATAACAGAACTCCTCAGAGATAGACACTAGCTTTTTGCTTCAACTTCCTTTTAACAAGCTGAAACATTCATCTGTGCAAGTTTGATGGAAAATGGTTAGCATGTCAGTCATGCAGTATGTGCATCTCCAAGACAAGTTGAAGATTTTTTAATTAGGTTTTTTCTTTTTTTCCATTTAAACTCAAGTTACATGCAAACGTTTAAATAAACACAAGAGCAGTAATGCATTTCACCATAAATGTCCCAGCTGTGGTCACTCGGGTGGTCCTATTACAGAAGTGGAGAGCACTAAATGGGCTGTTTATTTGTAACTTGTTAGGCTGCGGTGGGGCCAATGGAGATATGCCGCCCGCTAACACTGCAGTGCACACTTGGGTGTGTTGCTCACAGTGTCATCACTACACACACCCCCACCCCCACCCCCAATTAATACTCAAGACCGCATCAGCAGCATCTGCTCAAGCAAGACAGTTGTCATCAGTTCCCCAGAGTTCAGAAAGTTGAAAGTAAGCTCAGCAGTTGGTGTCATTGCTATTCTGAACTTGTTATCTGCATGTGCTCCATGAGCAGGTTCATCGCGAAGCTCTTGCATTACAATTATGGCTGTTCTTATGCTTTTGTGTTTTGGTTCTTAAATCAAAACCAATAATTTCAGATTGGTTTGACCTCACTGTGTTGCCAGAGTTTCCTCTGACCACATTCATCCCCTCCCTGCACAATTGTCTCGGATCCATCATGTTTTGTGGTGTAAACCTATTGACTTGTGTATCTTCGGGGACCTAAACTTGGACCGGCTCCAAGCAGCTCAGTTTCCATCCTCTCCCCATCTTTCCTCTGTCTCCCATAAATCAATGTGATGTAATTGCATAAACTCCCTTTCCCACAAGCTCCGGCCTGGAGGAAGAGTATTCTCAGAGAGAAAGTGTCTCAGTGTGGCCAGTTAACCTTAACCCCCCAATTCCCACAACTGCAGCATCCCTGGCTCGTGAAAGTTTTATTTTGGCTTTTAAATATCCGTGTTTGCAGAGTTTCTGTCAAAGGTAACATTTGATGTTTTATGTATTGTTTTTCTAAGCAGCGGGGCTGTGGAAGTTAACTTTCTCACAGCTGGTACTTACAGTTTACATGTGGCTAATACACTCTAAGCTCAGCAGATTAAATCTCATTTCTCTGAGTGCTTTTTGTGTTGAGCCAAGCATGATTTCTCCTGACGTCTCACCGCTTGCGGCACCCTCAGCCGATCGCAGGAATGCCTCTTAAAGCACTCCTGCATTTTCACAAGATTGTACCGTGGAAAATGTCCAAACCCCCTTTTTCCACATTTCAGTCCCTCTTGACTTTCTCTTGGGACCCACTCAGAGGCAGGATATCTCCTGAAAGGATATCTTTCAACTCTTTGTCCAGGCAGTACGGAGCTTAGAGTGAACCAGTGTGGAAAGGCGTGTATCCTAAGATTTGTGGAGTGGACAGAAGTCTCACTCACACAGTTGAGAAATCTTCTTTATCCTGGTTTCATCTTCCACCACTCCAGTAATCCTCCTACCATCAGTTGCACCCTGCTCTGCCCAGGAGCACAAGTGATAAAACCATGTTTTTGCCCCTCATGCAGAAACACATTTTCAGGGCATCTGGCTATTAGTGCAAGCATATTTGACAGTGTGAGAGACAAAAAGCATGAGTCATTTTCACTGCTTCCTCCCTCACTCTCTCACTCTCTGTGATGTTGCCAGTTACCTGCTGTCGCTGCAGCCACCATGTACAGGCTGACACAGATGAAGGATTCAGAGGGATTTTTGGGGGTTCTTTTGCACATGTGCAGCTTTTATGAGGAGGTCCCAGTGTGGAGGCCCCTCTGGGCTGAGGAAATGATCCAGATGCAAAGCTTCTGGCTCTCATAACCCAGTGGGACACCTGCCCTGCTGCTCCTGTACAACTGCCTGCCAAATCCACAAAGATGCGGGCTACCATCTCCCTGCATGGAGCAACTCTGTTATAATGAGCTGTTGTGTTCTGACTTTCTATGCAGCGTGTTCAATAGTTTTTGTTTTGGCTTTTATTCTTCTCATGAGAGTTCTGTTTTATATTTCAGCGTGTAGCAGAGCATAATTATTGCTAAGCTCAAGTCAAACAATGTTTGCTCGCACATACTCTGTTGCCTCAGCTGCTCCTACATTGTTAGGCCTTAATATAGTTTAAACTGTTTCTCAAAAGTTAATAGTTCTGAAATATAGACATAACATGACACAATTTCTTTCCTATTTCTAATAGAAAACCTGCTCTAAGCTTTCATTTTATCCAACCATCAACTGGTTACCTTCTCTGACTGCATGTGTCTGCTCACACTCTGTCTGTAGGTACAACATCATTAAGTAAAAGTAGTATCTATGTTTGTTTCACATAGCTGTACATGTCAATTTGTGCTGTGTTTGCAGACGGAGCAAGAAACAATCTACATGTTAATGCTAATAGCCTGTTTTATTTATGTTGGATGACTTGCATCTGGGGATAATTCGACTGACCTTATACGAGTAATTTATTTTAGCATACACATATTCGTCTGTATAAGATCAAAACATTATTGCTTGATTTATTTGAAGGGCCCTATACGTTGAATGCACCTTTAAAATAGGCATGATGATATGATATGTTGTAATGTGATATTGATTCTTAATGTAAGTGTCTCTTAAAGTATTACAACAAACCTGCCCTTCAATATTTAAAATGTATTAAAGACTGATGGTCATTTTTGAAACTCTAGAAAACCTCTGCTCTTTTTCCCTGAAGGTGAAAGTGTTGGTTCTTAGTGTGGTGTTGTGTAAATGTGTATTACTTTTTAGGATGTTAGTGAAGGTGCCCCTTGTTTCAGGCAAGGTGGCCTACTTCTGCTGTAAAACCCTGCGGGAAATTCTTAAGGTAATGTGTCTTCAGTCTTTTGTCCAGCTAAAGCAACCGTTCCTTTTTCTTTTCCTTCTGCACTTAGCTCAACATGGTTTTTAAGAGAGACTTTTTGCAATAATTTTATGGCAACAATTGTCATTGCCGTTGTGAAATAAAATAGCACCAGGATCTCAGATATAAACTGGGCAGTGATTCTGCCATGTTTCTTCATGTTTGTTTGTACTTATGTCTCGTAATGTAACCCAGATGTTTGTGCTTGTAAACAAAGGAAGTAAATGCGTTGCTACAAAGCGGCCTTTTCAGTGCTGCGTTACCTTGTTTGAACAGCGTTGAAAGCAACAATTCTTTGCGTCAAATATGCCAGATAAAAATATTTGCTCAGGAATCAGTCTATCACAGATACTTAGCGTCATCGTCGTGTGTGAATATAGTAGTTGGCTTTTCAGGGTGTGGTCACTAAGGTATGCAGGAAAACCACCAGCAATTGAAAACAGACCCGCTGGGCCTCAGAGTTTGGGCTGAACTGATGTCGTAACTACCAGGCAAAGAGCCAAGTGTCCCTCAGCCCAATTTTTGATATTTTTCACTTTATTGGCATTTATGTTTTATACCGATACTCGTTGTGTTCAAGATTTTGTTTTGATTTGCATTACTATGGACAGTTCTTAAGTGGCCATGGAGCAAGGATGAATTTGGCAAAAGCAAAACATTGCTGCTTCGGTACAACTTTTCGTGCATATGGGCAAAATGGTGGTTTCAGAAAAAGGAGTTGTGCTTGTGGGGGAGTCCAAACTCAAATGCTCTCCACTGGCTTTAAATTTGAAAATAATTTGCATCTGGCCCCACTGTGCAAAGAATCTGTTTCCACTTCTTGTATATCTCTCACTGAGATTGAGATGTTTACCGCATTGTTTGTCAGCGCACTAAACAGCTCCATGAGTCTCAAACAGGCAGGAAGGTCAAGGTGAGGGCATATTAAGGACAGATCTTCCCAATTACAGCCGTTCCAGGTACAGGACAGTTTGCTAAAGACCTTGTGGTTATGTTCATTGCTAAAGTGCTCTTTGCTACAGAAACTGATTTCCACAAATATACAGAACAACCTACTGCTCTGTGGTATTTCAGCAAAATTGAAATGAGGCCTAGAAATGGTTAGCAGATGTGTTCTTAACACATGTTTAAGTGGCTGGTTTGACTTATAAGACAACGGTGGCCACATATTTCTACATTCAATGTCTGGTGGAAAATATTATACTGGACACCATATGTTTTAGTGAGGAGTATCACTGAGCCCAAAGTGCTTCAGGTTAGTGACGTAAAAATGCACCAAGTGTTTTCACTGCCATACTTTGGTAATCCATACTAGGATTCTCATTTTGTTAAGTAGGTTTGGGGCAGGTTGACTAACAAGTTGTCATTTAATCTTTTGTGAAGAAGTGTTTCACAATTTTTTCATAAAAAAAACATTTCACTACACTTCTAATCTGACTTGACTGCAGATCTATTGTGTTGTCTTTTTTGTTCACTGATAACTTTTGAGCCACAGAGAACATCCTGAGGCAAGGCTATGCAAACTTTGTCTTTGTGCAGGCAGCCTAGATCCTTAACTCAGTTCCTCCCTGAGTTGGAGGCTCTGTGGGCTGTAGGCTGCACAATTCTCAAGCTTTACTGGACTGTAGGATTTAACTGGGATGGAAATGGCTATCATGTGGCTGTTCGTCAGCTTGCAGGGCCTGTGGGTGGGAGGGGGAGCTGGTGAACAAACTGACGAGAGTTTAACAGCCCCAGCCCCCCTCTGTGTATGTAGTAATGAACTCTTACCTTTGCTTGGAAGGCTGCACTGCTGGTATCCTTACTGTGTTTTTGTAACCCTCGCTAAAAAAAGCCCTGCTCTTAATTGTGTCCCATGGGGCCCTGAGCTCTCAGTATTCCCAGCCTTTCCTGTCCCTTGTGCTGATCCTCCCCCTCTCCCAACCTTAGCCCCATCATCCCAATTCGACAGGTCTTTCCTCTTTAATCGCTCGACTTCAAAGCGGTATTGTGATGCCCTCCAGGCCCCCGGTCTCTGAGGAGACGGGCTAGCCTTGAGGAAGCCTGGGAAGTAGGGTGAAGGTGTGGTGGTGAACGAGGCTGCTAGTTGAATGAAACAGGCATGGGTTAAAGAAAATAACAACAAGTAGTTCAGTCACTGTTCTTCATCATGGTGTCAATAGAGAGACATTGGTGTTGCGTAATTGTCGAGGCAGGTTTGCTGAGGTTTGAAGGGGTCAGCGTGAGACACTTTGCACCGTTCTTTGATGAGGGCATCTCTGCAGAGGAGAGGGTTACGGGGCTGCTGCCTGAGGATCCCGCTGCAAAGGGAAGACGTTTGCCTCTGATTTACTAAAGGGATGGACAGTGTCAGCTCTCATCAGCATCAAAATGGCACCCTGCGAAACACCCGCAGGGACCCACACTCTTATCAGGTTTTCCATTTAGCCCAAAACATTTGCCACTGAGAAAATAAGAGGACTGCCTAATGAGTTCAGTCTGCATCCGTTCGCTGGAATAATCGTTCAAATGAGTGAATGCACTGTGGTGCGGGGAACAAAGCGAACAGTGAGACCGTGGGTTAGCTCTGGCCGAGAGAGAGGCGAGTGAGTGATTAGTTGTGCGATGCCCTCTGATCAGAGTGGGGATTGTTTCTCCATCGTGGTGGTTTATCTTTATCTCTGGTGGTTGACTCACACTGTTAAAATCAATAAATCCAGATGGAGTAAGGCGATAATTCTCCCGCAGGATTGCCCTCATTAAAGCGGCCGTTCAGGAGATATATGGCAGTTGGCGAATGCCCTCTTTCTCATTTCTATAATATTAGAACATGATATATAAGTACTCTGTCAGAAGCTGGCTGGAGATCACCAGGGAGAGCTGACATCCCGAGCTGTAGATTTTTATTCCTTTTATTGCATGCGAATATAACATTTTGATTCAGGGCATAAAAAGGTCCCGTAGGTCATTTTCTCAAAATACACGGTTGTCTCCAAAGTTCAGAGCTTTACTTTTGTCAACACTGGTGAGAAACTGAGGTGAAACAGCTGCAAGACGTTGATGGAAGAATTGTCACTTCCTCCCTCATTTTCCTGTCCGCTTCCTGTCCCCAGAGGAAGTGTCGCTGACCAAACTACCTGCTGTTGTCTGACCTCTGACATTACAGCCAAGGTCGCCTGTCTGATTGGCAGGATGAGGTGACTCATGGAGGCAAAGAAAAAACACAAATGATGAGTCCCTAGCCAATAGAACATATATTATAATGGCTTTAGACTAACTTCTTTTCACAAAAGGCAAAAGCATTTATAGCTTTCATGAACAGACACACTTCAAGACAAGGAAAAAAACCTACTGTCTCACACACACACACACACACACACACACACACACAGTCTTTTGGACAATCTTTCATCAATGGCATTGATGATGTTACAGTCCGTTGTGAGCATGAAAAACAGAAATAGCTGTGTGAACAATTGAAAACACCTTGGTGCACCTGAGCAACCACAGCATGAAGTGAGCACGCTTCATGGGCTTTTTCCTCTATTTTTCAATTACAAAAGTTGGATGCAGTCCCTCAAATATTAAGGCGGTCAGATACGGTTATGACATTTCATCAAGGCATCCTGACCACCTTAAGGCATAAGTATGCTATAAAACTACCTGTAATTTGTACAATGTGACAATGACTGAAGGTTTTAAAGCTGCTGCAAATGACCAGACTTGAAGGCAGAGGTGAAAGCGAGACATTATATGGGGATAATTGGGGATAACATTTTTTGATTGAGTCTGCCCTAGAAGGAACTGCATGTTTGTTAAAATGAAAAAGTGACAAAAACCCCTGTTGACCCTGTTTACTTTCTAACATTCACCCAGCTGGACAGTCCAGCAGTTCACAGATGTGTGAAGTGGGCTGAGTGTTAGATTGTCATTCACATTGTGAAGGTGTAGGGGATATGGGATCTGATCTGATCTGACAGGTACTTCTGCTGAGTGTACTGGCACCTTTAATATCTCCTATTGCTTTGTGGCTACTACAGTTTCCTCTGCTATCTCTGTTGTGAATTGAACTGCTGGGAATTACTATAGTACATCCTGTTAGGAGAAGGGCATAATTTACAGTGTACCACTGTCTTTGCACACAGGATAGATGCTGGTGATGCAATAATATTGTCAGAGCCTGAAATATCAGCAGAGGCTAATCAATTAGTGACTGCCTTGATGTGTAAATTGCCCACGGTGCTCGTGAGCTTAAATGTCAATGACAAGTTGGCGAGGGAGATTTATTTAAAAGGAAAAAGCCATTGAGTGGATGTAGATGAAACCTTTTCTCCGGCATTGAGCTGTTCCCCGCTTTGTTGGACCCTCAGTGGCCTGGCCTTTCTCGTCTCCCTCGAGGGTTCATCCTATTGTTGTACCTTCTCAGCTGTCTGTGCTCATCTCTCCTCTCTCACCCCCCATAACTGATTCAATGAAGCCCTGCGATCCTATTGGTGCTCCACTTTCCGGTGCAAAGGGGTTCCATGGAAACCAGAAAATAACGCAGGCCCTCAACACTGCTGCTCTCCACCAGCTAATGGCTCTCTAAACAGCGGCTCACGAAAGACTACCTCTGCAACAGGCTTCAGGATAAAATGTGACCACTCGGGCTCCTCAGTGCGAGATTACAGACATGATGATGATGACGATTATTATGTACCTATCTGCTCCTGCTCTAATAGACTGACACAAAATGAGAAGGGATTACATTGTTGTTCCGCTTGGGGATATGTTTGCCAAGCCATATGGTGCATATTTCGTAAATGACTCTCTCAGCGAGCTGTGCATCCTTTGGCTCCCTGTGCACACAGAGCCACTGTGGAGATGTTATTGATTCCCCGAGCATGTGCTTTGTAGTGTCTGAATTCAAGGCTCCGTGATAAGGGAGTGTATCATTCCAGTGCATCTCTGCACTTCTCCAATTTTTCCGTTTCCTCACTCACACTTTGATTGCCTTTTCAAGATGTAATCTCACTGTGTATTCGGTATGGGGGAGGATGTGTGGCTACCTCTGTCAGTGGGGCTCCACGTCCTGGTGAATCTGATGTCTGCTGGCAATATGGCGTGTCGGCGGGATGATGTGGCTGGCTCTATCAGCCAGAAGACTCCTGGGATGTTTTCCATCCCCAGCCTCTGTCAGAATGAGAATACCCGGCCCGTATTTCACCATCTAATGTGGCAAGAGCCACATACTGTTCGTGCCTCTGTCGGCAGCTCTCGCCAAATTTGATGCCGTAGCTGTCAGTGCCAGTACTTTGAAAGCGGCTCCAAAGTATTGTCAGTCAAAACTGTGCTGCCAACTATTTTTGCACATACGTAGAGGCAGGAGTACCAGCAGTTTAATTGGCTCTCATTGCTGTATCGTTATTCTCAGCTGGGAGACACTTGTGGCAGAGCTGCTCAGAAACAGGAAAAATTTTAAAGCATTTATGCTCATTATACACACTTGGTTGGAGATGTACAATAGAAGCCATTAATGTGTGGTAAAAGAGCAAGGTACTCTGCGGAGTTTGGATGCCCAGCAAGGTCACATCAGAAGCTTCTAATAAATGATAATTCACTGAATGGGCAAGGTACACACAGGTTCTATAACCATTATTACAGTTAAAATCTTACCTGTCCATAACACAGGCCTGGACTTCCACTATTAAAGAATGTACGTTACTTTTTATTCTTTCCTTGTTAATTTTGCCTTCCAGCTGAGAAGTGAAATATTCACACAGATAAAACACCGTTGCACTCTCAGATTAGCTCACTGCTGGGAGCGTGTGCTTCATGCATAATAAATGCAAACTCGTTCATTTTAAGTGTCCTACAATTTTATTTTCTGTGTTTCTCGAGCTCCCGGTCTTATTCTCTGCTTAAATGAATTACGCACACTGAGACAAATGTGCCACTTTTCTCTCTCCGGTGCCTCACTGTTTATTCATCTCATTAGCTCAGGCCTGACCCCTGCTTCTTCCTTTGTGCTTTTGTCCAACAGCCCATGAAAACAGGAGAGGAGAGGAAACGAGAGAGAGAAGTCATCAGCTTCATCTGAACAAAGAAGAGGCACAAGCAGGCACACATGGTATGTTAGCATTTTATCTATAAGTGAAGTGCATACGTGGCCTTACAAAAGAAAAAACACAACTCTTATCTTCAGGGCATATTGCTGTGTGAAGCAATTTTTTTTCTCCCTCAGCATCTCAAATGCATTGGGGGTGTTGCCGTGAACGATTTCCACCAAATCCAGCAGCAATTCCACTCCAGCAGACACATGTTAAATCAGCTCGAGCTTGTTGACAGACTCTTTTCAGTAAGATGCTGACAGCACAGGCGCAATGCCATTGTTGCCGTCAACAGGAGGCACAGTGCTGGGGAGAGCCGGGTGTGTGAAGCTGGTCTTGCGAACAGGGCAGACAAGTGCTTTTGTTCCTTCACCATCACAGCAGGCCAGCACCAGTCTTTGTTAGCCTCTGATTTGCATTGGCATTTGTAACATTAGTATTCCAGGCATGGCTGAGCAGCGGACATGTATAGATTGAGAGGTTAAAGGGGAATTCAGACCCAGACACATTGGCTGTAATCAGTCATAGCACATCAACCTAAAAGCAGCCAGCCAGACAAAAATAATTTTTGATTTACATGTGCAAGTGACATTGAGGATTATAAGCAGTATCTTGAGCCATGTTCAGTTTCATAAATATTGTCTTCAAGAATAATTCTTCTCCAGAATAATCCTGCCCAGCTCTTGGCCATTCTTTATTTTAAAAACAGTTTTGTAAATGGAAATAAGACCCAAGTTATAATAAACCCAAACTACCCCTTAAGGCCTGTGATAAATCCTTTAAGTGATGATTCACCACAACGAAACCAAGTGCTGCTGTATCACGCAGTCTTGTAATGAAAGAGTCACATTAATAACCACGTACAGTACAAGGTGCTTCCGCTGCAGCAAATTACAAGGTGCAACAAAAGAATCACAGATTTTCTGCCACACTGTTCATGTAAAGACATTTACACACTTTCAGCTGATTTCTATGAAGTTGTTATTTGCAGTGGGGGGCTCCATTATATTGTGTGGTATCACTTTCATCTGAGGATCCAACAACAACACAAACATTCTCATGCTTTATCCTCAAGGCTTTGTTTTGATCTTTACATTGCGCCAGGAGCCCTGGCCTGTAACACAAAGTAGGTTACACTGTTGTTTTTGTTTTGCTGTTTTTCATTGAACTTTTGCTGAGTGAATAAAGGTGGAGACGTGTGTGTGCGTTTGTGTTTGTGTGTGAAAAAACAGCTTTTTGGTCTACTACATGTGGGACCTTGCCGTATTCAAACATAAACATGTGGCCTTGCAACAGGGTGTGAGTGATCACTCATTAGACAAATGGCTGGCCGGGCCCCCCCTCCCCAATCGTAAAGTGCCCGGCTCTGCTCCCCTTTGTTTTCTAACAGGAACTAGTGCTAAGTGGAGATGCCAAACACTGCTCTGCAGACAAAGGCCACTCTCGCCCTGTATCTGGGGTTGCCATGGAGACCAGCGTCCTTATTGTAGAGCTGGAGAGATTCCCGGGTTTCACAAAATTTTATATTTGAGTGATAAGAAGCTAGCAATTTTAAACATTTGTTTCATTTTTCTGTACTTTATCAGAATTGAACAACGTGAAAGCACTCATGAGTGTTTAGTTCCTGTGTGCATTTGTGATCCTAAGTGTCCTTTTGTGTTTTGTCCCCTGAGGCTGAAAGAGTTTTCTCTCCTTAAATCACCCTCTGTTTACTTCTGCCGAGGCCATCTGTGATGTAAACTCTCTTTGTGTGGAGGACCTTGACTTGAAGAGTATTTAAAACAAGGTCCAGAGAGAACTTCACCAACATTTTAATTAATCGTCTCTTCTTGCCTGAGGGTCGAACACTGGACGAAGCAGAGTTGGTGAGATAATTGAATGGGCTGTTTTCAAACTTTTGCAAAAACAAGGCGCTAATATTGATTCTAGTCCTCGTGACTCTGACATAACAAGAAGATTTTGGTTAAGATTACAGAACAACCCGCTGAAGAAAAAATGAGGCAAGAAGGCAGAACGAGAAGTAGAAGGGCAGGGAAATAATTCCCCCTCGCTTTTGTCGTCACAGTAATTATTGAGCATTTAGTTTCCAATTGAGTTGTAACTCATTTTTGTGGAAAGCCCCAATAGCAATGTGTCATCCTCCAAAGTACCCCGTGGGAAAAGACCGAGTCGGGTCCCTACCAGGCGGTGGTGAAGAAGTGTTTATGTGTTCATTGTGTGCTGCTACCACATGCCCGCAGTACCAGACAAGCAAAGGACTAAGAGCTGGAACTCCAGGGGGATCAATGCATCATTGACCGTGTGGCCGGGCAGGGTATTGATCCAGCACTGTGCAGCTAGTTTGTATCTTCACTCAGCCAGATAGTGGTGCCGACACAATTAAGAGAGAATTTGTGCTTCGAGAGAGCGAGGATTACATGCACACAAGAGTAGTGTTCTTCAGAAACAAAAAATCTGCTCATTTCAATCACATGTCCGCTGCTCCAGATAGCCAAGAAGCTATCATTGCCCTTTCCTCCCCTTCCAATCTTTCTTATCTAAGGAGCTGGAGAATCGATTTCACCGTAGGAGTATGAGCAACAGCTGGATTTGTGCCCATTTGGGATGTCAAGAATGTGGCCTGCAGTGCTGCTGACAACACATGGGCAGTGTGCTTCTGACTGTGCATTTGTTCACTCTGGGAGTCTTCACCAGTTAATCGGCCTGTTGTTCAGGAGTGTGTCAGCTGCCTGGTCAGAGGACTTCTGCCCTTGGGGATTCACACAATCTCATTTCTAAACTGAGTGGGTCAGGAGAGCGCCACTCGCAGGTTCAGAGAAGAACTGCTTAAGATTCACAGCACGTATTGGAACAGCGGACTTAAATGATGAATGGCTTTGCAAGGCAGAGTGAATTCATCAGCACACGTCTGCTTTTTTGTTGTGAAGTAGCCGTGCCTATAATGTGCAGAAGCCGATAATGTTCACCGATCCTGTATGTTTACTGTGAAAACTCATTAAGCTAAGCTTGCCTGAGGGCAGAGTATTTGCATGCCTCCACCTGAGTGTCTAACCAGCAATAGGACCTTTGCAAGAGCCTCCCAGTTCCCTGAACCTAACCTGGCTGAGTCTGGATTGTCTGCTCTCTGTGCGAGCTACACCCACACACTGTGAGCTGGTTTGCCTGTGAGCTACTTTCGCACACTTTCTCTGCGTGGTTGTTCCTTGTTGTCTGCGAGCTGTATGCCCTCTAAAGGAGCATAATGCTATAGCTGCTTAGCATTCAGTACACTTCAAAGCTCCTCAGTGTGACAGCACAGCCCAGGGCTCATTCTCTCCTAATTGGAGGTTCATTAAGGGACATGGTGTGCCTCGGGGGAGCCCTGCTCACTGCCAGAGGAGCCTGTCTTTATTACGATTTTGGGGTGTTTACTTGCTGTGGCTGATTTAGGAAGTCACAGGGAAATATGAAAATGGGTTTTTAATTGAGATAAAAGGTGATGTTGCATGCGTGTGGTCCCTTAGTCATTGTCAGATGGTATTGGCACAGTCCAGAGAGATCTTTTGAGTGGCATACAGTAGATGGGAAAACACAACCTCCTCCAGCTGCATCAGGGAGTCAGATGGGTCCCTGGGGTTCAATTACAGGTAATCATTTAGAGGGTCAATGACATTTAAAGGGGTCAAGCTCCAATCCTTAGAATCTCAACAGGGTTTAAATATAAATTATTATTTGTTATGCAGGCTCATGCA
This sequence comes from Psettodes erumei, assembly GCA_016785225.1. Taxonomy (NCBI): domain Eukaryota; kingdom Metazoa; phylum Chordata; class Actinopteri; order Pleuronectiformes; family Psettodidae; genus Psettodes; species Psettodes erumei. The sequence continues at coordinate 6,072,596 of JAFBJZ010000831.1, forward strand.
CAAGATGAAATGAATTGGCTGGTTTCTGGGGGTTGTGGAGGGTGGCGACAGTTTAGCGAGGAGCAGACACAGTGTCCTTGCTGTCGTGCTGTTCAATTTGTCTGGGTTGTGGCGCAGGGGAATATGGACTCACTTCATTAATCGTGCTGAAAATGTCAACTTCAAGGAGAGCCACCCAAGGGTGTGCTAGTTCTATATGGATCGTTCTCAATGTGAGTCTATGTCTTCCTTATCTTTTAATTACAGTGAGGTGACATGACCATCATGGTTGATCGTGTAGATCCTGTCCAAACAGACCTCTGGTTTTCAAAGTTAAGCATGAAAAAGTGGAGGCCTGTAGCAAAGTATCAGAATTCCTGAACTTTATCCTGAGAAGAATATAGGTCAGATGAGTTTGCCCTCATTACAGGGCTCGGGCTTATGTTGGCACTCTGAAGTTCATTTAGTATCAGTTCTCATTAATCCACTATCAAGCTCAACCATGACGGGCTCCACGGCCCAAGCTGGCTGTGGATCCTTTTTACTACGGGTAAACAATGGGATTGTGTGGCTTTTCATGATGTCAGAAATCAGAGGCGCTGCAGACATAGAGCTGGCATTACTGGATACTTCAGGCCATTTGAATGCCAGGAGATTGTCCTGATAACAAACACACTGTCTGCAGTGATAGCAATGCAGTAGTCCTTGCTCCTATTTTTCCTATGTGCTTTAATGAGTGCTTTTTTTTGCTGGTCTATACAAACACAATGCCACAAAACTCCTTATCTTAGCACACTGCTAGTTTAGCACAGCAGCACACCTGAGCAGGATCTCCCTCTAATCTGGAGATAATTTGTTGGTGTTGTTGCAAGGCTGCAGCTCCTGGGGTGTGAACCACGTTTACCTAGTCCACTTAAAGCCCTCCGCAAAATATTCAGAGACCCAGTGCTCTGATCTGCTCTGGACTGTGATCGATTAAGAATTTCATTCCCATGGGAGTCATGGGAAAGACCAGTTTGTTTACTCTGCGCTTTCTCTAGGGTCTCCATGGCAGTTTGATTTATACAATGCTGTTTTGCACCATAGGCTTGTGATTTGGAGCTCGGCTGGACCCGCATAGTCCTCTTCATTTCGTAAGCATCCAATGCATTCTAATGCATAAGAGAAAATTGGCCGCAGATCTGATAGTTGGTTTGACCCTGAGAAGGGAGCGAAGAGCAAAAGGGTGAAGCTGGAAGAGAAATCAGACATTTTGTTTGGAGAATGAAATGTGAGCTGAGCCCTGAGAGTTTTTCCAGCTGACCCCTTCCTCCCCCTCCTGGTTCCACCTACTCATCCCCTCCAATAAATACAGTTTGCAGTCTTCACAGGGGCCCAGGTCTAACAGTGGAGAGCAGGAGTGATGAGAAAGGGCTATTCTTGATGCATTTTCTGTGAGACTGTAATGTATGCAAATCTCAATTAAGACCTCCTGTGCCCTCATTAGGCCTTTCAGTGAGACTTAGGGAAGGGAGGGGTTAATTATTAACCATCTTGGGCAATGAGTCTGTTGGTTGCTCTCAGAGCACCACTAGGATGGTGATCAATACCGAAGCATATCATTATGATTTAGAGGAGGTGTTTAACCATAGCTCTAAATCAATTTCCCTGGGTCTGGGGAGGAAAGGAGGATGGGAAAAAAAATAATAAGCCTTCAGGCTGGTGAGGGGAGGAAATGTTCTCATTCTGTGTTAACTGGCTCCCACGGCAGACAAAGACTGCCTCTATAGCTTCAGTGTTGTTCAATTTTATTGTCACAGTAACTTACATGAGCCCAGAGTGAGATGGAAAAAAAGAGGAAAACACTGAAATTAAGAGCAGAATGAAAAACAAACCAGTGCAAGCATACCACAATAAGAGTAAAACATACAGAGAAAGAGATATGGGTTATGGCTTTCTTACTTACACTTACATTTACTGCCACATTTCTGTGTAAAATATGTATTGATCTTCAGAGCAGTGCTACCTTAAGGAAGTGGTTTGGTGAGTTTATGGTTTATTAACCTGGAAATGTGAATTTCTGAGTCAACTGTGTGCGGGTAGGGTGAAAGGTTCAAGGATGAATTCGACCCCAATCCCTTCAAAGATGGACAGGAATCAAAGCTGGTGTCAGTCTAACCTGAGCTCCACCGCTGCCTCGGGAAGCAGAGAGATCACCCAGAGGAGTCCTCTGACAGCACAACAGCCAGTGCAAAGACTGCCTAAAGATTACGAGATTACATCTGCCGGTCATGCTGCAAAGTACACACAAGAGAAGTGAAAGGAAGGCATTTAAACTCTTTTTGTATTTTGGAGGTGGCAGTGTGTAGTTGCCTAGTTGTATAAACCTATTTATAATTCTTTAGAGAAATCACTTTTTAATCTGCTTGTTACCCCATCCTCAATCCTGGCTATCACTATAGGAGAGCAAATTAATAATCATATCTACAAAGCAAAGAGTGCCAGTTCATTTCTGCCAAATAATTAATTTTCTTCTTTCACCGAGACTGCAATTATAGCTGCCCCACAGATTGTTTCCAGTTCAGTTTTAACAGAATGTGAAGAGATGAATCCTCAGACAATTTCTGTCCTCCCTGAGGGGAAAGTCCTGTTCATTTGCAGCTTGGTAGCTTTAACAACTGCATCAAGTAAGGCTTTGTGGTGCAGCAGATATATATATATAGGTGTACAAGGTCATGGATACCAAGACACCCGTGTTGTGGCCTAATGCAGGAGAGGCCTTCTTCATTAACCAGGAGTGCTTCCAAGGATATCTTCATCAGGGAAAGTGTGTTTATGTCAGATAGAGGGCTGCCTGATGGCAGCACGGGGCCCCTGCCTCTCATTACATTAAGAAGAAGCTCCATAGTGAAGGCCATACACTGTCAGTTAATGCACATGGAGCCCTAGTCAGGACTCATATCCTTAAAATGCTCTGAGATAGACAGCCCCTTGAGTCACACTGAACCAAGGGACCTCATCTGTCTCGAGATAGGAAGTGCTGATAGGGAATCAGGCTATCTGACTGTGAAAGCGCTTTTTAAAATTACATAAGTTGTCATGGTGTGTGGTCAGATGAGTTGTGTCAGGTTGGGTTGACATTGTGCAGCCCAAACATGTACTTACTTGGGGGTTGCTGAGAAACTCTGGCAGGTACTGTGTGCCTGAGGAGATGATACAAAGATTTTCTGCTGAAATTGGACCAAATGAACTGACAGGCTAGTGTGTGTGTGTGTGTGTGTGTGTGTGTGTGTGTTGTAGGTTTGACTGGCAGAACTCATTAAAAATGTGAGCAGGTTTTTGCAGAGTGCTATTTTCTTGGCGGTTTCATCTAAATGCCTCTCCAGAAGTGCAGGAGAACGGGAATACTGAGAGCATTTTGCAGGATTCATTAAATGGCACGTTTTATGTTGTTTTCTCTCAGGGGCAGGGAGAGGCTTCAGCGCGGGGGACAACCATGGAGGGGGATTGTCTCAGCTGCATCAAGTACCTCATGTTTGTCTTCAATTTCCTCATCTTTGTAAGTATTTTTCATCTCTCCCTCTAAGACACTTAATTTTACTATCTCTGAGGTTAGTGTCAATCTAACGATTTAAGATGGGCTTCTGGCTGCCCCCTGCATGACTGACTAATGGAGCCACATTTGCATTTCATTACACCGAGGCAATCTTGATTCTATCAAATTCTCTTTTGATTAGATTTTAGTGTGCTGACACACATCTGAGGCACACTGCCATGTGGAGTTTGTGACTGGCACCTTACTTTATCAGTCTTGATCAGACAATCAAGGATAATCCTGTTAGTCTGAGCCTGTAAAGGGGGGTGGGGGTTTCACAGTAAAAAGGTTTGCCTTTTTTCCTGCTTTATTAAGCACGACCGACGCATTTAGAGACTCTGCTCAGATGTGGTTGTTCAAGGCTGTGGTAATAATGCAACCAGCAGAGCAAAGAACAAACTTGGCTCTTAGCACCACTTAATAACAACCACTGTTTCTCACTGCTGTTCTTTTTTTGTCTTCTATGGCCGTTTCACACTCATCTAACATAACAGCATTTTTTTTCAAACCCACTGAGCGTTCCAAATGGCTACCCCTTCTCCTCACCGCAGCCTCTACCCCCAAGATGTAGTGTCGATTTGCCGGAGCCCAGGTCTCTCTCTGTGACAGGAGGAAGGGGATTGTGTTAAAAGTGTGTGTGGCTCAGAACCCCACCCCCACCCCCACCTTACCTCAATACCTTCTTTTCTTAATCACATGAGTCACCCCGCAGTGGGGGTAAAGATAGGGTTTTAGTGAAAGGGGGAAATGGAGACTGCAGTGCTGTGCATTTCTTTAGGAGGTTGGGGGGGTTAGTTGAAGCAGGGTAGATATCTCCACCCACCCGTCCCAACAAGGCACTGTGGCTCCGTAGATACCCAGCCTTTTATCTCGCCCTCAACTCTCACCCCAATCTTTCAGAGATTTGCATTAGCAGCATGATGTCCTTTGAAAAAAGCACACATTTTTTCTCATTATATGACACAGTGACAAGTTTCATGTGCCACTGGGGACGCGGAGCTCCCCTCTGTGTTCCAATTAATTTTCAAAATGCAGCCAGTTTCTGTTTTGTCTAACTAGTGTCTTCTTTCGTCTTGCTTCCATCAGCTAGGGGGCTCTTTCCTCCTGGGAGTGGGAGTGTGGGTGCTGGTGGACCCCACAGGGTTCAGAGAAATTGTAGCAGCCAACCCCCTGTTATTCACTGGTGTCTACATCATCCTGGGCATGGGAGGCATGCTCTTCCTCCTGGGCTTCCTTGGCTGCTGCGGAGCTATCCGTGAAAACAAGTGTCTGCTGCTCTTTGTGAGTCAGCTGACAAATTTAAAATGTAGTTCTGTTACTGATCTTGTTTGTCTGCATGCGTGTTGATTATTCCGTCTGTCAGTTTTTTTGGACTGTCATGCTCGAAACAGAAAGCCTAAAGAGCAAAATGCCCTTCTGTTCGCCTTTGTGCCTCAAGCCTCATGCATAGTTAATGCTGAGTGAAGCGGGTACAGCCAGAATGTGATTTTTTTTTTTTTAGTGACTGACATGCACTTTTTTATGCTCATCCCATCTACCTTGTTGTACTCTAACTCTCATTCTTGGCCTTTTTTTGTTTTATTGCAGTTCTTCATGCTCATCCTCCTCATCTTCTTAGCAGAGCTGGCTGCTGCCATCCTGGCCTTCATATTTCGGGAACACGTAAGTTGCCTCAGAATTCATTCCACCTTTGATCACCAGCGCTTAATAGGGCTGGGTGTCAGACTTTTATATTAATACATGTCCATAGCACTGAGTATCTGGATAATAAATCTGGCATTTACTGCCTGCTTGGATTCATACATCTTATTCTCTGACCAGCCTAATCTAAAATCGGTAATCATTATTGGTCGACTGTTTGTGCTTCACCAACATTAAGGGTACTCTTATTGCTGCAGTGACGCTAACCTGTAACCTTTGTGGTTGATGCTTTAGCTGACCAGAGAGTACTTCACCAAGGAGCTGAAGAGACATTATCAGGGCTACAACAACACTGACGTCTTCACCTCCACATGGAATGCCATCATGACTACAGTAAGGCCCCGGCTCACAGGGCAAAGAGCTCACTCACTGTAGCTTTTACCAGCTCATCAAGTCCGGTTGCAGCCTGGAATCGGGGAGATATATTTTTTATACTATAAAATCCTCGACATTTAGGTCAATCTTCATGCTGTATGGTTGCGCACATGCAGCGGAATACAGGCGAGTGCACAAACTGAGCAATAAGGGTTTTCTCTCCTATTCTCTGCTCTCCTCCCTTCAGTTTGACTGCTGTGGGGTGAACAGCCCTGAGGATTTTAAGGACAGCCTGTTCAAGATGATGAACAACAAGCATGTGGTGCCAGAAGCCTGCTGCCAGCGTGCCATTCAGACCGGGGAGCGGGCCTATATCAACCCGGAGCAGTGCTTATCAGGCAATATGATGTTCCGCAATAACAAGGTAACTTCTGACATCTACCATGTCAACTTCGCTCTCTCACCCTCACTTTCTCCCTCCTTCCAAACCACCTCCAGGCTTAATTAGAGCAGGAGACAGTGGAGGGATGACATCCAGGGACTAGCTGCCTCCTCCATGGCTGATTATTGCCTTTTCATGTTTTGGTTGTCATAGGAGACCATCTTACTATGTGGTATGGTGTGGAGACACCAGCGTATGTGCATCTCAGCATGTATGTGTGTGTGTGTTTTTGTATGTGTGCACACAGGTAAAGCTGAGATTTTGTGGAGCACACGTGACTAAAAATGGAGGATAATGAGTGTATTAATATGTGAGAATTTAGAGTGCTTCACATGCACACCCACATCCCTGCTTCCACGAGTATAAAGAAAGAGTGAAATGTAATTACAATGAAAGCTGATAGGACGGGTTTTTCACTGCACTCTCCACCTGTTGTTTTTCGAGCCACTAGAACAATGTGAGATATCCTCAGTGTGCGTCTCTGTCTGTTCATTTACACAAAGAACCCTCATTAAGAAGCAGTGAGGCTGGAGGCCCTGCTTTCCCTCCCATTCAGCCAGGTTTTTGTTCAAAGCCTCACTCAATTAAAGACATGATGTTACTTTAATCATCTCTGTAATTCTGCAAGTTAAGAGCCTATTGATTGTCTCTTGAGCACCATGTTTTTTGTGTGTCCACAGGGCTGTTACTCTGCAGTAGTTGACTACTTTGAACTGTACATCTATGTGGCTGGAGCACTCGCCATTGTGGTGCTGACCATTGAGGTATGAAGGTTTTTCGTTGGTGTTGAACCATCAGCTGCCTTTCCGTTGCCTCTAAAAATATTAATGTTCATTTTAGAAATTTGCAAAATTCTACATTAAGCTGAATATATTTTCCTGAGTGTGCGCTGTTGTTTTTGAAAGCTCTTTGTATGGCATGATCCCCATCTAGTGGTGATATTTGGTGTTACAGTAACATAGGTCTGAATGGGCTGTTTTTTTAAGTTGTCGAAGAGAAGAGAATGAACGTCTCTTGTGTCTAGTATACTATTATACTTAATATTCTCTTTTCAAAACTCTCCTTATGTTGTACTTTTATTTTCTCACGCCGAAGTCTTTCTTAGAGGTCATTCAGGTATTAAATGAGGCATGCAATGTTGTATAGATCAATTTTCCCTTGTTTAGATGTAAAGGAGATGTTTCAGAATGCAGCATATTCCAGTCATTTGTTTTGTAAACTGTTTGAGTGAGAAAATTATTTATACATTTTTAAAAAGTTGGTCACTGTATACATCTTGTGTCAAAGCAATGAAACAATATACACAGCCAAGTCTACTTGGGCACTTAAATAATAAATAATCTGTCTTTTTCTGTAGGCCAATAATTTATTTTTCTTCTTTTTCTCAGCTCTTTGCCATGGTCTTCGCAATGTGTCTCTTCAGGGGAATCCAGTAGAGCTGCTCCATCTATGAACTACTTTTTTTTTTTTTAAAGAAAAGGGATTTCAGGAGAAAAGAATGAAACAGACACTTGTAAATTTTATTGATCTTTTTTCTATTGGCTAATAGGTAGAAAAACAAACTTATAAACTCTTGTACTTCTCAGCTGGACTTTTGAGGTACTGGGTGAAAAAAACCACATATACACATTCAAACACACAAACCTTAGAGAAAATGGGAAATCAGAGACAAAACTGACGTAAAAAGATTTGTGTGTTAAGTGGAAACAGTAATTTGTGGACCAGGTCTAGCACAGACTGGGCGTAAAGTGGACCGGGCATGAGGACCAGGTGAAGCCTGAGCAGAAGGCACTGCACTGACTTTTGGATGAAGAATATTTATATTAAGTAAAGTTGGCTTATCTGTTAAAAAAAGTGTTCAATGTACACTTTGGCTGTTACCCTTTTCCCTACATACTGTATACTGTAACACACTTCCCCCCTCCACATGCCTTTTTACAGCCACTCTACTTTAATGCTGTATTATATAAGCTCTTTGTGTGTGCGCGTGGGAGTGTGTGTGTACATACTGAATGCGTGTTGAATGTGTTTGAACTAATTTGTGAGCATGTGAGCTTGTGGTTCTTCATGACCCCTCCCAAGCCTGAAAGCCAACTTCTGATACTTTTTCTAATTGTTTGGTGATGTTTATTGCAGTAGTGACTATATGTGGTTTTAGGTGGTGAAATGTATGTGTATGCATTTGTATTAGATTCTTGAAAAGTCAGTGACATAAATGGCATTCTAAATGACTGTCCTTGTGTTTTTCTTAAAACCCCTGGTTGCACATTTTCAGATCATTTCTTTTTTATTAAATATTTACAGTTTTATAAGGAAGACAGATTATTTAGTCACATCACGCCCCATGATCAAATCAATTTTCTCATTAAACTGTAAAGCCAAAAGGATATTTGTCAGAAATGACCAATTTTACACATGGGTGAATGGTCTCTTTTACTGTCAAATTATTATTCTCTGCAACATCTTATGACATTTGAAGGATTGAAACAAGATTGATAGTTTCATTTATTGATCAGCCAAATAATGATAAAATGTAGTTAGGATCTACATTTGCTCCTTAGTGTTATTATGGTAATGGGATTGATTTCACCTTGAATGCTATAGTATATAGATTTTTTTTCCTGCAAGAAAATCCATGATAAGTGTGACCACTATCTAGATAGAATAGAAAAGGTATGGTAGTGGATAAGTAGATGTTGCCTGTGGACATTTACTTGTGCTTGTCAAAGAGATACAGCAAAAAAAAAAAATGAATGAATGTGAATCAAACTAGGAGCATTACACAAAATAACAGGTAGTGTTAAAATTGCACCATGAATATAAATTTATATGAAAAAATAAAACCAAAAAATCTACACCTGCTGGTGATAATAACAGTGATATGTTAAAAGACACGGGTGTTTTTACCTATTGTGCCCGGGTACACTTCTTCCCTGTGAGATCATTTATTGCACTCAATAATGTGGGACAACTTGTACTTTAATCATTATAATTGATACGTGGAGGTTATACTTACACATAAAGCATCATAGTTATATCAAATTTCAAGTGAAGAGGTTTAATCTGCATCATCTGCGATTCTCTTAAGTGTATTTAAGTTAAGTAACAAAAACAACACTTGACGAGGTCGGGACATTTGTGCTGTGCAATGTAATTACATTCACAAATAAGTTGTAACAACTGTTTCAAAAATACAGACATTCCCTGTGGACTATAGCAACTTTTGTCACCACTACTTTCATCGAGATCATTTTTCTCCACAAAACACAACACGACATTTTGCAGCACTTTTTTCCAGCAGGTGACTCGACATGTCACGTGACTGCTTGCTGCCATTAGAAATAGCTTGAGAATAATATTAATTTCTTTATACGAATCTTTGTTTTTCTGCATGCTGAAAATACCAAACTAATTCTGGCTCAACACCACAGAGCAACCAAGCAGTTAAAGAAATCCAAACATTTATTTAAAGCTGATGGGGATTGGGTCCCTGGGAAGGCAACAAGTATACTGGGGGAAAAAAAACCCAAAAAGTCCGCCTATAAACAAGTCGTGTTAGCAAACAAGTGCTTGTATTCCACATTGAGCGCACACGCAGTATTAAACGCCGATTTTGAGTCATTTGGGTTTTGTGGCCAACTGATGAATGTAAGTTCGATGTTCACTCTAACTTTTTTGTTTGTTTGTTCGTATACTTAACAATTCTAATCTCACAAACGGAACGTTCTACGGCTCACGCGTTGTTGCTTAGTAATAAATGCGCAACATTCCCGCCTTGAACATGCAATGCAAGAAGGCCTGTTCTCGCAATATCGGTCGACGTAATGTTCCGCATCATCTCCGCTTCCACTCCAGACGTTGACATGGACGCTGAGAACATTATGCTTTGTCAAAGAGCGCCCTCATCAGGCTGAAGAGAGAGATAAAGTTGCGGTGGAGAACTTGTGTTGCTGAATGTTACATGCTCTCAGGACTCAGGAGGGCTTTGCCTCTGCGGAGCCTCCACACTTTTCTTCTTGCATGTGAGACACAGATGAACAGTTTTGCGTGGGCAACGTGGCAGGAATGTAACATTAAGATTGTGAGAATATAGTGTACCGTTAGGCCGGCCAGCTGAAGCGGTGGAGGTGGACATATCTGGATATGTGGACTTAGGTTTCCCCAGTCAGGCAGAACAGGTGTTACTCGTTCACTCTTTCCTGGTCGCCCTCCATCATTTGCCCTGGCTGCTTACTGGCAGAGATTTTTTTTTCTCCACACCTCCCTCACGCTGTCCTGTTGGAGCTTGTTTCCACTCATCTCTCTGTAGGTGTTCTTTCCATCTTTAATTTTATTCAGCTCCCTCTGGGACCGGTTTCTCAAAGGCACACATTGAGAGTCTGACTTAGATCTAATAAACAGTAAATCTTCAGATGGATGTCTTAAGTTCAACAGATGCACAAAAGTGTAGTTGTGTAGTTTTTGGCTTCATTTGCGCAGCACTCTGACTAAATCGGGACTCATTTCAAACAGCAGTGGAAGCAGTGGAGTGAGCTGCAGCTTCACTCTGCCATGCACTGCTGATGAGGGAAGAAATAGCAGGAAGGAAATTAAAAAGTTACTTGCATCTATAATAACTCTTGCTCTTCTCATTGGTCTAGCCACAGCATTGTTGGCAAACCACATGTTGAGATATGCTTTTTATGTGTTTGGCAGCAGGTGGTTGTTACAATGTAAACAGCTGTTATTTGTGTGATAGCTTGACTGCTTGAGACTTAGGTGGCTCTTTGCAAAGATTTGGAACTCACGTTATACTTGTCTGATTTGTACTGTAGGCACATCAACGTTATAAAATGCACAAACTACAAATATACTACAGAGGGACCCAGGAATTTTTTTATATGATATAGCAGTGTAAATGTGTTAAAGTGTTACTTTTCATTTGTATTCATTATTTAAAGTACTATTCATTAAAATACTACAAAACACTTAGTTGATTAACTTCATAAAGAGATTATCTTTGCTGCAGTTTATGTTACGTTTAGGTGAAATAAAAATTACAACTGCACTTTTAAACAAGACTTCTCAATACATTACATTTTATTTCTCAAGGAGTTTAGGTTTTTTTACATCTAATATTGTAACGATTTGGACACTGAAGTAACACGATGAAGAGGAAATCGCTGAAAAAAATCTACACAGCAAAACATGATTATAGTTTTCCTGACAGGCTTATTAAGAACAGTTTTAGACTTTGGAAATATATGAGCAGCTACTTAGTTAAGCTCAAGGTGAACCAAAACCAGCCTGCTGACCTCTTTCAGTTTGCCTCATTACCATATACTGGAGCTCATTACAGTCACCTTAAATAAAGGGAGACATGTGCAGCTCTGCTTCTTGTGCCATATATGTCATGGGCAATCAAGAATTAGTCACAAAACAGTGACCAGTGTTGTCAAGTGAGTCGACCAATCTGAATCATAAATATACAAAATCCAAATTTCAGCATCTCGGAAAACTGCACACTCTCTCGCCCTGTTCAAAAACCACTTTTATCAATGTCCTCTCTTTGACTCTTACTTATGAGCTTGCCCCGAAGAATTAAATACATTATCGTCTGCTCTCTGAGCAGCACTCAGCACTGAAAAAACCTCTGACATTCTTACCACAGGTTCCTTGAAATGTTAATTTTCACTATAGCCAACACTGAACATAACAGACAACAATTATTTTATTCTCCACATGAGGGCAGTAGTATTCCTGCTTTTCCTACTACCCCTCCATCCATCGCTTGTACATGTATATTTTCTTCTAAACGTGAAAAAGAAGGTACCCAATTTGAGACTGTTTGTGACATGTACATTTCAATTTTCAATATTTATGCATCAGTATTTTAAATGTAGAGGATGTGTTGTGCAGTATTTAAATATGACGCTCGTGTGCACTTTCACAAATTAAAAATTTTAAAACTGATGTAGCAACCTGCTGCTGTAACACAACATAACATTGTCCGTATACATATGTTATATGGTGCCCTTTCACTGACTCTGTAAACATTAGCTCCAATGCAATGACTCTCAAGAGGGAGAAGAATTTCATCCTACAAACTCTTAAGTGTTGACTGAAGCAAATTTGACATGACCATAAGGCCAGAACCTCAAATTAAAACAGTGTGTCTTTGGTATTTTAGGCACATTTTGTGTTTGACCTGCTGATCAGAAAGTAAGCACCAGTAGCAGTCGGCATGTCAGTGCCCCCCCCCCCCCCACCCCCACCCGCCACCCCACTTCCCTGCTATCAGAAGTGTCTGCATGGTGCAGGTCAAGATCTCACTGAGTATTTAACAGCTGCTAAGTGTTACTGGTGGCCAGCACGAGCAGCTCCTGATCCTGGTGGTTTACTCGCTGCAGCACACTCGTGTCACCTACATGTAAGGGGTATTAACACAAGCTTGAAGAGCAACCCTCCTGCTGGCATCCCAGCAGGTTATATACTGTAATCATTCTTTAAAAAAAAAAAAAAAAAATACTGCTATTTGTTCTGCCTCTGAGATGATGAAGCTTCAGCAAAAAATCAACCTGATGCAAATTTTATGGATTGGCATACTGTGAGGATTTTAAAAAAAATGTTATGTCGTACACATTAAAGGACACTTAAATTTAGTGGAAAAACAAACAATAAATTCTGCGTCGTATTTATCTTATGAATTGACAGTTTTTGGAAAGCTGCCTTCAGGGCATCTCGGATTATGTCAGCACCTTCCGCCTTACTTGTGGCCACCAGAGAAATACCTGAAAAAGGTTTTAGATCCAACAAATCTTAACAGAGGAACATGCACAGAGCAACATACACTCAAGAATGCTCCTTTGTTCTCAATGTGTTACCAGTTACAGTGTTAGGATTTGTCGTCCCCCTTCCGCTGTCAGAGGAACTTATATAAAAGCCCTTAAAGTAATGTTTGATTTTTTGTAGTTTGGGGCCACTGCAAAGGATTGATGTTGTAGTATTTACCTCTTTGCTCCAGTGTTGTCTTGCAGCACTACATCTCTTCTTTCCTCATAAAAATTCCTCCCAGGAAAAAAAAGGAGAAAAGAGTGAGGGATGGGGGGGGGGGGGTGGGGCCGAGGGGCTCCGTGTTCGCTTCAGTTTGTTTTAGCCCCCTGTTTTTAGAGGAAACTTTCATTGCTTGATGATTTATGAGTGCTTAGCCGCCCAGGGGAATTAGAGAGTCCCTTCTTCCTGCATATAATAACCCACCCTCTAACATAAAACTTATTTTTCTCCTTTGTGTTGTGTTTATCCAGTGTGAAAGGTGTTAAGTCCGGTGGGGAGTTAAAGGGCCCGGAGAAGCCCCTGAGGACCGTTCGGCAGAAATCATGCCGGGGGCAGACGAATCACATCTGCTGTGAAGAGACCGCAAAACCCATTGTGAAAATGTGAGTATCTACAAAATACACTCAACAGCACAGGTTCATAGAGAGTATTTACAGTAAGCCAAATAATGCTGCAGCCCACTATAACAGCCAGGCCTTCTTGTTGTGGTAGAAAACAACTGAAATGTCCCACACCGCTACTGGGTCCCATAGAACCAGGCAGCCTTTGTGATGCAGTGTGGTGCCCATGACCCATTGTGAAACAGGAAGTGAGCTGGAAAGGCCAGGAAATTAGTCTGTAGGGACGGGTCGTTTCTCAGGCTGAGCATCACCACTGTCCTGAGAGATCTCTCGTGCTCTGTGACTCACTTGTGGAGCATTTGTTTTCAGTCCGTCGGACTTGGATTTAGCTGATGTCTACACGTCGATGGCTCGAGCTATCCCATGTGAGGAGACCACAAAGTGCTCTATGGTTACAAAGGAGTAAATGTTTAGCGGCCAGCCAGCAGTCAGCCAAATGATAGTGACTTTATGAGGCCACTTCATTTTTCCTCATTAGTTATCTTTGTTTTTTCCACTTTCTCTTGCCCTATGTTTCTTTGTTTGAAAGTTTCCTCACAGCTGGAGACTAACGCATCGCTAAGTTGTTCATTGCACAGCAGAATTTCTCACCCTGTGGCCTTCGCTGCCGAGCCGTCGTCTCTGCCTGTCAGTCAGGTCCGGGGCGATCTGCTGCATGAGTCCGTGAGAGGTCAGCTGTTGTGTATGTCTGACCTTTGAGCCCTGCAGCAGGAGGGCTTCATGTGCAAATGCACAGAACAAGGCCGGACTTGAGTGCACAATAAATCAGAAGGATGCTTTGCCGCCCCCATATTCACAAGATTCATAATTGGAAGCATATTGCTGAGAGGAGAGACAAAATGCCGCTTTGGAGCTGTGAGGTTGAGGGGGTTAGAAACACAGGCTGATAACAAACTTAAAGCGTGTTAGGAGGGAATCGTTGGACAGGCTGCTGGTTTTAGTATGTTGATTCTTAAATTTTAAAAGGCTGCACATGGGCAAAGTAAAAACTAGAAGCATCAACAGGGTGAGTCTTTTCATTGCTATGGCATGCCAACTGACAGTTGAAGCATATTTTATCAGCTATATTATTTATGTTCTACCATATGCGTCTAGTAAATACGAAAAGAAAGCTGCTTTTATGAACTTAGCCAATCTACTTGTATGTAATGCTTCTGAGAATATGCACTTTTATATTTGCCCTTTACTGCGCTGCTGTTCTGCAACAATACATGAGTGCTGATTTAACCCACTAACCCAGTGGTTGCATCCATGCCATTCACCTCCCGTAGCCTGCCCAAGCTTACTCTCATGTGTCACTACCACTTTAAATCTTTTCCCTCTCTGTTTATGTTAGCATGTCAAAAAGCCACACTAGACATTTCCACACTCTAATAAAGTGAAGTTTTATTAGTGGGAGTCGGTGAACGATGTGAGCCGTTGGGAGGCTGTTTCCATGGCAACAGACCACAGAGATGCCTGTCAGGCAGCTGGCAGGCCATCAGCTGTTTGGTGCACCACTGTCAGCTGATGGGAAAGAGAGATTGAAGACTGACCACAGATTAACAAAGCAAGAAGATACCTTCTCAGACATGGGAAGATGCTCGCTCCAACAGGGTACTTGGGCAGCCTTGCACAGTGGCAGTTGCTTTTGACAGTGCTTTTTGTTCGTAGTGTAAACCAGGGGTTGGAAAATTTTTTTGCAGCATTTATTTTTTATTGACTTACAGTTTTTGCTCTGAATTTCATTGTGGTTAATTACAACATTTTTAAAAAACGAGAAAAGACTTAGCAACAGTCAGCTGAGTAGTGAAAGCTGGTAATAACTGACTTAATTTGCATACTTGCATTTTTAAACAGTAGCTCCTCATCATACCTCGATATTAAGTGAAGAGGACAACTTGTCTCAACAGTAAGTAATCACTTAAGAACATGCACCCATTTTCTATCAGGTAAGACCCATGTATTTGCATTTATAGCACTGCAGATGTCCCTGATAGTGTGAGCTTCAAAAGAGACAAAAAACTATCTCAATGATAGAGTCAGTATGTAGATAAGTTGTCCCAGAGCCAGAGACCCCATTACAAGGCACTTAGGGAAGTGAGTATCCCCGTTCCTCTATTAGTAAAACTCCACTCTGATCTTGCTGCTGAGTCAAGTCCTCCCACTACGCTTACTGTGCTTTAGACACACAATGGTCCTGTCAGATCCTGTCAGAAGCACAGATGTGGTGACAAATACACATTTTGGAATTAGTTTATTTTTGTTCTGAAATGTGCGTACAGTGTCCCAATAAGCATTTAATAACATCTTATCCCAGACAGCACCATCTTGTCTCGTTTTCATGCTGTTTCTCTGGTTTCCTTCTTCACTTTGTTGGAAAAGCCTGCTGAAAACAGATGTCACTACTTTTAGATGCAGCGCTGTTCAGGATTGGTTTCTTATGTGTGTCAAAAGCGTAGCTACATGTGAGCTGTTTACTGGCATTCTAGGCTTGTAATGAGGAACGTTTTGCCAGACAAGGTGATGTATGTTGTGCTCCTTCCTGTCCAGCCGCCTGCTCCTCTCCACAAAGCCATGCTGAGGAGCCGTAGTGCTGACTTATGGTCACAGCAGGAAACTGCTCCGCCTTTTATGTCCCTCAGGACGGCATCAATATATCAAACTTCCCCTGGCACTTTTGATTTATAATAATATGTCACTTAAAGTTGTTTGAATGAGGTAGACTTTGGTTTCATAGTAGCAAGCATGGCCTGTGTGAATTTACATGTCTACACAATTGTGTTGGGAGAGGTTTTTTTTCTGTTGCTGCTCAGTGTGCTTGTCATTTTCCTTTGGCTCCAGTCTTCTGCAGTTCATAGGAGTCATTTCATTTGGTCCAGAAGTGAGTGGAGACATTTGATTTACAGTACAAGCAGCAATTTTATTTTCAAACCAACGGGCTCATTTAACAGTGTAAGCCAAGGTGTCAGCTTTAAAATATGTCCTGTAAGATTTTTTTTTTTGAAAGCTGATATAAGCACTGATTTACAACCTTGGCCTTGCTAACGATGGCCCTTAATGAGCAGCTCAAGCATCCACTTGTTTATGGAGCATGCTGACTGACAGGCCAACCGATGGAAAAATAAAGTAGTGAATGAGGAATTGGATCTGTCCCGTCTTTGCCGTATCTGCAGGGCCCTAATGTAGTGGGGTGAACTTTGAAGTGCCCTAATGGTCTTCATGGTCCTTTAACCATGCAGGCTTCTATTAAGGGTGTCAGTGGAGCCTGGCCGGAGCAGCGTGACCCATTAGGTTTAATGAGTGCTGTTCAGGGCACAGTGGGCTGCTCTTCTTCCTCCCTGCAAATGTTTATTTATCTCATCTACCCATTTTTTTAGACAATTGGGGAGTGTAGAGGTGATGGTGGGGGGGGGCTGTCTCTTTAACCAGTGGCCCCCAATTGTCTTTTTGGGTTGTCCAGTTTCATCCATCCTGTGTCCAACTCTGCTTCGGTAAGATGGTCTTGTGAGGGTCATAGTTGGGGTGCTGCAGATTATGTATTATCTAAGTCTGTCTGGTGATATTCCGTTGTTTTCTTTTCTTTTTTACCATCAACAAATCCCATGATAACCCATCCCATAACACCAACAGGGAATTTGAAGCTTACATCATAAACATATGCACAATTGACTCCTGTTTGAGTAGCGGTTGCTAACAGCTAAAGTGCTGAACTATGTTAAGAAATTCTTTAGCTCTTTTTTCTAGATTAAAAAGAACGTATATGTGATAGTGTTTAAAGACTTATGTCTTCAGGAGGAACCAGTGAGCTTACAGTTGAAAGCCATAGACAAGCCCGGGATGTGGGAAAGCACTGACAGATGGAATAACATAGTCTTGGTTTCTCTCTTTTCATGGGAGATATTTGGTGGGGGAAATCAGGCGCGTTATTTTAAAAGTGTATTGTAAGAGCACGGTAAAACTTTCCAATGCTGTTTTGAAGAGCTCTTTGTAAGTTCACTTTATTGTTCTTGCCACTGAAAGGACACAAAAGAAGAAATGGCCGTCGTATGATTAGTATTTCATCTGACATGTACAAGCCGGCGCTGACGCAGGTCCCCCTCTGCCACTGCAGTCGCATTGATGATCTCCAGTTCCTCTTCTAGAGCTGGAGGCTTTAGTGGGTGACAGCAGGCTTCTCATGAGTTTTCACTTTCTCATGCGATTGGAGCGCTCCAGTTAAAACTCTTGCACAACTCTGGAAAAGACGGCAATTGTTGCTGGGAGAGAGCAGAGATGGGAGGGCTCCAACATTCTTTGCAGGGCAAAGACAAAGCAGTGGTAAAATGTGAATTGGCACGTTATCTTTTTTTTTTTTCCTGGCCATGCTTCCCTTTGGTCTTACGTGAGAGATGTCCTAAGTTGTTGTGCCTTCTGTGGATGATATTCAGCACAGAGTTTGAAATAAAGGGCGGATTGATCACAGACAAGTTTTTGTTGTGTAGGAAAGAGCTTTTGAAGCGCTTATGAAAATGTTTTTTCTGAAGACTGTTTTGTTGCATGATTGAGCTCGTATTGCAAAAACAAAGACCATCTGTGTAAAACGATGTTGCATACTGTATTGCATGACAGCTTTCTCTCACCCCGGCCATAGCAAGACTGTTGGCCAAGGACCACCTGGAGGTATTTAAGGCCCATTCAGACTATTAGGCTTAACTTGGGCCTAATGGCTTGGGCAGAGCATCCCATCTGGAAGCTGCTGATGCGAGAAAAAGAATGGGATCACATATCATCCATCCACACAACCCCCCCCACCCCCTCCCACACACACGTATTCCTCTGGAGTCGGTGATACATTAAATACGATGTTAGCCATTTGTCTTTCACTTAGCTTAGCACTCTAACCCATTGGTTAGATTAAGTAACTGACCGAGGGTCTTTTAAAGAAACTTTTGAACTCATTTAAACCACTGGAGAGTCATTTATTTCAAAATCGCTTTAAAACCATCATCAACAGAAAACAGCAAGTTACTTCTGTACAAACAAATGTCCTGCACCTTAAACAGATCTCAGTGATGCTGTTCAATGCTGTTCATGGAGCTAAATGTGGATGGACTTAGGAGACAGTTCTTGACTGTTGGGAAACGAAACCAAACGCCTCTGGCTTTAGCAAAGACATGAGTGTCCGATTAATAGTCCGAAAACAAACAAACAATAACATCAAAAACATCTCCAAGACTGTAAGTGCAATAAGTTATTGCAACAGCATATTATATAGTCACAATCAGAAGTAGAAATACTTGATTAATATACAAAAAGCTGCTTGAAGCCACAAGAAAATTAGAAAGCAATTTCAACCTCAATAAAAGTCCAGAGCAACTCTTCAGAATAACACGCAGAACATAATTTTACACTTCTTGGCAATATTAGTGTAATACTTCATTGGTTTATCTCTGGAGGTTCAAATAAGCAAAACAAATGTACAAGCAAAAGAACAATATCATTTATATTGTTCACATTCACACAATACAACATTATAACCATGGATTTCAATTGCTTTACTTCAGTAGTATCAACGTGGACGGAGCTGCAGAGGAGTGGAGCGCTGAGGGGAGGACCAGCGGGAAGACAAAAACACAGTCAACTCGACAAAGTAGGAATTCACTCACACATGTTGTCATGTACAAATTTATCTTGACCACATCCTGTGTTTATTCTTGAAATGTTGAAGAGGCTTTTGATTTTTTGCCCTCACATCCAACAAAATCAACTGTGTATTAATTCAAACGTTTTTTCCTTAACTGAATGAAGTCATGCCTCATTTTGTTTCCTGGCATTTTATTGGCCAAACGAAGTTGGTTGTTAGTTGTTAGTTGTAGTCCTTCTCTCAAATCGGAGGGCTGTAATGGGCACTCATATGTTACAATGATCAACCAGCTATGAGGAGCAGAACCAGACTTTTGCTGCCATCATCCACACAGGGGAACGAAAATAGATATGTAGCCCAGCGGGCGTCATACAGGGATCAGCCAAAAAGCTAATGAAGCCTGTCTCTAGCCTCAGCCTGCAGCCCAGCTCTGGTGACAAGCTTATTCCACAAGGGTAACACACAGAGACACCCTTGCAATCACTGGACATACTCACCACATTCCTGCAGTCCAGCTCTAATGTCATCACATTACCTAAACTTTACACAATGCTCCTCAGGACGATTAGGGCCACTGATTTGGCCTGCAGTCTCTGGCATGTGACGGATTCTTTGAGTCCAAGAGTCTGTACTGAGCCCGTATCTAACGGTGAATTGATTATTACAGCTAGTGTGCAGCATGTCCTCACCACGTATGTGCCGACGTGCTGCGGTGTGCGTGGGGCAGGGCGAGTCTCTTTGATGCTAATTAAGTGTGTCTATTCCCGTTCACTGCTGATTGAAGCTGGCGTAGTTAGTTGGTGATGACGGCTGCTGCTGTGCGTTGCTGCGCCCCGTCTGCTAGTGGACACGCTGTTTCCTGTAACCTGAGGCCTGAGCCTAGAAGGGGAACCTGTGGAGGCAGCCCTGGGGGAGGAAATGACACGTTGGTTTGAAATTGCTGCCAATCCAATGCCTGTCCTCCTCCCAGACTAAACTGGCACAGGCCATGTCTGCTCTTGCTCGGTTAGACTCACTTACTGCATTCAACCTCTGTCCTTCTGTGCAGGGACATAAACTACCCACCGCAGGCTAAGACAATAATAATACTTTCTTTTATGACCAGACATTGTTTTACCTTTAATGGACAGTTTGCGTCAGTAAGTGATAGACAAGGAATCTTGGTTCGAGTAGCCGAATTTCTTGCATGGCATTTAAAAGGAATACTGAATGTTCAGAAATGTATTCGTCTTCATTTATACTGTATATATACTGACGAGTTTAAAGTGGCAGTCGCACATACAATGTGAGCGGGGCAGGATGGGTGGTATAAAAAAAATAAGCTAAAAGAAGTAAATAGTATGAATCAAGCCTAATTCTGTGAAAGAAAATACTGTATGATATGGCTGAATTTGGCACTGAACTCCTGTATTCTATGATGACATTTTGTAAACCATATTTATTATATTGCTTATTTTACTGAAACCTATCACTATTGTGAATGTTACCCAGTTTATCAGGGAGTAAACCCCATATCTTAATGAGACCTGAGAGATCAAGGAATCAAATAATGAGCACAACATCTAAGTAACATCTTCTTCCAAATCACACCTCTGGATTGCTCTCACTTTCAGCATCTGCTGATTGTCACAGTCAAAGTTGTTATCTTGGTTGCGTTGGCCGCTGTAATGGCCTCTGTTATCTCCACAGTCTCTCCCTGTTCATTTGACCTGTGTTATCGTTAGCGCTCTCAGGAAAAGTCCCTCCTCCCTCGCAGCACTGCTGAGGGCTGCTCCGGAGAAGGGGGCCCTGTGGGGGCAGGGTGGAACTGGGACATCATGTAGCCCAAGAGATGGCTGCACTGTGCTCTTTGGCCTTCATACGCAGTGCAGCTATGCTGGAGGACTTGCGGTCTGGATCAACATTGAGATCATAGCCATTGATTCCCCCGCCCATCCCGGGACCCCCAAACAGGCTGCCCATATGTGTCTGTCCCATGTGGCTGCTCCCGGGACTGGGCACACCCAGGAAGTCGGAGACGCCTCCGGGACCATGAGGGTGAGGGGGCATGCAGGAGGGGACAGAGTCACAAGGCACGACGCAGCCTGGCACCGGAGATGCTCCGCTGCTGCTTCCGATCCATGAAGGGTTCTGGATCTGTAGGATAAGAACAGGACAATAACAAACACCTTTCACAACCATTTATGATTGTGACACCTGATGCATAGTACAAAGTCCATACTATGTACTAAAATCAAATGTCCTAAAAATTTACTTTTTTTTTGTTGGTTTTCTAAGAATTTTTGGCACATTTTTCTCACCATCTCCTATTTATTTATTTTTCCATCTGTGAGCAGCTCCACTGTCTCCTTTGTCCATTGCACTGTGAGATAATAACATCTATGGACAGCGACCTCAAAAGTTGACTGCTTTTAGTCTGTCTGCTCCGGATGTGCTTTGTTTTGTCTCATGTCCAGAGTGAACACCCTCTGAAAACCTGCCCAAAGTATACAGTATACAGGTTTGGATTTGGATGGATTTTTTTTACCTGTGCATAGTTCTCGGGCCGAGTCAGTAGAGGCAGCTCGTAAGCGGCAGAGAAGTGCGTCCGGACCTGTTGCATCTGGCCAAAACGCTCCCTCTTTCTCCACTTGGCTCTGCGGTTCTGAAACCACACCTGCACAGAAAAAGATCCATCAGGAAAACCACTACCAAACAAAACATAAACACCATCTTAAAATAAATAAATATCTCTCATAGCTTTCAAAATCATATACAGTAGAACCCCTAGTGTTTTTTTTCCCCCCACAAAACGGGGCCATCGTCTCCGTTCAGCAGGACAAAGTAAGAGACTGAACCACATAAAATGAAGATGGTGAGGCAAATAAATTCTGCAGCACATGAAAGTCCAGGCCCCGGTTTTAAGACTTGACGTGTCTTTAAAGTGCCGTCCACACGGTGCTATTGATGTGAAAGTGGTGAGTCTCCCCTGGTGCTGCGCATTTCAGCTCCTCCCTTTGATACACAGGCGTCTGCCTCCCTTCAGGCTGCCAGCGTCGACAGATCCACATCTGGGCCTGTAGCCATTCATAAATCACTCTGAGAAAGGTGTGCTCTCCCCCCACATGTCAGCGCAGTGGGATACAGCGGGGAATCCCTCTGTATAATCCATGAAACAAAAGTTCAACTTTTGACCAGGAATGTGCTTTTTTTGGCTCGGCCTTTGGGTTTGATTAAGTATTGTTTGCAGTGTATGAAGTGTTTTTTTCTGGCTGATTTGTCCTCTTGAGATCGAACGACATGCTACTTTGCATGAAAGGTGCACTTTCAGTACCTGCTGACAGACCAAGTACAGGGTACTTAGACCGCTTCTCCTTAACCATGGAAGGCACTGGAGCAAAGCAGGACTCATGGGTAGAGGAGGGTTTATGAAAGAAAGAGCGTTCAGAGCACAAAAGTGTATTTTTACAGCCTGCACAGGAAAACTTTTTTTTATGAGGCCTAAGTATTAATTCAATCAATGCTGTGTCGTGCAGTAATCCAGGTTACACAGTTATTTCTGTCGATTCTGTACACACAAAATCTCTTGCTGAGGTGTTTGCCCTTTTTTTACAACAAAGGGTCTAAATCCAGGGTGTATGGATAGAATTAACATTTTTTGTGCTAATATAACAGCCACTTGATACTGAACCACATTGTGGAGCCTAAGCATCCTTTGATATGAGCCATTTCTTTTGTTTGTCATTTCCACTTTAATTTCCACATCTTTTCATATTTTGTTAAATATCACCTACCCGGCCTCCAAGATACAACTGGTTAACTCAAATTAAGACTGTTTAATCAGTAATATCACTGATTATATTTTTATTCCTCATTACGTTTATTTTATTTTTTTTTTGCAACCAACTTTTTACTATTTACCAACTGTGGATCTCTGTGTTCTTTAATATTATCAGCTGTAACTTACATTGATCTGATTTTTTAAAGACTTTTCTCACATATCCATCCAAGAGAATAGAGGAGCAGAGCAGGGCACTGGGATTTTCCACATGTTTATCTGTATCTATTTGTTGGTTGTCTGAATCTTATCCTCCCAAGAGGAAAGGGGGAAACATCTTCAAAGAGAAAAAAGAGAGAGCGATCCCGCTTCGACACAGGGGTTTGAACTTGGATTGTGGGTTGATTCCCAGCCCAATCAGCTTGTGGTTTTCACAGTCCCTGACATGCAATTTTGCCTCAGTCAACCTCTTCAGATCCCCCTTCACATTTCTCTCTCTCTGTCAATGCAAGAGTTTAGTGACAAGCAAGAGCTGTCACACAAAGATGTGAACTCCACAGTCATTTTATGTATATTATAACCTCTTCTTGTTTTTTCTGAAGGTATTAGGAGTATATATATATTTTTTAATCAAATGAGATAAGATCTGCTATAAGCACCTTGCTGTGCACGCAAAGCTGACATTTTTCTGATGGGACAAAACTACTAGCTGGTTCATTTTCAAAGAGAAGACCATATATGGCCTCCCATGGCACATATAGCCAGTATAGTCTGTTTTGGTTTTTTTGCAAGAGGCTGACGTAAAGAAATGTCGTCTGACTCCGACATTCCTCAGGTCAGCTGGTGAGATTAGAGGACAGCTCTGCCTTGCAAAGTGGTAAACTAATATCTTAGGTTGTGGCTGAACCCCAATGTCAAGGTGAAGGGTTGTTGCCCTTTGCATTATATCATATGTTTGGAGGGGCAGTTGAGTCCCCTTAGGATTTGGTGTCTATTATTGTTTAAAGTTTTTCATGTCCATACTTTCATGGTTCTTTGGTTTTGTGAGCTCATAACATCCGAGATTTCCAGACATAATCCTGAACACAAAGGACTGGCAAGTGTAAGGTGCACACAGTTATAATTTAAGTTTTGAGGTTACTATAGCCCCAGATTTTTGCCTTTCATGAGCCTTACATTCAAGTATTTTTCCTAAAAAATTCAACTATCTCGATAAAAGCATTTGCAGCTCATTGCAGATTTTAAAAAGTGCTTGTTTACAAAAAGAGCAAAAAGAGAAATTTCTTGTTACGTTGATTACAAGTTACAGATGGAAAAAAATCTTGTTCTTATTATGTAGCTAATGGAATATTCAGTAGCTATTGGAGTGTTTTATGATTGTGGAAATATGTTAAGAACAGTGTTTTTGTTAAATGACCTGGGTTTTTAAGATCGCACTCTATATGTTTTATTGAAAATGTAATGGAAATAAAATAAAGGCACAAGCTGTGGCTAAGGTTAATATCTGGAAGGTTAATGTTGTACAAGTATTTCAAAGCTCCACTGTGCTTTTCAAATATAATTTTTTATCAGCTGCAGGGCCGTCATCATAATTGTGATGGATCGAGATAACTCCACTTTTCTCCTCTGCCCAAATTAATCTCTTTGTCGGGACCCCCCCCTTCTCTTCCACTCCAGCACCCCCACCGTCAACCCCTCTCCACCATGTCTCTCTCCATGTCTCTCTCCTCCCTCCTTCCTTTTAAGTCAGCGAGGGGAAGTGGGGATATTGGAAAGTGAGATGGGAGAATGTTCAAACTGGAGCTTGTTTTCATTTCATGTTTAATTTCCTGACGCCTAAGCCCTTGGCTTTCCGCAGCTAACCCCCCTGACCTTTCAGAGGCGTGCAGACAAGAGCAGGCGCACACACACACACACACAGAAAATACATACATTTACATACTGTGTTACATACAAAATTCAAAGTGGGTTACTAACAAATACGATCTAATGTGTAATCTCTCACGCATGCACATGGTAACCTTTTACAAATAAGCAAATAACGTCTGAACGCATATATGCCACTTGTCGTGGTTCCTGGGTACTGAGTGTGTCATGTTTCACAGACGTTTTGCTCTGCGTAGCTTTGCCTTTGAACGGCAGCAGGAATGAGACCCAAGCCAAATAGTTTGGCAGAGAGATCATTCAGGGAACATTATGAAGTCAGATGTGTCCTTTGCTGCTCTTAGTCTCCTATTCCCCAACTCATAAACTTCTAAGATTGTTAGAAAGGATGGCTAGCAGTGTGTTTGCACAAGCAGAATCACAATTAGCTCAATTAAACTGTATCATTTCCCAAAAGGACCAACAATGACCCATTATCTATACTGTACGATGCCTAAAAGTATGATATTTACCAATTGCAGATGCTTAGTCTCATTTATTTTATCTAGCAGACATCTGCAAGGAAGGTGGCTCAGTGCTCTCAGAGCTCAAAGTGCTTGGCAGTGATACAGTAATTGCTAAAGACGTTGACAGCAAAAGGCAGCTTACAGAGCCATTAAAGAGCTTTATTTATGCTCCAGAGCCAGCAGGCAGAGAGAGAGGAAGAGGGAGAGAGGGAGGGCAGAGTGCACAACTCCAAAAGCAGCTTTGAAGTCCAGCCGTCTCACCTCATCTCTGTCATCCACGACCACGGCAATTGATGGACTGCCTCGGCAGTCACTCACACACAGCCTCCTCCTCCGTACAAAAAAAAAGTAGGCAGCATGGTGAAGTTCAAGTCTGAGGTTGAGAGCTAATTGTACTAAATAAACTGGTGGCAGCAGAAGTCACAGATGTGATTATAGAAAACTGCAGCTGAGTTTATGAAGACATTCATCTTCAAACTGAGGATGAAACTGTAGGATCTTGACATTGGCATTTTGGCAGAAAACATCTGTACTCTGGATTTCGATGGCTGGTCTTTTGGAGATGAAAAGGATTCTCCAGTCACTCGCCAAGCTTCGAGTGCCCCTTGGTATTCAACAATTGGATATCCCTGGACTTTGTCTTGATGGACCTTCAGTTGAAATTGTGGGGTTTAGTCTTGATTGCGTGCATATTTAGGGTCTGATTTTAGAAGTACGGGTCAAACCTCACAGTGACTCAACAGAGTCTGCTGTGTGCCTGTCAGATGAGGAAGTTAATTATATTCATCTGGGGAATAGATGGGTCTGTGTGAACGTAACATGAATGTACTTATTTTACTGTACCACCACAAGGACCAGGCCAGGTTCTCTGTCCCTGACTATGTCTTGGACTGCGCGTGGAAATTGAAACTGGCATCTCAAAGTGTTTTTTATATCCTTGCCAAATAGCTTTGATGACTTTCCTTTTTTTCCCATGTGTTTTCCCTCCCTGCCTCCAGAGTTGTGCGGTGAAGTAGTTTAAACATGGTACTGCTGGGGAGAAACCCTTGGCCTCTGACCTTTTTGCAGAGCCTGCAGCATGTAAGAGCTAAGTGCAGAGTATTCCCTCAGTCCCACCCATCCCACTCTGATCTAAAACTGGCAGGCAGAAAGAGAGATGGAGAACAATAGGCCTTGCTGTCTGCTGTTCCGAACAATCTTTGTCAACATGCCAGTCTTGACTCTCCCAGCCTCTCTCTCTCAGTTCCCCAAGTAATTATTAGCATGCAAACGTGGACAAATGCCCGCATACATCACAGCTCAAGCTCATGGAGACTGTCTTCTCAAGAAGGAATGACAGCATCACTCATTTCAGCAAGTGCCTCAAAACGACATAAAGTTAAGTTCAAGTGTCAAAGCCCTCTAGTGGCTGTAGTCATTTTGACGGGAAAAAAGAAACAGTATTTCAGATCCTGTTTGAATGATGGATAGGTTGAAAAGACATTTTAGCTGTTAACTCACAATCACCTTTTTTCGCTGATGATTTTGATTGTTCTCACACCTGCACTATGTGTTTTTTCTTGTAAACATGACAATAAAACTCTTCTAACCTTAAACCAAACCACAATGTCTCCTTAACCTCAACAACCCTACATGTTCTTCTGCTAAACTTTGACAAGTTCATTTTGTGCTTATGTCAATGCAGAAAGATTTTTTTTTTTTTACATATATTGGCAACCCCGTCCTCACCTGTACACGAGCCTCCGTCAAGTCTGTCCTCAGTGCCAGCTGCTCGCGGGCATAAACATCTGGGTAGTGTGTCTTCTGGAAAACTTTCTCCAGCTCCTCCAGCTGGTAGCTGGTGAATGTGGTGCGATTGCGTCTCTTCTTGCCTTTGTTGCTCTCAGCCTCGCTTTTGTCCAGAGGGCTGGAAAGGTCAGAGCCCAGCCGCTCGCTTGGTCCCTTCACACCAGGCTCCTTTAGGTTCAGGTAGCTGCCTTCCATTGCAGGAGGGTCAACGCTCGGGGGCATCTCGGACTCTGTCAGGCCACTGTTGTCTTTTCCTGCAATGTATGAAATGAAGAGGGAGACAGAAAGAAGCGTGGAGGATTACCCTCAGTCGCAGAAACCAATTTTTCAAGCAGCACAGTTTTCTTATCAGGTGGCGTAGTTCTACTACAGTTGCCTTTATACAGTATCTAATAGTTTCTGTGGCTCTGAATAAATTGCAATTTGGAGAAACAAGAGTGCCTTTTCAAACATAAACGCTGCACTACAAACTAAGAAGTGGGTCTAATGAAAGCTGCTTTTTTAGTTGTTTTATGGGAAAAATAGGATCCAGGGTTTTTGGAGCTTCTCTTTTTTTGCTGTAAAATAAGTCAGGACATGTCAGCCTCCAGGTGCTTAATTTATTCTTTGAGATATGATATGTCTTTTTTGAGCACCACCAAATTTATGGAAGTATACCTTTAAATGTCTGGAATGTTCCTTTATTTTTTTGATGAATTTTTTGAGCGTTCCTCTCAATTCAGGCAGTGCTAAAAAAAAACCTTCATATATTAATTTGTGCATTTTTCATATCGTTGCTTGGATAATGTCATTTTCAAACAAACTAATTTAACCAATATTCTGGCCATTTCAGAGCTGACCTAAGAGGGCCACATGTTGTCAATAATAGTCATATAATTGTAGTTACTAATCTGTAATTGAAATGCTCAGCAAAGCAATACTTTTTTAATGTGTGCCTGAATAAAACCATGGTGCCTCATTCAGGTCGGTGAGTGTGTCTGCTCACCATCATGCTATGACATCCACATGAAATGACATTTACTTTAAGCTTACATCACCTCTGTAATGTTTTACTTTGGGGTTCAAAGGCCTTGTCTACAGGCAGCAAGTCAAAAAGTAGCAGAGAAGAAATGTCTTTTTCTGTTTGAAAGGTATGTCACTACACGCTGGCGTGACCCCTTGACACAACCATCGCAGCCCTCTGCCTCACATCTCTCAATCACGCCACTTGAAACCTGAGCCACGCGGAGACCTGCTCCGTCTCGACGCCATGTATGGCGGGCCTTGTGTACGTGGGCGACCACGCTTACCCCGCAGCCTTGCCCCTCAGATGTAAACAACATTGTGTTTGTCACCTTCAATTTCGAGAGCGTCCATTTTGCGACAGACCTTGCTCTGTTCCTGTCAGCGCATGCCAGCTTTTTTGTTTCCCTTTAGGAGATGAAGAAAGCTGTCCCTTCTCCTTCAATAAACAAACAGCCGTGTGAATAAATAAGCTGAAGGGCTCTGGTTGCAGTCCAGTGAGAACAGTGTGCTCTGTCAGGCTCTCTGTTTGCCTTTCCTGCGAATGGGCACGGGGAGCGCCCTGTCCCAACTGTATTGGTCCGAAACCAGCGCATAATGGTCTCCTCCACATAAACAGATTTGTGAGTCTTGTGCAACACCAGTATTGCTTTAGTCCAATGACAGTTGTCTCTGAGGTAGATCAAGTTGAGAGTGATTTACTTAATAGTTATGCGCTAATGTGTGTGCATTTCACTTTACATTTTTGTTATGAGTGATGTCAGTAATGGCCCTGCTGTCAGTCTCTGAAGCCCAGTGCATTTGAGTGAAAGAGAGCTGACACCTTGTGGCACTTGTGACTCTCTGAGCCAAGTGTTTTAGCGGTTAGTTAGATGACTGGATAGTTTTAGAGTGATGAAGCTAGGCGGTGGCTGTCTGCAGCATGCATGTTTGTTTTCATGGATTAGTACGCCTTTGGCTGGTGTCCCACAATGAGATGTCAATAGTCATCCCGTCGAAACTGCAGCAGCCCTCCCCAGCTCTCTGGCTCAGACTCGCCCCGGCCGACGAGATGCTGATGGAACAACACAGCTTGCCCAGTTGGAGTTCATGACCTCATATCGCCATGGCCCACCTGTCAGACCTTCTTACAGTCTCCACGCAGGCAGATGGTCTGACGTCACCCAACCCCCGCGCACGGGCCTCTTATGCTCAAGCACTGCGCAATATTTTCACTCTACCCCTGGGCAGGAACGTGGACGCAATGTTAAGAAGTAAGACGGGTCAACTCCGGGTTCCTGTTTGGCATTTGCATCTGTGAGAGAAAATGCAGTTATGCCCCTGAGCACGGCACATATCCTGTTAGGCAAAGGGTCCAGCTGGGTGCACAGATGAGGAGAGAGGGATAGTGGGTAGAATCGTTTGAGTGTTTTCAGCTTTATGCAGAGCTATATCACCAACATTTACATTGGCATTTTTACTAATCAGACTAACAGTTTATATTCCAGTTAAGGAATAGTTTGGTCCCCTGTGGGGAACACACTTATTTGCTCTCTTACCAAGAATTAGATTAGCGATGAGAGAACTTTCATGTCTGTACAGCAAATGTGAGGCTCCTGGGGGGCCAGTTAGCTAGCACAGCTCTACCTTCGGTGATTATCTTTTTCTCCATCTAGTCCTTGAAACTCATCTGTCTGCTCTGTCAGGCTAAACATGCAGAATCCGTTGCCACAAACATCCTCCAGTATTCCCGCATGCTGAGCTGTTTTTTCTGCACGCTGTTCTGGAGAACACCGCCATCACACTGCTTTATTTTGGGAGCCAAGATTCCACTTCTTTGGCTCTGTTTTTTGGCATTCAAAGGAATGTGTTTCTGACTGTTGTTCTCATTTTGATATTAATCAGCGTACATATACATATAATGGTTGCAAATGTCACCGGCTGATCCTTCAATTTGCCAGAGTTAGTCTTTGACAAGCTGCAGACCTCTTCAGTTAGCCGAGGTCAGATGTTTACTAGGGTCAGCAATTTAATCACTGCTGAACACAGAGAGAAAACATCAAAGTGTAATTTAACTGGTTGTAAAGCAACAGGGCACCCTCTCAGTTTTTATGGAATGGGACGGGGAGGGTCAAGTGAAGCCAAATAAAAGAAACACTATAAATTAGTAACCTGGGGAAGGGTTAATGACCAAACACTAAATAGGGAAGAGAATGCTTTTAAACAGAGTGCTCTAAAATGTTCCCTCAAAACACTCAAAGCTGATAGCAGTCTTCCACAATGGCTCGCCACTTATCACACCTTTATATGGACCAAATAAAGTCAAATATTCAGTGTAGTCAACAGGTGACTATTAATTTTGCACTCATTATTGGTTCACAGACCATGCTCTGGGCTGGGAGGTTGTTTTTTTTTTTAAACTTGCGGCACAGTCCAAGACCTGATGTTGACTGTTGTTTCCTCAGTGGAAGGGAGGCTCCCAGATGTTCTTGAGGAGAGATCTATGTCAGCGGCTCATGCAGGAATGCAGATTCCCTGGGAAACCTAAAAAATCATTCTGCTCAGCCTCAGCTCCTGATAAATTGACACGATCGTGACCTCACTACTGTCATAATACCTTGGGCCATGGCTGTCACTGTCTCCTATCAGAGCACACAGAAATAGTTTCTTTGGAATATAGTTAGTGGAGAAAGTAAACAGGTATTTTCCTTAAGGGAAAAAAGTGTAGAGGATCTTAATAAAATAGTATTTTGTTAAAATCTTACATTTTAAACTGATAAGCATTTGCAGTGAAATTCATGGCCTGAAATTAAAAGCTTAATGTAAGCTTGTCATATATCGGTGCAGATAAACACACCACAGTCAAAGCTTTAACCTCTCAAGGTCAAAATGAAGTTAAGTTATTATTTAATAATTTTTAATGCTGATTGTATTTTGTATCATAATTTTGGTTTTGATGACAAACATCAAGGAAATAGTGGATTTCTTATGAGAAGGAATTGAAAATAAATGTGATTATAAGTTATGTAATCAGTCATTTGTAACATCTCCCTCCCTGAAAAGTCCACTTTTCCATTTATACTGTCTAGATCACATTGAAATTACGTTTTTATGAAATATCTTTGCCTCTTACTAATCATAAAGCATCATTAAGAAAGTTCACGGTGCAGGCAGTGTCACTCGATGAGGATTTGGGTTGAGTGATTTTAAAGAATACACTGTACTTCAAAGCAAAATTAGCTTTTTCTCTCTGCTGAAAGTTAGCTGAGAAAGAGCAAAAGACCTATTGTTAATCATGGACCTAAAAGCAATCCTCATGCTTCTGCCTTGCCCAGTAGTTTCCATCATTAGTCATACTCTAGTTGGCTTTCTTTCATTTTGTGACTTGTCAGGCAATAAGCTTTGATCCCATTTTGACCATACCATTGTGCTGTGTGGCCATGTTTGCATTATTCAAGACTGCTTACAGAGGTTTAGATTTAGCGGAATCATTGATAAGAATCATTAAACCTGCACGCCAGCTGGTTACAGTTTCCAAATCATTTCTGTAATCCGGCCTGCGTGCAGATCTCAGGTATAGGTGGCGGGGAGTTACCCTCCCCCTGCAAGCGAGGTGGCTGAAGGTCAAAGCCAAAGCACATTGTGTTAGCTGCACAACAGCTTGGGAGAAAAAACATTTGGAGTGGCTGATGAGAGGAGATTTTAATGCAACTCCTGAGAAAAACAACACCTCGTGAAACACAACTTCTCAGTTCTCAAGAGTGAATGTCTAAACTTTCTTTTCCTTTCATGGCAGGCAATCTGCTGCTGCTTTACCTCCTGAGTCACACATTTATATAAGCCATTACGCTTTAACAAGTCAGGAATTCATCCTTTCAAGCATTCGCTCATTATATATTCTAATTTATTCTGGTTCACAAGACACATGCCGGCATGACCACAGGTGTCACTCTGGCATTCGCTTATTGTTAACATGGACCCAATGTGTTAGTCATCAGCGCATGCATATCCTGTGACATCACTTCCCCAACCCTTTTAACATGTACTTAGAGTGCTGTATTTTGACAGGATGCTTTTAAAACACTGCCAGGACTTTTTGGGGTCTTGTTTTGGTTTTCATATGCTGAGAAAAATGTTTTACATATCACAGGATGCTTCGATATCCTGCCGAAGGGAGGAGGGGTCGTTTGGAAAGTATAAAGTTTGACAAAGCTGTATCTCATAAATGCATAATTTGCTTTAAATGGTTATTTTGTCAGAAGACAAAGATGATGAGGCACAAAAAAACTTTAGTAAGTATCAGTGTTCCCACAAACACTTCTATTGTGTATCAGCAATGCAGAGCCCAACCTCAGTATCAACCACAAGCCTATAAACACCATGATTTTTCAGATTTAGCTTCAGCTCCACTTACATCCTCTTAAATTTACAAAGAAAGTGTGATAATTTGCAAAACTTTACAGTCTCTCTGTTTAGCTGTAAATCTGCATCAAGAACAAAAGCTGAATTCAACTGAACTCTATTTAAAAACATGAAACGAAAGAAACATGCCGTATACCACTATGCAACTCAACGCTATAGAGTTCAGTAAAGTACATACATGTAAACAGTTGTTCCCACACGTGTGCAGCTTTCCCAGAAGCCCCCCCCAAGCCTCTCAAATCATTACCCAATCTCAATGTCAATTTCTGACTCGTTGCTTATTTGTACAAGGTATTGTTGAGGCAGGGTTATGTAAACCAGTTCCACTTTGTCATGTCAGGGACTCTCCATAGCTTTGGAGATCTGATGTTTGGGGAGTATGAATAATAACTATAGGAGCCAGTAATGCACATCTGCCTTAGATTAATGCGAACCTCTCCTGCAGTGCTGACCTGCATTCCTCGGCGCCCGATCAGCTCCAGGGGTTTTATTTCATTCATCGCTATGTGAGCAGGTAGACGGCTCCATCCCTGTCCTCGCTGTGGGACAGTCTCACGGATTAGCATGCACTGAAATGAGCGAACGCGTCAGCCTGAGCTACTACTGTGCAGAACTATGTTGATTTGCTCTTTCGGAGACAGTACTCATATTTTGGTGAATATGATTTTTTTTTTTTATGTAGTTATATGAGCATGATTTTCATCCATGTTAAACATCCTGGACCTCGCCAAACACTATCCTGACAGTTTAGGGATTAAACAGTAAAAATATGAAAAGTGTATGAATTTTGGACTCACTCAAATTCTTAGATTTTAATAATCTTTGACCACATCATACTACACTGGAATTAAGTGATTTTTAAAGAAATAATTTGCCAAATAGTTTGGATGTATGTCCTGAATTAAAAGAGTCCCAAAAATATCTCACATTATGATCCCTAATTTTTACATTATCGTTCCAGGAAGTTTTTTACTTTGTTTCTCTCATCTTCATGTGCGATTAGATATAAAGATTAACATTCATACAGTTTTAGCATTTATGTACAAAGAGATGACATAGCTGGTTCAACATTTTAGTCCTTTTTTGCCATATTTTTGGTGTACCCAAACACCTTAATGCATGCAGCATCCTCAGAGCGACCCAGATTCAAAATGCCACGTTGCCATGTAAACAGTTTTACATTTGTAGCTGAAGTTGCCACACAGAAAACTCCCTTTGGGTACGAGAGGACTTTCGTCATCATGATGGAGATAAAGCATCAGCGTTGAGCAATATATCTCCCATTGAGGACCACACATAACAGCACAAGCCTGTTGACGCCTGAGGCTTTGGCAAGACCCCAAAGTATCCTCCCCAGAGCCATGATGCCTTCATCTGGCTGCAACATTTTCAATAATAACATTGCTGAGCTCTCCTCAAGGGAGGCATGTTGCATTTAATGATGGTGTTTAAATGGTTCTGTCAATGCACTTGCCAAAGCAGTTCACTTCAATGCAGGGGTGCTGCTTCACACTGATGGGAGACATTGCTCTCAGACTTCCAGAAAAAGTGGCAGTTCAGACTGAAAAACAATGTGACTCCTGTTGTTTCTCAGGAAAGCAGATTACTTTGCACTTTATGGATGTACTTTTGGCAAGGTTTGGTATGAGCTGCTGCAATGAAATATATATATATACTACAGGCCCACTTGTAATTGGTCCCACTGAGAATTACAGCAGGTCAATCAATTTTTATGTTTTACATATAATACTTAACCTTATTTCCACAGGATTAAGCATTAAGTGTATTTAAATTTATTAATTTTTTTTTTTTTTAAGTGTTTAGCATCTATTTCTGAACATCACTACATGTAGGCTACTCCCCAGTGCAAATCACAGATTAAAATGTAGTTTTTAAAGGTTAAGGTTGCTGCATGACTTTTGTCAAATTTCAGCTATGATTGCAACAGATGCTTTTCTATGTAACATCATGATAAACATCTGGACTGAAAATACACAGGCACCAATGGGCTCATACTCTAGATATCTAACCAAAATATAAATACAGTATTTTTTGCTGTAGATTTGGAAGTATGCTTTAATATAGAACAATTATGTTCATATAGAATATTATATAAAGTCAATGATTATATTTAGTTGATGATTTTAAGACTTTTTAGGCCCATATATTTTTGACCTGCTGTCACACTCAGTGGGTTGAGTCCATTTTGCTTGCTGAGTAAGAGGCTTTTCTCTTTTTATTTTAAAGCTCCACGTCTCATAAAACGGGTAGTAAAAAAGGGTTGTTTTCTTTAAAAGGCCTTAAGATACTTTTCTAGTACAACGAATTGTCTGAAGACAATAAAGCTGTAAAGCTTTATTTTTAAACTATTTGTCAGGATGTCAAGGTAGTCTCTAAAATTTTAGATCCGTTATTAAACCGAGTGTTTTTTTATTGTGAGATTTTGGCTTATAACTGGGAGCTGTCCTGCTGAATAAATGTGGCCCATAATCTCTGATCTATGAAGGAGCTGTGGAGTGGTAGCGCTGTCGCCATTTGTCGTTCAGTTCATCTATTTATCAGTACAGAACTGCTTGTCCTGAAAATTAAAAAGTGCAAGGAAAATAATGGACGTAGAATTGATCTTAAATTGTCCCTCTGATTTTCTTAAAATTGTTTTACCACTTACTACTTGTGTGTTTTCCGTCTGTTCGTGTGAGTGTGTGTGTGTGTGTGTGTGTGTTTAAGTAAGCAGACGTGCCTCGATGACCTGTAGTCGATATCTGAACATTTAAATTTTAAATTCCTTGCATGCCCGTATCTGTCAGTGATGATAATAATAATAATATAAAAATAATGGAAGGTAAAAAAAAAAAAAAAAAACTGCAGGTGTTAGCCCAGTTACATTTGTGACGGTGATGCTGCGGTGTCACCAGGGAATGAAACTGTAAATGTAGCGATGTGGTGGTGGGGAAATATGAACAATATGAGCTGAACTCTGTGAAAGTCAATAAACACAAAATGGCATCCATCTATTTAAAAAAGCCAAAAAAAAAAAAATCTGAATCACTTCTCAGCCAAATTCCTTGGAGGAAATTATTTCTAAATGTAAAGCCTAAATTTTAGCTCGCTCTGTCAACTTACTACCTGAAAAATAATTTAAATTTAAATTGAATTTACTCAGGGCTAAGGGTCATATTCTGTAGTATATACAGTCTTATCCCGGGTTCATTTCATCTGATTATACTTCCATGCACAAAAAGAAGGCTCTATTGCTGGGAAACAGCTATTTTTCCCTGAAAGCCTACAGTTACCTACATCATGCTGGTAAGTAGCTATTTCACATAGTTCAATTAAATCTGAATTTCTGGTGGAAACACACAGACTGTTCGGTTAAAGCAGAATGAGGCTGATATTGTAAGTGGGGGTCAGTATCCCTTCTCTCCCTCTTGCTCTCCTCGCTCGGATTACTGACTTTAAGATATATTCTATTTGACATTACCGTGAATTGCCATCATTGCCTGCAAATATCCACCCTCTTGCGGTGCATTTCCGTTAAACTCGTGGCCAACGCGTCGCCCAGTACAGTCACTCCGTGCGTCCCCTCATGCGCACTTACCGTAGCAGGGGATGAGCGTCCCGTTGTGCCCGCCGTCCGGGTGCAGCTTGCTGCCCTCGGGCGGAGTCTTGCAGGTCGGTCGCTGCATAAAGAGCTGGTACTTGCTGAAGGTGCCCTCCTCGGCGCCATCCAATGACTGGCACTCCGTCTGGAAAGGACTCCGGGACTTCTCTCCGTAAGCCTGCCCTTTACCCGGAATGAACGTGGGGCTGTATTTAGTTTCAGCGGTCGGGAAAGTCCTGAACGGGTTCGCCTGGTGATCCCTACCTTGCGCAGTAGACGTGCTATAATATGAATCCATCGATGTCATATCGCAGTATGAGACGCACGTATCTGCGTTCATACTTAAAAAGTTATATTAAAAAAAGATCCACACGGTTCTTCTTTCCCTCCCCTTCTCAAGACAGCAAATATTCTCCCCAAATTCTCATGCACTGACAAACTCGCACTGACGCGCTCATGCACACACACTCTCACGCTGCCGCATCTGGGACTGGTTAAAAAATGAATCAGATGTTTTCCAGAGACTGCAGACTGAACAAATGCTAAAAGCCCCCTGAAGGTTTGTCGGGGTAAAGAGAAATGCCTCGCTCAAACTGATGCCGCCTCAGTAGCCTACAGTGTATCTGACACACACACACACACACACACGGACACACGAGGTTTAGTTACATCTCACACACACAGTTACATCTCTCTCTCTCTCTCTCTCTCTCTCCCTCACACACACATACACACACACACACATATACATACACCCAGCAGTCCGACCTTCAGGCTCCACATAGATCTGAAGTGTAGGCCCACACCGAGCTCTAGCCTGCGTTATTATGCAGCCGGTAGAAATGGGAGGTCAAGCTCGGAAGGGGGGACGCTTTTTTGGTAAACACGCGGGAGACACGACACATGACATGAATGCAATTAGAGGATGAATATAACGGCTTTGATTCCTGCTGTTGCATGGCTGAGGACCCTAACCTCTCGTTCTTTTGCCCGTGACAAAACGGCGACCACACTTGCTTGTTAACGCGTGTTTGTGAAAAAAAGTAATTCCTGATTTCTCTGATTTCTGCGCGCAAGAAGAAGGGCTTTTGAAATGAAGTGCAAATATAAGGATCAAGCCAGGAATTTAGAGCA
Organism: Psettodes erumei; assembly: GCA_016785225.1. Taxonomy (NCBI): domain Eukaryota; kingdom Metazoa; phylum Chordata; class Actinopteri; order Pleuronectiformes; family Psettodidae; genus Psettodes; species Psettodes erumei. The sequence continues at coordinate 6,109,718 of JAFBJZ010000831.1, forward strand.
ATAACAGCGCGTAAAGTCAGCCGGTGCTGAGCTTAAACATACAAATGTTGTCTTTGTGCATTAATTTGACAGACCTGTATTAAACCAAACAACGTTAACCGTTTGACCAGGGCCTGGTGTGAGAAGTCAAGAGTCACTACGGATACATCCACTCATCATAATGGCGAATTAGACTCATCATTATAAGCAACTTCCAGCGCCTGCTTGAAAATTGGCCACTTGTTAATATTCAATTAATTATGAACCATTAAGCCTATGATGCTCGTTTAAATTCTTGGCCTCCTGCGCCGCGACAATTTGGTGGAAAAGGACGCCACGCCAGCAATTAGCCTTTTTCTTGTCTATAAAAATCTGAATTAAAGCGGTTTAAGCGTGTTTTAAGGAAACAAGATGGGTCTTTATGCCGGTTAGTAGTCAAATTGGATAAGTTCGAATAACGTCAGTTCAATGAGGAAAATATATCATCACAACTGAAAGGTTTTGATCATGCCTGTAATAAGTTGAATAATGAAGAATCAAACTTATTATTATTATTATTATTATTATTATTATTATTATCTCCGTTATTTTTATTACTATTACTGGTATTTTTGTGTCCATGCCTGAATGTTTTTAAAGATGTTGTTTTGAAGATAGAACAAACTAATTCTCTTGAAATGCTGCTCTTGGGCCTAAATGCAGATTTATTCAGTAAGAAAGCTGAAACGTACTCCGCCTTTCTTTCTTTCTTTCTTTCTTTCTGTCTTTCTTTCTTTCTTTGTCTCCGTCCATAATTAACGGATTCATTATGACTCGGGACATAACTCGTGTCTTTGTCGCTATTACACAACACTACGTGGGCCACATCTGCAGTCCAGCTCAGTCGCGGAGGCGGATTACAAAAAGCGTTACAGTTCTTAAAAAATAAAAGATTTGCGGGGAAAAATGACAAAACCACAAACGATTAAAATCACAAGCTCTGGCTGCTTCTTGACTTCTAATCCAGAGGTCCTCCTTCAAAAGCAATAATCTTTTAGCGTTTATTAAGTTTCTTGCTGTAAGGCGGTCACATTATAAAATTTGAACATTAAATTGTAAATTAAATTGTTTTGTTTTTTTTAAAGTGCACATGAAGTCTTTTTACCACCGGCACCTCTCTCGCTGTGCAGGTATTCGTTAACGAGACTTTCGACTGTATTATTCATTGGTTTATTAGTAAATGTCTCCTGTAAAGCTTTTTCCAATACACAGCGTAATGAGATTAACTCTGGCTGTACACCACAACGACCTAAATTTGTTTGTCATTTATGTTTTTATTTATGCTGCGGTTTTTAACAGGATGATGAATTAAACCTGTCCTTAGGTTACTCCGGGTGTTCTTACTTTCAGTGCTGCAGGTAATTGAAGTCGATTCACTGTTTTCACCTCCCTGAGAAAAGCTCTGTCACCAGTGACCAGCCAGCATCTGAAAGCTTTTTGACTTTGACTGATTCAATTTATCAGCTTATGTGTATCTTTATCAACTGTACTTGGTGGAAACAACCAAATAGACAGGGGGAACATGTCAGCTCTTTATCTGACAGCTGATTTCTTAATATGACCATGTTCAAAGGACTTCAGTGAAACATGTATATCTGTTCCTAAAACAGCCAGTCACTGATGCCCTTGACTTCTAAATAGTCTCTCTTTTTATTGTGAGGTTCAATCTGATTTTTTGTCAGTATCAAAATGAAAGAAGCTTTCATAATTTTGAAATATTTCACAAATAAAGATATTTATTTGCAATTAATTTAGATATTATTTGTATGCACAGAGTACTATGGATGTATACTAAAAGATAGAGTCATGCATGTGAATTTACATTCGCACATGGCTGACCTTTGTGTTCCTATGAAAACATTTGGCTTTCAAATATATACTACAGAATAAAGACTATGAAAGGGAGGGTGTATGTTTGGTCACATCTCTTTATGTTTCCACATTTGTTTCCTTTTTCATCTTTCACATCACTTCTGTGGATGAAAATGGCTGAAGCAGAATTTTAAGATAGCAAAGAAACCAGAAACAAGAAATTGATGTTTGTCACACAGCTAAACAAACAGGAGTGGCAGACCCCTGCTTTTGAGTGTGGCATATATTGCAAGCCTCTCTTAATATGAACCATTCCACTGCCACAGGCTAAAGTCTCAGCTGTCACAGATATACATCACTCAAGCATGGCGTTCCCTCTAAAAAGGTTTCCACTAAATGGTGACTTGTCTGTTTAACTTCCAGCAGGAACCACGTTCAGGTATTTACCGCCGAGGGGACGAGTTCTCCACGGATGCAGCGACTTGGAGCCTCTGGGGTTTATATTGGCGCTGGCCTTGTGCGTATCAGCAGCAGGGTCCCTGAAAAAACTCCTCTGGATATCAGTTTCCCGTAATAGAGGCGTGGCAGTGCGGGTAATGGGCTGGAGAAAGAGCTTTAGGTTAGACTTTATGTCCCAGCAATGCTATGTTCAGTTTGGCTGTGGGAAAGGTCAGGCATGTGATCTGGGAAACTCATAGCCTATACATTTTATTGTTATGTTTTATGGAAACCTTTTTTCACGTACTGATATGCATGTCATAGAGCATACATGTATAGAAACTATGGACTGATGACAATCAAAGTCAGTCATCAGTAATCATCTGCGTACAATTTCAATTTGGTTGTGCAGATGCCTTTGTGTCACTTACCGACAATGCACTTGAGGCTGGAGTTGGACTTGAACCTGATTCCTGTGATATTTTGCTCCCTCATAGATGGGAAATTTAAATAATTAGAGGGATGTTGGGAATTCACAAGCCAGCAGAGCCTCGACAGCCAGGCCCATCGCATCAAGGCAACAGATCAAATCTCACAATGTCTCGCTTGCCTACTCTCTGTGGTGACATTTCTCTGTGCGTTGTCTGTTCTACACAGGGATGCAGCCGTCCGTTAGCCTGTTGTCTTCTGGCTGGCTACAGATTCTATTTAAGTCTTCCTATCAAATATGTATTTTCTTTATTGTTACTTCACTTGGATGTTTTACCATAACTGTGCAGACTAATGTACAACACTGAGCAAAGGTTTGAGGCACTAAAAGTAAAGTGCGTGTGACCACCCTTTCCCTTAAAACAGCACCAGTTCTCTAGGGACACTTACACAGTTTTGAAGACATGTGGGTTGTTTCAAGCATCTTGGAGAAGTTGGCACAGTTCTGCAGTGGATTTAGTCTATCTAAGCATCTTCATTTCTCTTCACATAATCTCAGACTGACTCCATGATGTTGAGATCAGGGCTCTGTGGGGGCAATACTATCTGTTGCAGAACTCCTTGGTGTTCTTGTCTCTGAGAGAAAATCTTTACGGCTCTGTATGTTTTTGGGTTGTTGTCATGCTGCAGAGTGACTTTGGGACCGATCCCTGATGACAATGCATGATGGACAGGAATCTAAACATCCAAAGTGCCTCGACCTTCGGCACAGTTGCTGCACATGCAGTGTTTGAAAAAACTAGAAGACTTTTCATATGCATCTCCTGAGCGGGTAAAGTTTCCCTGGTCTCACTTTAATTCTGAGTTGAAAACATGCACGTATGCCTTGATTCTGTGATATTTACAACTCATTTAGAACCAATCGCAGTCCAGCATGGAAACACTATACAAATACTCCACATTTACTGAATGGACTTCACAGTGACATAGGGGACATCTTGTGTCCAGAGATAAAAAAAAAATTATATATTCATCAAAACTAGAGAATATTCAGATGTATTTTTAAGAATGATTAACAAGGAAACTTAACTTAGTTTGAGGAAAAACTATATTAGAGGCAGGGTAATTTTACATGTAGCTGTGCTTGGACGACTTGACAGAGAAAGAGTGTGACTGCAGTAACTGCTTGACATAGCACTTGGGTTCCACCTGTCTAAGGTGAAAAATGCTGGGTTTGTTGTGACATTACAGGTAGACAGAAGCAGAACGTGAGTTAAGTTATCGTGTTACTAAGATAAGGATGGGTCGCACCGTGGTTAACATTTCTGGTCATAACTTGTGAATTGCTTTTTCCGTCCACAAAGTAGTCACCACAGCAACAAGATGATGTTGCCTTGGTGATGTTAATATGTAGCTGCATGTGGTACAAACGTGCAATCCTTTAAACCACATACATTTTGTAAACATTGCTCTTCTCATCGTGTCTTCACACCATATCAAGTAAAATACCCTCTCCCACCTGTGGACGTGCTGTCAGCTGCTGTTCCCTGCTGAGATCCATACAGGCAGATTATTACAAGCAGGGGGTCTCTCCATCTCTGACAAATGGCACACACCACACCCTCCGTGTGTGTGAGAGAGTAAAAGAGACACCAGATTTTTTTATGCGTAGCTTTAAATTGGTTTCACATGAACCAGACACACACTGCATCAGCAGATTCTGTGATCAAATTAAGCAGAGATGAGGGGAGAGGAAAAAAGAGGCAGCGGTTGTACTGATGTATAATTCAATAAACAGGACCGAGCAGGGGCAGACAGAAGAGATGCTGTGCTCCCTTCATCTCTTAGCTCTATATCTGGTTGAGCTATTTGTAGTTAACCCATAAATGAGAGACACACAGGAGAATACCTACATCCATCATCATTGCAGCAGTTAAAACAGAATATAGACACATGAGCAAGGATGTAGAGGAATGATGTCAACTGGAATCAATTCTGAATTTTTGGACATTTCATTGATTGATCAGTTTATTGAGCAGCTAAGAAAACATTTGGCAGATAAATCAATAATGAAAATTTACATACTATATTGTTATAACTGGGAGCTGTGGAGGGTTTAAAAAAGCAATTGTGTTTTTTGTAAAAGATTTAAGTTTTTGTGTTGGTAGTTCCTTGTATCCTCTTGTATTTTTCACTTGCTGAAATTCACAATTTACCACTTTGTATTGCTTGGCATTGCTGGTTGCATCTGGATTAAGGTTAGGATTCATTCGTCATTTGGAACTACAAATATTACTCCATCAATTGATGCTGCCTCATGATGTTAGGTTTACTGCTCTTGTTTGTCTGTGACATAAAACAAAAAAAATCATCAATTAATCAAGAAATTATTTAAATTATTATTCTGAAGAAAATGTAGATTGATCATAATGACAATAATAATTTCTTTCAGCCTTCTTGTTATTACTATTATTAACATTATTCAAATAGCAGACACAAATACATTCTGTAGCCTATAGCACAGAGAACTGCATTAAGGCAGACCAAGCAAGATTCAGAGACTGAATATAATGTTGAGCTAAATGTAAAGAAGAAAACAACAGTCATTAAATGTATGCTCAGCAGAATTAAAAATTAAAATGAATTCCTTTTCGCAAAGGGATTGTGCTAACAATAGATCAAACAGATTAGAAAGCTGGCATATATTTTTTTTCTTCTCTATAGTGTTAACATATTCATGGAGGTGCCTCACTCTAATAATGTAAAAACTGAAGCAGCACTCATGATTGTTCAAACACGGGACATATGGAAGACTTCAGAGGACGAACAGTTGTGGACACATGCTGCAAATATCACCAGATCTCTCTCTCTCTCTCTCTCTCTCTCTCTCTCTCACACACACACACACACACACACACTAGTATATTCCAGAAGAAGAAACATGTCTGTGCTGGTGTTAAATGTAGTTGCTGACATCTATAGGGCATCTTCAGCGTAAGCTTACAGAGGTTCAGTCGCTGCAAACGAACACGGGAGATAATGAAGATAATGAGTCTCTCCGTTAATGCTGTGCAAATTGATTGCAGACAGAAATTGTGCCATGTGCCAAGCATTCTGAAAAGATTACGCTAATATCCTGTAATTTTGACGTTAGCCTCAATATTGCTCGAAAAGGCCAGATGTGCTTTGTTTCCATATCATGAAAAGCAACGACAAAGGTGCCATACACCACAGATTTATAACTCTACTACTGAAATTGTTGTATTGTAATATCTTCCTCATTTGGCTGTTTGTCAGATGCAATGGTAACCTACTTGTAGACATAAATTTCCCAGGGGTTTGAAGCCACTGCAATGCTCCTCCTGAGAAACGTCATAGAAAGGCTCAAACTCAAAGCTAATGCATGTGAAATGCTTTCATTCTGAAAATAGCACTTACTACAATTCCACGTACTTATGTTTATTGTTTACCCTACCTCTAATTTAAAATAAGTAGTCTTGAACATGTTGATTTTTTGGTCATTTTTTTCAGCAAGGCCAAATTACCTAAAGGACTGATTACACTTCAAACTCCTGAACTTTCAGATCATTATGAAATAAGCCGCTGACGATGGCCGACATTTCTGTGGGTATCTGTGTACTGAAGTCTAAATTATTATAATTGAGCCTAACGAGAGTAGCTATTTGGTGTACAGGTTCGTGCACTATTTCTACAAGAAAAATGGCTGAGTTCATTTAATTAGATGTAACATGGCTTGCATTGCATCTAAACATTGTAATTGCCCAGTTAGGTTTGACTTAAGTTTGTGGAGGTTTGGAACTAAATAAATAATTACACTTAGAATTACTCTCCAACCGGAGCTTTAGTCTCTCCTACTCACAATATGCTTGTGGGCAGTAAATGATAGTCACCTTTGTTCACAATACGTCCTCATCAATGCTTTAATTATGACATGTGAATGTGCATACATTAGCAATTGTGGTCATCTCAAGTCCATGCAAGGTAAGAGACAAAAATATATTATTGTTTTTCCCAGGTCTCCTCTATCTCCCCGTTTGATACAGTTTTAGTAAGTGTTTGGATTGTAACAGAACACCGTGTGTGTGCTGACCCAGGCTGATCTTCCCACAGCAATGTCTGGACCAGGCAAAGCGATGTGCACAGAGACACAGGACCAAAACAAAACAAACGGGTCTGAGGGACCGTGTCTGTCTATTCAGGGTTCAGCACAGCCACACAGGGCTCATGGAGGATGCCTATCTAGATGGGGAAAGAGCCACATTCCCCTGAAATGAGCTTCTTTGGGATGAAAGCCTCATGTGAGCTCCCCAGATGACCCACGACCCCGTCTGTATTTGTGCAGGGGGAGCCCTGATCCTAGGTTCTCTGCCTCCCTGCCAGGATCCTGGGGAGACGGGTTGGGGTGGCCAGACAAGCCCACCACTCTGCCCTCGGGTGTTTTGCTTTTGGGGTAAAGAGAGACCCTCAGATGAGCCGGCACTGTCACAGCAGTAACCTTTCACCTTAGAAGTTTCAGAGGTGGGCCATAGGAGGAGGCCGTTCCTGGAGTGCTATGCTATCCCCTGTCTGAGTTTGCAACACACCAATATTTCAGCAAATCTATCGTCAGTGTTACTTTAAACCACAGTTTGAAATTCTCCTACTGGCTGAAAATCAAACGTATCTGAGTTCAGACTGAAGTCATGTGATTCTAGCATATTGCAGAGGCAGCATGATGTCCACATTTTACTTGCCAGTAGCTGAGAAGAGCCTGGCATTTCTCAACAAACTGGAGTCTCTGTGAGGAGGCGAGGAGAGAAGCTGTCATCAGGATCCTGTTTGGTCCTTTTATCTCAGCCAGCAATGGTGTACTGGCATGATTGAACCAAACAGTCTCTGATAACTCGCTCGAGGGATGAGGGGAGTATGATGCAGGTTCACAGGTCGGCAAAAATCACTTTTATACCCAAACCTGATGTCAATACATTTGAAATATAAGGATGCTAAGAGTTCAACAGCAGCAGGGTGCAACGCGTAGTTTTTAGGTGTGAGCCTCATGCGTTTGCAACTACGATGACTAACCTCTGCCCTACCCTTAGGCTTTGCAGGATGTCAGAGTCAGCCCCAAACACACCCAATTACAAACAAACACAGATGCCCTGAATTCCACTTTCACTTAAAACAGTTGGCTGACCCCCCTTTCCCCTCTGTTCAGGTTACCTCTACCCACTCGCACCCTCAGGCCAATGTTAATCCAATAGAGAGCTAGCTTTAAAGGAGGTTGAACAGGAAGACACTGTGGGTGACTGGTTGACAAACCGAGCCTCCTTTTCAACCACTTCACCCCCCCAACCCCCACCAGCCTGCATATGTTCAAGTAAGGGGCACGAGGATAGAGCGCATTGACCTGATTGTTATCGTGACCCACTCCAGGTCCCCTACACTTCCTTCCATCAGACACTTTTCCCCTCATAATCACCTCAATACTTTTCCCTGTGAATGTTTTGTTCTGCAGTATCCCATCTGAAGTTTTCACACAAAAGTGCCAAATTAAAATCATAAACTGAGTCACACAGAGAAAATGTGGAATTAAGATTTCACTTTCTATCTTTAACCAAAAGACCGAACATTATGCATCTTTTTCCATGATGTAATGTGCCTAAAATATCCAGGTAACACCAAAACAAAATCCAGACTGTTATTGATTAAAACAATGCAACAATTTTAAGAGGCTACAACCATAACAGAAGCTCTGTGTGGTTGTACATAGGAACAGTGGGGCTTTGAGTTAAATGAAAATGTCAGCATGCTTACATGATCACAATGACAGTGTTGAGGGGTGGAAAAACCAACTTGACAGCACTAGCTGGTAGAGTCCACTTTATTTTACCAAGGAATTTTGGCATAGGGTCTTCAGGGTGATTCGGGGTGATTTGCCCAATATGTAAGAAAAAAAACAGCCTATATCCACTTCCCCAAAAGGCAAAATTCTTTATTTTCCCGTAAGAATGAGACACATTGATGGCCAACACTTTTCAAATGAAATATGACCAGCAAAAAAAAACATCACAGTCACAAAGTACCACCACAAATGTTAGAGATGTGTGAGGTGTTCATTTAAACGTACTAATACAATTAAAAACAACAAAATCAAAATTACAAAAAATAATTATACAAAATTATAAAATAATTGAAAAAAATGACTACCGTATTAAAGATTCTCTCCTCCTGTTGGATGTAAGCTCCTGAGACCTGTAATCCATAAAGGATCTTGTCTTTCATAATTAACATTTAGTTAACATGTGGGTCTTTTTCAGGTGTGATGTTTACCATATTCACCATCTTACCTTAGTGTGTTATTATGCTAACATTTACTGTTTGACACTAAACACAAAGTAGGGCTGATTGATGGGAATGATGTTTATTTTTACAGCTATATGCTCCTCAATCAGTAGTACTGAACAGATGAAAACTTGATGAGTTCATTCAAAAGTCCGTAAACCTTATCCTGATCAGGGCATGAATATGTGTACCGAACTCCATGTCAATCCATCTTGTACTTGTTGAGATATTTCAGTCTGTATAAAAGTAGTGGAGAGACACTGGCACTTTAATTCAAAACCATGGCTAACCAGGATATGTGGGACTTTTTTCTATAAAAAAGTTGGATAGCTTGCTGGGCCTCTGCTTCTGGCTGGTAGGAATGCTCTTATGTACTGCAAGTTAAGTAAAGGCAAAGCTGAAAGGTCACCAGGTGATCATCATTATTTTATGGTCTTAAAAAGGCTGCTGCTTACTATTCATTCAGTTGCTTCCCTTGTTTTTAACCTTGTTTGCTCAAACACTGTGAAGAAACAAACTTTCCTCCACTCATGCCACTTTTATTATCTATGTCTGTTTTCCTTTGTCATGCCAATCACACACATTCTTAAACTCATTTCTGGTGCCAGAGTTTGGCGCTTTTTTGAATGCTCAGCATCCCAGGAGGCGATATCCGGATTTGGTTTTGTGGTTGCACCATGAAATATACCGCCCAAGTGACGTTCCCGTTTATGCTCTTGGTTGGCCCTGCAGCTGAGCATAAAGCCCCCAATTCCAGTCATATTAGAGGCTCCATCCGAGGGTTTTTCTTTGTCAACCAGTCTACATCTTTCACTTTTTTTGTGGCTTGTCATCTGTAACTAATATCCACACTAAAATAATATTTCCTATAAGTGTTGTCATTTAACCCTCTTGTGATTAGTAAGCCTACTTAAGAGAGAGTCACTCTTCACCTGCAGTTTGTTAATGTTGGCAGTGGAGAGCCACATGCAGCTATATCACATGGTTCCTGTGCATCTCAGACTCCCAGGTAGCCACTGAACCCAACAGACAAGGTCGTGTCCAAGAGACAAACAGAGCTGTACTCATCCTCCTAATTGTCAGGAATGTCCTCATTGAGACAAGAAAGAAGCTCATTCACATGGCATTTAATCAGAGTCATGCTCCCTGCACTTAATTTCGTAGGACAGTTGTTGAACAACTGCCTTGTCGTCTTTCAAACGGTTGCAGAGAGTCTGTGTCCTATGTACCCTTGCAGAACCACCACAGGACAATGTTAGTTCACAGCCTTTCCTGTGTCACCATCTCTCTAATGCCACATCCGTTCACTGCCACTTTAAACATCATGTCACCATGCACTCTGGCATTGCTTGGATTCTTCTATTGGTTCAAGGTTTGTACTTAAAGAAATTACTGATCTCCCACCATAAGTTGATCAGGGTTGTGTTTGGGTCAAAACCAAGGGCACATGTTGGCCAACTGATTCAAATGGCTTTAGTGACTACCTTTGAAGACTCAAGTCATGCAACCACAACTCTGTGCAGGCTGTAATATTTAGAAAAAGCAGACCCAAAGTCAGTAGAATACATCTTGGGGGGACGATGAATGTCTGTATAATATTTCTTGGCAATCTTTCTGAAAGTTGTTGAGATAATTTTAGTCTGGATCAAAGTGGTGAACTGGCTGACAGATTGTGCATGTAGTTAGTATGGCTAAAAAAGTGTTACTAACATAGCTTTAAAGCTGCCTTAAATATTTTTTTTGGGGGGGGGGCAGTACAGCAAACTGTAAACACAATATTAACATCATTTATCACTGTCTAAAGTTGATACACTGAACCGGATAGCAAACATCTGATGAACATCTGCTACTTCAGCATACTTAGCGCAACAACAGCATTCATTTGGAGATATGTTTTTTTCCACATTGCAAATGTAGACTAAATCCAATTTTCACACACTTTTTAGCTCAGTTTTGTTCTCTAACTGCATTGGTCTGCTGTTTGGTGCTCTGCAGGTAGTGTGCGGTGGGATTATCAGAGCTTTATTTGGTTGAAAAGAACTTCCTGCTCTGACTGGGGGTGATGCTGTGAAAACGGTGAAACTGGACCAAAACAGTGAAGTTGTGAGTTGTAAAACTGACACAGTGACACTGACACACACGTTATTGAACAAGGGAATGACTATATTGTCAAAGATAGGATGTTGATATGTGAGCATCATTTGCAGTCCCATTTTGCTGATACAAGGTTACTGCATGTGATGCTTATTTAACTGTGATTTGTGGGCTCAGATGTGATTTGAGTCAGCTGCAGTAGTCATCACTGCATCCAGGAGTCTGTAATAATTATAATAACAAAGCTTTACAACATATAACTTTAGAATAGGGCCTCTGGCTGCCCTACAGGCCCGCACTCTCACTATTGTGGAGCAGGGTATTACTGTAAATCTACAGGCCTTTTTGGCACAAGCCAAAGAGGGTGTAGTCTATCTTTAACAATATGACAGTTGGCAAGGAGGCTGACCAAGCATTAAAGACACATGTTGGATAATACACTTGTCTACACACACATTTGCCAAGATTGCTTCCACAAGTCAGCTCCTCAAATGGTGGCGAGAATTTTCTGACATTTCTACAATCCTGGATTTAAAATTAACATTTTCTTTTATATTTTATAACCAGCCTTGACTTACTAATCCCACAGAGGGCTCGTGTCCCTTTGGTTTAGTAATGAGCCATATTTTACAGACTTCAGCTCCTCCAGGGACTTTGATTTACTCTGAGAATTAGCAGACTTGAAGTAATTTATGGAACTATTTCACTGCATCATACTAAAGCTATGGAGCGAGCCATTTTCATTCTCTTTATTATAATGCCAGCCATTTCCTGCCAAATTTGCATGAGCTGGGGAGGATTGACAGTAAACAGCTGTGTGAATGTGAGGCTAATGGGTCCACACGCAGCGCAGGGGTAATATTTCAAGATGGGATAAATTGTGTCACAATTCAGAATAATTTCACAATCTTGTGTCACTGGTGTTTTTTTGAATTCAAAGCTTTCTTCTCTAAGTTGTTGAAAGTTGATGTGCTTGGTGTGACGGATTTGGAATGAATATTGGCCTATCAGAGTTAGCTGATGGCAAACATCCCTGAAACTTGATATATCACAGCAAAGGGATTTGTGGAAATTCTGCTCACAGACAATAATAATTGGGATGTTTTTGTGTGGTTGAGCCCAGTCTAAAGATAGTGGCTCACATGGCAAACACAAGACATGGCAAGCCTGAGCACTAAACCTGTAGACTGCGTGGTTCCTGAAATTGGTGGCCCAGACAATTAGAGTGGAGGGGTCCACACAGGGGTGCTGGCAAGGGGCCGATCGGGCCGCGTGATTTAGCCTGAAAGGTAGCAGCGATGACGGAGGGTCACAGACAAAGGCTCTACTCACCAGTGCTCTTTTGCTTTACACCTCAAACTCACGCGCATGGCCCTTCGATTGCTTATTGAATTACATCTAATCACTCAATTAGAGTCACATGGAGGAGCAGCATACGTCGTCTTAACCGAGCCACTGGATGTTGGATAACGGGCGCTGTGTTGTTGTGCGTGGGAAGTTTCAAAACAAGATGTCTGAAATGTTAGCACTGTGACAGGCGTCTCATTCGCTGGCTGCAATTAGTGTTGTTTGACGACAGCTTGGGAAAGCACCATCATAAAGCTACATCAAACGCTCACATTTTTCTGTAACTGCATCCCATTCATACAAAAACATGCAGTTTATACTATAACTAACAGATAGAAACTGACATGGTTAAATGGTTACATATCCTTTTAAATATACAACATTTTACCAATATGTCTGCCAAAAAGACAAATTTCAAATGTATGTTTGATAGTGAAAAAAAGTTTTTCTGCCAATTTGCTATGTTGCAAAGAAGACTGATGTGAAGAACAGTGGCTTGTAAATGAAAGCACTGGTGATCAATGTGTTAGCACTAGAATGATGAGACTCGTTCAACATAACACAGTGCAACACAAAAGTGATGTGCACAGTAGCATTTCATGACAAACTGATTATTCATCCTTTGTTTCTGGGCTAAAACAGCAGACTGTCAGCTAAGAAGAAGAAGAAGAGACAGTACTGGGCTAGTGCATAGCAACATTAAATCATTGAAGAAAGCATTGTGTAATCCAATGGATCATGTTTCTGTTGTAAGTATCAGAATGGGTTGTCAGCAGAATGGGTTGCTGCATGTTAATTCAACAATTCAAATTCAGCTACTGATATTGTAATATTCATGTTGATATTTGTTAGCGTCTTGTTGAATCAGTTTCTCAAAGAGTTCTGTCTGTGTTGAAATGAAGTGATGCCCTGCCATGATCTACTGTTTATAGCTGCCACACAGACATTGAAAACATTTGTTAACATTCGTGCTCTTTTTCATTTTTAATCAGTTGATTGTTTGGTTTATAAAATATCAAAAAATAGTGAAAAATACCCAATGCAATTTTCCGTAGCACAAGTTGACATATTAAAGTTGCTTGCTTGGTCCCACTAATAGTGTAAAACCCACAAAATAATCACTCTGATTTCACTGATTTTTTTTTTCAATTTTGGCCATTTTTGCTTGAATGTGACATCAAACATGTATGCATATATTCAAGCATTGTCAAACATTATGAAGCATGTAAAATTACTTTTACTGTGCGATTATAAGCAGGATATGGTTGGACCATGTACCTCAGTTAATTTTTCAAATGATAAAGTTGTAACAAAATGTCATCCCAAACAATGTTTGGGAGAAATGGCTCATTTATTGGCAGTTTTCTATGTGTCTAAGGCCCTATGCAGGGTCACTTCCAAGGTTTCAACAATCTATACAAGTTCCATGTGGAGATCTACTGCGGCTGCAGCCGGTTGGGTGTTGAGAGGCTGTAGTGAGTGAGGAGGAAATGGGGTCTGGCATGTTGACTCAGGAGTAAATCCCCCCGGACTTCTCAAAAGGCTGCTATTAGAGTTTAATCACCCCGCGATCCTGGACACACTCTGGAGCTGAGAGGGATGACTGATGAGCAAGCAGCATGCAAACTGTAAGCATCAACTCATCCAGAAGGTGCAATCAACGCTTTGGATGGATGAGTGCAATCCAATGATGAGGAAACAGAATAGGCTTTGAGAATGTAATGTTACACTTTTCTTTCCACTTTTCACGCCTCCTTTTTTTTTTATTAAAAATTGGCTCTCACATGCTTTTGAGCAACGGCTTTGTAAGGCCACTAAATTATACTTGTAAATGATACTTGAATGGCAAGCACAAGTTATTCGTCCCCCTAGTTGTATTTTATTGCCTCAAATTTCTCAAGGCCTCCGCAACAGTGTTCTCAATTTCTCAACAAGTGAGGCTCTTAGTTTTCATTATCTGCAGCTTACTTTTAGACAAAGGGCCCATTCTGTTGTCTGTAAAAGCAAAAGGCAGAGCACCGGTGAATTGTTTCAACAAAATTTGCATAATGCTTAGTGACTTAGTCTCTGTTTTAAGCAGAATTTTTTCCAGACATGGCTGTTGGAGCTACTAGAGAAAAGAGAAAAGAGCAAGTGTAGAGAGAAAATGGACTATCAAAGGAAAGAACTGAGCTTTCATGTTAGGACACTTTGATTGTGTTACAGATTGGTTCCAGGTGAGGCAACTATGAAAGAGAGGAAATCCAAGGGAAGAGAGAAATCCTTAACCAAGGATGGCATTGCCAGGATTTAAGCATTAAGAGAAGATTTAGACTAGCAGGTGTAGAGAATCGATGAGGCTCAAATATTCTGTACTGTGGTGGGTGGCATCGCCATGGGGTACTTCCGCAGGTTTTGGAGAGTAGATAAAGTGACAGTACATAAAAACTGGCCACATGTCAACAAGCTACAACAAAAATTTTACTACCACCTCCACTTCAGTAAAATGTAGAATGCGTGACTTTTACTTAATGCGGACGATTCTGTATTTCTTCCACCACTGTGTGACAAAAGCCTGTACAAATGTATAATTCAAAAACCCTGCCCAGTTAATTTTCAGTCCTGAAGTTCTTCACAATCTGTCCGACTGTGGTCCACCATCCTGCCAGCATGCCTGCCTGCGCTGGCTCTCCCCACTGATTGGAAGCAGGCATTGCGTGGGAAGTCCAATTAGAGACGGAAATTGCACTGAGCCTGGTGCTGTGCAGCCAAGGTTTGCCGCATGGTCACTTACCTGCACATCTGCACTGATTTTTTTTTAAAGCAGTAGCCACCTTTTTCCACCACCTTAATTGGAGTTTCCATTGCTGATTGCTTGAAAGAGAAATACACTGCCACGGTCTGCTTCCTGGTAACGGTCTGGCTTTTCACTGATGTCTGATGAGAAGGAGGTGGGAGTCAGGTTTAGATTTATACCAGGAGTTTTTTGTATGCTCATCTAAATAGAGCAAATCTAAACTTATGAGGTCCCCATGACACGTGGGGCAGGAGGTCACCTACTGTCACTGGAAGAATGTGTCTGTATAAAATATGACACATGATGGTGTTTTTCTTGAATGAGAAATGGAGATTATTTGGCTCAATGAGAGGAAACCACTAAAATCACGCACTGAATTGTCAATGCACTCTGAAATTGCCAAAGTTTTCATATTTAGACAAGAATAAATCACAAATGTTATATGAAATTCTCAGTTATGAAAATCATTTTTCCACTTTAATAGACAGGATAATTTGTTATAATGCGCAGCTCTTTCTTCTTGCAGCACAGACAAAAGTTCACCTTTGACCTGTAACACCATATCCACTCACTCATGGTCACAGTGATCCCTCAAGAATGTTTTCATGTGTCATGTTGGATCATTTTCCTGACGATTCAACCATGAAAGCGCAACAGGTCAGTGGTTTTGGAGTTACAGTATAAAGCACATAATTCCCATGATTGTAGATTCTAATCCATATTCTCTGGCCTCAACATTTATTATTCTACAATATTGCTGCTTGCCTCTGTCCTTCTAACAAGAAGAATGGTACACCTAACACCCCACCCATCCCATAAGGGCAGGGCTTTCTCCCCAGCATGTCTGATGCATGTCTTGGGACAGAGCCTCTGTTGCAATGTGCAGTTGGTTCATCAGAAGCCAGCAACACTGCTCAACATATGGGGATCATTTTTGGGGAAAATGACTTATAGCCAAAGAAACATATGTAAAAAGAAAGAAAGAGAGAAAGAAAGAAAAAACATACGGTAGATTGGCTCAAAACAGATTTACAGCACTTGCATTACATATCTTTGCAGATATAAAGAATTTCCTTCATGATAAACATCAAACTGACTCTGTAGGATCTCTCAATCAAATCAATACAAAGATATTACGTAGAATCTTTGTGTTTGGGAAAAGAAAATGGAAAAAGAAAAATATGTAATGCAAATGCGTGCCAAACGTTCCCAGATGTTGATGTATCACAAAAAAGATCCATCACAAGTCGGGACCACTGTTTAGAAAAACCCAAAGTGTGTCACTGTACGCATGTTTTTAGACAGACAGCTTCAAAAGTGGTATAATACAGTACCACACTTAGATAGTTTGACATTTTGGGAAATTTGTAGAACAAGAAGATTGATACCACTGTCACGCTTGTACTGTAAATATGACATTACAACCAGCGGCCGATTAGCTTAGCTTAGCAGACTGGACTGGAAATGGAAAAACTGTCCAATTTGTCTCAAAAGGCTGCTTCTCAGGGTAGCTTCATGCTTACTGTACAAACATAAGAGTGTTGTTAAACTTCCCATGTAACTCCCATATAAAAAAAGCAAATAATGTCAATAACTATTCCTTTGTACAAATTTAAGGTTCAGTACATTTACTTTACTTTGCCTTGAGTGCTACTCTTCATTCCTACCCATATGTAATTCATAGTGTCCTTTTTACTCACTACATTTATCTGACAGCTATACTTACTTCACAAATTAAGATTTTACATACACGACAGGATTATCTGATTAAAAATGTGTTTTCATAGATAAAACTAAACAGTAAGTTAAAAAATTAGCTCCCTCTTTACCAACTACAAAAGTAAAATGTGACTCAACCATAAATCCTTTGGGGAAAATTATCACTTAGAAGGACAATTGTTCTGCACTGAGTACTTTTATTTTTGGTACTTTAAATGTATTTTGCCAATTATATTCACATACCTTTAATTATGTAGCAATTTAAGTATGGGATTTTACTTGTATTGGAGTATTTTTACATTGTGGTTTCACTACTTTTACTGAAGTAAAGGATCCACATATTTCTTCCACCACTGCGCTCTGATCCCTTTGCCTGCCTGCTTAGAGGCCTGCAGGTATCTGAGCCGAAGCAGTAAACCTCATAATAATCACGGAATCCATCACACCGCACATCTCTACACGTGGCCAACTGAAAGGACAATGAAAGGGAGAAAAGCTTGAGAGACTAAAATACTGTAAGAAACACAGAGGGAGAAAGGAAAACAGATTATTAAGGTAGGCATGAATAGGTGAGCAAGATTGTGTGAGGTAGAAAGAGAGAAAATATAAGGTGGGAGAAAAATGGAGGTGGGGCAGCTCAGTCCTGGAGGGGTTTTTTTCTGGGGCCCCAAAGATCTTCAACCTAATAAATCCTCAGCACATATTTAATCCAGTCAGAAGGACAAGCCCAGCGAGAGTTAAAGGATGCACGCTTATTACTCACCTATCCACCTCTGAATGTGCTGCCTTACCCCCCAAACCCTCCGTCGCCCCCTCCCAAACTCTACTCCCACAGGCTGTCCTCCATCCAGACGGCAGGCGCTACAGGCTATCAGAGAATCGAAGCAGGAATGTGACTCCTGACAGACACATCTCTCAGGACCACAGACTGAATATGTTCCCAATTAGCTCCATCTGATAAAGTGTGAGTGCAAGTGAAACCCAAGGCGGGCATGATCAATAGCACTTGACTCATTTTGTCAGACGGGTTTGACGTTGAAGGTCCGCACCATGATTAATCGCAGTGGCGCTGCAGATAATTGTCCAACCACATCTTCCTTTGTAGGTGTCGCTGAACTCTCACTGTCATGTCTGTAATGCTTTGAATATGGCTCATCACTTTCAGTTCAGTTACAATTAATCTTTTCTTGAACTGGCATCGGTGCAAAAAACAGCTTTTCCTTAATCTGCCTGTCAGTTATTTTACACACACACACAAATATACACATGCACACACGGAGCCTTTTTTCTTATGTATTACCTCAAGATGCGCCTACCTGGACTAGAACTGCCATCTGCTGTCCGCACAGCACACTGCAATAGAGTGAGAGTTGCTGTGTGGCGGTTGTTTCAGTGGGGTGAGCTGTTTGATAAAAACAAGCTGCAGCCCGTTGCGGTTTCATCCTCAGAAAGTCTCCTTGGTTTCCATGCACACAGCTGGATGTTTTTACCCATTCGGGACTGCTGTGACATGGGCACTGGAGATGAAACAGGCCTCCCTCAGCACACAAACACAAAACTACACTCCTGGCCTTGTGTACAGCTGGTAGGGATGACACAAGAGGCACAGGGCTTTATTGAGTCCTTCTGAGGCTGCTGTGCAAATCGGGGCAGTGCTCTGGCAAAGCTCAGCCTGCGAGGCAACAGAGGAGAGCGAGCCGATGGAACACAGGCCGCTTGGCCAAAGCTGAGGGTCTGTGTAGGCCGGTGTGTTGTATGTGAATGTTGTGAGATGAGACCTGGCCTGCTCTCAGCTCCAGTCTCATTAAACTCAATGAACTCTCTGTAGCACAGGAGCAGGAGATGAAGAACAAGATCCCGACAAGATTCTGATCGGGTCCTGGAGACCCTACACCCTCTTTAAAGGCTCAATAATGTTGTTTTGTTTTAACAAATTGTTTGAGAATTATTAAAAGCAATGAATGTGATTTTGATGATAAACATAATTTTGGACTGATGACATCTTTCAAAAGTTAAACAGAACATGATTCATTACTTCTGTTTGAGGTTTCAGAAACGATAACTGTAAACAAGAGCCAAAAGCTATGCTAGTGGCTCTGTGAGGCTGTACTTGGGCAGAGTGGTGCTTTGACATAAATGGTAACATAGCTCATCTTAACATGTTATCATACTCACTTTTGCTAATTTGCAGTAAACACAGAGCGAATATTTGGTTAAAAGTCAGAGCACTGGATGAATCAATTTAACCTAATAATGGTACTAGATGATAAGTTAAGGGATAACCAGAGTGATTACAATTCATCCTGAGGGACATGAATGTCTGTATAAAAGTTCATGGCTATCAAGCCAACACATCCAGCCAATAAAATTCATAAACCTCTTGTTAGCAAGGGATCAACAAAGCCATTAGGATTCACCCTTAACTGCGTGTACAAACATTTTTCTCAAGCTGTTCAGTTGAGATATTTCAGTTGGGACTAAAGCAGTGGATTGACTGACCAACAGACATTGGCATCCCTTGGGCTATGCTGCTTGCATTGCTAAAAAGGCAAATTAGGAGTTAACTGACCTCAAGCAGCACAATCATATTAATACAGAATAACATCTTTACTTGTCTATGACTTTTTGGCACAGATGCATATTGTGTTTCCGGGTAGATTAAGATTAACTGAAGGCAAAAAATGATTTTGCAATTATTATTACCACTATTACACACACACAGCTTTGAGGTTTGTAAGACTCAAAACAATGAGGAAGTAAAGCCAATGTCAACAAAACACAAGGGGTAACTGTCCTATGTCACCACTGAGCTGCTGCCAAATTCAGTTTATTTATGTAGTTAAGATGCTATTTATCCAACATATATTAGGCCTGGTGTTCTATATGGAGCTGATTTGTTGTTGAGACCACCACGTAGTACTTTTTTTCTATGCAGTCATTCCTTGAGCATTGCTTAATGCCATGATTCCTCTGCAGACCTCAAATGAGCAAAGGCCCAGCATCCCTCTGTGTGCCTACACAGTAGATTCCCATCTCTATTGTGGGAAAACTCGTTAGCTTCACAAGTATCTCTTTCAGAAAGAGCATCTCAGCCTGGGTGTTGTTTTTCTGTCAACTCGGTATGCTCCTTCATTCCTCCCTCGTCTATGAATAAACTACTGTCAGAGCCAGCTAAAGACATCATCCTGGAGCTTCTGTGCTCGGCCTTCTCCCTTCACCCTCTTCTCCCCTTTACTTTCTCCTTTGTCTTTGTTGCAAGCCATTTCCTGATTAAACTGCTTTTTTTATCCAATGTGGTCAGGTGCCTCCTGGCCCGACCTCGTATGCAAGAGTATTTTGTGGGTCCAGCTTCTGATGTTAGGCCTGTAAAGATAACTGGGGATGGCAGGAGGCTGTGGGATGGCACTTGGTGGAGCACACCTCATGGCCAGTTCAGAATGAGCTAACAGCATTCTTCATTCTGAAGATGACAGAAATTGAGACAATGAATATTATGGCTCATAACATCATTAATATCCAATTCCTTCTATTTTTCTCTCAAGAATGTATTCTCTTCTTTTCCCCATCTAAGAGCTTATTTTGAGGAAAGGCTGCATCTCATAACAAAATAATCAGTGTCTTGTCCAGCCAGCTCTCTTTACTGTTTGTTATGTGACCTGGCATAAGACCTAATACCTGCCTGAGTTGTCGTGTGTTGGACAGTTGAAATGTATAAATCTTTTAGTGACCTCTTGTGGTTAAAACTGGTATTAAGAACATGGACCATATTTATCAAACTGCTAAAGAAATCCTTAAATCCACTGTTCATACAGAGTGATATGTTAGATGAAGCAATGTGAAAAAATCAGAATAAGATGGTTTTAGACTTCTTGCATTTGATTTGAACATTTGGCACATCTTTTCTTTTGCTTTTACTGGGGACCTTAATGCTATCTTTAATTAAAGGGAGCATTGGTTTGGTTTGCAATCAAAGTAACACACATCTGAACATGCTTACACTAGTCATTTTTCCAATATGAATATACTCCACACATAAAAACCTACATAGAACTAATGTTTAGAATGTGACTGGGATACAGCTTATGCCTCTAACTCTGCTCAGAGCCTACTTGTGATTCATTATGTGATCACTTGAGAACTGCTCTTAAAGAGTACTCCTCCTGCTGTAACCAAATGTCTTTCACTGGTAACGCTAGCCCTACAATTCTACATATACTTATAAGACAGGAAAATGCCACAATGTGAGGAACGCGTTCTCTTAGATACACATTCATATCTTACGTTTACTCTTAGCCTTGTATGTAAATGTCCCCTTCATTTTTTGCCAGTCCCAGGAAGACACTTGTTATCAGGTTTCATTGTCTAAGTTGTGATTCATTTAATAAACTGACAAGTAAATATCCAAAAAGTCTTGGGTGCATGAGAGTTGTTATAATTACAAAAGAGTCAACAGAAACATGTCCAAAGTCAGTAAAATTAGTATTGCATGGGTTCCCTCCAACACTAGAGGGTGTCACCAGTTCAACCTGGCAATACAGTACAATCATTCTGATCAGGACTTTTCAAAATGGATATTTTTACTCCATTTATTATGTGAAAATCTGGTAATGCTATATTTTACAGGTCTATAATTTCTGTTCTTACTGAGTCTCTTGGCAAGTTTCCTGGAGAGAAGTATGTAGTTTTGTGATAATATGGATAGAGACAGAGTTACATTTGCAGTTCGTTGTTTCCATTAAACTGCTAATATAACACAGTCTTTCCATCAGTGATCATGCAAGTAATTTAACATAAATGGAGAATTTAATTTCCAATAATGAATTACCATTTGGGGTTTAAATAGAGCCGTGCTTTTAGCAGTGTTTATATTTTGCTAATAATTATTACAAAATGAATCAATTCTAAGGAAATGAAGACCCATAAAATAGAACATTACTGAATGATTCTGGCCACACTGAGGTTGCACAACAGTGTTTGACTACAAGAAACTTCACAAAGATTTTGTTTTGTTCATTTCTAAAATTTCATATTTTAAAATGTCTTAAATTCCAGTGTATATAACAAACAACTGTTATTGCATGTTTAAGTAATTTCAGTGTTTAAGTATTTTTTGCATTTAAGGATGAAGCCTCAGGACACAAACAGTCTGTGATTGCTGGTGCAGTCTTCATAAGTCTCCAGCAGAGAGCAATGTAGATATAATATCTCTTTTTGTTTTAAATGATTCCATATGAATGTCAGATGCATCACGAAGCCTGCAGAGGCTACAAAAAAGTTTATTTATGAATGTTTCATTCCCTTTAATTCCAGTGGGGAAAGGCAAAGTATTGTGTTGAGCGAGAGATCCTCCCTAAACCATGTTATTGTTGAGTTTGGTCCACTCAAAGATGTCCTGCTCACACACAATGTCTGAGTTGATGAGCAGGTAGCGGTCACCCACGCAGAAGTGTTTCTGGCAGGCAGCACACTTGAAGCACTCCAGGTGGTAAACCTTGTCCCGCACACGCATCGTCATCTCAAACGCTCTGATCCTCTTCTCACAGGAAGCACAGAGACCGTCCTGACCAAAAAGCCTGAGGGAGTGAGGAGATGTCAAGACTTTACTGCAAATCTAAAAAATTCAGCAAAAAGTGGTTTTGGTGTCAGTAATCCAGTCCTACCCTTACAAACATGTGCTCTACAAATTAAATTATAGCATAATTTGTTCTCCATAATCTCCACTATTCAGATGCCCCTGCACTTTACTACTTATAAGATAAAGCTGTCCAGCAGGAAGGCAAATATCTTGATAAAGGACCCTTTAAGAATGAAAATGCAGTTATTTGTTAACTAGTTAATAATAATCCAACATATGATAGATTGGAGTGTGTAAAAACAAATGTGAGAGTTTTTAAAACTTTTTCCAACACTTCTCTAAAAGGATAAACCAAGAATGTCTCCATGTCCATCTATCAATACCTGCTGAAGACATGTCAGTTTCGATAAAACAAAATCATCTTTGAAAGAATAATAATTTAATACAGCTAGGCACTGTAGTTTTGAGCAAAGCTTACTCAAAGTTTACTTTATAGTAGTACAGTAGCTGTGACTGAATAAACTACAGGTCCCATGTTCGCAGTAATGGGGATCATCTTGTGCAGCAGTGTGGATCACTGATGTGTTTTCAATAGTGTGGCCTATCCTTCCATTCTCTCTCTCTACTGTTTACCAGTGTCTCGTGATTAAATAAATCCACAAACAGCTTAATTAAATCATGATGTCACAACATTACTCCACCAGACCAACCTGAGGTAGTCTCTCCGACACAACTTTCTTCCCAGCTTATAGTAGAGGCGGCGGCCCACCTCCCCCAGCCGACAGCCACACAGGTCGCAGCTGAGGCAGTCCTCGTGCCAATACTGCTCAATGGCCTTTAGGAAAAAACGGTCACCGATGCTCTGCTGACACCCTCCACATGTCAGCAGAGAGGGAGGCATCTGAAGGACCTCGTCCACCGGCTCCCTTGAGAAGAGAGAGAGTTCAAGTGAGTTTTATTTGTATAGTGCCAAATCACAACATGCATTACCTAAAGCACTTTACAGAATAACCAGCTGCTCTGGTTAGAAAATTCTTTTAAGTTAATCATTTGGTCCAAACAATGTCATAAAAAAGTGACAAATGTGTTACCTAAAGCCCAGGCTGATCATCATCATAGTGTCGGTTTTTCCAAACAACAAAAATGAGTTAAATGATTCATCTACTATAAGCTATAATATAGTATAGTATATACTATAAGTTTAAACTGATTGACTAACTGGCATTATTTCAATGCTGATATATTTATGTTCATACTCGGATGTATGAAAGTTCATTAAAAGACTTTATTGTAGATTATATAAATAATAGATATTATATAACTAACAGAGCATATAAACATATTTCCGAAATCCTCCACTTACATTTGCTAGTCTAATTTTATTATTTTTAATATTTAGTGAATTACAGTGTTGCTGCATACTTGAAATGTTCCATTTAAATCAAGTATTTTTTTATTTAT
The DNA here is from genome assembly GCA_016785225.1 of Psettodes erumei. NCBI lineage: Eukaryota > Metazoa > Chordata > Actinopteri > Pleuronectiformes > Psettodidae > Psettodes > Psettodes erumei. The sequence continues at coordinate 6,133,729 of JAFBJZ010000831.1, forward strand.
CTATTCAGGATCAGTCCAACTTAGGTTACTTGTCCATTTGATACTGTCCACCTGAGGGAGCCACTGGATATTATTCAACACAGCAGAGAAGCCACACAGTAGTGAGGCTATGTTAATAAAGAAAGTTGTATTCTACACATCATCTGGGAAGCCTGCAACATTTTACAGCAAGTCAACTGTAGAAATGATTTACACTTGGACATCTTACCTTCAGGTCACTTCTCCTGCTCTAGGCAACACTGAACTTTTTCTTGCCTAAAGCTATTTGACCTACTCTGTTTCTGACACACTCAACCTGCTCTTGGACATGAAGTTGAATGTATTTTTGATACACAGCATGAGTCTCCTGACCTCATGATATCAGCCATCTGCAGTTAGGCTGTTGAACGCGAGATAGTCTGGCTATGCACGTCAATGATGATGCGTCCTTGAAGGTCTTATTCAATGTTTGGTTTTAATCTAAAATGACAAAATATTTCAATTTATACCCCGGCTACATACTCATTGGTCTCCAGTGTCTTCCTCTCTATCGTGGATGCCATTCCCAAAATATGTCCAGCCCGATCCAGATTAGGCTCCAGGGTCCGCAGCCAGCTCAGCGGCTACCTGTGAAGCAGCCTGTGGGCAGACTGAAGCCGAGACGCGCTGCACCTGCTCCCACAAAACCCCCTCAAGACGACAGCTCTACCCCAGTTTGGCCTTCGTTTCCTCTGTCAAATTGACAAAAAATCGCTTCCAGTGGAAATGGCCGCAAGACAAGAAAATTTCGCTCTGAGCAGCTAAACGATGATGGAGGACGCCGTCATCATTTCCTGAGGCATTAACCCGAGGTGACACTTCTTGTCACGCAAGAAGATTTTGTCATCGCTCAGCGACTCTCAGCACAGTTTTACTAAATCAAACCATTATCGATCCATTTACTTGAATATCTACGTCCGCGCGTCCTTCTTTTTTTCTAAGCGCGCCGCCGCGGACGCGCTCCTCCAAATGAAGCCGCGGTCACAGTTATTGTGCAGCAGCGGCACCGTGTTTAAATACGTCGACACCCCCCCCCCCTCCCTCCCCCCTCCCCTCCCCTCCCCAGCCGCTGCTTTCGTTTCCCTCTTCCTGCTCACGACTGTTTGACAATGGGGGGAAATCGGTCTTAAAGGGGCAGTTTAGCAGCGCGCAGGCTGCTCTGTCAGGCGTGGAGTTGGGTCGTGACTGAGACTAATGAGGTCATTATATGCTCTGCTTCGCCAAAGTGCTGATAGGACAAAAGATAAAGAGTGGCGTGATATAATTATACGGACCTATGCTTGATAACTACAGTTCATCTTATTACTTTCCACAAAAATTGGAGGTAGTCGAAAGTATGGTAAAATAAAACAACTTTTTTCGCAGAGTTTTCTCTGCCTTCTAATAGCTCCTCTTCTAAAAATTAAATCTTAAAAAAAAAATCTAAAAAGGATATACGTTCTTAAACGACTTAGTTAGTTGGTATGCTTTTATATTTTATCTCTATTATTAGCTTATTTAATTTAATGTATAATTTTAGTTTAAAGGCCCCTGAATGGAGAATTGCAGAGCACTAATAGGATTTAGGTATGGTCACCAAACATTTATAAGAGTTAAGTTGCAACTTTGAGTACATTTTGGTAATCTACTAATGTAATACCATGTACTGTAGTAATGTACTTGTACTCAAGTAAGCTTTGAATGCAGGACTTTAACATTTTTTAAACTGTGATGTTGTTAGTTACTGATTGTATTCTCTGCACAGTACTACAAACTGTTAGGAGAGCGGAGATGACCAATGCTTTGAAATATCCAAAAATAAAATCCTTTGAAGGTTGTCTCTGTCAGAAAAGCATGCAATGATATTTCTACAGAGCCAGTGTCCTCATACACAGCTTTACCTTTTCAAACCAGAAGTGCTGCAGGCCCTACTTCTTATCTACTGCCAGTGCCTTGGGGCTGCCTGCAGGAGGGCGGGACACAGACAGCGGTTGGACTGGGCAGGGAGATAAAGCACCTCAACTCCTGCTGCCAGAGTCAGCTACTCAGCCAGATGCAACGGAGGAAAATTGCAGGCAAACTCTCAATGTAGGCTGAAAGTATCCCTGGGCTAGACAGTTCTTGGGTAGGCTCCCTGGATTAGATACCAAACTGAAAAGGCCCAGGAGCAAGGTGAGCATGTTGTGGGTGCCAGCTGCACAGAAAGCGGAAAAAAGAACATATTCTTCGAAGGAGAGACATTTTTTCAGGATAAGGATTTTCGCCCATGTGTCTATGTACAACACGATGCAAAGGCTATGGTGGCTTTCTTAGTCTGAGGGATTTTTCCCAACGCTCAGTCTTTGTAATAAGGGACTCAATAAAAGACTTGGAGGGTCTGTGGGGCTTGATCATTACTAAAAAAAATAGTACTGTGCTATTTTGACCTTTCAAAATGTCACCATGCTAGTCATGAGGTTCAAGAACAAGGTTATTATAGATAGGAAACTAGAGAAAAGAAAGTCCTTGCTGATATGGCACCCAAGTCATCCACTACTTCCTGTAGAGTTGAATGAGAAAGCCCAGAGGATGTGCAACTAGCACACTGTGTGTGTGTGTGTGTGTGGGGGGTGCACACTGCATTCACTGCATTCACTTCCTATCCCTCCATACAAGATGGCACCCCACACATAACTTCCCAGATAGATGTGTCAACTCCAGATGGTTTAGGATGATAGGAGAAACAAAGCTTACAGTGCACCATAAAAAAAATCTAGGTTGTTGTTGGCAAAAACTCTTATCTGTGTCTTTAGGCTTCCTAAATGTCAACAAAAAAGGAGGTGCACTTTACTGCAGCTTTGACTTTAATGTGTCTCTCCTACTCTACGACAGAAACTCTCAGGGAGGTGGAAGGGTTGTTGCAAGTGTCATGTCTGAATTTCAGTCTTGTTATACTATGTTATTGGACACACACAAAATGTTTTCCAGCATTTATTCCTGACTGGGATCAAACATGGGGAAGAAACAGTTAAGAATGTGGACAACCTGTTGGGAAGTGGTGTCACTCATGTCCAGCTTCCTGTTTTGCATGACTGGTACTGAGAGCATTATGGAGTTGAAAGCTGTGTGGACTTTGAGAGGGCAAATGAGCATTAACACTAAGCAAAAGGGGAAAAAAGCACAAACTCTACAACAGCAACAGCACAACAGACCACGTCCGGTCCAATCTGAAGTGAAGTGATAACTGGCTTCTGTTTCAAAGCCCCCCCCCCCCAACTGGCACAGGTTTACAGAAGTTGGAATGTTTTATTGTTCACTGTTACTACATGAGGTTAAACTGAAGAGTAGCAAAATTGATTATAAGCTTCAAAATGTCATGTTTTACAGGTCAGAGGTCAGAGGAGAAACCACCCTGGAATTCTTTTAGAGAATGACTGGTGTTCTCTGGTATTGTTGTTTTATTGAAATACAGCAGATTGCGGAAATGAGTCACTTGTTGAAAGGGAGCTTCACTTACCCTAGGGATCCTACCATAATCAGTGTTATCCCTAAAAGAAAACACTTTCAGTGGAACAGTGCAATCAAAAAAGCTGTGCAGCCATGTTAACTGCTTCCTGTATTTGGCAAAACAAAAGAAGGCTGGTTTCACATTCTTTTGGACTAATGGTTAGTTTGCTCCTCTTTAGATACTGGTGCAAACTGTGATTGAAGGTAAAATAAAATCATTGAACATACATAAGCAGATCCAAAGTTTGACCCTCAAATGGTCCCAATGTGTTTAAATTGACTTCTGCCAATTTTAAGGATAAATTATTATATTTGTCTGTTTTGTAATAGTAAATCTGTCAGTTAAATTATATTGATGGAATTTAGAATTAGTGGAAACTTTTAAACTGAACTTTCTCTTCAACCCCAGTTTTACTTTGTCGGTGTTTTTTTGTAACACTGCTGAGCTTTACTGCCACCTGCTGATGTAAATTACAAAAATAATTTTGAGAAAAACTGATAGCAACATTAGCATGATCTCTGGAACCAGTTTCGTTGCATGTCTATAACTCATCGTTTACCTGCAAACGTTAAATAATAATTGTTCCCTGCTGTTTAATACAATTATACAATGAACTCTCAACGTGGGAAACACCAGAATTGCATCTGTACATTTTTTTTTCTAGTATGAAAAGTGAAAAGTGTGCTTCACAGTTTCTTTGGGGCTTTGGGGCCAGGATCACAGAATGCATGAGATGCAGGTGGGTTTGTGGTTGTAAAAGTGACAGATTGATTTTGTTTGGTATGTTTTGAATGCGAACAATAGATTAGGAAAGCAATATTGTATCATTGCATATCATCTTTACATGAAAGGTGGCCAACACTTTTCATGATATTCTATTTTTTATTTGCATCCACTGGTTAGATATCCCCAGCCAATCGGTTTAATTTTACATATGCTGCTCCATACTAAAATCTCTTCAGTGTATGAAGGACAAAAACATTTTTCTTTACTGGACTTGTTTTTGCTGCTTGAACAGAACCCTCGCTCCTAGTTAACATGTTCTTTTTTTGTTTCTTTTCTCTTCTTATTTATTTATTCGTTTGCTGTCTCTAACGCTCAAAGTGAACGTTAGTTTACAACGTAGACTTGAACTCAGTCTTAAAAGTTTACACTTCAAACTTGTGCAGTTAAAAAGGTATTGTGATGCCTGATGGGCTGTGTAGTGAAACATGTGTAAACCAGCACATGTTAATGCTTGCGGCAGGGTGGACAGCTGCTGCAGAAATACAGTGGGTAAGGAACAGGGGGGTGAAGAAAGCATAACCTAATCAAAGCTAATGATTGTGCAAATTTTCTGCCAAGAGGGTGTTGATAAATTTGCCTAACCACAAAGAGCATCGTTATAATAATGATTTGCGACAGAATTGATAAACTATAAATGAATCGGATTCATTATTTTTTATTTTATATGTAAATATTTTTATTAGCAAAAAGATCTTTGACTAAAGTTTGTTTTATAGTTTGTCTAGTCAGGCACATCTTTGACAGCTAAAAACGGACCTGCGCTTTTATAAAGAGTTTCTCCGTCTTTCGAACCGTCTCAGTTGTCGGTGAGGCCGGCGGGGCGGATCCCACACTAGAGTGAAAGAGAAAAAATCGCAACACAACAATAATAACAACTTGGTCGTTTCGTACATTTCGCTACCAAGCTCCCCTGTGGATATATAAAACATCAAGGTGGGTGAATGAGGAATCGCGGCGAAGAGGAAACCAGGCTCCCGGCCGGCTGCTAGCTAGCATGCCTCGCTGCCTGGAGCTAGCAGTGCATGAGGATGCTAAGTCAGTGGTGTGTGCTAACGGACAGGGCCGTGTATCTAACACCGTGAGCTGACCGCACTGCTGGGGCAAAACTGGGCCACAGAGCCGCAACCCCAGGACGCAGCTTCGCAGCCCATGTTAGGAAGAGCATATAGTGATAAAGGGATGATACACGGTTTAAAAATGTCTTCCGTGTAATTTACACACAGTTTGGACTAAAGTTAGCTCGTTGCTATGATGAACTGCTTGAGCATGTAGTCCGACTGGTACATGCCTTTTGTTACCAAGCTATGCCAAGCGTTTATGTATAGTGTACACCTAGCTAATACTGATAATGCACAACCTGTAGTTCGTATGGTTCTGCTTGAGCCACCAAGTCGCGCCTGTCGCTATAACATTGTATTATTTACCATTGTTTTAATTTTCACACTACACAGTTAACCCCCTTACATTTGATTCCTGTGACATGTACTCTATCAATTCTATTTTAGGGCGTCAACTAACTATAAATTTCGCCACTGATTAAACTTCTGATTACCATCGGGATTATGGTCCGTAACACATCAGAAAACGTCCATCACAACATCCTAGAGCACAGGGTAATGCCATGAAATGACTTGTGTTGTCCGGCAAACATGCCAACAACTTAAAAATACTCCATTGACTGTCATGTAAACATCGTGCAACCTAATGGTATTTCATGTAACCCTGACTCGACGGTTTTAAATCATCAGTCTGTCTTGCAGGAAATCGGCAACAATTTTGTGAAACGATTGAAATCATTTGACTCATTGTTTAAGTACATGGTGAAAGTTACTGTTAGTCTTCGCTTCTTTAATGTGAATAGTTACTGGTTTGTTTAAATTTATCTGAAGGTGAACTGATGTTTTGTTGTTTTGGGGGGGGGGTTGTGTGTTAGATATTAACAAGCGTTGTCAGCATGAGTTCTGTGATACGCATTTTTCACTATTTTCTGAGGAGACACCAATCCCAACGAATGATGTGTATCCATTGCTGCACAAAATTCAGTGGAATCATTTTCATGTAGCGTAACACAAAGCCAGGGATTGGCATTAGCACTAAAAGCTGAGTCAGGACCTCCAGTGGCTGAATTCATTTAATGTATTGTCATGTATTATGGCATTTGATAATGAAACTATACCTGCGCTGATACCAATCTGAAGTATCTGATCAGTGCATCTCTACTCTTTTCTGACAGACCAAATAATTAACTAAAGAAACACTTGGTGCAGGACAAACAGGCATGGTCCAATGTATTGACATTTGAAGTTAACCTTTTCATCCTTTACTTTCTAGATGCCCTCAGCAATGAATGCAAACAGGACAGTGCAGTCTGCCAGCCCAGATGTGGGATCCGCTCCAGGGTCAATGGGCAATTCTGCATTCGGTGGTCAGTCTGAAGTTTTGAAGCAAGTGCTGTGTGTCATTGACAAGAAAGTCCGCAACATGGAGAAGAAAAAGGTGAGGTCCTTAAACAGCCATTTGTTTAAGAAATCAGCAAGAATTTCTTTTCTTCATATGTGTTAAATTTCTAAATGCCTTGCTGCATTTTGAATGGTCTTCATCAGAGCAAACTGGATGATTATCAAGTCAGGAAGAACAAAGGGGAGCGGCTCAATCAGGACCAGCTGGTGGGTGCTTTGAAGCCATCATAATTATGTAAAAAAACACAAATAATCCTGCATCTCCTCCAAAGATTTTATAACATGGCAAAGTGTGAAACCTCTATTTCTCGTCTGTGTTACTTAGGAGGCCCTCTCCAAATACCAGGAAGTCATGAATAACCTGGAGTTTGCCAGAGAGCTGCAGAAGACGTTTATTGCACTGGGACAAGATGTAAGGCTGACTGTGGTTTTCTTACATTGTTCCCTCAGAGTGGGGTCTGTGATGACTGGTAGAAACTCAACTGCATATGGCATGTGTATTATCCTTAGATCCAGAAGGTGGTGAAGAAGTCTGCACGGCGGGAGCAGCTGCAGCGCGAGGAGGCTGAGCAGAGGAGGCTGAAGACGATTCTGGAGCTGCAGTTCCTCCTGGACCGGCTAGGAGACGACACTGTGCGGCAGGACCTGAAGCAGGGGGTCGGTGGCTCGCCGCTGCTGACGGATGCAGACCTCACGGCTTTTGACGAGTTCTACAAATTAGTGGGGCCGGACCGTGACCAAAATATCAGGTTAGCCTTGGAGATTAATATCTGGATCAATTTGAGATACACAAGACATTTTTGAAGCAGATGATCCTCAGTGCAACTTATCTCTACACTCACAGGTTGGTCGACCAGTACGAAGAAGCATCTGTGCACCTCTGGGATCTGCTGGAAGGAAGAGACAAGGCTGTGGTTGGAACTACATGTGAGTCAGATGTTTCAAACAGCAGGACATAATATTCTTTTGGGTGACTGTCTTGATTTGGCGAATTATTTTGGGTGCAAGCTTAACAAGATGAGTCAATGCATTGATTAGCTACTTAACGGAAAATAAAACCAATTAAATTATTAGATTTGTACAGCTCAATTTATAAGAAAGGGGTTTGAAAAATTTACTGGTTACCACTTGTCATGTTTGAATATATTCTGGGTATTTTTTTTTGTCTGCTATGATAGTAAACTTAGAGTCTGGGTTTTATAGATTAATCAGTTTTGAAAGTAATTGTTAATTGTACCTCCTATTGTATTTTTCAGTTAAAGTCAAAATACAGGGAGATTCATCATTCAAGACATACTAGCTTAATTTAAATGCCCAGCTGGTGGTGAAAATTGTTGGCAGGACTTTTTATCACATGGTTGGTGACACAGCATCCAGAAATCTTTCTACCCAAAGCTTGCCGCATGTTATTTGTCTCATACTTCTTAGTAATCCTAAAGCGAGGTAGATAGAGATGGCAAAAGCTCCAAAGAATACCTTTGTGTCATATGGTCCTGTGGGCTATAAACCAGACTTAAAATCTTAATGTAGCATGTGCATTGTGTTTTGGTAATGCAGCATGTGTGCGGGGCTGTGGTGTGAATAATCAGGGCTTGGGCATATTGGCGTACTGCATTCTCAGCGGTCTGGCCTGGGGACTCGGCACTGCTGCATTCTGCCCTGGGGGCTGAGCGCTATGGGCTTATCCTGACTCAGCAGCGGGGCAGGGTGCCAGCGGGCCCTGTCGCCTGTGGTTCCACTGGTCAGATCTCTGGAGCCACATTAGGATATTGGTGACCCAGTTCACTGTAGTGACACCAGCCAACTCTTTCACCCCAGTAAGGAGGTCTCGCTTGGTGACTCAGGGCGATATTTATTCAGGCAGCAGCAGACATGTTGGTCTGAGGCATGAGGCGGTAAAGGAAATAACATTGACCTGCTTTGCCTGCAGAGCCAAAAGTGGAACTGCCAGAGTTATTTGAACTGCTTTTCTAGTGTTTTCATGACCATTATAACACATTTATAATTGAATCAATCACCAATTTAACAACCTTTAGCCAGTATCAGGCTAAGTCGTGAAATGATGTTGATTGACAGCTTTAACACAATGTTAGCTTTTCGTTGCATATTTAATTATTATTATTGATCGTCTTTAATGAGAAATATGATTATTTGAAACATGTTTTTTTTCCAGGGACTTGCATGCAGTCAGGCTACCTAAACTTATTAAAATGACCATGTGACCTCATACATCATCCAGACAGGCGCAACTCTGTTACATGAATTTGATGTTTTCACATTACCTACCTTTTTATATCTGTCATCTTGGTGACTGAATGTTGCTAATTAGTGTTAAGGTCTAAAGAAAGTCTCTTCACCTGTGAAAGTACAAATTCATTTTAATAGGCAGTTTAGACCATTAGGTCACTGTATGTCCCCATCTTGATTCTCACTGAGGCTAATCAATTATTAGTTTGATAATTGTAAATATGATACGGTGCCTGTCTGCGATGCTTTCATGACTTGACTTTTCACTAAAACGCTTGTTCTGCTTTTTCCTCTGCTAGACAAGGCACTGAAAGAGACTTTGGACCAGGTTCTGCTGAGCGGGTACTTTGACAGGGTTTCATCTCACCAAAACGGAGTGTGTGAGGAGGAGGAGGAGGAAGAGCCAGCAGCAGCGGCAGCGGCAGCAGCCACAGCAGCAGCAGCAGCAGCGGCGGCGGCGGCGGCGGCAGCAGTGGTAGTAGCTGAGTCGTCAGAAGCAGAGGAGCAGACTGTTGATCCAGGTCCTGACCATTCCCTGAAGTCATCCTGCACCAAAAACGACTATTTTTAAGTTGCTAATGTCATCAAGTCATGATGAGCTCTGCATACACTTCTCTGAATGTCTGATTTCTTTGCAGAAACTGAAATAATTGAGGAGTTGACAGAGCCCATTGCGGTGGAAACAACAGAGGTGAGATTAATGTTCCTCCCTACAGTGAAGTTATGGGGTGATTGTATTTTTTTTTTTTTTTTTTTTTAGAATCGTGCTGACGTTCGCCCCCCTCCCTCCCCCCAGTTTGTAAATAGACAGTTCATTCCAGACGGCACATACAGTGGCAGTGAGAAGGAGCAGGGGGATGAGTGGACCACGGAAACAGAGGTATGCTGTGGGGTTGTTGTTTTCCTTCTTTCCTCTCATGTTTTTGATTATTTGCCTCTTTTTTCTGGTTTGAATTGTAAAAAAAAAAATATCTCAATTTGAATGACTTCTAATTAAAGAGGAAAGTCCCATTTTTGATAAGTAAATTCAGTCAGTTTACTGAACAGCAAGCCAAAGTCAAACTATTTAGAACTTGAAAAGGCAGCATGTCTCATGAAACTTTGTAACTTTGCATAAGTAATGACTGCTACTAATGGTGACACTTCCGTTTTCTTGCCTCTGTCATTTATGAATTCAAAGAAAAATGATCTTCTGCTGTTGTAGCCCATCCTCCTCAGTGTTCAACATGTTGTTTCAGTCTCAGATGCTTTTCTGCACACCTCAGTAGTAAAGAGTGGTTATCTGAATTGCAGTTGCCTTTGTGTCAGCTCAAGCTGTGAAAATCCTCAGGAAGCTTTGCACCAACAATAATGCCAGGGTCATTGGGGTTGCATTTTTCCCTGTTCTGATGTTTGAAGTGCACATTAACTGAAGCTCCTGACCTCTATCTGCATGATAGTATACACAATTTCATACATTGTCCTGCTGCCATAAGATTGACTGACTGGATAATTGTAGTAAGAAGCAAGTGTATAGGTGCCTAGTGAGTCTGAGCATGTACAGGAACAGGTACCATCAAATCCTTTTACGTTTCTGTCCCCATCGTTCAACCTCTTCTCTATCCATCTTGCACTCCCAGGCAGTTGCTGCCATACTGCAGCAGCAGTCGCCCGTGCAGCCTGCGGCACCCCCTGTTGCCCTGGAGACCCACCCCATGAACTTAGCATCTCCCGTGCCACCCACTGACCCCATGGTCAGGAAGCAGGTGGTGCAGGACTTAATGGCACAGATGCAGGGAACGTACAACTTCATGCAGGTGAGGAGTGAGAAGTGCTGGGAATGCCTGTTTGCCGTCGACGTTTTTAGTACGAGTCTAATTACGTCTGTGTTCTCAGGACTCCATGCTGGAGTTTGACGGACAGCCCATTGACCCAGCCATTGTATCAGCGCAACCCATGAAACCCGCTCCGAACATGGACTTACCACAGATGGCGTGTCCTCCCGGTGGGTTTCACAAAGAGAAACTTGGTTATGATGTCATGTGACGTGCAAATATTCCAACTAAAAGTTTACAGTGGGGAATTTTTGTCAACTAAAAGTACAATGCTCAAATCTCCTTAGTTCACCCAGAGTCCCGGCTACCACAACCCAACACTGTTCCTGTCCAACCTGAGCCCACACAAGTAAGTGACCAAACAACACCAATAGGAAACAAAAAAATGACAAAACTTAAAGTAGAGGACCGGTTTAATAATTAAATTATCTCCTCTATTTACAGGTCTCCATCGTTTCCCCAACACCACCCCCCACGTATCAGACCTCACACACACCAGATCCTCGACCCTCAACAGAATCTGTCGACCCCATCCAGGTAAACCATGCTTTTTGTATTTTGAACAGCTTTTTTTTGCATCTTTCATATTATAATAATCTTGTATTGTGTCTCCCCTCTTCAGCAGACCTCAATGTCCTTGTCATCAGAGCAGCCTCCCCCCTCTACGGCTCTCCCCCCTGCCTCTCAGACACAGGTTTTCCAGCCCGTTTCCAAAGCTCCTCACAGCAGTGGCATCAATGTCAATGCAGCACCATTCCAGTCAATGCAGACAGTAAGACTGTGATGACTCTGTTCCCTGTTCTTCTTTTACTGAACATTAATTTTTAAACGATAAAGTTTACTCAAAGACTGGAGTATCTAGTCTGTCATGAAGCTGAAACAGCTATTTGCAGCACTCTCAGTTGAAATAAAAAGGACTTCATGACATCCATTAGAAATGACTTGTGGAATCCTTAAGTGCCCTCTAATCATATTGCAGTTTGTAGTCATGCAGCATTACCCGGGAAGTAGTGAGTAATGGACTTTACTCCTAATGAGCTTGTGACCTTTACTCTGGTTTTGGCTTCACCACAATGTGGCCCTTGTCTTTACCCTCAGGTGTTCAACCTCAATGCCCCAGTCCCACCAGCTAATGAGACAGAGGCTTTGAACCAGGCCAACCAATACCAAAACAGCTACAACCAGGCCTTCAGCAGCCAGTCGCAGCATCCTGTGGAGCAGACGGACATGCAGTCAGAACAACTGCAGTCTGGTGGGCAGATTCTCACTTTTTTAACGTACTTGATTGATTGTGCAACACTTGTCTTCCTGAAATTACATTCCAGTTAAACTATTCTTATAAACTGTATATTCAACTGAAACTAGTGATTGACTTGCATCTGTTTTTGGTGCAACCAACTTTTTTTTTTTTTTTTTTTTTTTAGTAGTTGGTGCTTTCCATTCCCAAGACCAGACGGGAGGTCATCAGCAGCCTTCCCAGCAGGGCCCAGGCTTCGGCAGGCAGGCTCAGTCCTTCTACAATAGCAGAGGCATGTCTCGAGGTGGACCCCGCAACGCCAGGGGCATGATCAACGGCTACAGGGGCTCATCGAACGGATTCAGAGGTAACCTCAAAAGTTAATCAGTTATTGGAAGGAAAATGTAACATTGCCGACCTATCTAGATAATTTCTTTTGAGCTTGTGTTGAGCTCTGGCACTACTGAGTTGGAAAGCATATGATATCAAGTAAGAAAAGTGCTCCTCCTCTAACAAGCTGATACTGTGATGGATTTGAAAATGAATTTTCCACTGAAGCCTCAACTGATGATTTTACTGTCAAGAGACACTCACCTCTTCGAAAAAATTGTCAGCAGTTTCATCATCTATTGGATAATATTTTTGCCTTTCTTTTACTATGTAATGCACAAGCATTATCAGCATGACAAGAAGTCAAGTTGGGACTTTCATCTAATTCCTATTTGCCCACATATTGGATATTCAAAACTTTGGCTGGCATGAATGAAAGTATTCAGGCAATTAAAGTCTGATCTTATTATATTGTTGATCTGAGTAGGAATCTTCCAAATTAAAAGTCTTGTTCTTTTCAGGCGGCTATGATGGTTATCGTCCTCCTTTCGCCAACACTCCAAACTCTGGTTATGGACAGACTCAGTTCAATACACCTCGGGATTACTCAAACGGGAATTATCAGAGGGTATGAAAGAAGCTTTTAGACCTCACACTGGCTTTGTTTATTTGATCTTTGCTGTTTGTTGGAGTAGTTTCTAAAATCTTGTCGCTTTTCCTGTTGCTCAAGGAGGGTTACCAACAGAACTACAAGCGCGGAGCTGGTCAGGGACCCAGAGGAGTGTCGAGAGGCAGCACTCAGGCAATGCGATCCTGAAAAGGCCTTTCATAATGACTGTGACTGATTATCTTGCACCACACTGAAAATTCAAAATTCAAGAATGCATTTTCCCCAGCTCAATCATATTCTCTTTTGTTTGTTCTTCATCAGTGGTATTTTTCCTGTCTCTTCAATCAAAGTCATGCCTGCTTTGATATTCGGAAATATAAAATCATTTAAAGTCTAACACACAAGGTTAACTTGTAAATCCGATCATCGATTTACACAAGCCATGTGTTACAATATTCCTGTAAACTTGAAAGAGTTCATAAGTTATTTTTTGTATTAAAAAATGCACCTGCCACTGCTGGTCCAATCCTTGGGAGTTTATTCCCTTTCTCAGTTCTCTCCTGTCATTTTAGTTCTAAAAACAGGCGTTTTATGTTCAATGAGCTCCCGTTTCCTTGTTTGTAAATTGATGTTGCTTCAAGAGTTTCAATAAAGTTGTGTTGCATACCCATGGTTCAGCCTTAAGCTTGTGCTGTATAGTTGAGGCATCTGTCAACAAAAAAAAAGTTTAATTATGTAACTTGCAGAATTCATGGTTGCCTTAACCCTTTCATATTCAGTTTTAGTGTAACATCTTTGTTTCACATCTGTTTAGCTGCTGTTTTCTTGCACCTCACCTTTGTGTTTTACTTTTCAGTATATTATGAGATTACCACATAGATTAGATTTAAGAATTATGACTTAAATGTTACCCTAGCTTGTCATATATTTGTCAATCCAGTTAACAGCATTTATTATGTAGAGTAAATGTGCAACTTGATTCAAATCCACAGATGTGCAGTTTAATCCACTGTTTCACCATCTTTATTGTTCACATTCATGCATTTGTACTACTTGAAATAGGTCCACAATTGAAATATCTCCTAACAGGACTTGAGTTTTGCTTCAATCATAACGAATAGAATATCAGCCAGTGATGCAGCGCCACCCCATGGCCCTCAGAGTCATAGTTACTGATATAGACTTTCACCAGACGTTGCTAAAAGCTTCTTGACATAGCTGGATTAACTTTCTAAGTGTTCCTGAGGTAGGATGGTTACTTATTCATTTCGTCATTTTGTTCACTACGACAGTTCTTTGAAGTGTAACTACGCCGTTACTTTTACCTTCAAACTGCTTTGAAATATAATCACAAAATTACACAAGACGATAATGCTAAAATATATAACATTTGTAATTTTAATTTAGTGGTGATGATTGCTTTTTACTTTGCCACAGACGTGTGCGTGCTCCAGAGGTAGTGAAGGCTTTCCCCCCCCGGCTTGATCTTCCCGCTACTCCTGTGACAACCTTGCTTAAAAATGACTCAAATGAATAAACCGTCAAGAAAATAATTCCAGATTAATTTTCTTTAGATCGCAAAATTTGTTAGTCGACAGATCATTGCAGTTTTAGAGAGGTTTCCACCTGGCAGACATGATTTAGGGCACATTTTCTGTTACAGGAAATGTCGCACAGCTTTGACGTCATAGCTAGGGGTCCTCCATGAACTGGTGTCTCCACGTGAGTGTATCAACAGAATGTTGGTTGGCGTGTGACTTCATCTTTCGACTTATTGGGCTTTTACGGGGACTAAACAACAACAGAAGGTAAAACCTCAAACGCAGCGTGCTTACATTATGCAGTCTTCTGTTTGTGGCAACTTGTAAGTTAACTCTCATTTGTTTTGGCTGGATCCTGCCAACTATTTCAAGCCCATCTGACGACACTTCGTTGCCCTACATTCACTGTTTATTTCGCACAGTGATAACGCACTATTAGTTCTTTCTGTAAACGAAGTTGGTGGGTGATTTCTTCGATTCGGTCAGGAGCAGGAAAGACGATGGCAACAGTCCGCAAGAAGGTAGACAACCGGATCCGCGTCCAGATTGAGAATGGAGTGGCTCTGCAGCATCGCACCA
The DNA here is from genome assembly GCA_016785225.1 of Psettodes erumei. Classification (NCBI taxonomy): domain Eukaryota; kingdom Metazoa; phylum Chordata; class Actinopteri; order Pleuronectiformes; family Psettodidae; genus Psettodes; species Psettodes erumei. Next base: position 6,148,816 of record JAFBJZ010000831.1, read on the forward strand.
TGTTTGTGGTGGTGGGAGATCGTGGCAGGGATCAGGTAATCTGCCGCTCCCGGTTTTCCCGGGCGAAGCGATCTGTCGCTGAGTAATTTTGTCTGCTTAAATCACAAAAGTATTTTTGCATATAGCATCAAACCAGTTGCATGTGTCTCTGATCCAGGTCGTCATCCTGCATCACATGCTGTCCAAAGCCACCGTCAGAGCACGACCCTCTGTACTCTGGTGCTACAAAAAAGACCTAGGATTCAGCAGGCGAGTCCAAGCGCCACACAGAGAGAGAGAGAGTGCATGTGTTGTGTCAAAAAGAAGAAGTGGATGGAAGTCTGATTTGTCTTAACATGTCCAAAACAGCAATCGCAAGAAGCGCATGAGACAGCTGCAGAAGAAGATTAAGACAGGCACGCTGAATCTGAATCAGGATGACCCCTTTGAACTGTTCATCGCTGCAACCAACATCCGCTATTGTTACTACAATGAGACGCACAAGATCCTGGGAAACACATTCGGCATGTGTGTCCTTCAGGTGAGACTCTTTACTCTGTGACTGTAGGCTAGAGGTTATAGAGATGGTTGTGAGATGATTGAAATATCAAATCCCTGTCAGCAGTTTTCAAGCTGTATTTCTGTTTTCCCACAGGACTTTGAAGCTCTTACTCCCAACCTCTTAGCGAGAACTGTCGAAACCGTGGAAGGAGGTGGGATAGTGGTCATACTGCTGAGGACAATGAGCTCTCTCAAGCAGCTTTACACAATGACTATGGTAAGTCTCCATCACGTTTTTTAATTTCCACACGCCAGGCTATCTGTTCCACTCAGATAATTAAAGACTGCTGTGACTTGTTTCCTCAGGACGTGCACTCTCGATACAGGACTGAGGCTCATCAGGATGTGGTGGGACGTTTCAATGAGAGGTACTACATGCTCCTCCAGTATTTTGTGGATTTTGGAGGGGTTTTGCCCAATGAAATGACAATTTCACAGTATACTTAATTTTGTTAAATGATTTTTAGGTTCATTCTGTCTCTCGTATCCTGCAAAAACTGTGTGGTCATTGATGATCAACTCAACATCCTGCCAGTCTCCAGCCACATGGCACATATCAAGCCAGTTCCTCCAAAGACTCAGGTACCTTTTTATTAGAGTAAAAACATTTGGTGGTTTAGGAAACACAACACTTAAAAAATAAGTTTATTTAAAGATTATTTGTTTAATTCGCTTATGGAGCAAAAATGAAGAACAATTACTGTTACTTAACTGTCTATTAAGAAGTTTATGAGGAATGTGTCATTGGAATAAAGATTGTTCTTTATATGCTGCCTGTTTTGTGACAAAATTTCTCATCCCCTACAGGAGGACGGTTTGTCTCCACGAGAACAGGAGCTGAAGGATGTGAAGGAGTCCCTTCAGGACACCCAGCCTGTGGGGGTGTTGGTGGATTGCTGCAGGACCATGGACCAGGTACAGATTTCTCATTTAAGAGTAACTTTAGGAGTTCTTTGGAGTGCAAGCACTGTAGCAGTGTTCCTGGTAGGTGTATCAGTTGTCATCATCGAAGCTTCTCTTGCCCTCTAGGCCAAGGCTGTGCTGAAGTTCATTGAGGCAATATCAGAGAAGACCCTAAGGAGCACAGTGGCTCTGACTGCTGCCCGTGGTCGAGGCAAGTCTGCAGCTCTGGGGCTGGCTGTCGCTGGAGCTGTGGCTTTTGGGTACAGATTAGTTATACAATGTTGTAATATAATTCAGTTATGTCTCTTATGTTGTCTTAAGAACCATGTTTTTTGTACAGCTACTCCAATATCTTTGTGACCTCACCGAGCCCAGACAACCTCCACACCATGTTTGAGTTCATCTTCAAAGGATTTGATGCCCTGCAGTATCAGGTAGGCTGCCTTAGCACCTTCTGTCACAGTGACAGTATGTCGATGCTGTGAGTACGCACCACATCATACCCTCTTTTGCATTTGAAGGAGCATCTTGATTACGAAATCATCCAGTCTTTGAATCCAGAGTTCAACAAAGCAGTTGTGCGGGTAAACATCTTCAAAGAGCATCGGCAAACAATTCAGGTAAATTAGACCACAACCCCCCCCCAGTTTCCTGTTATGCACAATAGCAAGTGAAGAACACACATCTGATCTTCCTGTTCCTGTGACACAGTACATCCACCCAGGTGATGCAGTGAAGCTGGGCCAGGCTGAGCTGCTGGTCATTGACGAGGCTGCAGCCATCCCTCTTCCGTTGGTTAAGAACCTGCTGGGGCCTTATCTGGTTTTCATGGCCTCCACCATCAATGGGTCAGTAACAGAGCTGGATGACATTTATATAACCAAAATAAAAAGTGATTTAATGACCAGAGAAATAAAGGTGATCAGTAACGATAACATGTGGGACCACAAGATTTATAAACATTATCAGTTAATCTTCAAATTTTTCTGTTAATTAACCAATTCATTCATTCATTAAAATATGTGTCACCATTTTTTATTTTGTGTGATCAGTTGTCTAAAACTCATATAAGAGCATTATCAAATATTTGCACTGGAGTGGTTGCAACCAGTGAATTTTTGGCATTTTAAATGATCAATCAATTTATCAAAATCATAAATATTATTTTCCTCTATACATTGTTTAATACTCACAAGTCTAATTATTTGTATTTCTGGCCCCTGCAGGTACGAAGGCACTGGACGTTCCCTCTCCCTCAAGCTGATTCAGCAGTTGAGGCAGCAGAGTGTAGACAGTCAGCAGAGCATGTCTGCAGAGAACAGGACCACCAACACAGCGAGGCTGGCAGCAGGTAAATACTGGGTCTCACTGCTGTACTATATATGTGTGTGTGTGTTCAGTCTGTGTCACCTCATGAATCGTTTCCGTGCGCAGCTCGCTCTCTCCACGAGGTTTCTCTGCACGAGTCCATTCGCTATGCTCCAGGAGACGCTGTGGAGAAGTGGCTAAATGATCTGCTCTGTCTGGATTGTCTCAACATTCCCAGGCTCATTTCTGGCTGCCCACTTCCACAGACCTGTGACCTGTATCCTTCATGTATTGTTAAGGTCTTAAAGTGACCCCTGGTCTCGACCTGCCTTGGCCACCTGATCCACAGATGTGATGTGTGGATCAGGATCTGTGAATACCAGTACCAGGCCTAAAAATATTATTCATTTCACATTCCAGTAAGACTAAGTCACAGCTGTCAAAAAACAAGTTTTGGCATATTTCAAATACTTTTTGATTTTTGGATTTTTGTAAAGTGTTTCCCTTCTATTTTCTTGAATTTATTTTTATGACCATCCATTTGAATTAAAGCAATACTTACAAGATATATATATACACATTTGATCATATCTTAGCTGAACTGAATCTCAGATAAATCTAATAACATCATATTAGGTTTGAGTTGCTGCATATTGAATAGAGAGTTGTACACATTCCCTCAACCCGTACCTGATACTGACATAAAAAAGGAAAAGATTTTTCTGCTTTCATCCTTATCCCGCTATCTCCAGTTATTATGTGAACAGGGATACGCTGTTCTGTTACCACAAGGCATCCGAGGCGTTCCTGCAGAGGTTGATGGCTCTTTATGTGGCATCACACTACAAGGTGAGGTATTTAACTAACTCTGATTTATTCAGAGAGCGTGCTGCACCTACATGCAGTGTCATGTCATCTTTGTGGTTATTTGCTGACTCGTTGTTTCCTCTGGGTCCAGAATTCCCCCAATGACCTGCAGATGTTATCCGATGCCCCGGCCCATCACCTCTTCTGCCTCCTGCCACCTGTTCCCCCCACACAGAACTCACTACCTGAGGTCCTCGCTGTGGTGCAGGTAAGACATTTGGAAGCTGCTAGTAGCTGCCATGTGCTGCCAAGGATTTTTTTTTAATGAGCTCAGTTTCCCACCAGCTTGGGAGAACGATCTTTATGTGACAGCTTACGATCTAACCTTAACTCTGTTTCTGTCTGTTTTTATTAAAATCACACACCAGCCACATTCCTTTAGATTTTGCATATGTTATAGTGACAAAACAGATTTTGATTTGGCTCATACATGCATTTGTTTGTCTTTGGTTCCCTCAGGTGTGTCTGGAAGGAGAAATATCTCGGCAGTCCATCCTGAACAGTCTGTCCAGAGGGAAGAAAGCCTCTGGAGATCTCATTCCCTGGACTGTGTCAGAACAAGTAAATACCAGTCAAAAAGCTTTAAGGACAATCATCACGGCTCACGATTCCACAGTGCAAACTAATTAATGGTTTACTCTTTTGTAGTTCCAAGACCCAGAGTTTGGCAGCCTCTCTGGAGGCAGAGTGGTGCGAATAGCTGTCAATCCAGACTACCAGGGGGTAAGTACTTGCAAAGGCCTCAGCTGTTTATCCAGCTTGTTAAATAAAATCTGTGTAACTGAGTAACCACCCATCCAACAGATGGGTTATGGTTCCAGAGTTCTCCAACTGCTGCAGATGTACTATGAGGGCAAGTTTCCCACCATGGATGAGAGTGCACACTCAAGTCACAATGAGATCACCTCCGTCAGCAGTGAGGTAATACAATTAAAGACACAAAACTGAGAGACATTAATTGCCTCACATGAAGCGTAAACGTACCATTTAGAGACTAGACGAGGCAAATGAAACGCCACACATCAGTGATACAAACTCTGTTGTTGTCCAGGCTGTCAGTCTGCTGGAGGAGGTTATCACACCACGGAAGGAGCTCCCCCCTCTGCTGCTAAAGCTGAGTGAGAGGAGAGCAGAGAAACTGGACTATTTAGGAGTTTCCTATGGCCTTACTGCACAATTGCTCAAGTGAGGGCCTTAAATATGGAGTGGGGAGGTGGGCAGTAATATTTCTAAGATTTCTTAATCTAAAAAATAAATATATTATGCAACCCCACAGGTTCTGGAAGAAAGCGGGTTATACGCCAGTGTACTTAAGACAAACCCCCGTAAGTATTAAAAATTGGCTTATTTTAATTTTTCTGTACAGTGTGTAGTTGTCACATGCTGTAATTATTGGTGTGTGTGTGTGGTTGTATCTAGAATGACCTGACAGGAGAGCACTCTTGTGTGATGCTGAAGGAGCTGAACACAGATGAGTCCTCAGAGCAGAGCCAGTGGCTGTCTGCCTTCTGGAAAGGTGAACTTTTCCTGCACCACCACAGGAGAGAGCACTGGTTTGTTTTACACTTAATATAGTCCTCCTGAACAGGTTTTGTTTTCCACAGATTTCCGTCGGCGCTTCCTGTCCCTCCTCTCCTACCAATTCAGCAGCTTCCATCCGAGCTTGGCGCTCAGCATCCTGCAGAATAAGAAGTCCAAGGAGGAGACGAGCAGTAAGACTTTTCCACTCGTACAATGATCAGATCTCCTCAGCGTCTCATGGTCTTGGTCTGACTCATCTGCGGTCCCCCACAGCACTAACAAGTTCTGAGCTGGCGGCCCACTTTAGCCCTTACGACCTCAAACGCCTGGAGTTGTATTCGAGGAGCATGGTGGACTACCATCTCATCATGGACCTGATCCCGACTGTGGCGCGCATGTTCTTCCTCAAGCAGCTCGGTGACGTCTCCCTCTCAGCAGCGCAGTGTGTAAGTGCCCTCACTGGTTTGCAGCGGCAGTTATCGCTGTGCCGTAACCACAGTTATTTTTCTTTAGATCTTGACTGTTGACTGTCCTCTAGGCATTGCTGCTGGGTATAGGGTTGCAGCACAAGTCTGTGGATGAGCTAGAAAAGGAAATCGATCTCCCAAGCTCACAGCTCATGGGCCTCTTCAACCGTCTTATCCGTAAATTTGTGCAAGTGAGTTTGACATCAATGGGGGATATATTGAAAAATGTACTGTTACTAAAACAAAAGCAAAGACTGATATTTTCTATCATTGTCACTAATGCCATCCTAGGCCTTCATCAGTATTCAAGAAAAAGAGATTGAGGCAGAGATGGTGGCTACTAAAGATGTTACCATGGAGCCAACTGTCAGGACCCTCAATGATGATCTGGTATGTTGTCTCTCAGCATCAGTTAGTGCAGAACATTTAGTGATTGAATGAGCAGTTGGCTGGTTCAGAAGCCCTTCTGTTTTCTATAATCTTTAATAAAGTATCTTTGTGTTTGGGACTGTTGGTCAATTAAAAATGAGCAATTCAAACACAACTTTGACTTTGAGGACATTGGAATGGGTATTTTTCATTGTCTGATATTTTATAGACTAAATGTATCTTTAAAAATATCAGCTGATTATTTAATTGAAATAGTGTTTCAGACCTACACCTAAGTAGTTATTTATTTGAAAGGAACTTCAAAATAAAAAGGTTTTCTTTCATTAACAGAATGAAGCAGCTAAGGAGTTTGAGGAGCAACACAAGCAGGATATAGAAAAAGTAAAGGAAATGGATTTGGAAGAGTGAGTATGAAGTCCGGAGAGTGATCTTGGCCATCGTGTGTTTTGGCAACTTTTGAATTGGGGAAATACTCATTTAAGCTGTATTATTATTTTTTTCTGTATTTACAGGTACAGGATCCGTGGAGATGATGATGAGTGGGACCAGGTGTTGAAGAAAGCAGGGAACACAGCTATTGTCAGCATAAAGAGGTGCAGTGACATTCGCGATCTTGGCAAATGTGCAGTTTTTGGTTTTTGTTGAAACATGTTTGTAAAGACGTCTTAATCCCAACAGTCACAAGAAGAGACAGTTAGATGGAGGAAACACGACAGCAAGCAACGGGGGTCCCCAGCAGGGGAAAGTGATGAAGAAGGAAATGCAACATGGCAAATTCAAGAAGAACAAAGACAAACATGGCAAATTCGGAAAGAAGATGTGACCTTAAACAGAGCTGCATTGACAGGACAGTGAGTGGGTAAAAAGCACCCACAGCATGGGCTGTACTTTAGAGAACTTTGGATCTCTTGACTGGACTTGTTGATATTGGAGAGCATCCAAAGGACTCGATAACCAGTGATATTTTTTTCAAGTCCCTTACAATTTATTTGAATTCAGCTCAGCCATTTACATTATACAAGAAGCGGGGAAAAACACTTTTCACACCTCTGCTAAATAAGTATCATTAACTGTGACTTATTTCAGACATTTAACTATTTTTTATAGGTCCCCTTTGAGCTAGTGTTATGATATCGACTAAGGCTTGTAAAAAGTTGGGCTCCACTATGTAGATAACTGGAACACCTGAGCATGTAAATCAGTCCACTTCTTGTTGAGCTGCTGTTTAACAGTCTCTGGTGCAAAGATACAATCTATGGCCTCCTTTGAGAGCTTCCAAATGGCTTCATGACTGAGACCAAACGTGGAAGCTGCCAGCTGGTACTCCTGAGACAAGTTTGTGCAGAAGACCCCCTTATCATCAGTCTGTAATGTGACAAAAAATAAAAATCATTAATGGCAAATTAACTTTTTCCTTTACAGCCATCAAGTGTCATTTCATTTTTCACATAAATGTCCCTCTTTTTTCCTCTCCCAAAATTTCCCATCTCTCTGCAAAATCAAATACAGCTGGAATCTTTAGGACTTCAACACTTTTCACATTTGTACAACATTCTATAGTAAGGCCTTTTTTCCGCAATCGTGACATATTATAAAATGATAAAATTTTTTGGACTTATTCAATTTTTACATTTTTCAAATTTTTACAGCATATGGGTTTTCCTGTTTTCATGACAATATGAACTTTTTTGAATTTTTGACGCCTATTATGCTATGGTAAGTTTATAGTTCACCATTCTTTGATGTTTTGTTGCTTTTTTAAGGACTTTTTAAATTTTGAAATTTTTCCTATTTTTATTAAATATTAAACTATGACCTTTTTTGTATTTTAGATGCATATTATAGTGCAGAACATTTAACCCTGTAAAGCCCAAACCCTTAAATAATTAAAAGAAAATTCCAATTCTTTGAACTTGGAGCCTTTATTGACCCCTCTGAACAAACAAACAAAAAAAATTTCATTATCATTTTCCATATATGAGTTTCAATTTGTATCATATTTGGTTTTTCAGGGAAAAAATATAATCACACTGCTCATGTGGAGGGCTGAAAAACTCATGTATCAAATATGATACGTTTGGCATCATAGGGTTAAAAAACACTATTAACTTTATAAACTAAATTTACTATAATTTTTCACTTTTTTATGACATACCGCGGCGGAATGGCGTTGTTTTGCGTTTTTATGACATGCTATATTCTGACCTTTTGGGCATTTTTAACACCTGTTATCCTATGTAATGTTCATAAATCACTTTGTTGGAAAAATGCGAAAAATGTCAAAATCTTACCATTGCCTAAATGTGCCACAAAAATCAAAGTGCGGTATGGTGTTTTGTTGCGTTTATATGACACGCTATATTCTGACCTTTTTGGAACTTTTAACACCTGTTATCCTATGCAGTGTTCATAAATCACTATGATGGGATGTTTTGTGACCTTTCTTTGTATTTTCAACACATATTATATAGTTGAATGTTTATAAAATACTATTCTCTGGTATTTTGTTGCATTTTTTTTTTTAGATATTTCACATTTTTCTTATTTTTGCTCTTATAACCAGAATGTGCTATTATTGCAAATGTGCACTTACCCTGTGTTGTAATTTATTGTATTGTATTGTACAATATTTGTTTTGTACAGTATTGTATGGTATACAATTTATTCTTTTTTTATAGTTTTAGTCAACACACTCTTTCCTGCTACTGCACCACCATTTAATCATAAACTGTACCCTGTATACGTGGCATCTGACAAATACAGTTTTGAATTCTTGAAACTTTGAATGATACCTCATTTTTGTTTTTTTATTTTCGTGATATGTTGGGTGAAGATATTTTTTGCCATTGCCATTGCCATTTGCCATGCATTTGGCCAAGTAATGATGGAATTCTTTGTCTTCCTTTTTATGGTATGCATTTGCATTAAATCTTTTGCATTGTTAAGACAATATAATAAGGTGTTTCTTTCCCATTTTTATCACATATAATAAAAACACTTTTCTCATTTTTAACTCATATTATGCTATGGAGCTTTAAAGAACATTATTCTTGTAATTTTTCACATTTTTACGACATACATTAGGAAGGCGTTTTTCCTGTTTTCATAACATACCAAAATAGGACATTTTGGTGTTTTGACACGTATTAGGCTATAAAACATTAATGAAACACTATTACTGGAAGGTTCATTGCATTATAAGGACTTTTTAAATTTTGTAATTTTTCACATTTCTATGACATTCAAAGGCGTTTTACTTTGAACTTTTTTAACAACATACTAAAAAATGTCCTTATTTGCATTTACAATGCCTTTTATGCTATGGAATGTTTATATAACAGTATCCCCTGTTTGTGTTTTGAGGCATTTTTAGGATTTTTTTTAAGACATTTTTTGCATTTTTCAACATAGTATGGTATGGCGTTTTTTTTGCATTTTCATGACATACTATAATATGAACTTTTTTGCATTTCCAATGCCTTTTATCCCATGGAGTGTTTATGGGAGAGTATTCTCTGATGTTTTGAGGCATTTTTAGAAAAAAAAAAATGTTGAGCTTTTTTGCCAAAAAACGACAAAGAAAAGTATGACTTTTTTTTGCATTTTGACGACATGCTAAAATTGGTCATTTTTTGCATTTTTAACACCTTTTATCCTACTGTGTGTGTATAAAACACTATTCTATGATGTTTTGAGGCATTTTTAGAAAAAAATTTTTTTTGACCTTTTTTGTCAAAAAAACGACAAAGAAAAGTATGACTTTTTTGCATTTTGACGACATGCTAAAGTTGGTCATTTTTTGCATTTTTAACACCTTTTATCCTACTGGGTGTTAATAAAACACTATTCTATGATGTTTTGAGGCATTTTTAGGAAAAAATTTTTTTGACCTTTTTTGTCAAAAAAACGACAAAGAAAAGTATGACTTTTTTGCATTTTGACGACATGCTAAAATTGGTCATTTTTTGCATTTTTAACACCTTTTATCCTACTGGGTGTTAATAAAACACTATTCTATGATGTTTTGAGGCATTTTGAGGAAAAAATTTTTTGACCTTTTTTTGCCAAAAACGACAAAGAAAAGTATGGCTTTTTTTTGCATTTTGATGACATGCTAAAATTGGTCATTTTTTGCATTTTAACACCTTTTATCCTACTGGGTGTTTATAAAACACTATTCTATGATGTTTTGAGGCATTTTGAGAAAAAAAATTTTTTTTGACCTTTTTTTGCCAAAAACGACATGGAAAAGTATGACTTTTTTGCATTTTGACGACATGCTAAAATTGGTCATTTTTTGCATTTTTAACACCTTTTATCCTACTGGGTGTTTATAAAACACTATTCTATGATGTTTTGAGGCATTTTAGAAAAATTTTTTTTTGACCTTTTTTTGCCAAAAAAAAACATACAAAATATAAAGTATGACGTTTTTTGCATTTTGATGACATGCTAAAATTGGTCATTTTTTTGAGGTTTTAACACCTTTTATCCTATGGAGTGTTTATAAAACACTATTCTATGATGTTTTGAGGCATTTTTAGGAAAAAATTTTTTTTGACATTTTTTTTTTCAAAAACATAGTAAAAAAGTATGTTTTTTTTTGCATTTTGATGACATGCTAAAATTGGTCATTTTTTGCATTTTTAACACCTTTTATCCTACTGGGTGTTTATAAAACACTATTCTATGATGTTTTGAGGCATTTTGAGAAAATTTTTTTTTTGACCTTTTTTTGCCAAAAAACGACATGGAAAAGTATGACTTTTTTGCATTTTGACGACATGCTAAAATTGGTCATTTTTTGCATTTTTAACACCTTTTATCCTACTGGGTGTTTATAAAACACTATTCTATGATGTTTTGAGGCATTTTTAGAAAAAAAATTTTTTTGACCTTTTTTGCCAAAAAACGACAAAGAAAAGTATGACTTTTTTGCATTTTGACGACATGCTAAAATTGGTCATTTTTTGCATTTTTAACACCTTTTATCCTACTGGGTGTTTATAAAACACTATTCTATGATGTTTTGAGGCATTTTTAGAAAATTTTTTTTTTGAGCTTTTTTGCCAAAAAAACGACAAAGAAAAGTATGACTTTTTTGCATTTTGACGACATGCTAAAATTGGTCATTTTTTGCATTTTTAACACCTTTTATCCTACTGGGTGTTTATAAAACACTATTCTATGATGTTTTGAGGCATTTTTAGAAAAAAATTTTTTTTTGACCTTTTTTTGCAAAAAACGACATAGAAAAGTATGACTTTTTTGCATTTTGACGACATGCTAAAATTGGTCATTTTTTGCATTTTTAACACCTTTTATCCTATGGAGGTGTTTATAAAACACTATTCTATGATGTTTTGAGGCATTTTAGAAAAAAAATTTTTTGACCTTTTTTTGCCAAAAAACGACAAAGAAAAGTATGACTTTTTTGCATTTTGACGACATGCTAAAATTTGTCATTTTTTGCATTTTTAACACCTTTTATCCTACTGGGTGTTTATAAAACACTATTCTATGATGTTTTGAGGCATTTTTAGAAAAAAAAATTTTTTTTGACCTTTTTTGCCAAAAAACGACAAAGAAAAGTATGACTTTTTTGCATTTTGACGACATGCTAAAATTTGTCATTTTTTGCATTTTTAACACCTTTTATCCTACTGGGTGTTTATAAAACACTATTCTATGATGTTTTGAGGCATTTTGAGAAAAAATTTTTTTTTCTTTTTTTGCCAAAAAACGACAAAGAAAAGTGTGACATTTTCGCATTTTGACGACATGCTAAAATTTGTCATTTTCTGCATTTTTAACACCTTTTATCCTATGGAGTGTTTATAAAACACTATTCGATGATGTTTTGAGGCATTTTTAGAAAAAAAATGTTTTGACCTTTTTTGCCAAAAAACGACAAAGAAAAGTATATGCGTTTTTTGCATTTTCTGAGACATGCTAAAATTTGTCATTTTTTGCATTTTTAACACCTTTTATCCTACTGGAGTGTTTATAAAACACTATTCTATGATGTTTTGAGGCATTTTAGGAAAAAAATTTTTTTGATTTTTTTGCCAAAAAACGACAAAGAAAAGTATGACTTTTTTTGCATTTTGATGACATGCTAAAATTTGTCATTTTTTGAGGTTTTAACACCTTTTATCCTACTGAGTGTTTATAAAACACTATTCTATGATGTTTTGAGGCATTTTTAGAAAAAAAAATTTTTTTTTGACCTTTTTTGCCAAAAAACGACAAAGAAAAGTATGACTTTTTTGCATTTTGACGACATGCTAAAATTTGTCATTTTTTGCATTTTTAACACCTTTTATCCTACTGGGTGTTTATAAAACACTATTCTATGATGTTTTGAGGCATTTTTAGAATTTTTTTTTTTTGACCTTTTTTGCCAAAAAACGACAAAGAAAAGTATGACGTTTTTGCATTTTGATGACATGCTAAAATATGTCTTTTTTTGAGGTTTTAACACCTTTTATCCTACTGGAGGGTTTATAAAACACTATTCTATGATGTTTTGAGGCATTTTAGGAAAAAATTTTTTTTGACATTTTTTGCAAAAAACGACAAAAGAAAAAGTATGACTTTTTTTGCATTTTGATGACATGCTAAAATATGTAATTTTTTGAGGTTTTAACACCTTTTATCCTATGGAGGGTTTATAAAACACTATTCTATGATGTTTTGAGGCATTTTTAGAAAAAAAAATTTTTTTGACTTTTTTTTGCCAAAAAACGACAAAGAAAAGTATGGCTTTTTTTTGCATTTTGATGACATGCTAAAATCCATCATTTTTTGCATTTTTAACACCTTTTATCCTACTGGAGTGTTTATAAAACACTATTCTATGATGTTTTGAGGCATTTTGAGAAAAAAAAATTTTTTTGACTTTTTTTTGCATTTTACGACATGGAAAAGTATGACTTTTTTGCATTTTGACGACATGCTAAAATTTGTCATTTTTTCACTTTAACACCTTTTATCCCATTGGGTGTTTATAAAACAGTATTCTATGATGTTTTGAGGCATTTATAGAATTTTTTTTTTTTTTAGCTTTTTTGCCAAAAAACGACAAAGAAAAGTATGACTTTTTTGCATTTTGACGACATGCTAAAATTTGTCATTTTTTGCATTTTTAACACCTTTTATCCTACTGGGTGTTTATAAAACACTATTCTATGATGTTTTGAGGCATTTTCAGAAATTTTTTTTTTTTGAGCTTTTTTGCCAAAAAACGACAAAGAAAAGTATGACTTTTTTGCATTTTGACGACATGCTAAAATTGGTCATTTTTTGCAGTTTTAACACCTTTTATCCTACTGGAGTGTTTATAAAACACTATTCTATGATGTTTTGAGGCATTTTAGAAAAAATTTTTTTTTTGACCTTTTTTTGTCAAAAAACGACAAAAAGAAAAGTATGACTTTTTTGCATTTTGATGACCTGCTAAAATTGGTCATTTTTTGCATTTTAACACCTTTTATCCTACTGGGTGTTTATAAAACACTATTCTATGATGTTTTGAGGCATTTTAGAAAAATTTTTTTTTTTGACCTTTTTTTTTTGCCAAAAAACGACAAAGAAAAGTATGTATTTTTTTGCATTTTTCATGACATGCTAAAATCGGTGATTTTTTTGCATTTTTAACACCTTTTATCCTACTGAGGTGTTTATAAAACACTATTCTATGATGTTTTGAGGCATTTTTAGAAAAATAAAATTTTGACCTTTTTTGCCAAAAAACGACAAAGAAAAGTATGACATTTTTGCAATTTGACAACATGCTAAAATTTGTCATTTTCTGCATTTTTAACACCTTTTATCGTATGGAGTGTTTATAAAACACTATTCTATGATGTTTTGAGGCATTTTGAGAAAAATTTTTTTTGACCTTTTTGCAAAAAACGACAAAAGAAAAGTATGATGACTTTTTTGCATTTTGACGACATGCTAAAATTTGTCATTTTTTGAGGTTTTAACACCTTTTATCCTACTCGGTGTTTATAAAACACTATTCTATGATGTTTTGAGGCATTTTTAGAAAAAAATTTTTTTGACCTTTTTTGCCAAAAAACGACAAAGAAAAGTATGACTTTTTTGCATTTTGACGACATGCTAAAATTTGTCATTTTTTGCATTTTAACACCTTTTATCCTACTGGGTGTTTATAAAACACTATACTATGATGTTTTGAGGGATTTTTAGAAAAAAAAATTTTGACCTTTTTTGCCAAAAAACGACAAAGAAAAGTATGACTTTTTTGCATTTTGACGACATGCTAAAATTGGTCATTTTTTGCATTTTTAACACCTTTTATCCTACTGGGTGTTTATAAAACACTATTCTATGATGTTTTGAGGCATTTTCGCAAAAAGAAAATTTTGGAGTACATTTCCAATGTCTTTTATCCTATGGAATGTTTATAAAACAGTTTTCAGTGATGTTTTAGGTATTTTTGGGGAAAAAGGAGAAACTTACACAAATCACACTTGGATGTCCCAACTGGTACCAGTATTTGAAGTGATGTTTGTTGTAAGATGGCACAGTTTGTCCTTTAATATTTGATGTCAGGCATAGCTCTACAAAAAGTGGGACATGGAAACAAAGTGAAAACTCTGTACAAATCAGGAACATCCATTATTTAATGTCAGTCTTACCCAGTGGTATGTTGTTCTTTAGCACTTTGTCAACCAGCCGTTGAGATCCACCCACTTCAGGATGCAAGAAGGTGCCATGACCGATCCGGTTTGGAGGAAGATTCAACAACAAATCTGATTCCTCCAGCTGGGACGGTACCTGCAACATTTTTTTGTTCCAATGTCAACCTTGCAGATCATGTGACAGTCAAATGATGAAAATAATGTTGTGGTCATACTTCTGAGAGGTGAAGTGACAATTTCAGTCCACAGTTTTTCGCCCTTTCAAGAGCTGGAAGTAGAGATTTTCCATCTCCCACCTTAGAATGAATATTACATTAATTAACAAGCCTTGACATACTGCAACGAGCCCCCCTTGCACAACTATCCATACTGTATCTCCATATTTTGTTTGGGTATCAAATCTACACTAGAAATACTCATTCTGACTATGTAGTGCCTGTCACAAGTTGTTTAATTTTACAGATTTTTTAATTTGGTTGTTTACAATGTTTACAAAGCTGGTAATATAAAGATTTGATTTCCATTTCCTTACTTTTCTAACTATTTTTAAGAAGGGGTTTAAGGTTAAACTACATAAATCAACTAGGTTGTAATTACATGAACTACAAATGACAAATAAGTCTCCTCAATACATATCTTATATTTACATCACAAGATGTCAATTTATTATTTTGAAAAATGTTATACATTCAGCATTCCAAATGAAAAGTGTAATGCACCAGTTAAAAAGAATGCCAAATACTTTGAAGCAACTATCAGAATCTTTGTGAGTCAAGGGGGAAAAAGGAGTGCACTGGCTGAAAGAAGAATAGGTACCATTTCTATAGCTGTGTTTTGACCATTACGACACAACATAATAGTTGTAAAACTGTAATTTCTTTCACAAGTCATGAAGAATAATGAAGGGATTTTCACTTCAGTTTCTTTACTACAAGCCTCAAAGTGGTTGACTGACCGTTGGATCTCCACTCAGGTCGAGTCCCACAACCAATCCATCAGAGGAAAGCATATACTCCTCAGCCAGCTCTACTGTCTCCATGGCAACTTTTGCCCCATTCCTGCGGTCAATTGCCACCAAAAACCTTCAAGATAAATGGGCACATTTAGCATCATGTAGTAAATGTGTTGGAACATCACAGTCAAACAATATGCAATATTTTGGTGGTTTTGTCAATACTCAGTGATGGCGGAGGGAGTGTGTCAAATAGAGCCACACCTCAGATACCACAAGATGTGTTACAATGCAGGCAACGCCTACCTGACATCAATGTCCAATCCCTCATTTTTACACAGCTGGATGGCTCTGATGACAGTTTCAATATATCTCTTTCTTGTCATTCCTAGAGAAAGATTTATGGATTTTTAAGTTGCAACTAATGATTATTTTCAGTTTTGATTAATCCAGTTATTTTCTTAGTTATTCAATTGTCTATGAGACATAAGTAAAAATAAATGCTCTGTAATTTTTCACAGCTGAATTGCATCTTCAGATGTCATGTTTTGTCCAACAAAAAACAATCCCAATGGTAAATCACACAATCAAAATTTTAGGCGCTAGGGTGAATATCATTACCTGTGTTTTTCTCCTCCCTTGGTGTACTTCTGAGCTCTAGATATTTGACAGAATCAGCTGCAAACTCCCTGATTACATCTGTAGCCACCTGGAAAGAAATAATTGCCATCTGTTTCTGATATTCTGGGCAAACAATTAGATACAATAAATAGCAACACAAAAGAGGTTTTTTTTAAACTAAGCACCAGTCCTCACCATCAGGATGTCCTCTTCCGTGTCCACCAGTTGATGGATGACCTTGAAGACCTGAAAACACCTGCAGACATGCACGCCATGTTGTTTTAATGTCGTTCAACAAAGACATCCCTGTCTATTGTCGGTCTACCTATGACTGAGTGAATACAGATCATTTGCTTCATGATGAGCGAACAGAGCCGATTATCGAATTATTGGTTTGGTTGATTGTAAATGTGTTTATAAAACTCAATGAAATTACGAATCAATTGCTAGTTACACCTGTTTGAAGTCAAAACAACAAACGCTATCTCTAGTATTAAAGTTTGAATCAGTGACAGAAATTAATTCATTCATACTCATCCAATGTTCTCCGCTGGCCTTTGCCGATAGCAGTCATGCTGTGCGCAATGTTGAGGTGAGGTTTACGGCTGATGAGTTTCTCGATGGTCTGGGAGCTGACAGAGCCATTAAGGTGAGCGTGAAGCTCCTAGGGACAGTAAAATACTGACGTTACAATGTACCTATCACGAACGTAAACCTCTGTCTCACTCCGACTAAACATTAGATTAGGTTTCGTTTAATTTCTTTACTTGAACTATCTCATTACATTTTCCGACTTACCACTTTTGGCAGCTGCCGAAAGAAGACATCAGCCTCATTGTCCATCTCAAAGTACAACGCAGAATAAGTTGGATGGTGTGGAAACCTGAGCTGTCACAGAACGCTGACAAACCGCGTCTGTTTTCAGTCTGTATTTCGCCGTTGCACCCGTTGCAACAAAGAAATAAGACCCACCTCATCAAGGTTCCGCTACGTCCGCTCATAACGCTGGTTTCTTCGGTTTCTTTCACCACGATAAAGACATTTACTTAGCTTATTTATTTCATATATTCATAAATGTAAACTTAATAACATAAAACTATTTTGTTTGATCCACCAAATAACAGGTTGGGTTGTTTTTTTTAAATCATTGTTTTAATCAGCTTTCTAACGTCATCACTTGATAGCACTGTTGCCTTTTGTGTGTTTACTGACTATATTACTGACCAATAAACAATTTGTTCACCTTTTATAGATTATTAAAAAAGAACAACTTTTTGTTTGCCATGGCTGTTTTACTTCTCACCTTCTAGAAAAGGGGTGCAAGGCAACTAGGCCGAAATCCATTTATAAACAGCTCATAAACATTTATAACGACATAGTTGATGGATTTTCCTTATTTATTGATATATGACTTTTGCTGATGGCATTTTCAAAAAGGAACCCGTTCATCTTTACTAATGACTTTTTAACATTTATATCGACATACATGATGGCCTGGAGGGTCTATCTGATAAATTTATGAGTACTCAGGCAAAACCTGCCAACCAAACGCAATAAGAAACGCAAAACGTTTCTTATTAGTGGATTATAACCACTCCTTTAAGCAATAGTGAACCGTATAGATAGAGATAGATAGTACAGAAATATAAAAAGTATGTTAAGTGGTACCAATCGCAAGTACAATATTTGAGTAATATTACATCACACTTTCACACAGTGATGTAGTTTAAACTATTTACTTCTATAATATTAAATAGCAAACCCTTTAGACAACTTAAGTGTGTACAAAAATTGCAAAACAGTTTCCAAAATTATTTTTTATTGTTGAAAATGGCAGCACAGTACATTTTTTTTAACATTCTCTTTCTCTTTTTCTCATTACATATAAAATCCAGATAGTTTTTTAAGGTTTTTTTTGTCAGATTGAAAATTCTGTACATGGGAATGATGACTGTATGACTGAGCTGAATGCTGTTGTTATCAGTAGTAAAGGTGACATATGTCCTTGTGCTTTTTTTTTCTTTACATACAAATGGATCCAAAAGAAGGTATATTAAAATACATATATGACAACAAATAAAGCTGCATACTTGTTTTAACTTAGTCCTTTCAACAAAATAATTCAACATTCACCAGTTCATGGAAAAAGGTGTACCTGGCAAAACTGGAAAAAATACAGTGAATAATGAAGTATCAAAGTTGCATTGCTACTAAGTGTCTTTCCTCACTCAACAGATACCAAGGATGGATTTCAATTTAGTCAAATGATGTTCACAAGTTCATAAAATGAAATGATACCACCAAAATGACCAGGGATATCAATGGAAAGGACATACAAGATTTTAAACAAAAAATGGTCAAGAGATTGGGGTGCTGAGGCAGCACTCAACAACAGTTAATATTCATTTTTGATAACAGAGCACAGGAAGACTTGCTAGTGCGACTGAGCCAGTAACTAAGAGTCACTGCTTTTTGAACAACCTGAGGCATTATGAAACCTGTCTGCTGCCAGTTGTAATTAACAGTAAATGAAAAACATATTTATTGTGAACTTTGACAAATAATACAGTCCATGAGATTATCTTTTTTCATTTCCATTTGTGGTCCAAGTGGTCAAAATGAAGACACTGTTCACTTCTGCTCTGTCAGATCTTTCATTGTTTTCTACCCATCCCTTGGCTAATATGTTGTAGCCACTCCTTCAACATTTGAAAGCTTGGTCGAGCAGCAGGATCCAGGTTCCAGCACTGTTTCATGATGTTATACACCACTTCAGGACAGCCATCTGGACAGTCCATTTTGTATCCCTTCTCCACTCTAGGAACTACGTCTTTTAAAGCCTACAGAAAAGAGTAAACTTGTTGGTAGACAGTGTTTCACTGATGGCAGAAAATACACTTCATTCTGAAGTGTTGTTCTTCCAAATCCTGTAGTAACCAGGAATTCATTTCAAGATTTTTCATTTTTGAACCTGTTATTCATTTTAGGTTATGTGCATTACGTAAAAACATTTCTATCTTCTTTAGAACACACAAAGTATATCACCACTGTGCCAATTAGCATCATGAAAATATATTTTCAAGCATTAAGAAAAGAAAAGAGTCTAGACTGTAAACTCATTGCGTATTAATCAACTTCTCACTTAATTCATCCTTATTATTTTCCATATGCCTCACAAAAAGGTACTGATACTTACAATTCGTGGGTAAGGTACTCGGCCAAAAGAGTAAATCTCCCAAAGCAAAATACCGTAGCTCCAAACATCTGATTTGGTGGAAAATTTCTATCAATTAAGAGGAAAAACAATGTCAGAGTTTCTTTAACTGTGTGGTAAGTACACATAGCAAAAGACATTATTCTGCATGGCTAGCAGTCTTTCTGAATAACAATGTACCTTTTCTCTGAGGGCCTCTGGTGATGTCCATTTCACAGGCAGCTTAGCTGTGTCCTGAGTGGAAGAGGCCTCTTTGGTCAGACCAAAGTCGCTGACTTTTGCAATGTTGTCTTCTGACACAAGAACATTTCGGGCTGCCAAGTCTCGGTGGACAAAGTTATTCGTCTCCAGGTATGCCATGGCTTCACAGACATCTCTATAGGCACGGAAAATAAAAGTTTCATTTTAAACTCTCAATCATGGATAAATATTCCGATGATACTATAAAATATGGACAATCTTAAAAAGGTAGAGAGTATTCTTCTAAACAAACACAATTTACTTAACATTCCACATTTCTCATCTAGGCCAAATGCATTTCAAACTTTAAGAAACATTTGTGAATCTGATTTCACTTCATCTTCTCCTCTTGTTTATTTTTGCATTCCATCCTCCTATGGTTCATTTTTGAAGTATGCCTGCATGCCAGTCTAAATTAAAAACACATTAAGCAAGAGCACATCCAGTTTCCAGCCTTAGTAAGATTTTCCTAAAGTCACTGAATGTGGAACCAAATATAATGCACAAGTCATATTCTGTTTGCATGCTAAAAATGTAATGTATGTAATTACTCTGTATATTCATCAGATAAATGTTTTAATCACAATGTGCAGTACTAACTTTGTTTCAACATTCTGCTGTAATATGCACCCCACCCCATATTTGCATTTTAACCTTCTACAGAGTATCACATAACCTCCACTATTAAAGTGCATGAGCCAAATTTAAAAAAAACAAACTGCTCCACAGTGTCACTAGTGGTCAAAAACTCTATAGGCTACCTTAAGGAAGTATAATTCTAGATAGTTTAAGAGAACTAGAATAGACTAGAAATACAGACAGTGCAAAGTTTAGTAGCGCATCTCCACCAAGTACTGTTCGGCCTCTGGAACGTAAGTAGTCAACCAAACAGCCCTGAAAAAAAACAAAAAAAACAAATGTGTAACAGGTTCATAATGATGTTGACTAATGCTGACAGTCAGACAGGGAGCTACCTACCTTGGCCATGTACTCAGTAACTATAAACAGGCTCCCGTTTTCCTCCACAATCACTCCAAGCAGCTGCACCAGGTTATCGTGCCGTAGTTGCCTAAGGGAGGAGAGGAGCATGTAGACATGTTATTTTGGGGGTTATTTGCGTTTCTGGAAAAAACACAAGACAAATATCAAATGATCTTTACGTCATGACAGAAGCCTCAGCAATAAAGGCCTGTGCTGTAGCATCATTTTTTATGCACTTCACAGCTACTTTAGTCCCCCTGTAGTCTCCCACCATGACATCTGGAAAAGTCAAACAGTAACAATGTAATGTCAGTTAACAATCAGAGAAACTCCATTTATCTGAGCATAAGCTAAGAAAAAGGCACGCAATGTGGCAGGAAGAACACATCAAATGTTGAAATGTTCACAGCAGATTTTGTTACATGGCTATCAATATTGCATTAGGATAATGTATGTTTAAGGTACATACCTCATCTCTACCACATGCAAGCGATAAAATTAAATTGGGTCAATTGGACGGAGCAGTGTAATCTTAGCCAAGATTTAAATGTGAACTTGCCTCCAAACTCTCCTTTTCCAATAACCTGCTGCAGTTTCAGGTCCTTTCTGTTCATTGACCAACCACCTGTTGATCATTTAAAGAGATATCAATGTACGGCTGAGACATAACAGGGGCACATGCTTGTCATAAACAAAAAAGGCCTGAAATGAAACTTTAGCATGAATTGTACATGACTTGACAAACTGAGCCTTACTCCTGGAAAATTCATCCTGAGCAGCCACTGTCCCCTCCTCCAACTTTGGCTTGATTAGTCTGGTGCACAGGCCATCTGCATCTTTGGTGTAGTGCTAGACACAAATGAAGAATAAATCCCAACTTACGAGGAGAAACCAGGGGTGAAATGAGCATAAAGTGGAAAGTAGAGTTGTCTTAATCTTTCATTTTATGTACTTTCCTTTAGATCTTCTGTTTGGTTTATAAGTTTGTATTGTACATTCTTTACCATGTTAGCTATTGGTGTGGGTTCACTGTGACACTTATACTTGTGTTATTTTATGGAAATTTTAAGTATGCAACTGTAAAAATATTCTGATACTAAAGGACCTTCAATTAAAATACATATGACGAAAAAACACCATCAGTACAGTTTAGAAACAATAAAACTCAGCAAGCAGTGATTCACAATGACCAATAGGGGGCTGTCTGCTCAAATGAGAAAAGACAGGTTGGCCGACTGACAAGGTTTCTCTTATATAGGTCAGACTGAACTTATACCCTTTTACTCTACAGCTTGTATTGTATGCTGGTGTTCAATTGTGTTTCAAGTAAGATGCCTGATTTCTTTTTGAGGGTAGAACTCTGAACCTACGCATACTGTTCTCTACTCTTCCTCTTTGACACTTCCTGTTCATTATTTGTTCCAGGAACTGTATGTGGTCTATGAGGTAGCATAGAGAAACAGTGACTCTAAAAAAGGAATACGCACCATACGTACAGTAGACAAATGCTCTATATAGCACCAGGGTAAACACAAGAAACACCCTGACTTATTTATAAACCAATGCTTAATTTCATATCTTACCTCAACCAGCTGCATGAGGTTCTCAAAATACCCCTCTTCATCAATAGTGAGCTTGCCATTGTGGTAGATGATGCGGTAATGCTCCACCTTGCCATCGCAGCTCACACACAAAGTGTAGTCACCGGGGAAGTTGGTGCTCTCACGCACTAAGAACAGGCCTGTTTCTGGTGGGCAAAGCAACTGCTCTGCCCGATCCCGCGTTATCTTCCCATGGAACCATCTGGAAGTGGAAAAGCCCAAGAGGAATCCTCAGTACACCCAAAATAATTTAAAAAACCCCCACCAAAACCACCACTTGATCACAAAAATTAATCTCATAATAAGTTAAATTAAATGTATGTTTTTGACAGTATATAGTAGCAGATTTTTTTGTTCTGAAGAAGTTGCCCTGTTTGACAAAAATCATGTAATGGCTTGACAATAATAAATGGAAAGCATTGTCTTCCTCTTCCTACATCAGTCTGGTTTTAAACTGAACCACATCAGCTTTTAGTTTAAAATGATCTGATCAGCAGTAAAGAAGTATATACATTCATATACACAGATTTACTAAAAGCCTTTGACGCAGTAGGTCTTTTCTTATTTTTACAAAGATTATCCTTTATTGGCATTAGAATGGATGGCTCTAACTGTTTTAAGAACTATTTATCTGTCTGTAAAAGCAGAGATGACCTGCGAGTTAATAAGAATACTGCCAGGGTCCATTTTTGGCTTGTATTGCATGAGAAACTTACATTTTTCCTGTTTAACACACTTCATAATGTTATTATTTACCTTAAACGGGTGCTTAATGAAAATATATAGTGTCATCAATCAGAGGTTTAGATCACAGTACTTGGCATTATCACTGAGAGAGTCACAGGATGTACACTAAATTCATTTGCATCTAGCTCCACAAGAAGGTTACATTTAAATACCACATACAAAATCTTGTTGGAAAGCTGAGACAAAAGGTTTTTTGTATTTTTTTTCTCGCTGAAATAGAAAGAGAGTACATCTCAGATGTAGGAGGTGGTTCATTCTGTAATTTAATACATAGCATACCATAACAGCGCCTCCACTCTCATGTTGATCACTTAACTTGATTTTATTTATGAAGGTCACCTGGCATTTCTTTACTTGTCTGTTCTTTTAACATGTTTTATAGTGAGCTTGTTGCTGTATCAGAGTGAATGCTCAACTACAACTAATTATTTGTCTATGAACATGTATATGTATACTGACAATTGATGCTGGGTGGATTAGACAATGAAAAGCTCAAGTATGGCTGTCATGTCTTCTGAATGGTCATATTTTGGTTCAAACTGCCTTTATTTCTGTTTTGCTTTGTTTTTGTCACTGGTGATTAGATTAGGTGATTTGC
The DNA here is from genome assembly GCA_016785225.1 of Psettodes erumei. Taxonomy (NCBI): domain Eukaryota; kingdom Metazoa; phylum Chordata; class Actinopteri; order Pleuronectiformes; family Psettodidae; genus Psettodes; species Psettodes erumei. Next base: position 6,172,438 of record JAFBJZ010000831.1, read on the forward strand.
CTCCATGAGGTTTTGGAAGATATAACTTTGTGATCAAGTATACTATAAAAAATAAGCCTGTAATTCTTACACATACGCACATGCATGCACACAGATACCATCATATGGACAAACAAGACGATTTTTGAGACTGCTTCAGTCTGAGATAGAAAGCCAAAAACAGGAAACTGTGCAGAGTCCAAGCAAAGCTGAACTGGAAACAGACACATGTGCACTGCAATTACAACACAGCCCGACCCAACTGTGGTCTCCATTCACATAACTACAGCGTCACTGCCGCCACAAACAGGCCATCTGCCTTCAGCAGCCACACAGCCATAGGAAGAGGGCAAAGTCAAGCTATTTTAGCAATTCCTGCAGAACCCACACAAAGCTGAGGTGGCGGCAGCCTTTCAGATGGAGACAGAAAATAATACAGTCCTGTTTGCTGTGAAAGTGAAAGATTACATTGGCCATTACAACTAAAGAAAACACAATAATCTGTGTACTCTACTCACGGCATTAGACTCAGCTTGCCTCCAGACTTAACACCCTCCCTTTTCTGAACATAGTTGGCTGGGATTGTTCCCTCGCGACCTGCAGAATTTTTAGCTTGATACCAGTTTGGGTCCTAAAACACAAAATATCAGCAATGGCTAAAATGAATAAATGTTAATGTGGAGTATGTGACATAATATTCAAGTCATTCCATGTCTATTAAGGGACAATAAATGGCAAAGTCAAATTCACATATTGTATGAGAAGTAAAGAAGCAAAACTCTATCTTTATAGAAACATATAGCAGAAATGGTGCATATGAAACATTACCTTCGTGACGACAATGATAGTCAACACATCTCCTTTGTTAAAGGGCAGGTCCTGTTCTGATGTGCCTTTGAAGTTGTACCTGGCCACACACTCTGTGCCCTGCGGCCATGGAGTCTATGGGAACATGAGCAGATCACAACAAATTACCTTTTGTTTCCATATCTATGTTTTGACATGCACCACTTTACTCTCGAGGCGTATCTTACCTGGACCTCTGTCATCATGAGGTGGTTTGATCCTCTCACAGGTGAGGTTTTCTAGCTGCTACCATCAGAGCTGGTAAACAAACACACATGCAGTACCTGTGAAGAAAAAAAAATACAAACTTTCAGTTTTAAGCATGAACTACCCCGCTTTAAACGTATTTACTCAACCACAGTGTATTTTGGGGTTTGGTTGTGCAGGTGCACCTGGTAAATCATAGCAAACGAGTCAGCGAATATCAGAACACAGTAGAGTACCATATGATCAGGCAGTGTCAGTAAAAATAACTCACTCACACAGAAAGCAGAACTAACAAGTCTTTTTTAAATCACACTTTCACAACTGGGGCAGGATGTTTCCATGACGCATAACAATAGTATGTGCAATAAGACCATTTTCGAGTGAAGGCAGAAACATTGTACAACAAATATGTTGAATTAATATTTTATCTGATGAATGAAAGGAATAAACATTGATCTAATTTGTACTTTGTATTTCATATGGCACCACTGTGCATTTTAACCTTAAATGGACACAGTGGTTCTGAGCCTCAGTGACTGGGGCCCTGCATGAATCAGGATAGCTCTCCTAAATGCTGGAATGCAAACTAACCAGGCCGAGAGACGCATCAGCCCAGCATTTCTTTACGTCAATAAAGAAGTCACTGTGACAGTAACCTTAGTGATCTGAGGCAGTATTTCCATGCTCATAGCAGAGGCATTATAATGACATTAAAGCCAATGGATAAAGTCATGCTCAACCCGCTCCCCCTCCTTCTATCTTCCTGTTTCAGTTCCCATGGAGAAGTGGTGGGGCTCAGGGGTCAGGGAATATCCCGGATTTGACTGATATGTCACTTTACATGAGGTCACATCCTCCAGCGTGTCTACCATCATGCAGTTAGCTTCCTGTATGACAGCCCAGATTCAGAATGCTCAAATATTATCAAAGATGAAATAATAATCTTATATGTCCTCTACATTTTGCAGATTTGAATAAATAACCTGATTCTTCACAGCAACATGTGAGACTAAAGAATTCTATGTGGCCCGGAGAGGACTGTCGTTGCTCAGTATGATGGGGACGTGGCGGATGTCGTCCCCCATGGAGTACTGCAGCTGTCTTTCTGTGTTGAGGGCCAAAACTATCTGGACACATTTCCCACGCCAGTCAACCCAGCAAACACCACCACTTCACCACTGCACATCCTGACCCTATCATTCCATGTTCACCCTGTGCAGAAGGCCACAAGTAGAAAAATAAAAAAGAAAGAAAGAATCAACGCCAGCAGTTTTGCAAGGCTTTAAGGCTCATTGTAAAAAAAAAAATCAAACTGTTAAATTTTGGTCAGTGTCAGTTTTGTTTTCAGTCAGAAAAATGTTATGATTATGGGATGGATTGACATGAGATTTTTAACAGACATTCCTGGTGCCCGGAGGATGAATAATAAGAACTTTGATGACCCCTGACTAAAGTTGTGGACTGACCAAACGAACTCATGTCATGCTAGCTAAATAATATAATCTAATATAATCTTTGAACTACGATTTAATCTGTCTCTGAATGACTTGCAACTTGAAGCAGGAAATCATATTCACAGTGCTCTGAATATAGTAATGCAATCAGAATTTTTGATTGCAATAGAATCTGTCTGGGCAAAGTCTTTGGTGCAAGAGCAGAGTGATCTCACCAAGTGAGGAATGGACCAATGGGGCCAAGGCTCTCAGACAACGGCTCTTTTTTAATGCATGTCTTTTGGGACAGTGAATGCATCTCAGCAGCAGGCCACCAGTAGCTGATTGAATGGGACAGATCTCAGACTGTCATGGAGTCACATTGCCATTTCCAGAGAGCTCTAGATTGAGCCACAGCTTGCTCTTTTCAGGAAGCACACAAGGCTGGCATTGTGAGTCGGGCGAGTTTCTACTGACCCCTGGGCTTCTAACAACCCCTGTCTCATTGAAAAAGACCATCATCATCATCATCATCTGTCTGTCTGTCTGTCCAGTGAGTAATTTTGAAGGGAGCGATGCTTCAGTTATGCAGGTCTGGAAATACAAATTGTTCTTCTGCAAGTACAATCATATTGTTTCCCCTGTTGAAATTTGTACTGCATTACATGAACTCTACTTTAAGTATAGTTTAAGGTGTGTCAGGCCCAACAACAGGATGACACAATGACTGCAAGCACTGAATTAGTACATCCAATTGACAGATATTGTCTGCTATGGGAAAAGTTAGTTAAACACAAGTTAGGAGAGAGTCCAACAAGTAACTAATAAATAGACAAACACTTGAAAACATAATTTGAAACAAAGCTCATACACCTTTGTGAGAGTTTTTGCATTTTTTCTTATCCCTAACAATCCTATTGTTCAAACCAGACCGGTTGATCAACAATTGACTCTTATCTTATGCAAGTAATTTGTAGCCTGAACTGCAGGAATCAGTGGTAGACTGACTGCACAAAGCAAGACAGGACAGGAATGTAGAAATATCTTCTCTCTTGTTTAAATCTGCCACTCCCTTGTCGATCTGCAGACATAATCGGAGTTGAAAATGCAGATTATCCTCGGTTCTGCAAGAGCTGCTGTGATGTAGAGAAGTGGACCAGAGGTGCTGTCGCTAATAAAATAACACAGTGAACTAATCTTTTAAATTAGGCGACCTTCATAGGACGGTTACTCCAGTACTGTAACTAGGGTTCCTTGTCATATTTAAGATGCCTTTGAGTTAGCTGCAGTTTCAAAGAGATGTTCCAGTCACATTATATTTAAGGAAAAGATGTGAATACCCTTGCCATCCTGACCCTCCATCTCAGGATACTCTGCAGTTGCTTTGATTCTGCTGCCCTGTTATCATCGCTATTATAGCAGCAGGGCTGCTGAGCCAAGCAGAGCGAACAACACAAGGATATTCATCCATGTCCATTGAGGTTTCATCAAGCAGGTACCCAGTCAAAAACACAGGGTGGTGGGAAAGGAGAAACGTACATGCCAACAGTTCATCCAGCTGGGCCTGACAGCCTGCAGATGTTTTCCTCAGAGGAGGAGGAGGAAATCACCTTGCCTCTGAGACAACAGCTGGATTGTGGTGCAGCAGCACTGCTCACCGAAACAACTGTGACATCAAAGAAAGGAAGTGCGAATCTAGTGGTAGGCCCTGCAGTACAAGCCATCATTGTATGACTCTAATGGCTGACACTATGCCTATGAGGCTCATATAGAACCTGTCTATCATAAATATTTACTCAGTTATTCAGGGGAGAATCCCCTTTAATTTCACATCCAGACAATACAGAACACTTTGCATTTAAATGCTACCCAAAGTGCAGACAACACAGTGAAGGTCCTTACATGTATGACACTTTGAGAAATTGACGACTTTACCAAGCAAGGCAAAGCTGCCATGCCTTGGCAGTGGACAGTCACTTCCTTGCTGTGGTGCTTTGCACACAGTGCAGTGCAATGCTACTCTGCTGATGCAGCCACACATGACACATTACAGTAACAGCTACACTTTGCTGTGGTTTCATGAGCAGTCTTCATCTTGTTTTGCTAGCTTAATCCTTCGTCTTTACAGTTTTGTCACAGTCTTAAAGAAGAATCCTTGGTTGGAAAGCCTCTAAGACTGTGCCAGCAGCAAAACACTTCAGTCTTTTTTTCACAAAGTCCCTGACCTTTGAGGGAATTCCTGTCTCAGCTGGAGGGACAATATCCCGAAACAGATCCAATAGGTCCTTAGTTCCTCTCTCTGACAAATACTGCTTTCATTGAACTTTTGTTTTGCTCTTGCTTTCAGCAAACTGATGTTTTTACCCCAAACATTTCAATAAATGGTTTCCTGAGAATGACGGACCAAATGGGGAGAAGCAACATCAGGATGACAGGGATTAGCAAAGAATAATAATAATAACCCTCTACAAGTCACACATTACCGCCATTAACAGCGTCAAATAACTGTCAAAGATACCACGGCTCTGCGGCAGCTCTGATGCATGCTCAGCAGCTTTGGTCATCATTATCATCATCATCGTTGATCATTATCAATACTACCATCTACCGCGTTGTGACAGAGCAACGTGGAGAGCTGCATGATGCAGCTGCTGGACCCCCAGGAAGCCAAAGGAAGTGGCTGGAGTTTGAAGGGGGAGGACGTTAAAAAGGCTGTTTTAGTTTTCAAAGTGAAGCACTATGATTTGCAGTAACGGTAGAAAAGTGGGTTTAAGTAAAAGGGTCGTCGGTCAACGCCGATAAGCCTCCAGACACCAGTGCATTCTGGTAAACTCAATTTTGGTCCATCAGAGCTGTTAATCAAAACAAAAAAGCTGATGGTTTGGAAGGTTATATTTAGACATGTTTACCACCGGTTCATTGTATCTATAAGTTTTTTTCAAAATAATATTTAAAAAAAACAACTTACCAGTATGAAGGCGAAAGCGAGAGATTTAAGGGCATTCACATATGATTCAACCACTGTCCGATGTCCGTCTTCATCTGAGCGACTGCAGCCAAATTCCCATTCACCAAATAAATAACCGTAGTTGATGCTGACGCGCAAAACACACGAAGTCCTGATGAGGAAGTGAAATCTGCCTCAGGTGTCCCGAAGCTGCAGCGGTTCAAAAGCAAATCAATAAAACCAGCCACGGACTGTAACCGTTTCTGCTGTTGTGTCTCCTGTCAACATCATCTGGAGGGGGAAAGCAGCCTGGTATGAAGGAAGAATAACTTCTCTACAAACTTAGCACCGCAGTGTCGACTTCCCTCTGTGGAAGATGTACAGTGGGTCAGAAAAAAGAGATAAATCCACTGGCAAAATAACTAGAGCGATGAATTACGCACGACCCAGACTTATTTCAGTTTCCCTCAGGCTGCCTGGCTTCTTTTTCCCCGTCTGAAATATTCAAGTTTTTGCCCCACCTTGGTTTCGCACCGCACATGCGCGTTGAAGATAAACTCGTCCGGTTAGAAATAGGCTGAATCCATTTCAGTGAAGTTGGTTCAGAAGTTTGATCATTGATGAAGCAATGTTTGCAAAGAGAGAGAGAGAGAGAAAAGGCCCGACACAAAACTGTTATCTTTTTGTATTTATTTACTGCTTCAATCTGCAGATATGACACAAAGGACTGCACAGTATTTTTGCACAAGAACCTTGACAGCGAACTTCGTTCCCCACAGGAAACTGTTGTCCTGTCTCGACAAAACCTCCCACTGGCTAATGAATGCGGCTTTACTGAACTGCAAACCAGTCTCGCATGATCTGAACCTCCACTGCAGGTCGGATCATTAGAAACATTTCAACCCAATGTAATAGATCTCAGGAAGTATAACCCGCTTTAGACCGTTTTTTTTAAACTTTCAAACAGGCGTTTCCCTGTCAAAAATCTGATCGCCACATAGTTTCTGACTGTTCACATTTCGTTAAGAAATAACATAATTTATTACGGAAATGGTATTGAGTACATAAAGCTGCCATTACTGCACGATAAGGAAGAGGCACCTCAACGTGTGGTTTACATTGCCCCCTGGCGGCAAAAGACAAAAAAAACTCATCTTGCGTTCACATTCAGTAACACTGACTGGTTTCCAAGCCAGACTTGTCTCAACAGATGTGAGATCATCACATCAGGCTGGAGGAATGTTGGAGAAAGGACAAAAAAACATTTGTGGGTGACTTAACCAGCACACAGACCCTGTGCAGACTAGTGTGTGCAGAGAAAACACAACAAATATAACAAGCGCTTTTAATCCTCAAGAGATGTTAACCAGCGAATGGGTGCACGAGACACAACTAAACGCCATGTACTAAAGAGTAAGATTTGGGACCTCCCTTTAGCAAGTGTGCACTGTCTGAAACCTTCTCTAGACACTACTGCAAGATGCAAGTGCCATAAAGGTTTGTTAAGCTAACACACCTCACATGCTGGACACATATCAAATAAATGTGGTCTTAGAACAACAGAACCAGCAAAGGGTTCGTCTTTCATCATCAAAAAGATTTGGCATTAAATATGCCTCTGACCCCTCAAGGCCTCAGAAAGCAGCTCTGAACAACTCCTCTCTGAAATTACTGGAATTTTTCGATCTATGCATTAGTTTTAAGGTCAATAGCAGTAACGGTCCAATGCATAAACAGGCGTACTTCAGGTCAAACTGAAAAACAATTCTCTCATCAATTTCTCATCACAAAGACCTAATCTGATTGGTACACAGAAGATACTCAGTGCCGGATGGTGCATCTTGATCATTTTGGTGAGTTCAAGTTCTGATCAAGACAAATTACAAAAAAACAAAAACATTTGAATCTCAACCAGAGTGCTATTTTGTCAGCCAACACAACTTTCATCAACAAAATGACATTCTAACCTGAAAGGTTCAAATTCACGTGATCACGTGGTTTGAAGCTTAAAAGGACCATACCAGTGTTTTTTTAGCCCATTTTTCACAAATCACTCACATTTTACACAAAAAACTACGTGTCTTCCATGGTACAGGGTTTTAGAAATTTAGATGTATTTTGTCTAATTCTCCAGGAATCCATTGGCTTCTATTCATTGCTATACAATATGAAAATCTTTACGCATATTCCTAAAATATACTGAAGCTGTGTAAAAAACTCAAGATCAACTCTGCATTCATTCTCATTTTGATATTGCAGTGCAGACATTTGCTTGAACTGCAGTGCCACACAATAATTATACATTGGGGAGACTTCACAATCACTGTGGAGACTAGGCAACTTTACTGAGTTTGACTCTATTAATTCATTTACAGGTAGTATAGCAATGAACAGAAACTGATAACTTATATGGAACTGAAAAAATGAAAAAAAAAATAACTGTAGCGTGCATTAAAGAATGATTTGTTGAAGTATTAAATATCCATGAATTGTTGTTAAGGACCTGCAACTTTCAAAAACACTGGCATGATCCTTTAGCTGCTTGCCATCTTACCAAGACAGCAAAATTCGTCCCTCAAACCATAACTAAAGGATTTAAAATTTTGAGATTTTACATGGTGCCATCTAATCAGAGCCCTTGTCACCACAACCTTATTTACCATGGACAAACAAAACTGCTGAAATTTGGATTCTCTCCAGTAGCTGCCCCTTTCAACACTGGTTTACTATGACATCACAGAATTCCTCATATAAACAACAAATATTCCACATTTTGCTCAGATGAAATGTCTGAACTGGAGTAAATTCTATGCCACTAAAACATGGGACGTTTACTGAACATTGCAAAGTATGGAATACTGGAAGAAAAGCCATTAGCAATGGTAACGCCAACGTAACCTGGATTTCTGATGTCTCATCCAGATTAATGTACTAACACTGTATTTGCATGTGTTCTATGGTGGATGTTTATTCACAACATGGTTTTGGAATGACATTAGATTACAATGACATTCATAACCCTTCTACTTTAAGACAGAGAGTGTTCGTCTAAATTTCAAACTGAACATTGTGTGTATTATTGAATAATAGGTCTTCAAAATGTCTTGTAATATCATGTAAATACAATGGTATCCACATAATTGCTGAAGCCTTTCATTTAATGACAACTACTTTTTCAATAAAAATTTGAAAGCTCTTTCCTTCTCCATCCACTGGCATTAAGTCCTTGCAGAACCAACATACCAAACAGTTGTCCTTTAGCGTGGGGGAAAAGCCCCTTTCACGTGCTGATGAGACAGAAACTTAAGGGATAAACTGAAAAAATGGCTGACAATCTCTCTTATAAGGCCACCAAACCGAAATGGTCAAGGATAGTGAAAGATTCAATCTGTCATGTTGACCATTAGTCCCATTATGCAGAGTGCAGGGGGATGACAAATTTGCATCCAAAAGGAGAATGGTACTTGATTCCAACTTCCTGGAACACCTGGCGAGGAATACCTATGTCACACAGGTAAACTCTGCCAGCTCCCTCAGCCAGAGGAAGAGGGAGACAAAGAGAGAGGGACCATTTGGCCTCAACTGCCTGACCCTGTCCACTAACAGGAGGGTCCAAGCTAAGCACTGGCGCTCGATTCTGGTTTGCCCAGTCTGCTGCTGCTCGGTACCAAGGCTGATCCATCAGGAATATGTTCTCATGGCAATCCAGGCAGTTAATGATTAGGTCCACTGGGGTGTCTGGAAGATCTGTCGAGTTGGAGAGAAAAATCTCAAGGTGTCGTTTAACCAACAGTATAGCTAATTTTTTAAGATAAATGCACAAATCACCTAGATTGCTGCAAAAACACAAAATTCAAAAAAAGCAATAAAAGCAGGACAACAAGCCTACCTTTGATACTCGACACCGTTTTGCCCCCAGTTTTGTTGAAGAGTGTGAGCTCGCTGGTGACAGAGTCGAGCATCTTGACAAAGTTGGGCAGAAACAGGATGACCTCCACTTCGTGATTGGCCAGGTGACGACCGCAGCTGATGCCCTGAGCCCCCTGCACATGAGGGCCGCAAAGCAGAGCCACTGTGGGACGCTGGTGTAAATTTTTCGGAGTGAACCTGAAATGAACATAACAACAGTAACAAAGTTGATTTCTGGAATTTTGTGTTTTCCAAATACTAAATGCCATACACATTAAAATAATAGGGTTCAGCATTATGAAGAGCTAAAATATTCAATATCAAAACTAGTACTCAAAGAGTACTACTGAATGCTCAGAGTCTCCATAACAACAGATAACCAACATGTACGTATATTTACTCTTTTCCATTTCTTATATGTTGACCCCATTATTTGCAACAATACACACTCTGACCATGAGCACATTTAGTAACACATGGCGCTGGACATATACATTATATGCTGTTTTTGCCAAGATTTTGGTTCACCCACACACCTACCTGTTGGGACCACCAAGCAATGTAAGTGCCATCTGACTTGCACACACTCCAGTCATTTCAAGTCTTCGCTCCAGTGAGAGGCCATAACGCTCAGCGACCGACAACAGACGCTTGTGTAGTTCATAGGATATACTGGGTACAACAAGCCCAGAGTCTGTATGGGAAAAAGGACAAGTTTATGTAACACCAGATCATTTGCCCTCACTACCATTTGTTTTATTACAACATCAAACATTTACCAGTGCAGTATTCTTTGGCCCCAGCCTGCGGTACAGTAATCTGCCTGTACACAATAGGTTTGGCCTCCAGGATGTTCTCATCATGACGGTACCGAGAGGGAGTCTGCTCTTGTGGCGTACCACGTGACCTTGCACCGTTACGGCGCTCTGATATGTCGATCTCTGAGAAAACTGCTGCTTTGTCAAAAAGAGCCAAGTTTCCTTCAAAATCAAAGTCTGTGTCCAGGCCGTCATCCACACCATCCCCAAAACACTCATCATCTCTGTGCTTCATCTGACCATTCTTCACCCCATTCTTTTTCGGTGTCACTTGGTTTGCCCCACGACTACTAGATGACCCTGATGGGACAGCAAATATAATATTATTCTCTACACCAGAGCAATAGACTGTAACATTTTGTTTATTCTGATTGAGTTGTACAACATTGCACTTACAGGAGTTGTGTCTTCGACGGAATCCTTTAGGTTGGCCAAGAACGTCCAGATGACGCTCTCCGTAGCTTTTAGAGCAGTGCTGAGGAGAGTTTACCTTCTCCACAGACCTGGGGTCACCCTTTGGGACTGCAACTGGAGCAGTGCTTACCTTTGAAGGTGCAGAGGAGTTGGTCATAGCACTGCCATTTCTGATGTCTAAAATCTTTAGCTCCTTAATGTCGATGGCACTGGGAAAAAGTTGGAAAAAAATCGAGCGTAGTTGTTAATCAAATCAACATCCAACAAAAAAAAATCAGACAGTCGCGAATATAGTTGATGCTGAGCCTTACCTGAATGTGACCTCGGGAACAGGACACTTGACTCCATTATGGAAAGGTTGTCTTAAGGAAATGGTTTGGCTGGACTGGTCCACAGATGATACCTCTCCTTGATAGACTCCCAGAGTTGGCCCACAGTTAATTGACACCAAACTACCCAACCAATCCGTAGCCATGTCCTAATAATATTACAGAACAAAGGGTTTAATCTTACAACTTTCGTAACAACAAATTTGTAGTAACTACAACTTTTTTTTGTTAAATCAGTAAGTAAACTCTCTGACAGTAGGACATCAGAAATACTAACCGCTCGATGTTGATGAATAGTTATGATCACCGACTAGCGTTAGCTTCGGGCCTTTATACAACAAAATTAGACGCTAACGCGGTATTTGACAAAAGCCCTGGGGTTAAAGTGTTGTACCTTTTTGGGATTAATGCGATGCAATGTCTTCAAGAACACAGATTAATTAACTGTAACGTTAAGTGCTCAAAAAACCCCGTTGCTCTCATGAACTGTTAGCTTCTTATCCCCTTGAATGGCCAAAAGATTTTGCTGCTAACGTCCTGATAACTTCCTGTTTCCGAGAGACGGGATCTTTCAAAATAAGAGTTTAAAGTCGTCGTATGTAATCGTGAGATTACATAGCTACATACATATCTGTAATAAGTGACATCTTTGTGAATAGAACAATGTTTGTTCTATTATAAAGTAAGCTGAGTCATATGCAATACTTGGCATACTATGGCAATATGAGCATTAACTGGGAGGTGCAATATTTTTGAAAATTAGCGCTGTGCTTCTGAATAATGGTCTGACTTGCTTACGCAAAGAAACAACTTTGGAGTTAGGCAGTAGCATGCAATATTTCACACAGATCTGTCGCATATTAGCAAGTGTATAGCCATGATACTATCTGACTAACTCAACACATGCTTTCTTAACCCTTGGGTCTACAATAAAATCGTTTTAAACTACCCATCGTAAAACATAATCTCATCAAGCATTTTTTCTCTCTTTGTTCTTTAAGGCATATAATAATTGTAATCATGATCATAATAATCATTCATGACTCATTTACTGTCATGAGTAATTAATCCAAGAATGCTATGAGTCTTACTGTTTGGGAGATGTTCTTAACAACTCACGTCAACAAACCAGTCAGCAGACCCAGTGAGATTAAATGGAAACTATCCCGGAAGAGTTAGCACATGACACACCCACCCCAACTGTGTCCTGCATACACAGGTTACCATGGATACTCTGTTCAAGGGCTTAAAATGAATAGCTTGCAATTTAAGATGTGCAGGGCTTCCAAGCAGAGCAGGTGGGCATTATCAGTGGACTGGAGAGGGTTTCTGCAACAAGGTACTGTAAGAGAAAGTGTCGTTCAGTGCAGACTACAGAAATCAGTTTAAGTCATTGACCGTGATACACTTTGACCAGACATAGTCATATTTAGATATGAAGATGGGTATAAGGAGCAAATCTAGAATTAAACCAATTGTTTTTGTAGATCACAGACACATTGTAATAACCATGCAGTGTCAAAGCTTGTGATTTATCATCAAGCAAGCGTTGGAAAAATCAAGACACACGATTCAAGAATAGTCACACATCCGAGCTGCCACCTTTGTGTGAAAATCTATTCTTGTCACTTGGGCAGACGTGGGGGCAATGAGCATTGTAGCCTCTCCCGTACAAAGGGAAGCAATAGCTTGGATCTAGGAAGGTACTCCAAGATGTTTAGACACTCATGCAGAAGTTCAAGTCCATTTCCTCTCACGGACCTTGACATGTGGGACACCAAATCTCGCTTTACAGCCAAGGTAACACTCAGAAGCTTTTTTTGTTAGAACAAGTTAAGTGCAGTTTTTTAAAAATGTGTTTTTCTTTCTTAGACCTCAGCATGGACTGGTATGGCAACTGTCTCTGGTTCAGGGTTTCTGTCCAAAGTCAGCACAAGGTGAGGGGAAAATGTAATCAGTTTTAAGCAACAGGGCTCGAGCAATGTTTATTTTCAACTCAGGTTAGCTACTATACTGTATCTGTTCCAGCACCAGTGGCTTCAGACAGAATGACCCAGGTCTAAAGAAGTGGCAGTCATTGTCTCATCTGGTGCCAGAGGGAGATACAAGGTCTTTTCCCCCATCTCCAGGGGCTGAATTACAAGCTGCCCGAGGTGAAAGTAGCTTTAAACAAGCAGATGTGGTGCAATGGCTGCAGGATGCTCATGAGTATATGGACACTCAGCTGGACAGGCTAAGGACCAGAGATGCACAGCTGAGTTATAACATAACTACTGCTCAGCTACTTGACATGAAGCACAAGGTAGGTAAAACAGTATTTACACAACTGTAGAACAAATTCTTTGAACCACTATTTGCATTTTTCGTTCTTGTTCTCACCAGTAGCTTGGGTGGTTTTGTAGTTTTTCTGTTTCAAATAGGTGTTTAGCTTCCTTTTCTCCTGTACTATTTCACACAGCAGCTATCAGAAGCAATGAACACTCTCGAACAGGAAAAGGGGGCAGCTGAATTATCCTCAATGGACAAGAACCAACAACGTAGAGTGCTCCATGAAAAGTGAGTGCAGCTAAAGGCATGTGGAGGACAGTTTGAATGACTGCAGAAAAGATTGACATTCCCCATGTGAAATTCACTCACAAGGGTCCTAAAGCTGGAGAAGGACCTGCTGCAAATGATGTCTGCTGTGGGCAGAGGAGGCAATGATCAACCAACAGAAAGAACTCTAGGTTCACTCGACAGAACATTAGAAGTTAGCCAAGAAAACTTTAACAGACAGGTGCGTTATCTTTATGTAGTGTGAAAATAGATTTTAGTTGTGATTAACATATTATCCTGTGTATTCTGTTGTCACAGATTGCTTTAACATCTTGTGTGTCATTAAGGAGAGGCAGAAGGTTGACAAAGAGCTGTGCAAACTGAGAGAGGCTCTAAAAGAAGCTGAGACAAGGGCAAAAACACAAGAAGAAGAACGAAACCAGGCACTACATCAACTTCAGACTTCAACTGAGGTTGCATATATATGCGGGAAATATAAAAATCTATTCTCAAATTTTCAGGAGTCTGTTGTACTGCCATTCTCACTTCACATTTAATCTGACTGCATTTTGTTTTCCTGTTTGCTATAGACACATAAGATGTTGTCGAGTCAAATAGAGGAAATGAACCAGAGGCTCAGCCACACTTTATCAAATTACTCTGAAGTGCAAGACCAGCTGAGTGAAGCTAATAACAAAATCAGCCAATCATACCTAGTTAGTAGCCTGTCTCTGATTCAGTAATACCTTATCCAACATGACAGACATTTCAACAAGAAATGACACCTTTCTAATTTTGCTCAGGAAAAAGCCATCTTGTCAACTCAAGTGCTAAAGCTGGAGGACAATGTTAAAGAACTGAATGCCAAATTGACAGGGGCTCTGTCTGACAAAGATCACCTGATAAAGGTATCATTCTTAATCTCTTCTCTGCTTTACAACATCTGAGGCATCTAAGAACAAAATGTCTCATTTTTTGTAGTATGACTAGGGTTTTTTGCATGATACTTGTATAGGAGAAAGCATATCTGCAACAAAGGGCCCAGGTCATGGATTTTCATCTGGAGAGGAAAGAACAAGGTTCAAAGGGCTGTGAGATCCATAGTCATCTGGCTAATGTAGAGTCTCACAACAAGCAGGATCAGGAAGCTGTTCTGATGAAGGAAGAAACAAAAGCTCTAACAGAGGTTAAATGCTTTCAGTAGACAAGTTTCAGTTTTAAGTTTTCAGTTTTTTCTCTGAATTCCTCATTAAATGATCCCTGTTGTGTCTTTAACCAGGTAAATGAAAGGCTTACATGTGACTTTGAAACAATCAAGCAGAGTCTGGACATATCACAGTCTCAGCTACAAGAGCTAACAGCAGAGAGGGCCATCAACACCAAACAGATCAAAGACCTGGAGGCAGAATGCGCTGAACTGATCCGACTAAAAGAGGAACTGCTGAACAAAATCAATGAAGGGGAACTTCAGTTGAAGGAAAAGTGCTGCCTGCTCAGGTGAGATCTTAAACACTCTTCTTAAGTACATTGAAGATGTGGGAAGATTATCCTCCCTTGATTAAAACCCTAAATTATTTACCCAGGGATACAGTGGAAGTTTTGGAATCAGAAAAACAGAAGCTACAGGATCAGTGTTGGTGTTTGGAGTCTAATGTCCTTGAGAATGAAGAGAAGCTACAACTGCTGGAGGAGGAGCACCGCAAACAAGATGCAGTGAGAGTCCAAAACATTGGGGAACTAAAAGCTGTGGCCTCACATTGGACTCAGAAGTGGCAAAAGGTGGCTTTGACCCTGCAGGCCACACAAGAGGAGCTCAAGGAACTAAAGAAGAACAACTCGAGGCAGGAGGTAAGACTATCCCTTTACCACAACCTTAAACATCCCATTCAGACATATTTAAATATAAACCTGGTCTGATATGTTTTGTTTTTTTTTTGTTTATTCTCAACCTGTACCCATATATTTTTTTCATACAGTTGGAATCTGACTCGCTGCTGAGGGTTGAGCTTGAAGCATGTAAACAAGAGCTGGAGCTGGAAAGGAGCAGGAGTCAGGTGCTGCTTCACAAATATAACAGAGGTAAAGCATTCTGTGGCAATGCAAAATAGTCTCAACAAGATAACTGTGCAGAGTAAAGCAGGCACACAACTCCGAAGAACAAGTGTTATTTTCTTGTTTAAACACAAGGGGGCATTGAACTGCTGTGACCTGTATTTGCAGTTGGTGAAGCTGTGCAGACCCAGGACAAAGAGACAGTGACAGAGTGAGTGGGTTTTGATGAAATTTTCATTTTCCAAATGCACCGTCAGCAAACGCTCAAAATGAAATTCTGGGATGTATCTCCTTATTGTATACTCTATCTCTTTATCAGCTTATCACAATCCTCTTTGTTATGGGAGCCGCCGCCAGTCTCCCACAGCAGCCAAAACAAAAACAAATCCCCTCAGGTAACAAGATAACCCACCACCCACACACACACACACACACACACAAGGAAATTAATTTTCAACAGGCAATCTAAAGGGTGCAGTGTTCAGTGAAGATTACACACCATAAGTTATACATTGATGTGTATAAAATATATTGTGAAGGAAATGGCTGAAGGAAAAACTGGAAGAAAGAGAAGAAGTACTGGGGGGGAGTAAGCTTTTTGTTTACTTGTTGAATGTAACTTTCTCTTAAAATGATAGAAATGGATGATCAATTGATTGTGTAACTGGTTTTCATCCATACTGTGTTAGGGATGATACTTTTAACAGTCTAGAAAGGCTAAGAGAGATGAAAAAAACTAAGGCTCAAATGAAGGTTTCTGCTCTAGAGCTCAAGTTACAGCCACTATAACCTGCTCAAACTATGAAGCGAACACACACATCTACAGCATGTTTAGCTACCTGTGGACCAGCGCAGAGAGTTAGCCAGCATGAATCCTCTCAATCGTCTCTGTTTTTCATGGAAGCTCATAAAAAAGGCCTCTGAAGACAATCATGGTGAAGACAAAGCAGATGTCTCAACCATTGACTCACTCAGGGCCCAGCTAGAAGGTATGAGGCTACTTTTGAGCACACCTCTGAAGATATGGCATTGTATTAGTTTTCCAAGGAAAAACTTCTTCCTGCATACATTTTCAGAGAGCAGGAGGAGTGTGAACCAGCTACAACAGGAGAAAATGCTGGCAGTCCAGAAACTTCAAATGCTAAATCAGCTTTACCTGGTAACGTTCATCTAAAGAGACACTTCCAAAAATGGTTTCCCACGGTGGTGATGAATATAATAAATGCCAAATGTCTTGTCCTCAGGATAAAAATGAGAACCAATATGTTGAAGGAAGGAAGGATAAAACTGTCTGTCCTGTTAATATTGAAACAGTCCAGCAGAGGAGAAAGGTCACTGAGGAGGTATATGTATAGTCCCAACATGATTTGGTTCACTTTTTTTATAGCAATTTTTACTTATTGATATTTCCTCCATAGTTGTGTTTTAAATGACAACAAAGCTCATAATAGGATAATAATGTATCTCACAATGTTTGTAGTTAAAGAGCTTGTTCAAAGAGCGAGAAGAAAAGGAGGTGGGAAAGATTGACAATACATCAGCAGCAGCTCCAACTGGAACCTCCTCACCTCAAGACTGGACTCCCACATGTAAAAATGAAAGGGTGAGTATTGAAAAAATAAATGAATAAAGAATCCTGACAATGATGAAATGGATTACAGATTGCGGAATGAACTCAAGCTGTGTGATTACTTTCATTCAGAGTGCAGTGGACAGGTGGAGCTGGCAGCAAAGCTCAGGTTTGATGCCAGTGTTCGAGGAGGACGAGGAGGGCAGTGACCTGCCAGAAGGGGAGGAGGGAAAGCCTACAGGAGAGTCAGGAGAGCTTCATGCCGAGGATAACCTCCACAACCAGGTTAGAAGTTTTAAAATTCCATAAAGAAACAACCTTAACTGGCACTGCATGTGTCTGGCACGTCCATTTGTCCCTCAAAATTCTTAATCTCACAATCAAGAGCACTAGCTAAATTGATATAACAGCAACATAAACATCCAAACGCTGCAGCATCTGCAACAGATGCAAATTAACATTATTAAGGGTGGCACACAAGTTATATCATGAAATTAACAGAGCTGTTCCACATTCATTAATTACACACACACACACACACACACACACACACACACACACACACACACACACACACTGTGTGTGCAGACAGCATTAATCCCAGCTTCTGCTTTAATCAAAGAGCATACAGTAGGGAGGGATGTGAGCCCAGCTACATAACCACTTAAACACCATGTGAAACGCAGTTCAAATATAATCTTACACATGACCCTTTCTACTCAGCAAATAATCAGATTTGAAGCTGAGGAGAGAACTACTCGCCTGGGGCACATCTGACTCAACCATAAGAGGATGGGCAAGAGTTACAGTATGTCACTGTCTTATACTGAAGGCCTGTGACTACCACTGCCTGATAACAGAGGGAGACTTAACACCCACAAAAGACTGGATCCAAATTATTACAGATTCTGAGATATACTACAAATTAATAAATGAAGGTTTTACATTTCAGATTTCATGAAAACATTTTGATTATCTTGGAAAAATACAGTTTCTTAAAAAAAGAGGGAATTTAATACATTTTAACACTCTTTTGATCAATTCTGGCTGCTATAAAGATAGGTATGACATTGAAGCAGTGTAACATAATTTAACAAAATATACATTTTTGGAGCATTCAGCAGCAACAGCAGTAAAAAGATCTGAAAACCACTCTCTCCTCTGCTAGATGTCAGCTGTGAGTGCAGAGATCAGCAATCTGAAGGCAAGAAATGAGAATCTGCTGCAAGGTGAAAATGTGCATGAGTCAGTACAATCAGTAGTGTAGATGTGTGAGCTGTATCAGGCTCCTGTTTATAGTTTGAACCCTTGAGAGGTGCTACAGAATTCATTCTTTTTCTCAAGCAGGGGCATATCCAGACATGGCCATCACTAAATGGACTAACAAATATGGAGCATGTTATCTAATAAAACTGATTTTGTCAATAATGATAATATTTACCAGTGGATAGGTCCCTGCTTTGAATTAATTTGCTTCCTTTATCTACCTTCACTTTCTATCTTCTGCATGTGTTGAGTACTTGTTAGACTGTCATAAGTATATTTATGTTACCCTTTTTTGCTTTGATTTCAGCCATAAGGATCAAGCGTCCAACCCAGGACCTTCACAGTGCCACAGAAAAACCATCAGACACAGCGCACTGTTCCGATGAGTGCGACCTGCAGAGGAGGACACCTTCCCCCTATCCTGATGGAGTGTTCCTGGCTGAGCTTGTCAATATCTGTAGCCCTGATGAAGATGAAGAGGAGGGAAAGGACAAATGATGTTTTTCATATAGATTCACAGTGGGCAATACTTGCTATATACAAGTCCATACATAGACAGGTCATTACAGGGTGCTGGACCAGCAAGCTTAGTCCCTTTTAGCTCATATTTTATGCCTTTTTGTAAAGGAAACATAACCTCTACAGTTTAATAACAATGATTAGATCGCTGATAAGATCATATTTGCAAGATGCTTTTTAACAACACATAAAATGATTGTGATTTTGTTTTTCTAGCCCAGTCTATCAGAAAGCTGCCCTGAGTGATGAAAAACAGCAAAGCAGCATTAATAAAAGCTACAAGGTTACCTCAAGCCAAAAGGGTGTTTTATTTATGACTTGTGTTTCCTTGCATCATTTTCATGTTCAGAAAATCTTACAGCCAGCAAAATATTTGAAATAGGTCTACTAGGAACAACTGTCAAATTGCAGCTATACACAAGAGTATATATATTTGTAGATGTTACATGTTACCTACACATCAAATAAATGACAAAGTGTATTTTAGTCACAGGGACTGACCACTAGAATATCTCAGATATAGTCCATATTTCTACATTCAGTTCTAACTTGTAAGTTCTTTATGTTTTCCCTTGTTTATTGATAGTGCAGTCTATTTTAGGTAATATTTTTACATTATTCTATTATAAGCCTACACACCCTGTTGTTACATTGTGTCATTGCACATGTCTGGACACTGAAATAAGGCCATGTTCAAATGCTTGGTATTCAGAAAGCACACTTAATGTCAAAGCTTGATTTAGATTTCCCAGTGTTTGCACAGTGTGTTGGGGCCACTGGTCACAAAACAGTTTCTTTAAGCACGTGTGTCAGAGCTCTATCGTGGTTGTGGTTGGTTCTGGTTGAATGCTGTGCCAGCGTGCCTGCTCGACCTGCAAGCTGCACATGTCCCTCCAGTGAGCACGGCCTGCATCTGCAGCTTCTGCACCGACGAGGACTCGACCAAGAACTTTATCTCTTGAATGGATGTGATTCTTTCACATAAGAGAGGATCACAATATAAAATTCATAGGGTAGTTACAATACATTGAATGCTGTTATTCACATAGTACATTTTATTCTATAATTGTGAACTCCCAATATAAACTTTACCTGCATGATTATGAACTCGAGCATGAGGGGTAGTTGAGTGATGTCTCCTGGAGGAAGGTCAAATAGAAATGAAGTATTCCACACAGTACAGGACCCACCTTTAGTTTCTCTGCTGCTGAACATGTTTCCCTCGTGAAGTAGATTGATCACCACCTGGTATTCTATACACAGAAAGTGTGAAAAATAAGAATTGTAGAATAAAAATTAAACACAACTTCTGAAGATTCAAGAGAATCAGATAAGAAATTACTTTCTCACTATTTACACTCTTTACACATTCACACAAACAATAAAATAACAATATCTGACCATATGACAGGTGTAAAATTCAGATTCAGATTTTTGCTGTTTTAATGGCTGCCAACCCTGAAGTCACAGACTAGCACATATCTTTAATTCATTTGTGTGTTCACGTTAGTTTACCTTGTAACCTTAGTATTTAGATCTAAAACACACTAATCAACAGGTGAGAACGTTAAAAAAATCACAAGAAAATTTCTATATTCAAGCTGTCCAGTTAAACTGGATGAAAATTACAAAATTGTCCTATAAGTACTGTATTGGTTAGGGTTAAGCAAAATACAGAACTACAATGCATATTATAAATACTTTTTCTCTGTCTTAGCCATAGTAATATGGTCGTGTCTACTCTCTGTTGTATAAATGTTCATGAACAATACTTTTAGAGTCTGATGTCAAACTAAAAGAGCTTATCTAATGTGACATACTGCACATGAAACAGATATTATAAAATCTAATGGCTCTCCATACATGATGCGCTTGTCCACAGTAAAAATAAGGCTTTTGGCTAATGCAAACAAAGATTAGATCTGTCAGATCAGAGATCCAGAGGAGATTGAAACATTTTCCAGAGGATTGTGAATAGTGAAGGATTAAACCACAATGTCATTAAAAAAAAGGGATGATCTCCTGCTGCATTCGGGTCCTGTAAGACATCATTTAATCCCCTAAACATTAAAAGCAAACATAGGGAATTACTTTACCTCTGCCCCTGAAAGGCAAAAGTTTTTTTCTGTCTGTGCATGCTTACATAATGCTTCTGTGCATGATGTCCTGGGATCTCTGAGTCAAATACACATTTTTGTAAAATGCAAGTGAAAACAAAGGCTAGATTTACCTGGTGGTGCCGATGTGTGAATGAGTTTGTCTAGGTTATCTGCTCTGAGGACCGTGGTTTTGATCTGGTGTGCTAGAGTCTGATACTGAAGCAAAATGAAGATTTGAGGAGGACAGCTAAGCCCCTTACACATCGGTGCATCCTGGGGGATCACACTCTGCAGTCAGGGGGCAAAAGTTCAAAGAGCAGAGAGGGAACGTCGGTCAGGAGGAAATGCAGCATGGTGCCTTTGTTTTGTAGCACACTAAAACCACAAAAAAGTACCTGAGAAAAAAACTCCACTGACAACAGACATCAACCTCACTTGTCCACTACACAGCAAACCAAAAAAAGAACAATGTAAACAAAAACTAAAACAAAGGTTGCCTCCACTTCTTCCCACTGTTACTTGTTTAAGTACGTTACTTCAACTGGTAACCTCCTGGCAAAGTTGGATTACTAACTGGCACAGCAAGCCTCTACATTATAATGCCTGAACACATAGACGCCCCAAAACCCCCAGACTCACTGTATGCTTCTGTATAGAACTTAAATGTGTATTCAAGCTCTAAGTGGTAAAAGGGGTGCCCAACAACAGATTCTGACCATTCCACTATCTTAAATATAAAGTGTTCACAGAAATGAATTGAATACATGACTACCTTTTTTAATTTCCACTTGTTTGGGTTAAGTTCTTTCGTGAAGTGAAATGGATATTCTCCTCTCCAGTTTATTCCTCCACAATCAGCCTCCAGTTCACCCAGCGCCACAGTGCTTCTCAGGCTGTGTGGTTCCCGAGCGTATACAGCTGCTCTCAGAGTGCACTTTTGGAGATCCTTCACAGAGCTCACCTTCAAAAGCAGCACCAGGCTTGGGGGCTCAGGGCTGAGTCCGCTCTGGACAGAGGCCTGGATGGGACAGGGATACAGAGGCGGAAGGCTGCCCAGCACAGACACGTCCTCCAGTCTGTGAGGTGTCTCACTAAGGCTGAGGACAGTGACTGCCAGGGTTTGCTGCTCTGGAGAGAAGGCCATAGTGAAATGGAGGCATGGTTTTGAGGATATTGGCTGTATGCAACTGGCACTGGAGCCATAGCTCAGTGGAGCTAGTGGGATTGGTTCTTCAGGCATAGAAGGAGAGACAGCACTGGGACTGGTGAGCCTGCTGTGTTCACTGTAAGATATACTATCCCCACTGACGGTGCACCGCCTTTGCAGAGCCTTGCATGTTTTAGACAACAGTCCCAGTTTGGGAAATGATGGCAGGGAAGCATGGCTGGGATCTATGGGTTTATATAGGGGTGACATTAGCTGTGGTGTGCTGAGACGGCGCAAGGAAAAATAAGACTTTGGCTGCTCCTTCTGTTCAGAGGCAGCTTCAGCTTGATTAGAAAATGGCAGAGTGGTACATTCACCCTCAGAGGGGGCAGGGCTTGTGAATGTGGAGGGATATTCCAGCATATCTCCATCCAGCTCTTCATATTGCTGCCTGGATGGTGTTGTTGCTGCTGAAGGAGGTGGATTCTGGGAAAACCTCACAGGGCCCGCAGGAGCTGGCGCTGACATTACAGGATCTTTGTCTTTCACTGGACAAATCTGACTTTTCCTCCAGCACAGGATACATCCCAGGATCAAAGAGAGACAAAAGATGATCAGTCCAACTAAAAGAAGAAATTGGAGGTGAACTGCAGACATAAGAGAGAATAAGAGAGAATTTACCTTCATGGAACTACTGGATTACAGTACATGAACTATTTCACCACATTTGCCTGAAAGCAGAGACCCTATGCTTCATTTTTAAGTAAAGTTAAATAATTGGCTTTTACCTTTTCAAGTCTGTCTGGAAAAAATATTCACATGCCAATATGTACATTAAAAAACAATTGGTTGCCATGTTCATTCCTTCTGTCCATACTGGCCATGGCAAAACCCCTTCCTAATGTGATTCTAACGGAAGGGATGGGGGACAGTCCACAGTCCTTGGTCTCTGTAAAACTTCACCATAGCAGAAGGCTTCAGTTTGACTTAGTCATATGAAGTAATCATAAGAAACAACATATTCACTTGATATGTCAGACTAATGATGCCTCATGTTAGATTTGGCTCCTTGAATTTTTTGCAAAGAACAAGGACTGTAGATTTTGTCCCCTGTCATTTACACTGGACTCGTGTTAGGAAGAGATCTCTGACTATAATTATGGGCAGGAAGAATTTTTACAGTGACCAATAATTATACTAATATTGTTTTAAATTTTAAAAAAATCCTTTAAGACCATACCTTCTAGTTGTTTGGTAAAGAGAACCTGCACCAGAAGCCAGAAGAAGAGTATGACCATGATACCCTCGATCATTCCCTTACAGCAGAAGAGCAGCACAGACTGCCAGAGAGGCTGACCTGGGTACTCCTCATCATGGTAGGGCATGGTGACAAAAGTGAGCTGAGAGTTTGGAGAGTGCTTTCCTGAAGAAATGTCCACAAAAGCACAGAGGTCCCAGTAAAAAGGATAATTTGCTTGACTGATGAAAAAAGATTGTGGCTTTCAGCCTTGGAGTTATCTCTCCACGTGTTTCTGCTTCAGAGGATCAATCAAAGCCATTGTTTTGGAATGCCAAGATGAGAAAGGCACAAACCACCTTACTCACATTAAAACTCCTTGAAAATTTACAATCAAAAGTTTCCTGCACTTAATATGACATCCCCAGGTCCCATACATAGATCATTTAGGATGGACCTCCTCCTACAAGTTATATTCAAGCAGTGTTGTAAGTCTATTTCCCTGTTCAAAGCTGGAAAGTCATCATGCTTTCCTTACTATCAACATAGAATGCATTCCAGTCTTCATCCCAGGACAGTGATCCCCTCGTCTGATGAGTGACTTGACCAGTATTATTACTCCCTGGTGGGCGGAGACCGTGGGCGGAGATATCCATCCCATAATACCGCTCACTTGTGCTTGTAGCATCTTTCTTACACTATTACAGATGCCAATCCAGCAGTGTAACTGTAGAATAACTATCCCAGCAGTAAATCCTGCAACCCATCCCCCGCCCTCATTCTCATGCCCATGAGCTCTTATATCCATTAGTATAGCCTCTTTCATAGTTCTGCTGCACATCAGACTTCAGGAATTAACTCTTCAACTAAACTCTTTCTGCAATCCCTATTCCACACACACAATGTGAATGCTTCAGTTTGGTAAACTTAACAAGATGTGAAACTTCCATATGGTTTGTCACCGAAGTGGCAGTTACACACAAAACTTAATTGACAATACAACCCATGGCAGGAATTGCTTAAAAAGTGAAACTCTTATTTGTTCATTGGCTCAGGTTCATTGGTTAATGGTACTGGCAAGAGATGTTTAAGTGATGATCATCAAAAAATACTGAATAATGTGCATGTTTGTGGATGCATGATATGCTCTGAATTTGAAATGGTGTGTGTGCATCTTGTATAGTGGAGGAAATGCTACCCCCAGCTGGCCGCCCATTTCAGTATGTACTCTTCTCATTTTAGTGTCTGAGGAAAAAGCTCCTACTTCTTATACAATTCCAGTTTGCATGCTGCATCAGGTTGAAAATGGAGGAGAAAACTACGGCAAGCCAATGCACAAAGGACAGTCCTTCATAAGTTACCTCTTTTTCTGTGCTTCCATCACTTGTCTGTTTGTATTATTGGACCTGAAAAAAAATTACAGATTCCAAACATAACAGTAAGTAGAAGTGGCAACACTCATGGAATCGATCAATTACTCATTTGTGAATTATGGAAGGTTATTATTTAGGATTAGTACATGTGACAAAATATTAATACGAATAACAGCTGAGTTGCTGATGAAGTCTGTGACATGCAGTTAAAAGTTAAAAAAACAGCTAGTAAGTGAATCTAATTTTTTTTGTTCCACATGCTTCAAAATGTTTTCTTACTTATTAATCATTTGTTCAAGATGAAAACCAACATAAGACAAGTTTTTAAACTAAATCCCTATTGTACACAGTAAAAAATGCAATGCAGTAACTATTTAGAAGCAATATGATCTTTTGAAATATCTTCATAAATGCAAAAGATCACAAAAAGAAAACAGTCTTTCTATACCACACAAGATTGCTTTATTCCTCATAGCCACATGTTCAAGAAATGCTAATGAAAGACCAAAACAAACCTCGATTTTTTTCAGTTGCCAAGTTCACAGTGACATTTGTCTGCAATGATATGTCTACTTGATTGTCCACATACAGTATATTTCAGCAGATGGCTAAACTAACACATGCTGCATTAAGTATTGCATATCTCTCTAGAAGAGTGAGGTAGCACTGTTTCAGTGTTAACTTGTCAAAAGGTGGAGGTCATTAACAATACATTCTCTGCATTTTTACAAATACAACACAGTAATATATTATGAGATAGAGGTTAACAGTGACGAGTCCAAAGGACATTCCTGAGTCCAGACTACATTCCCAAGAAACACACCAACGTGGGAAGTCAAATGAGGTAAATGTTGCATCATCACTTTCTGACATATAGCTCCCAACCAAAACCTTGTCTCTCAAATTTTGCCTTTGAATCACTTAGTTTTGCACTTTTCAGGCACCAAATGATTAAATAAAAAAAAAACCTAAAATCAAAATAAGAAAAAAACGTGGTACAAAACATAAAAAAAATCCAGCCAAGTTTGATTTGATTATTCAGGGGACACAAACTCTGAAAACTCATGATGTCCATAATATCCAATAAACTATAAGCATTCACTGCAATTAAACCAAATTTTACCAATAGGAACAACAATGGCATCAGCAAAACTTTTACACACAGGAGCTATGACACTGAGCTACGACTTTTTGGTCTTTGTACCTGCACTTTGGCCACCACATTGTTCTTCTGATGAATATGGATATAAGGCAGCCACAGAACTGTATGATTATTAGCTATAAATGTAGTTGACACCCAAAAAAGATTGGCATTGGTTCTCATTGTGCTGTTTTCCGCTCTAAAGACACTACTTGCAAATCTTGTAAAGCTTTTTATGCACAAATGCCACTACATTTAAAAAAGCTTCTTACAGGCACTAAGGTAAACAGTGATCTGAATCTACATCATAATCAGTTCGGAAGGTTTTGAGCTCAACAATCATTGTCCCCTTGACAAGAATCATTTAAAGCACATTATGCTCTCAAAATGATCGTAAAATAATGCTTGAAAAAAACTGAATTGTTCCACATGTTGCCGCTGATTTTCGAGTTCATACTCTTCTTGTCTGACAAGAGATGAATACTGTGTAATCATATTTCTCAGAGCATATTAAAAAGCCAGTGAGCTTTAATTTGGTCCCTTTGAGGAGTCGGAAGATGAAGATGTGGGACTGTGTGATGAGGAGAGGGCACTGAAACCACTTGTTCCTGCCACAGTTACAGCCTGAGATGCCACAGGAGCAGCTGGTTTCTGGGCAAACAGTGTTCCTACAGTGCAGAGGAGAAAGAATTAGCATTAAAAACATCCTTTGTATGACTAACTTGCTATATTTGCAAAAAAGGAATTAGGGATATTCAAGTGTAGAAATGTGTACATTATACAGGCCCTTGTGTCCTAATGCTACATATAAATCTACAGTCAGCAAGGGATTAATTAATAAAAAAACAAATAAACTGAAAATAGCTAACGTAGTTCTCTCTGACAGTAACAAAATCCAACTACCAGCACAGCTAAAGCTCATTATAATCACAATGTGTTGTTTTTACACTTTGGTTTTTGTGCTGATTAAATAAACAGGATCTAATGTGATAATTAGTGAGCTTTAGAGGTACTGGTAGAGAAACCTGGCACTACCTCTTCTGTTTCCCTTTTCCAGAGCCAGAGTGGAGGTTTTCCCATTTCTTTATGCTAAGCTAAACAAACAACTTGCTGGCTGTGCATACTTTAGTAACACACAGTCTAACAGATTTGTTTTCATACAAGATACAGCACATAAAACGGACTAAAAACATAATACACACACATTTCATTTCAACAAATTTCTTTGTTTGGAAATTTAAAGAAAGTGAAAACATAGGAAGGCACAACCAAGTTCCCCTTTAAAGTTAAGGGCTTACCTGAGTAAATAGTACCATTGACCTCCACAGATACACTGATACTTTCTGTTCCATTAGTAGAGATACTCAGAGACAAATCCTGTTTGTTCTCTGTGGGAGAACAACAAAAACTACAATTAATTGACTTTCCTACATTACAGTTTAGTGATAATATGGTCGATAAAGTCAAAATAGCTTACCATGTCCATTGTTGAGCTTGAGGTTCATTGGGTTGAAGTGTGAGGCCATGGCCAGGAGGTTCTGCTGGAGGGCCTGTTGCATGAAGCGCTGCTGCTCCTCTGCCAGCTGCATCATTTTCTTCTCAGGTGCATCAGCTGTGGTTCCCCCTGCTCCTCGCTCCAACCTCTCTCTGATATGCTCTAAAGTGGCAGCTTGTGCCAGTTTCTGTTGCTGCTGCCCCAGAGCCAGAGCCATTGGCAGTCGGCTGGGCAATAGAGGATTGGAAGTTTCATCTGATTGGGAAAAAATTACAAGAGAAAATAATTTTAATGTCATGGCAATTTCCCATTAGAAAAAACAATTGCACTTCATAATATACCTGGAAGATGTCCTATCTTCCTATGTAACCTTCATTAGTACTGAAACAAGTATCCATGCCATTATTGATCTGCTAAATGTGTAGGGTGATTTAAACCTCTAGGGATCAGGTTATCCAACCTCCCTTTAGTTTACCACAAGGCAGCCACAGCAATGCAATCAGGGAAATACTTTATTTATGATTCAGTATGATGAGGAAAGCACTTAAATAGCAGAACAGTTTAAAATAGATAAAATCCACTTCAATAGCACATCTCTAATGTCTTGGTAAAAAGCAATAAGAAAACAGACCTGATAACATTAAAACGTACAAATTAAACAGCAAAGTTATGTCATACCTGTGTTTCTCTTTAAATTCGGACTAGCCGATGTATTCAGGCTGTTGTGTGCAGTCGGGGTGGTCTGCATCGTGGGAGAAGAGAGGAGGGCATGTGGAGCAGAGCTCGGAGAGGGAGAGTAGCGGTACAGGCTGGTGGTGTAGCTGGGACGTCGACCCTCGCGGCGGTTACTGTCGATGGCAGCCTGCAACTCACCGGGAGAGCTCAACCCCTTCTTTTCACACTCAAATGGGTACAGGTACTTCATATACCTACGGGAAAAGGAAAAGTTTCTGTGTTAAAGACTTAAACACTTAATGGATCATTTCTGGACTAGATTTACAAACTTTCTGTTCTTAATATTTTAGAATTTTTTTCTGAACAAATCTGTTGGGTTTAAATTGGATCAATGAATGTGTATAAATGACTATTGTGACCTTTAAATTTAAATAATTAAATATATTCATTAGTGTTATGGTGATAGGTCATTATTTTGATATTACATATCTGACAGAAAATTAACCAGCAATGTGACAGATTATAAAACCTTTCCTCAAAATGTCTTTTGACTAAAAGATGAAAATATACTACAACTATTAATCCAGTAACATGCTGGATGCTGTAATTCATTACTTCATTAAGGTACTTTTAACCCATTAGAAAAACTTTTATTTTATATATTTACAAGTTATGAAATGTCCAGACCAATTAATCCATTATCTTCTTTTGTCCCTCTAATTATCTGTCAAAGCAGCAAGGAGTCTGAGGGACACCTACTGGGTGCGGAGGGTGAAGGCTGCACTGGTGATGGATGTAGGGAGGTTGAGTCCTTTGGTGATTTCCCTCCAGATCTTCTTGTTAATAACTTCCACCAGACCTCCCTTCTCTGTCACAAGTTTATAAAGCCTATATAGGTCCAGCACCTGCTTCGCCATGATGGGGATGCGGTTCACTGGGGTTCCTGAGAAAATGGTAGAATATGCACAAGTGTAGAGAGGTTGTTTGATTTGTAGACCTGTGAGTGGGCATGAGGGGGAAGTAGAAGACATATTCTAATCTTCCCACTTGAGGGCCTGAGGTTAATGTTAGGTAATATGCTTCAGCACGTCTAATCTGTGTGGGTAGACTAGTGTAATGAAGCTTATTTCAGATGGATGGGGGTGGGGATAATTCCACAACAGCAGCTTTGTTGCTGTATTGATTTGAGAGTTGGGGGAGGGGTGATTTTAGAGCCAGCAGTGTCTGTCAATCACCAGGTTGACAGCTAACATTTCCAATCCCAGTTTAGAGAAAAGCCAATTAATGTAGAAGACTAAAATACAGTTGTAGAAATAAGATTACTTTGTGATTAAGATGAACACATGCCACAGAAACACACACATTCACCATGTCCATGACCTTTGCCCCCATGAGTAAAGATTTCAGTTCAAGACAGTTTACTGTTTACTTTGGTTTGGCTGGGATTTGTTTACATGTTAGAAAGAGCTCAACCAAATGCTAAACTTGGCAACACTAAACAACTATACGTGGCTAACTAATTGTATTGAAAAGTATATTTTGTAAAAGACAGCTAAATATATTTCTCTGATGATAAAAAAGGAGATTTGCAGAACACAGTAGGATACAGAACTTTTCATAGTTAAATGTGGTTTATATTAGAAAATGTCATATTTTTACACTGTATCTAATTAATAAATCAAGTGGATAATTTATTTTTATAATTTTATCTTCTTATTACTGGTCATGACTTATAATGACTGTCATGACTGCAGGACTGATCGCTTAACATGTATAGCGTGAAATAAGCTTGCATGTCCTTATAGACCAAAAAAATGTTGTCTGTCTTTTCAGAAAAATAATAATACAGTTTGTGCCCCTTGTTATATCATTTAACATTATGAACAAATGCAGCCTGTTTTGTGAAGTCAGTTTTAATATAATTATGTGGCTTTTAATATTTTAATGTTTGTCTTCTACGCATCTGCATTTATTTTGTTATTGCAATGCAGGTAGAATTCAGTTACATGCTGCTAAAGAATTAAGTGACACCACTGGTTTGGTGGAGTCCACAAAGACACGGAGTTCTTTTTTTTTACCTCGTTTCTGCATAAAGACAAAGAGTTCATCAAGAAACTCCTTCCGTTGTGGGTCATTATCCAGTTCGTAAAGCTGTAAATAAAAAATAAATAAATCCATGAATAAATAAAACATCAGCGACAAGGTAGTCACCTGTTACTGGTGATTATTTCAGGTATTTCTTGTGTGTACATCAATTAATCTACTGACCTTGGCAAAGTCCCTGGATGGTTCTCCTCTCACTTTTCCTCCATCATTCTCTTCAGTCCAGATGGCATTTCCTCTCTGTCAATACACCAACAAAGACAAACATCAGTCAGTGGTCTGTCCAACAGATTGATACTAGAAGTTATTTTCCACTTCTTACTTACTTACTTTTGACCAAAAATTAATGTTGGGTACTGTGTGGTGTTACTTTATATATGAAAAACGGTCTCAGAACAGGAGTATTAAATTGAATAAACAACTCTGAGGTTGCATCCTCCATGAGATACCATTTCTATTTAAAGCTTCTCTTTACATTTGTTGCATTTCCTCAAGGACTCTGGACTTTGTGCATCTCACCTCCTGCATTTCCGCTAGCACTGAAATCACTAGCACAGTGTCCTGCAGTAACCAGCTGGCCACAGTAAAAAGGAGATTAATGAAAGGCCCCTTGCTCATTGGGTAGTAATTTACATGTTATTCCTCCATCACCTCCCCCTTAACATGACAGTTAAAGGTTAAAAATGTGAGTGGAGGGCAGTGTGTGTGCAACTGTGCGGAAAAGCCTGCTGAGAGGTTATTGTCCTGCTTACGCACACCGAGGGCTGCATGATGGTGCAAGTTTGAAAATCAAACATGATTGGTCTTCAGAGTGGTCTGTCAGTACAATTACATTAAATGGATGATGTGCTTTTCTATTATCCATCCCACTTGTATTTAAAACTTACATTACGATTAATTCATTTTAGGTCTACAGTTGATCAGGATGCAGCTCCTGAATTATTTACTTCCTTCTTAGCTATAACCGTTACTGGTTTGCTTTCTGTAGGTGTATGAAGGGCATCGCTTACGTGTTTTTCAGTTCATGCTCATGTTTTAAGAGAACATGTTTTATATAAAAACAAGCATGTGTACTTTAGACAACAGAACATGTTTTAGTTTGACTAGTTCTAGTCATGCCTGTGGCTAATCAAAATAAAGGACTGTTTTTCTCTTTCTTTGTTTTCCCTCATAATGATTTCACTTGACATTTGCATTTGAATGTATAATTTTGTCAACACTTGATCACATTCACTTGGCATGGCATCTTGATAATGATCAAATTTCACCTGTAAAATCCAATCCAATAATCTGTTATCTTCCAGTCTAGCTGTAACTCTCCTCATGTTTATAGTAAAAACACAAATCAAACTGCAACTGGTGACACATAATCATGATATGGTGTAAAGCGGTTCCCAACCTTTTTTGTCAGATGTGTTCTCACTGGACATTACTTAAAACTAACAACTGAAAAAAATGGATATTGGATATTATTTATCAAGTCAGTTTAGTCCAGGTTCCATGTGTGCTCCACGAGCTTTTAGGGGCAGAGGCTGATCATATTAAATATGTATCTGTTACTTTTAGCTTACATTATCTATTTCAGCCGTTTACCATATTTGAACTATTTATCCTTTGACTTTAGTAAATCACTTATCACCTTTAGCTATTTCAGTCCTTTTTTCATCAGCTACTGTATTTTAACCATTTAGCCCTTTATAGCTATTTTAAACACTTATCCATTACTGTTAGCTATTTTAACTATTCCTTACTTCTTCTAGCTAATCATATTTGAATAATTGATTTATTATTTTTAGCTGACTGTTTCAACCTCTCTGCTCACGTGCTAACCTTCACACACAAAAGTTTCCAAAGATCTTTCCATGTAGCTCTAACTAGAAAGTCAACGCTTCACACACAAAAACTGTGTGCCTGTGGTGGCAGAGCTGTTGACACATTTTGTAGCTTCAGTTTAACAATTTCTAATAAAGGACTTCTACTCACGCAGCAGAAAGCCTATTGACATGAAGCCAGATAAACGTCCCAGTCTTTTCACCATCAAATGGAAATAAAACCCATCCCCCCTTATTGATGAGCAAGTGAGACCTACTGTGGATCTATTAACAAAGAGCTTTCAGTTAATTGCTCATAGAGCTTTCACACATCCAGCCCTGGGAATCCTGATAGTCATCAGTATGTAGGTCAGGCAACGGTTTCTTTTATTTCATTAAAAAAGGCTACTTTCTATTATATTTTATGTATTCAAATTCCAAATCATCTGGTCAATTTATATTAAAAGTTGTTCTCTAAAAGTATATCAATTCACCCAGTCAAGAAGAAATAAAGTCACACTTAGTTTGAGATGCCCAATTAAAATAATCAAAACACTAACTTCATCTTATAATGAGCTTCATTAAAATCATTCAGCTGCTCCAGCAGAGCAACAGTGAAAACTTATCCCTGACCAAATTTCAATGTAACAGCAGGGGGGACCAAATTTTTAATCCAAATCAAATTATTGGGCCTTTAGTCACCCGAACAAGTCAACATCATTTATCTGGCCCCTTGCTGTGCTGGGAGCTGGGACTAAAAGAAGACATTGTCCATGCTACATTTAAAGGATTTTACAGTGAGACCTCACACATGGAGTGAACAATGGCTGTACAGCAGGGCAATAATTTATTGTCTGGTTATAGGCTGCAGATTTTAACTAAAGCTTTCTAAACACAATGCTAATGTTCTAATAATGTTCTCTTGTTAGCCATGACAAAGCCTAGCTGTTTTTTAATATAACTTTGACTTGATGTTAAACAGGATTGAGTGAAACCAGGAGCAACCAAAAACTCTTGACTACATGCAAAGTTGTTATTAAATCTTGACAAATACAGCTGAAAGCAGAAAGCTGCTATTTGTTCAGATAATAAATTATGGTAGATGACATCTGAGCTGCTTCTGTTGATTTAGACAAACTGAACTAGAGTCCAAATCAGGAGCATAAATTAAACTCTCACGTTTATCTTGTTCAAATGTTGTTGTTTTTTATCCATTCAAGGGTCTGTGTGCTTCACTGTGAAAAAGAAATACATTCTCACTGCAGTGGCCATATAATGTATTGATTACTTGCAACTGAATTAACCTGCCATTTAGAGTTGCCAGGCAACGGCTAAATTATGCAAAGCTATCCACTGAGCTACAGCTACGTCAGCAGTGAATTTTCTAGCCTTGTCAAGGTTTTAAAAGAGGCAAATGACCATCAAACTCTTTGATCATTTATCTTGAATATATAAAAAAATAACCAGTAATTTCACGACATTTGAAAACAACAACTGGCAATGAGAGGGCAAAGAAAATACAAGGAAATATAACATCTCTCTAAATATGGAAGGAGAGATGTGTAAACCCTTGATAGCAAATACTGAAAGCTGATTCTGCTCCACTGAAACTACTGTAAAAACTTTATGGGTAGTTGCTTGCTGGTATGCTGTGAGGCAATAACACAGCTGTCCCTCTGCCCACATGCCTCATTAATCATAATGTATTGTATTGAAGTGGGGCCTTTTCAAGGGAAACATACACACAGAAGAACCAATCACATAGGCCCCCATAAAGAAAGAGAAAAAATCCACGAGGGGAGCCTCTCTTTTACAAAAGTAGTTAAACTGATAGAAAACATGTTCATAAATACCATGTTCAGGTCTCATGTTTAATATAATAATTTTATATGTTTAAAAGGAGACGTGGTTGATATGACAGGGGGGGGAAAATCCTGCACCCTTCCCAGCAACTCCTTACACTAGTTAACCCTCGACACCAACCTTGTACATAAATACATACTTGAGGCTATTTCATTAATCCTGTGCTTTCATTTTAACTCTATCCCTTTCAGGCCCAAACCAGCTGCTTTGAACAGTTAGGATTGGCCCACAGCCAAGACCAATTAGCTTGGGCAGTGGCAAGGACATGAGGTGAAGTTTGGCAGAAAGAGAGACCTCTGGCCTGGCCAGTAAATAAACACGACCAAATTTTGGCATCTTGCCAAAGGAATAGCCTCTTTCCTCCACATGTGAGAAAACAGCAGGCAGATCAAGCAGCAGTGGGCCTGACTCTCAGCAGGAAGAAGTCAACAATTAATAATAGGAGGCACAACGCACACAAACTAAGGAGCAGAGTCACCTCTCTCTGGGCACACTAAATGGGGCTCTGGCTACTTCAAAATGGTAGTATAGTCACAGCAATATACCCTAGTGGACTGAGATATTACAATGGATTTGATGCATCTGCAGTTTATGAAAGATACTATTCTAAAATTCACTGTAAAAGACATGAAAGAAACACAGTATCCCCTGAAATCTAAGATAACTTACTTGTTTAAAATGATCTTCATATCCCCAGTCCATGAAGCCATTGGGTGACGTGAAGGTGTGCTGACTTGCAGGAGACGGCAGGTCCTTCTCCTCATGCTCCTGCTTAATTGCTGGAGGTGGAGATTCAGACATTTTCTTCACAGCAGCTGACTGAGATGAGGAATAAGGAGGGAAGGGGAAACCAGGAATTTGCTGAAGTCTCGGCTTCTTCATCTGTTGATGAGGCCCATTCTCCTCCTCATCCTCCTCTTCCTCCTCATTTTCCTCCACTTCATCGTTCTCCACCATCTCCTGTTCCTCCTCATCTGTGTCTTCATCTTCTTCGTCAGCACCCATTCTGCTGAGATGGCTGTTCAAACCTTGTTTAGCATCATCATGGGTCTGTCCATCTGCTTTGCCACCAAATAATGCAGAGTTGAGTCTGGAGCCAGAGGCTCTGGCTGCAGCAGCGTGCTGAGCAAACAGGAGTTGGGCTTGAAGAAGATGTTTCTCCTGCAGGTTCATCTCTAGTTTTGCTTCTTGTTGTTTCTGCAGCTGCTCCATCAATGCTTCAAGCTTCACCCCAGCAGGATTGGACTGAGGGCACGCAGCTGAACTGCCCTCCTCAGCTAAGATAGACTATGGACAAAAAAAAATGAAACATAACATAGGAAGAATTTCATTAAGAAAATGTCACATATTACGTCACAGTTTAATTGTGTGTTTTTGCTTACATGTGTTGCAGTATTGCATTATTATCCAAAGCTAGAAGTAAGGTAAACTGCATTTGTCAAGTACAAAAAGGCATAAGGTGGCTAATTAAACTTGTACCAAGTAGTTGTTTTAAATACTGTATGTTTGGATAAAAGCTTGAATATTATTGAATATTTAGGATGCAAACAAATATTAAAGTTAGAGTGAAACTTTTGTCTGTGAGAGGCTATCTCGGCCTCAGGGCTCACATTAATAGTGGATTATAGTGAAACAAAGCTTGAAGGCTTGCAGGGTAATTATTAACAGAAGATGCATTGATTTAGTAGAGAATAAATTAGTAGCAGGATACAAATGTTTCTTTCTAAGATAGTCTGTGTCTCCAGCTTGTAGAAAATCGATTTGAATAAAACAAGGAAATAGAAAAAGAACGAAAGAGCAAATAGATTCTTCGGTTTTACAGATGCAAACATCAACTTTATTTCAAAGTGCCGATAAATGCCAATATAAATCCCGACTAACATGTGTGAAAACCGATTCTTAACGTCATCAGAAACTGCAAAGAAAACTTCATCGTAAGAGCGCAAATGCTCTTTATAATGACCACATTAATCGTCATTTGCTTTGTTACTGTAACACGAGTGGGAGCGTTTTCCAACAGTCGTCGACACTCACCATTTGCGCCTTTGAGTAATCCATCATCGCCAACAGGTCGTATCTAGTTTTTCCCTCTGTCGTCTGTCGGCAGAAACAAATCGTATCGCATGACCAGCTTCTCTTTTTAAGACAGAAAAGATTCTTCTGATCAAATGCTGATTTAAAAGCCCCCTTACTGCGGAGGCCGGAGTGATCGAAGCTGGAGGAGGGGTAATAATGCTCCGTGCTTTACCTCCCTGGTCACTGCGCATGGAAACTCAAACATCTTTGATTGTCTTTGACTGAGTGGCCTACACCCCCCAACTTGGATGAATGAAGGGCCCGCCCCGTGCGTAAAGCTCGTAAAGTGGGTTTTCTCGCCCACATCTCTCCAGAGCTACCCGCCCACTTCACAAAGAAATCCCACCCTGAAGCCGAAACCGCTTCTATTATTCTGTGGTTGTTGTTGAGGGAAGACGACCTCTGCTAAAAAAAAAATAAACATGAAACAACTCAAATTTTAGTATGGAGCTGCTTCGTTCACTATGAGAATGGATCTGACCTCCATCTCTAGAGGATGCTTCTTTTCCCCCTCCACCACTGTAGTATTGGCCGCATTTCACAGCAGAAATGTGCACGGAAATTAATTCTCGCTATAAGCATGGTTCACTAGCCATTGTTCTTTTTATTCCTTTCGATTGTAATTAATTAGGCAAAGAAAAGTACACAAAAGTGTCTGGATAAAATGGAAAATATGCTGGAGGCTGGCTGAGGTCATATGTTTCATTGGGTCTAATATGTTCCATGAAATGACCACAGGGTCCAAAATTTATTTCCCTCCCCAAGGCACTATCAAATGCATGTATTACATTTGGTGTAGGCCTGACTAAATTGGGGTTTGGCATCAGTAAGTACAGACTTGTTTCCAGTGGCCACGTAAGAACTGTAACATAATCTGTGAAGACTGTGAATTAAGGGAACTCTCAGGCAGTCCAATGTAGAATGTAGAAATAAGGTTTATCCTGACCTTTTTGTTGATAGATAAACCAACATTAACTGAAATCTTGGCACCTTTGATGAACATGTGCTTTTACTCTAAGCAGTCCTCTACAACAAGTGATAACAATGCTTGTTTGGGAATCAGCAGATTTTGTGTACATGATCTGACTGATTACAAGAGCAAAAATCTGATCTTAAAGACTTTGCTTTCATTGAGCTAGAGATAAGAGTTTAAGGCAAAATGGCACTGAAGTTACGAGACAAATTATGATTCATTCTCAGGTTTGGAGTTTCACCCTGTCTTAAGCATGTCCAAAGATATGACACTTAAGCCTTAAAAGCTCCATATCCTGGATAATATACAAATGTTTCAATACCTCCACTGCATTAAAATTTTGATACATAACAAAATAACTGAAGATACTGGCCAAGAGTGTAAGGCAAAAGAGCACTGACTTATGATTTTTTTTCTTTTTTGGAAAAAAAAATGTAGTATTTCAAAAATATTTTCAGATTATTCAATCACAAATTTGACATACACTGTAAACACTATAAAATATTTAAAACGGTACACCCATGACTATTATCTAAAAAGACTCACAATACTGCAGATCACAACAAAAAGTACTCAAGTTATTAACTGAGATGAGCTTTCGCTCTGGTCTTTGAACATAACATTAATGGCTCCTGCTGCAATATTTCACTTAAGCATTGATAAGAACATTACACCATTTGACATTTGAACAAGTTTATTTAATTAGCATGTATATTTTCCCTGAAATGAAAACAGATGCAACATAGACTGAGTACAGTAGAATGATTTTTACATTCGTGTGAAAACGCTGCTCCCTGGAGGCAAAATGTGACTCTCACAAGAATGGCTACAAACACACATTCAGACAACATGAACTGTAAAGCGATGCTCCGCTCCGTATTAAAGCAACTAATCTATTCATATATCCAAAAATACTTGTGACACTCAATAAAGTTACAATTTCCTTTATTAGGTTCATCAATATTTTACAAGTAAAAGAACTTAATAAAGGCCAAATTAAATATCACGTATTATATGAGGCAAACAAGTACAAGGGCTCGCTGTCTTGAGGATTTTTACTGTCTGATATCTGCAAAAAAAAAAAAAAAAAAAAATTGTTAGACTTTTTTAGACTGCCATCTTATGACCAACATCAGGAGAAAAAACCCCCAACAGAGATGCATTTTCAAATACTTTTAATACGTACTCAGTTACAGTTTGTCAATGCCAAGCTCTTCAGGTGTGGAGATGCCGAGCTCATCTAATGTTGGCCGGAGCTCCTGGATCAGGTAGGGGTAGATCTCTTTAAGAGGTCCGGCTTTGTGCTATGGAAATAAGCAATGGTAAAACGCCATTAGCCATTATCGTACGACTGCCAACGGCACAAAATGCAGGATGGCAATATTCCCTGAACCCAGCTCAAAAGCTTTTCTCTCACCTTCACCGCTTCCAAAATTCGGACAGCGCTGGCCAAGTCGTCTAACCTCCGACAGGCTCTCAGTGCTGCCTCAAGAATCTTTGGCTCAGGTACCAGATCATAACCGATCAATGTGTTCATCCCTGAAAGGAGAAGTTAACACTTTTTAATTGAAGAACAGAGACAGAAATCAACACTTTTGCTGTATGCCACATACTTTCGATTCATCTGTTGTTTTGTGTATAAGTGTGACGGTATTCTATATTATTCTTGAGTGAATAAATCCCATGAAACAGACAAATGCAATAATGACCAAATTTTTTTGGTATAGTCCAAAGTCTGATATAGTGTATCTTATCCCTCTGAAACATATATCTCCATTAATGAGGCACAAAGTTACTGAGTGACATGCCCCTACATTATGATGACCATGGGTAATGCCGTTTATTTTAAGTTGAACCCACCTGCACTGACTTGGAGCTAAAAATACTCAGTCGCCAATCAAATTCTTACCAAGCCATGGCTGAAAACAGTCTCCAAGACTTTCAATTTATCTAATAAATGTTTGCTGAAATACTGCTCCCCCCACACACACTATTTTAGGATATTACTTTGCCCATTGAAACATGATACCCATGACGTGTTGTAAAAAGATTTACCTAGTCTTACTTAGTCAGTAGCAGCAGGCTGGCCTAGAGGCTGATGGCCACAGGCAGGGTAAGGAAGTCAGAAAGTAATGACACAAGTTTCATGTTTTCAGTGTAGAAATGAAACCAACCTAGTTGCAGAGCTACTTTGAAAAAACTTCCCGCTGACACTGTAATAACATTCACCAGCTGAGTGCCGACTGAGCAGAATTTTTCAGCTGAAAACAAGCTACTGACACTCGAAATATCCCCCGTGTTTTTTCCCCAAATGAGTGTTCAGACTGAATACAGCCCTGAGTCAAGAAATATGTCAGGTTTCAGGTCCCACTGAGATGATGAAATACAATCCAGGAAGTGCAGTTTGAGCAAGAGATTACTACTTGTGATCGACTCAAGTCGACAGCTCTAAATACAGGCATGAATGCGCCGAGGACGCACTGAAGACACTGAGATTCGATCACTCAGACCATATTCGGAGTTGGTCTTGGACTGCATATGGCCACATTCTTAAATCAGTGTGTGTCCCACTGTGTCCTTGGCCATAATGAAGGACAACTTAGTCAACTGACTTTCTCTTCATAAGAGGAAGTACATAATCATTCGTGCTCTCAAATCACTCAAGCTGATTTTTTTCCCATTTTGTCTGAAATTTTTGAAAGGCCCATGTAGATATATTGTGAGTGTGTAAAAAGATTTTTTTTAAAACTATGCTAAGTATCAAGTCTTGATAGCTTTTGAACCATACCGTCTGTAAAGTGTGTTGAGCATGGGGCAAGGATGGAAATCTGTCAAGTGCCAAAAGTTTGCAATGAATGCTTGCTCAGATCCTCTTTACTTATTATATAATGTAACAATCTGTGTTGTAATCAGGCAAATAACTTGCACAACTAGCTGACTAACATTTAACATTGGTAAAGTTTAAGTTTTTTTAGTCAGTTACTGAGTCCATGATGTTGAGACCAGGGCTCTGTGGGGGCCAGACCATCAGCTGCAGGAGTCTTTGTTTTTCTTGTCACCAGAGATCATTCTTTAGGATTGTAGGTTTATATTTGGGGTTGTGTTGTTTTACAGAATTAATTTGGGACCAGACGCTTCCCCGATGGTACTGTCTGATAGATAATAATCTAAGTGATACAAAAGATGCATGATGCAAATGATTTTTCATTAAATGTCAAAATAGTTAAATGGAAAGACACATACGCAATGCTCATGATGAGGTATTGTTTTGATATCTGCACTAAAACTCTTGTGCAACTCAAAATTCAAAAGACAGATCCAACATGCCAGAATTAGTTTTGTTACTCAACAATAAGTAAAATGTAAATTTATTTTTTATTTGTTTATTCAAACCCTTTAATGTTTAACTTTACATTTCAGTAAACTTATTAGAATACAGCGTACTGACAAGACTACATTGCTGAGTAACATCCACTAAAAACATTAAAATAAAAAAATATTGAAAATGACTTAATCACAGTAATGCACTAGTCTGGTTAATCAATTATTGTAACAAAGCAATAATCTTTACTGACTGTAAAATCTCAGGACAAATCTCTCCTAGTTAACCACTCTTTGTTGACTTATGGTAAACACTGTTGAATTTCCAAACCTCAGCTAAACTAATGAAGATTATCTGTAGTGATTCAGAGTCACCACCTTTCCATAAATGTACCTTTTCTCAGTTCCCAAGCATCGATGTCGGCCTTGTTGAAATAGGTGACCCAGCGAGCATCAAACTCCTCATCGGTCTCCTGCTTACCATGTGAATAACACCTGGAGGCCAAAACAGCTGCAAGATGAAAACATTTTTTGTTAAAACAACGTTTCACCAATAAAACAGAAAACCCAAACAGTGGCATCTTGCGTCAGGTGCTGCTGAAGGGCAAACAGTGCACAATCAAGGATATCTAAACTGAGTGAAGTGGGGAAAAGGACAATAGTATCTAGTAATGTAATGCTGGTGGCTTTTTTTGCCAATGTCCTGATATGACTGCACCTTCCAGGCTAAACAGACAAACAAAGCAGACGATTTCTATCTGTGCTACGGTGCTTGTGTTATCTGCAGGGAGAAATGGGAATGTAATGTATGATATAAATGCTATGAATCTAAAGCAGCCTATTTTCACTTCCCTAACATATAAGGTAGCAGAATTTTAGCTAAAATATCGCGACGCCACCAGATAACGTGTTTCCTGGTTGTTATCATCTATATCATACCGTGGTTTGTCGTCAGCCCCGCTAACAACAACACGACTAACGAGACAACTCGTCAATGCGGTTAAAGTCAACTAAACTAGTTAGCATGGTAGCAACTAGCACCGGCAGCACAACCACAGGGCCCGAGTCTGAGCCTTTCACCTGGGTCATTGCAAGGACACGGACACCGCGGAGCTGATTACCGGGGCGATTACAGGGCAGCACACCGCCATGCTGTGTGGGTAACGAATGCATTGAATGAAATTCTACAAAATTCGACCTAACATTGACAATGCGGTGTGTAGGTGTAAGTGATGATTAAATCGGCTAAGCTAATACGAGAGCCACGCTTGAGCTCCACTAGGACCTGGCCCCGACTGCTTCATACGATATCAAATTACAGAATAACATTCAAATTTGATATCAGAATGATCAGATACCTTGACACTGCGGCTGGGTGCGAGTTAAACCCCGGACACCGGAGACAGAGAGTCGGACGGCGGCTCTGAACATGATGTGGGACTGCCAGCAACACGACCCGGCGAGGTTTGGCAGGAAGAAGCTAACGCTAACTAGCTTAGCCCGTCACGTATGCGAGCCTCTGCTGCGCATGTGCAGACTGCAGCTCATTGATACTTTTTTCTGCATCGTTGACCTGCTGGTTCTGAATTTGACCGAGAAACGATAGCTACATTAGCGTGCCATACATTTTTTGTACAAAGTAATGTCCAGACTTTTTGGACAATAAGCGTAAAGTTGAGATGATTTTAAAACATGATGTCGTGGATAGATTGTATTCATCAATTAAATTCATATAAAATGCAAAAACTAAATCCAATCAACATTTGGTGTGATCACCCTTTGCATTTAAAATACCACCTGTTCTCAAACGTATTCTCGCCACAGTTTTTAAAGCTACATGGCAAATAGGTTGTTCCAAGCATCTTGGAGATATTGCTGCAGTTCTTCAGATTTAGTCTGTCTCAGTGTCTTCTGTCTTTTCATGTAATCCCAGACTGAGTCCATGATGTTGAGACCAGGGCTCTATGGGGGCCAGACCATCTGCTGCAGGATGCTTTCTTGTTCTTGTCACCAGAGATCATTCTTTAGGACTGTAGCTTTATCTTTAGGGTTATTGTTGTTTTTCAGAATGAATTTGTGCCTCCCCTCTTGGTACTGTTTGATGGATAAAAGTGATATAAAAGATGTGTGGGTAGTTTACAACACTGTGTAAAACATAAGATGAGATGCATTTTATGGCTTGTTTATTTATTTCAGTGTCAATACATCTACAAAGTATCAGAAAGACAATTGAATCTTTTTTCTATTGTACATTATTATGTACTTTAGATGAAGTCCTTCCAAAAGTAGAAAACACAATGAAGACTATTCATGCAAACCTTGATGTTTATAGTTTCATTGACTTTGATCAACTGACATTTTACATCAGAATATGATAAGATTTTTCTAATAACTAATTATGTAACTATGTATATGGATGCAAATCAGAATTTAATCACATACTTTTCAAGTTACAAAATGTTGCAGAAAAAAGATTTGCAAGGTGCACGTGTGGCTACAAATCATTCAAACTATCATGACCATTTTAAAATTTTCAGTGATGCTGCATTGATGCAATTTTGTGTATTATAAAATGAGAGGGTTTTAGCCACTGCAAGCATAAACATTAAAATATACAAGTTTAAATTCAGCAGGTATTTCTACATTTTTAGGAAATCCTGATGCTGCTAAAAAGACATGAAAATAAAATAACCCTCTGATCAATGTTATTAATGCATGAAATAATAATAACAACAACAATAATATTAATAATACATGTTATTAATAAGCATTGTTTTTTCCCTTTTATTTCACAATATGCAGTCAGACTGTGGATGTTCAGGGGGAACATACACTACAGTCTTCCAGACAGAGTCTCTTGGCTGAGTGATGTGAAGAGGGACTCTGCTCAGTCCTGAGCAGAGCTCTACGTCTCTCCATGTCCTCTATGGGAACACTGAGAGGTTGTGGAGGTTGGTATCCGGACTCCTGGGGATCCAGAGGGTCTTTAGAGAGCAGGATACAGATGGCAGGGACTGTCCTCTGCACGGTTGCACCTGGTGCTCCCTGTTGCAGACTCTCCCAAACCTCAGTCACTGTCTTGTAGTAGAGTTTGGACACCTGGTGCAGCCCTCCCACTTTACGTTTCAGAATCTCAACACAGGTGATGGTTTTGGTGACTCCCCTACCTGAGCCAGTAAAGACCACCTGTCTTAATGATGTCCCATTGTCCTCTCTTCCCTCCCCTTGCATGCGAGCTGTTACAAACTGCAGTAAATTGCGGATTTTGCTTCCTTCTTTTACTCGCATCTGTAGAATGTCTGCTGCCAGGCTGGGGATTGGATAGGGACTTCTGTCCTCTGTGCGACTAATTCTCCTTAAGTTGCTTTGGCCAGGTTTTGTAGACATGGGTGTAGACTGGGTAGAAGGGTTGAATGAAGCAGACTGTGATTCCATTTCAGTGATGCATGCAGCTTTTGAACTCTTGATGTGACCCCTGGATTCAGTCATTCCTTAGAAAGCAACAAAATACCAGGTTGA
The DNA here is from genome assembly GCA_016785225.1 of Psettodes erumei. Taxonomy (NCBI): domain Eukaryota; kingdom Metazoa; phylum Chordata; class Actinopteri; order Pleuronectiformes; family Psettodidae; genus Psettodes; species Psettodes erumei. Next base: position 6,216,095 of record JAFBJZ010000831.1, read on the forward strand.
ACTTCTTCTGAGCCTGCAGATTATTTGCATCCTCCCTGGAGACCTGAAACATGTTTCCTGTTCATTTGTACAAGAAAATAAAAGATGAGCAGTTTTGTAGTCCAAACTTGTGGTTTATCTCAATCTTCTTTCTGTCTTCTGTCCATACTGCATTTCCACTTTGTCTTCAGAACACTGAGATGACAGCCAGTGGAATGAAGAGGGCATTTCTTCCTCTAATCCCACTGATGAGAAGGAAAAGACGTCCTTGCTCTATTCAGCAATGAGTACAGCTGATGCCAACAAACACATATGAGGCTCAGAGAGAGACATGTAGAGTGGGACATAGTGCTCTTAAAGGCACATGCAACATTTAATATTTGTTGGTTTTGGAGGGAAGCTTCTGTTAAACCCTTAAGGGTTTGGAGATTTTATTTTTCCGTATAGTTGCTCGAATCATATGGATGAATCAACACGAGTTAATGAGATTTAACAAGGCATGTAGTTGAAACAATTCTTTGTTTTAACTGGATTGGTCTCAATTGACCCATTTTGCTGATATCCTTAATGTGCATTTTTGTAGATATTGGATCAAACTACAGTACAATCTCACAGTGGTAAAGATATAGAGGAATATTTGTAATAGTTATGACAACATACAGTACATCAGGTTGGTTTTTTTGAGAAAGCCTTCCCTCTAAACTACCAGTGTGCCATATGGTCCTTGAGAAATATCTTCCTTTGGGCTATGAAAACCACTTCACGGTTCTCCTCACTTCAGTTCATCGCCTACTGGGCTGACCCAGAAAAATGCTTGCTGAGTAACTTTGAATCAGTGATGTTTGTGAGGACAATCATATCTTAGAGCTGCTACTTATGCCAAACTTGCATTAAATTCTAAAATCAGAAGGTGTAAGAGAAAATATCTATCCAGATGCAAACAGAGGTGTTTTTGTAGTTTCTTCCTTAGAGGATCTGAGCCACAAGAGGAAATCGGGAGGCAGCTGTGGGGCTCATATGGAACCAGTAAACTGTTATAATGGTGCATTTCTGGCTCAGAGGATGGTATGCACCCTCGTTATTCACTGACTGAACAATGAGCACAAAGATGAGATTCTTAGTACTGACGATATCATTCAGCGCAAACTACAGCTAGTTCCCTAGAGTATGATCCAGTGGCCACAAATTCAAATTCCAACAAAGTCAATTAAATGTCAATTAATTGTCCATCAATTAATATATATTCCAATCATGAAAAACATTTGGATTTTTGATGTAGTTCACTGGAGTCTTTGCATGTCACGTGAAAACTGTTTCTTCTCTTTTTCTTGTGACACATCTGGTGTGTGATGATGTAGCTGTCACTTGTTTTTTTTAACTGTAAGACAGAAAGGACACAGACTTGACACCCACATTTTGAATGTGCTGACAATATCTGATGGCAGTCTCCTCATTCTTAATAACTGTCAGAACAAAACAGGGACACATTAGTAAGGAGGAGACTCACAGAGGGACTGGTTACACTTCCATCTTGTGGTACAACACACTAATTACACAATGACAAGTAGGCTAACAAATTGCACTTTTTGAGGGCAATCTGCATTAACAGGTAAAAGGGAAATGTGACAAGACATTGTTAAAACAAAATTAGTAAATATTGTAAACCTTTATTTAAAAATGCACTTTATAACCCTGGCAATATATTTATATTAGCCTACATCAGACTGTAAACTAATATTTAAGGCAAAAAAGGTTCAACAGATGCTTTTCATGATGTTTTGTGAAGTGTTTTCTGTCATTTAAGATGATTTTTTTCATTTCAAACAAAATCTGGTAGATTGAGTATCAGGCAGCTTATTGTTTAATTTATACAACTCATAATAAATAAACAACATAATTTTAGCCATGAGCAAACAGAGATCTACTTTCAGCTCACATGAATTCTACACTCTAATTATAAAGAAATGAGTTAATGTGTGCACTGTGTGTGTATTTGTTTCCTCAGCAAGGCTTTGAGGCAATTACTTGTAAAATTTCCCTTTGGATTCCGGCTTCCTGAGTGTTGACATGGACATCTCCCACCTGACCATTTTCATACCTGAGGAAGACAGAAGTGGACTGTTTCATCTGAAATGTAGTCTGAAAACTAATCTGATTGCACTGAGAAGCAGAGAGGGTTTCTTCGACAGTTTTCTGACAGACAGTGCTGCTTCATACATTTACTCACACAAAGAGGAAACGTGTGCACACGTGGTCAGATATCGGACACACCCAAATGTTCCCATGTTTCTGTAGGTCTGTTGAGGTTATGACTGTTAAGACATACAAGATACCTTTAATAAAACAATGTCACAAAACCACTCTTATATTATTAAATTGTTACATCATGCTGTATTTACCTTCACAGAGTGCAATGCAGTTAAGGTTCCTGCTCTGCAGAAATCTCGCTTGCCCTGGCTGTTCCTGAAATGAGGAGAGAATCCCGGATGAGATACAAAAAAAGAGATGTCTGTAAAAAGTGCATCTCAGGGATAATCTACCTCTTTGATTTTGTTTATTCGGTTGTATTTCTTTATGAGGTCTTCTTTGGTGGACATTTGGTGTTGACCTTTACCCATCTCTGAACAAAGACAAAGGGTATGTTTCAACAACATGCTAAAATTCAATAAGCAATGGGATTTTGCAGAATGATTCTCTTTTTTATGCATACTGTTAGGAACAACGTTAAAGTGTGGATTATCACCAGAATATCCAAAAGATACGCTGGAGATGGGACTCAAATAGATGCCTTTCCCGTATGCTGCACCATGAAGCTTAACAAGGAAAGAGGTTAATAAAATAAAGTCAGATTGCAGGTAATTTAGCTCTTTGTCAAAGTACACCATTTTGTGGTTTGGCATCTCCTCTGTGAAAACTCTACACTTTGATATTTTCATACTGTACCTGTAATTTTGTGTATGAGGCATTTACCAGCCCTTTTCTTAAAATAGAGTGCCAGTTTTCAATGTGGGAACCACTTGAAAGACAAGAGAATAAGGACTGAGTATAAGAAGTAGGAATCATATTCAATTCATAAGTGCTGATATGAACATTTTATATTAGTGCCAGAGCTTTTGATTCCACTTACTGGAAGGCAAAGGTGCTGCCATGAAGCTTTCTGGCAGTTTGGAAACGAGCCTCTTTGGATGGAGGGCTGCTGATCAACAGGAACTGATGAGGTGTGTGCATGAACTTTAGTTGCTATTGTGCAGAAAAAATATAAAGGGAGGGGAGGGAAACAACAGAATAACAATTATACTGTAACGTATAAAACACAGTATATGATATAGTATTTGGCTGCTAATTATTAACTACTACTTCTGTGAAACTTGCAGCTACCGTGTCTTTTCAGATTTTAACAGTGACTGCTCTATCGTACCCTGTTCAGTGGAAGCTTGACAATGTGTGATCTGTTGCTTGCTAAAATCCTGTTGTCAAACATACAAACACACACCTGGATATGAATAGATAAACACTGACATTATCGCATGTTAAACAGAATAAAAAATGTGAATGAAATGCCAGTTTGCCGATTGTCTCACTCACCATTGTAGTAAGGGATAAGCAAGGGGATCTCTCTTGTCCATCTGCTTCTTTATTTCAGAATATGGACCCTGGAAATGAATTGGCATCAGGTTCCCATTTAACAGCTTTCAAATTAGTCTCTGGTGAGAAGGACCAGATATAAAATTGTGTAAATGGTGTCACAAGTGTAGGATTTATTTTTAAAATCAGTCACCTGAGCGAGCTGTCTGATTAACAAGACACTGTCCAGTGCTTTCTGCAGCCTGTCGTAGCTCTTTCTCTGCAGCAAAAAATAATATAAATGTTTGAGAATCTTTTTTTAAATCACATACGTACTCAAAGCAAGACAGTTAGATTGTTGTGGTGCATACTTTAGGACTAAAGGCCAGGGCTTTTGGGTTGCATGGATCAACAACGGAAGGGTACGGTTCAAATATGATGCTTTTGCGTTTAGACTGAAGAGCAGCTCTGCACATAGCCACCAACAGGTCAATCACCTACAAGAATAGAGATCATTAGAATATATATAAATCGGACATCATGACCAATCATTATTCATTTTAAAGTGTGCATGTATTTGTTACCAACCTCTGCACCGGTTGCAACCTCCTCTGTAGCTGCAGACATAACCCCCAGTGTGTAAAAAGAAAACACACATAACTCCCTTGTGCAAACTGCAGGCTACAAACACAAAAAAACAGAACAGTGCAATGTACTGACAGTCACATGCTTTTTATTTTTTGCCTCAGTATAAGACATTAAACCTACAGCTTATTTCCGTGTATCTGTGTACCTTCAACAATGGGCCATTCTGAAACACATGTCGCTCATCACAGACCACACAGTATTCATTCAGCGTCGGTATTCTCTGCTCAGCATATCTCATTATCTGTGTACAATCATGAAAAGCAATGATATGAGAGATGTCACAGTCTGCTTAATCATTCCTCCCCTCAACAGTCCATTATACCAAACTGCAATGAGGACAAGGTCACAGTTAGTCTCTTTTCTGAATATGGAATTCCTTTGAGCAGAATTTACAATATATTCGAATTTTACAAAGATAACAAGGGCCGGGGTTTAATAAAACTTTGTGAGGGTTTATTACTGAGTGGTGATGTTGTATTGGGCTACATTACATTCAAATGAGTTGCCAACATTTCCCCCCTGTGTTTGTACATGGGGTCGGGAAAGACTTCAGAAATCCCTCTCAATATAATGCAGTCCTGCACAACACGACTGCAAAGTACATACATGTGGTTAAATTAATACTTCATTTGACAAACCTACTTATACTTTTACACACAGTATCATGTCTGTAACAGTAATAAGTAGAAGAGTTATAATGTGTCATATCAAGACAAGGCTCTACCTGCACTAAGAAGCCATGCTGCAGAGTCGGGGTGGTCTTACAGTGCCCGATGGCCTGGGAGGAGAAAAGCAGCTCTATTAGCTGCTTGGTGCTAAGCTGTGCTGAAGATTTGACCGCTGACACCACCACCCTCTGTGGAAGAAAGGAGACAACCACTTTTGTTAGCTTGGAAGACTGTTGCAAACACGGCAGCAGTGACACCTAAAATATTCCAGTTAATCTCACAGAAATGTATGTTTGAACTATCTTCAGTGTAGCCAAGGAGAGAGTCCTCACTTTTCCACTGGGTGTGTAGGCAAAGAACTCTCCTGTGGGATTCCTGATGGTGTAGGGGCTTGTGTGATTGGTGAGACGGTTCAGTTTCATTGCAGGTAAAATTACCTTTCCTCTCATCATTGGCTCTTGAAGATTGTTTGTCCTGCTCATAGTTGGGAGACGTTACCAAATGAGCAGATTAAGTAAGAAATAAAACAGCTGAATTAATAAAATCCTCACATACTTTGACAGTGGTAACCAGATGCTGAGTCTTGCTCGAAATTTCTTGATGGTTCCTCTCGCCCTGAACCAGCTGTGTCTGCTCTTCCGCTGGACTACAATGTTCTCATTTGTTAGATGTTCCCACTCCCGAGATATGAAGACTGTGAGAATACTGGGGGACAGAACAAGTAAAAGGAGTCGGTCTTTATTCAATCAGTAGATGGGCAATGGATAAAGACAGTTACAATCTTACAACTTTGAGCAACCCCATCACTACCATAAAAAATATGTTATATGTATAGACACTCACTTCTGTAGTTGTTTGCCAAAACCGAACTGATCTGTGTTGGATGGCTGAAAGACTTCAACTGAAGGTGCTGCAATGGGAAACATAACTTAATCTGCTGTCACACTGATTTACAGTACAGTTGTTTTTGTTTTGCAGATTCACTGATGCTCACCAGGTCCATCCAGATACTTGGATAGAGAAAAGTGCAGACGGATAACGATGGGCTCTGATGGATTAATCCCCCAGGCTTTGGCCACCTCCTCCTGTGGACACGCACACACACAGACACATACAAACGGTGTCATCAAATTAAATAGCCACAGATGTCATGACAGTGTATAGCAACACTAGTACAGTCATGATTCCAAGTTTACACATACTTGACAGGAGACATTTACATCACTGGCAGTTTAAAAATTTGGATGGTAAAACTCAAACTGAAACTTTTCAAACAGTCTCCCCAAAGTCTTGACAACCACATGGAAGATACAGTATGTGGACTGACATGGAAGGATGAATCCATCCAAGAAAACCATCAGATTTGGTTTGGATTCAATTAAAAGAGTATGGGATCCAAACAGAAGTCTGCAGAAGCTGGTTGATAAGCAGGCAACATGCAACCAAATCTAAATTAGAGCTTTTGTGTTTTATATTTTCAGAAGAAGTACAATTAGTATGTTAAATAAACCCAATTTTGTTACTGTTTTTTGTGAAAAAGGATGTATAGACATCATTTTAATAGAAATGCTGTCATAATATATAGGCCCCTTATAGATATAGGTAAACTTGGAACTGTAACTGTTGGAAGAGTACTGTAATTTAACTTACATTTAACAAGCTGGCATTCATGTTCAAGTCAACATCCACACCATCTACTGACCCATACTCCCTAGCAGAAGAAAAGGAAGAGAAAATTGTACATTGCAAAAAAGCAGCAGTGGGGATCCTTTCATTTTCAGGCCATGCAAAAGAAATGATGCCCAGATTGTTCACCTGACAGAGACTGCTGAGACTGAATACCAAGTCCTGACTGCCTCAATGTCTGCTTCCAGCTGGGGGTGGTGATAAAGGTCAGCGGGACAGCTCTCCTGCCGAGACAAACACTAACACACTTACCTTATGGTCCAAACAGCTCAGCGCCACAGGGGGCTGATGGATTAAAGCACTAACAGAGTTCTTTAACAATGGCTGAGAAGAAGGCTGTTATTCCCATTGTGAGAAGAAGCCATGAAACACCACAGTATGCAAACAAAAGGGAGCCATTTCCATTCCGACATCCAGTAACATATATATATATATATGAATTCACATTCAACAATCCTCAGGATTATTGTCTTTACTCAGGTATTTTATAATGTGAGTTCTGCCATGACAGTATCCATGCACATTTAAAGAATACTGAAAGTGATATTTACATGCACTCCACAGAGGATTTCCTCTGTGTCACTATCCTCATCAGTTTGGCTGTCTGTCCACTGTTGGCACTCCACAGTCTCCTGGCAGGGTAATAGAAAAAACTGTCAATCAAAAGAGCCTCTTATTTACATAGCTTATTAGTTAGCTAATTCTAATTCAATATCAAAGGCAAGGACGTAGAAAAAGAAAACCAACAAATATTCGCATTTAGAAGCAGAATGGAATTTGCCTGTTGCTTAAAAAGTAATTGATCCATTGTCGAAATGGTTACAGATTACTTACCTTATCTTAATTACTATTAATAATCATCAATTAACTGACAGTTCAGTTCTACAACAGAGAGGTTTGACCCAAATGTCCAAACTGATATAAAAAATACAAGAAGCAGAGAGGGGAAACGTCACAGGGTCTCCATAAACTCACCATGCATTCAGTTCTCTGATACCTCTTCAGCAACAATGAACTGTCTGTTCACTCACTGTGACTGACACAAACAGAATCACTGGAAAATATGACTTCATTAGTTCAGCTAGCACTACAATAGACACAAAACATATTGGTAAAGAGGTGACATAGGAGCAGCAAAATTCATTTCGTACCTTTCCTTGATGAGGAAAAACTCTGCATATTCCGCTTAAGAAAACAATTTAATGCCACAAAATATCAAGACAAAAGTCTCCTCATTGCACATGTGACCCTGAAACATTTAAAACAAATTTATCTCTCCCTCTGGTTTTTGAACAGCAGGAAGTCCCACATGTTCAGTCTCGGACCTCAACGTCACGTGATTGGCTGCAGATACTATGACGGTCTGATCAGCTGACCCAGAGACCTGCAGCTCCAGGGGCTGTCACTTCATAGTATCTTAGGCCTGTTTGCCGTATGACTGTCACCCATTACAGTGTAAATATTGTATATTATTTCGTAGAAGTATTATGTATCCCATTCCACCCACCCCGCCTCTTGAAAAGTAATGATTTCAGATTCACATTTGAGGCGTGGTGATTCGGGTGATGTTTGGCATTTATTAGTCTTCCTGATCTGTCTGCAGTGCTGCAGTCTGACCTTAATCGGCAGTTACCCTTGTTAGTAGTCGCCTGCTGTTCAGCAGTCTGGCCAGATTAGACACTTGTAGGACTGCATACATCTGTGCAAGTCTTCCCTCAACAAGTGCCCAGAGTAATCCACTTAGACATGAGTGGGTGTTTGTTATGTGTCCGGGTTTATTTACAGTGGGTTGATACAACATAATGAATCCATGTACTCCAACTGTCATGTCATGAACGTCTATGAACAACTATGAATGTAATACAATCAAATACAAAGCAAATTAAGTTTCTGATGAGGTGAGTCAACGTATCTCAGACCCAGTATCGGCACAGAGACGAGATCATGAGACAGGTTTTTTTTCAAATAGAGGTTGATTGATATGTACAATAAATACATATTATTTAATTATTTCATCAAGCACAGTTAACTGCAGCAGGGTGTCGAAACAGCTCAGGACAATTCAACAACCTCCCACAAGAGAGAGCTGTTGTCGAGAAAGAAAGAGTGTCCCAGATTATACTAATGTACAGGTCTGTGCACTGCTTTTGCTGTTAATATCCATTGACACTTTGTTGTGTCAATACCTGTAAAATATTTTCTTTTTTCAGATTTAATGTTGTTGTTTTTTCGCTTGTTTGTTTTCTGGGGAGTTCAGAAAGCTTGTACCTCTTTTTGTAAAACCATCATTCATCTGGGGTTTTTGGATACAGTAAAGGTGTATCATTAACACATAACAAATTTAGATGAATATTATTGGATAAAATAATGTTAAATTAGTGTGATTACATAAACACAATAGTACTGTGTAACATGCGAGTTCAGACAATTCATACATGTTCATGTCAAATCAATAGATACCTGTATGTGCTACTATGATGTTGTGCATGTGTCGAAATATTCACAACATCATGGGGAAAATCAGAGCTATGCTCATGAGTGATTGTAGTTTAAGAAAAAAATGGATTTGGCAAAATGTTATACATGAGTAAATCTTTCCTGTAATAACGTGTAGAACATTTTGTTCCAAAACTACAATCACTCATGACCATTACTCTGATTTTTTGCCATTATGTTTCGAATATTTTAACACATCCACAACATCATAGTAGTAAATACAAACTGCCTGTTATTTTGCACCTTGAATTTCTTTTCACTCATCTTCATTTGCTATCATATCCTTACCTGCATGTACTTTTCTGCTTGGCTGCATCTTTCTTCTCATTTTGAAACTCCATTAGTGTATATGAAGCTCTGCAGTGAATGCATTTGGATTGTAACAGGGCATTGTGCCGGAAAAGTGCAGGCATAATTTAAATCCATGTTGAGATCATAAAGCAACCTAAACTCATGGTGCTGTATGACATGAAGGCTAATATTTCAATATTCCAAAAAAGTCACTCCTTCTTTGAGGTCAATGAGGTAAATAAAAGGAGAAAAATAAATCCACAATCATAACAGCAGTAGTCATAAAAGAACATAACATATTACAAGAAAGGGTGGGGGGGGGGGGATAAAGTGTATTTTGTAAGGAGATCAAATTACACTCAAAAGGTCATCCTGTTTTCAACTAATATGAATAAGAAAAAGCTGTTTTATTTATATATTTTTATATGAGCCATTAAACATGGAGTAATTTAAGGCGACTCGGGTCCAAATTGATAATCCAGGGTCATGTTTCAGTACAAGCGTAGGGTTTTATGAATAAGACCACTTGTACCTGCGTTTTATCCTCCCTCAATATTCGTCAAACTTCTTTGCTTTCATGTAGAATCGTGATATTGAGTTTTAATATTTGCACGGAAAAAACAACCTTCATGTAAAAACAGAAGTAGCCTATATTTAACCCACTGTAGCCACAAATCTGAAATATTACCTTAACTGTCGCGCTCTATATCTTGCGTCACTGCGTGTTGCTCACAGGAAAGTAGTTCCGGTCGGTGAGGAAGGATAAAACCGGTCGCTCCGACAGACGAATCGACTCCTTGGTCCCTGCAAAGTTCACCCAGAAGGTGAGTAACAAGTAGACCCATCTGTAGGACAGAGAAAGTGGAGAGGGGAGTTCGCTTTCCTCTAGACTGTATGTGAACTTTTACTTCTTGTAATGGTCAAAAAATTAATTTCAATCACAATTTGAACTTTTTTGATCAAAAGCCTAAGTACAGTATATCACATACAAATATCGAAGGTTATTTATGTGGATTTGTCAACATCAGATTTCATCTTATTTTCTAATGTGATTCTAAATTCATGTCTACCATGTGATTTTGATGTTGAATATTACGAAATTAAAATTATTCATGCATACTGGTCTGAAATGAAGTCATGTTCTGTAGCTTTCTAACTTGGGTTCATTTTTAATTGGCACATATTCGTTATACTTAGGCTATCTGTATCGTGTATTCTGCTCGGTTTTTCTTGCTGCTATAATGGCAGATACCCCTCCTTTCGGAAAAATAAAGTTTGATTATATCCTATTTGAATATTGACGACCTGTAGGTCCTCTAAAGCTGAAAATAAGGCAGATGAAGTCAATAAATGCAATTTCTACTGTAACTGTTGCATTCTTCAAGAAACTTTTCCTTCCTAAATTAAATAATAGCAACAGACAGACAGCACAAATAATGCTTTTCAGTTTCCTCCTGGATTTGTACAGTTATTCCTCATGTGCATGAATCACTTTCAGCCTCCGTCAGAGGAGACCAGCTCCTCCTGACTCGTCAGCTGCACATGAACTCCTGCTGGAATGTGGGAGAGTGCAGTCAGCCAGGCACACACTGTTGATGTTGCTTTTTTGAAAGCTCACACACTCTTCCCTGGTACACTTGAAATGAATCCATGGAGAGGTCACACCTCTCATGTGTTTATGGTCATTTGTTGCTTGCGTGTAGCTGCAATCTTCTTGGCATAGCATGAAGAACTGTGTCAATATTCAGATGAAAACAAAGTTTTTCGTCTGTAACCCATTAAGAAAACTTTTATATAACCTAAATGCCAAAAAATTGGGCCTGTACTAATCCATCATATCTTCTTATTTTCTCTCCAGGACATTTCCTGCAGACGCGGATCCAATCATGTCGAAGTCAAAGGATGCAGGCTCTTCCATCATCCACACCCAGCAGCTGCATGCTGCCATGGCGGACACCTACCTTGAGCACCTGTGTCTGCTGGACATTGACTCTGATCCTGCCGTGTCTCGCAACACTGGCATCATCTGCACAATCGGTCAGACACTTTTCTCAGTGCACAAATCATTCAATGATTATGTTGATGTATCTAGTTTGAAATACCCATATGACCTTACACATTTCATACTCAGCCATGTGTCTCTTTGTATTCATTCACCTGCCTCGTTACAGGACCTGCCACCCGATCTGTGGAGAAGTCCAAGGAAATGATCAAGGCTGGGATGAACATTGCAAGAATGAACTTCTCTCATGGCACACATGAAGTGAGTGAAGTGCCTGCCTTTAGTTTACTATTCCCTTAAACCTTCTATGCTGTTGCATTTCTGATCAGGCGGTCCCAAATAGATACAACAGGTGATTTAAAACGAAGATGTCAAAGGCAGAACACTAGTCCTGACTTCACTGATTTGGGTGTGTCCAATAGTGCAACATGTTTGAGAGTTTGAACCCCCAACAGAGCACTGTAGCAGCAGCTGTGTCATTGCCTTCTGTGAGTGGATTCGTGCGGACTCACCCTTTCCAGCTGCAGCCGTGTGACATTACTCTTGTGGCCTGGTAACTGTCTGTTACTGTAATGTGATCTATGAGCTTGCACTTGTCCCCCTTCACTGCTGGCTCTGAGTTGTAGCTTGAGATCTGGTGAGCCAACTGCATCACGGCAAAGTCTTCAGCCGACCTTATGCTACGACCCCTCGCCTTTAAAAGTCATGCCTCTTTACCTTTTTCACTGTCACCTGAGTGGAGGAGCCAAATTTATCAATCGTCAACAGCAGTATGACCACCCACGGTTGATATTCCTTAAAGGTTAAGTACAGTGATTTTTTTCCCTCAGTGTAATTCAACTCTTAGTGACTTTTGAGTTGCCTGTTTAGTGGTGTGATGGCTCAGTGCTGCTGAATAAAAAGAAAGAAAAATCTCTTCACTTTAGCCAGGCTTTTCAGCAACAAATAAATAAAATTACTAATCACAAATCCAAAACATCAAAACAAAGTGGATATATGATTTGTTGTGAGAAGGGCAACACATAATTGACCTATGTCTCATTGGTGTGTCAGTTGTCAGTGCAGCTATAAATAGGTCTTCTCTGAGAGTCAGGCTCGCAGCAGCAGCATGAATACAAGGCGTGTAGAGAGGTCACATTAACTGAAGACAGTAATGTTCAGATTAGACTATGTTATTCTCTTTTTTGCATTGAGTATCCATCCACTACATCCACAGCTGTAGACAGACAGCGTTGCATTTGTACATGTCTATCACATTAAGGAGGAAATTAAGTATTTGATTTAATTTACCAAACATCCTGCTGTTAACGCTACAGCTCAACTGTTTTGGAAAGTATTCATTTAATACCTGACTGTCCTTGTGCTGCTATTTGTGTTCAATGACACAGAACAATGTCACGCCCTAAAAATGTGTTGCGCTTGTCACTCAAGACCACATACAGTTATGTAACCAGCGACATGCCGTCTGTGTGACTGCGTGACCAAGATTTGTCCACCTGCTGTCGTATGAACTTAATTCACTTGTAAAGAATTTAACACCTAAATGAAAACATCATTACAGCTTTGTAGTAATGAAATATTGCAGTTCACTTGTATAATAATGTTTGTCAATGTTTTTCAATGTCACCCCCCATCATATAGTACCATGCTGAGACCATCAAGAATGTCCGTGACGCAACTGAGAGCTTTGGGCAAGGATCTGTCGACTACAAACCAGTGGCTATTGCTCTGGACACCAAGGGACCAGAAATCAGAACCGGACTTATCAAGGGCGTGAGTTCTTGCCAAATTACCAAGGGGGGGGGGATTTTTTATTTATTGCTAAAGTAATTGCATAACTGTTTCCCGAAGTGTTGTTCAGCCTGAGACTCTCCTCTTGTTTAGAGTGGCACCGCTGAGGTCGAGCTGAAGAAGGGTGAAACCATCAAGGTCACACTCGACGACCACTACAAGGATAACTGCGATGAGAAAGTTCTGTGGCTCGACTACAAGAACATCACCAAGGTTGTGCAGGTCGGAAGCCATGTCTTTGTTGATGATGGTCTGATTTCCCTCAAGGTCAAAGAAGTTGGTAAGCACAAAAATAGTCACCTGTTTGTCCTATCTTTGTTAAGTTTTTTAGTTTTTTTATTTTCTGCCATACTGTGGAAATTGAGTTTCTCCATGTTTTGTATGTTCTAAGGCAATGACTACCTGATGTGCGAGATTGAGAATGGTGGTATGCTGGGCAGCAAGAAAGGTGTCAACCTGCCTGGAGCTGCTGTTGATCTCCCCGCTGTGTCTGAGAAGGACATTCAGGACCTGCAGTTTGGGGTGGAGCAGGGCGTCGACATGGTCTTCGCCTCTTTCATCCGTAAGGCGGCCGACGTTCACGCTGTCAGGAAAGTGCTGGGGGAGAAGGGCAAGAACATCAAGATCATCAGCAAGCTGGAGAACCACGAGGGTGTGCGCAGGTGTGAGGATGATCACTGGTCACAGTTGAATCCGCAGAGATCTAAATCTTTAGATGACTCCAAAGAGTATTTTTTTCTATTTGTCTGATAGATTTGATGAGATCCTGGAGGCTAGCGATGGCATCATGGTCGCCCGTGGAGACTTGGGCATTGAAATCCCAACAGAGAAGGTCTTTCTTGCCCAGAAGATGATGACTGGCAGGTGCAACAGGATCGGCAAGCCCATTGTCTGTGCCACACAGGTCTGTGACTGCTACCATGGCGAGGATCGAAGTGGCCTGTTTTAAAAAGAAAAGCGTATCAAAGTGTGTGTGTAAACAGACACATATTGCATGATATGTAATGTTTTCTCCCACAGATGCTGGAGAGCATGACCAAGAAACCTCGTCCTACTCGTGCCGAGGCCAGCGACGTCGCCAATGCCGTGCTGGATGGCAATGACTGCATCATGCTGAGTGGTGAGACCGCCAAGGGAGACTACCCTCTGGAGGCCGTGCGCACACAGCACAAGGTGACAGTTCCTCTTCTGGTCTCATTCCCTAAGCGTTATATCATGTTCAGTGTATGGTGACTACCATTTGATGCAACTGCAGCAACTTTACTTTATATTCACATAAATCCGTCGGTGTGAGGAAGCCTGCATTATTAGAATAATAACCCAACACTGTGGCATGTGAAACATAAACATTGTAAGCCTTGATTGCTGTCTGCCTAACTGCAGTGTTTTAATGACAAAGCTAAGGAAGTTGACATGATCAAAACAAAGAATGAGTACTAATAATTTGTCAGGACCTTATATGAAAAGGCTCTCTTTTTTGATCCTATTTGTTAGTTAAGTTGCTTGTTGCACATAAACAAAAAAAAGTATACTTTTAAAGAAGAGCTTAATTCAGCCTTTATGGTGCATCCCCAGTTCAGTGATTATCAAAGTCATGAATAATAATAATAAACAAGTTACCAACACAGCGACAAAAGTGATTTTAGACAGTGAGATATTCACAGAAGAATGAAAGACAGGAAAACCTCCACTGAAGATCATGTTGACTTTGTGATGTGAGCATGTTCAGCTTGGGTTTCATTAACAGCTTGTTTAATATTTACTCATGTTTCTGTGTGTATCCCTCTTGCAGTCCATCATCTGCTACCAAAAAAACATCTCTCTTTTCTCTTGCATTGTGCTTTAACCGTGTTATATTGCTCAGTTTGCATGTGTCTGAGGATCTGCAGTGTAAAACAACAGTCCCTGGACTTCATGGCTGCCACTGTTGTTTGGGTTCATGTGTGCTTTAAGGTATGAATACTTATGCACTTAAGATAATAGCCATTTGTGTTGTCCTTCTAGATAAAAAACTAACTCCTAGAGTTTGAACTAGCTGTGTGACTGCAGTCTGACTCCACTCTAATCTGTTTTTCATTTTTTTTAATTTTTGTCTTCACATTTTCAGATTGCCCGTGAGGCTGAGGCGGCCATGTTCCACAGACAGATGTTTGAGGAGCTGCGTCGCACCACTCATCTGACCCGTGACCCCACAGAGTCGGTCGCTATCGGTGCCGTGGAGGCTTCCTTCAAGTGCTGTGCCAGCGCTATCATCGTGCTCACAAAGTCTGGCAGGTGAGAATTTAGAATCTTCTCTGTAAACATCTGAGTCACCTCCACGTCACCCATGGTGAACAAAGAAACCAGGGCAGTATAATATTTCTCCATTCGTAACACAAGTCTGTGGCTCATATGAAATGTGTCAGCTTTCACCCGCACTCACAATCTCTGCTCCACTTGTGACCTTTTGCGATCTGAACCCTGACATTTTACAAGTTAATTTTAACTCCCTTTTCATTCCTCTCCATTTGGGAGTTCATCCCCACAACACATGATACAGATGAAATGCCTCTGTCAGCTCACTGGATTTCACAATGATAATGACACAATCAAAAACTTTATACTTAATATTTCTGTAATAACAATGGATCACATGACTGCTTGTGTCAAAGTGGTCTCTGCTGAGGTTTGATAGTCTTTATCGGGCAGTGGTCGGTACAATCAGTCACACAGGCAAAGGTATCAAAAACAGTAAGCATATGGCTAAAAACCCTATCAGGGAAGACAGGAATTAAAATCAGAACTCGCACACAGGGGTAAGGAAGATCCAGCACAGAAGGGAGGGAAAGAACCAAGGGAGGGTATCTCAACGAGCAGCAACAAGACACAGGTGTAGCACATTAGGGTGGGGCGGGTAATCACAAGAGCAGGAAACCTGACCAGAAGCAAAACGAGACAAATGTTGCCAAAATAAAACAGGAAACACAAACTATATCATGAATTGCAATAAACATAATTCAGATAACTTGATGGGGCCTGACTCGCTGCACATTGGATCAAGTGGAGCAGTCAGCAGCTGAAGAGCCAGACATTTCCCTCATTGATGATGAGACTAAAGCAGAGCTTGAAAGAAAGTGTCAAACAACTTTTCTGCACAACTTGTTTCCATTGGCGCTCATTCGGACCAGTGTTGCTCTTGAAATTTAAATATTTTTGGTTCTGGATCTTTCTTATAACTTGTCTCTGTTTTCTTCAGGTCTGCTCACTTGCTGTCAAGGTACAGGCCCCGTGCCCCCATCATTGCCGTGACCCGCTGTGGCCAAACCGCCCGCCAGGCTCACCTATACCGCGGTATCCACCCCGTGCTCTACACCAAGCCTGCCAACGATGTCTGGGCTGAGGATGTTGACATGCGTGTGAACTTTGCCCTGGAAGTCGGTGAGTGGGTTATTTGTGTTTTGCTGAGATTTTAACAGAAGAACAGTTTTTTTGTTCATCTCCTTCAATGCATCTCTTCTCTGTCCGTAGGCAAGCACCGCAAATTCTTCAAGTCCGGTGATGTGGCCATTGTTGTGACAGGCTGGCGCCCAGGCTCCGGCTACACCAACACCATGAGAGTTGTGCTGGTGCCTTGAACACCAGCAAAGTTCATTAGTAACCACCCCGCTCCCCTGACCTGTAACCTGCCTCCCACCCCTGTGTCGGACTTTTCAAACAGGTTTCTGTCTGTGTTGTTCATAGACAGTAACTCTGTGATTCCTGTCATCCATATGTGCAATTCATTGTCTGAAACCTGCTGCCAAAGACTGAACTCAAAACCTTTTAGTGGAAACTCCTCTGTCCACACATTTGCCGACTCTGTTTGCATGGTGAGCAAAGTGGAGTGGTGTGTCTCTGCATGAGCTTAAAACTAAACTCTTTGTACACTTACTGTACTTAGTGTCCAGGTACCATGAGCAGTTGCAGAGGTGTGTTGTAATTGTCTTCTCCAGTGTTTCATGCAGAACTGACAGTGGGTACAATGTGTGAGCTGGTTGTGAATTGGTCTGGCATCCATCCATTAAAAGGAATTCTTGGGTCAACTGTGTTTTTTCTGCTCTTGTCATTTACTGTCCAGCAGTGGAAAGTAATTAAACATATTAAGTAAAATACTTAGCCTGAGTATAATGTTACTAAAAAGGTACTTGTACTTAAAATTAAATTATTTTACAATTGACAATAATTTCTCAATCCTCAAACAAATTATTACTTATCTCATAATAAAAATAAGTAGTAAAAAGTAGCTCATCTGGTGAGCTGGTTATTACAGGACATGGAAATTCCATCCACTCTTTGTCCTGGATGATATATGAATAATACAAGTTTCATCTGCTTTGGATTGACCTGGAAGCTTCACCTCCTGGCCAAAAATCTTACTTTAATCAAAACTTGCAGTGTTCAGTGCTGAATTAAGCATCTCCATTTACTCACTAATCCATCAGTTATCACTCCATGAGAGAAATTCTTTGTATCAAAGACTCAAAATATCTGACAGATTATAATCCTGGCTATGTTGAATGTCGGCACCAAACAACACCATGCAGTTCTCAATTCATAATCCGGCTTAAAGTCTGAAACTTCACCAGCATTTTATCAGATTCTCTTCTTCATCCCGCACTCCACTCTTGAAAATAAATCAACAGCTATAGGACGACCATCGTTCACCATATGTCATTTTATTGCATTGAATTCAGTTGCTAAAATAAAATATGCCTAACATACATGGGTGATTGAGTCCTTAAATTTGGTGGTTGAAAGGCAACAGAATAAAAAATAAACATATAATCATATAAATGAGTGACACTCTCCTCTCCTACACACCCCTTTAAATTGGATGCACTCAATGCAACTTTACACTTAATCTGAGTTGATACCCATTGCAGGTGGTGTAGTGGTACGTGGGATTGGAGGAGAATAGAAATGAGGGATTGATCGAGCCCAATGGCAGTGACTGGCTAGTGACTGATAGTATCTCTCCTCCCTCAGGGGGGCCAGAGTCACTGCAAAACTCCGGGTCAGTAACCAAACAGCCAGAGCCACTGGACAGCATCCTCCAATTGTTTGACCTGCTGACCGGCCTGATGCTTACAATTCATTGCAGGCCGCGGGTCCAGAGAGAGAAGTATCATCTAAACACGTGAAGTTATTAACAAGTGGAAGGATTCAAGATCATTTTTTTTTAAACAAAACAAAAAAAGCAGTCAGTGATACATGTCTTACTGATTCAGCATAGCATCACAAAGCAGCAATTGTTCAACAAGAGATGTTAGATTTTACAATCAAATAATGTACAATGAAAGAGGTAAATATGCAGCAACATGACCCATCAGGGTTTCTCACTAACCATTTGCCCAAGTAACTGCTTTTAGCCCTTTGACTGGTGCAAGAAACATTCAGATCAAACTTAGTGCATCGCTGGTTTCAGGATGTTTGATTATCCACAATTGCTTTTTTTTAGATATTTAATTGATTTGTTTTAATCTGCTCTAACTGAAATAACAGAATCTCACTCATCAAGTGCTTCAATTTACAGTACCTTTGTATACCCATAAAAAACACACAGATTATTGCATACTATGCTAGTGGCACACAAACCTTGGCTCAGGTGTAAGTTCTGTTATTGAAGTTATTGTCAGACTGAAATGAGTTGGCATCAGTTGTGCGACTCGTCACGTGCTGGAGCAGCTGTGGAGGGACAAAAAAGGAAGTGTGTGCATCGTGTCTGAAACTTGTTATTCTTAAAAAAAAACCCAAAACAAATCATCGCCCTCATGTTCAACACATTCAAAATGAATCCCACTTCTCCCCCTCAGACAGCCAAAACATGACATTACATTCATTGCTTCAGTGTTTTTGAATGTGATCTGATTTGTGTGACCCATCTGGGTGTGTGCAATATTGCTGAAACGCTATCTTGGAAGACATGCCGTCATCAAAACCTTTAAGTTAGGCTACCTCTGAAACGAGCAAAGTGCACAGTCCACCTCACCTCAAACCTCTTCAGGGGTAACCTTGCATTCACACAACACATTCAGTAGTGGGAAGGGATATATATAAAAAAGAACAATAATTTTTGGTTTCAATCATAACTGGAAACAGTGGTGGAAAGATTTCCAACTAAACAGCATCACTAAAAGATTTACACAAAATTGCCTGGACAATGGGGTTTTAAACAAAGACTTATAACAAATCACAGAGTGTGGTTATAATATAATACATAGAACAATTGATATTTTCATGAGGTGCTATGTGTATATATCTGTAATTTATTATTTATTTAATTATATTCAAACAAACAATGTCCTGTAGAAAAATCTGCCATTGTCCATAATTATCCATGATCCATTCACTCTGATTAAAAATGAAACCAGTGTTCTCCAATCTCATTAGAACACACCCTCCTACCTCAAAATTTGATAAAGTGTTTTTTGAAACAATTCCAGGGAGGAGATGTCCCTTCTGTTCAGGCATTAAAGGAGGGTGTGTCTGAACCTCACAAGTTGGAGGGAAGTTTGGACTGTTTGTGTTCGGTCTCTAACATCTTAGCTGGAGATCTAGCAATGAAGGAGTGAACACCAGGGGATAGGTTCTGAGGTTCAGGCCCTGAATTTGTCCGAATGACAGGGGTGGCTTGACCAGGGAGTGGACTGTAGGGTTTACCAGCAGCCATGGAGGGGCTCGATGTCCCCGCTGCCCGATCCGAGAAGCCGCTCATGGCCAAAGGCCTTTCCTGGTGTATAGAGCTGCGAGAGCCTGAGATAGTCTTTATTTCCTGGGTAAAGAGATTCACCGAGGACTCGGCCCTCTCCTTGCGGGTACAGGCCACCCTGGCGGGGCATGAGGTCTGGGGGGTCAAAGGGCTGTGAGAGCCCATGGTGCTGGGGAGCTGACTGTGATAAACTGTACTTCCCCTCACAGGGCTTTGTATGCTGGGACTATGGATAGGTGGCGTGTAGCAGGGCGATGCTTCCGGTGAGCCATACTGGGCCAGGGAGGCGAGGGCCGATTGTTCGGGAAGAACCTGGGGAAGGAAAACAGACTGCAGGCCTGCCAGGCTGTGCTGGGCCAGAGAGGCAGCGGCTCCAGCTTCAACTGCAGACACTGGCTGCATAAATCCACTGGAGGACTGGGTGCTGGTGATGAAGGGAAAATGTGGAAGGTTCAGACCACTGGATGTCCTGCCTGCTCTGTCATAACCGGACCCCATCTGCTGCAGGGTGGCATGAGAGGTCTGCTGCAGGTGGCTTAGTATAGGACCAACTGAGCTGGAGATCAGAGGGCTTATGGTAGAGGCAGAGGGGGCTGGGAATCTCCCGGCCAGTCTGCTTGGTGCCCCCTGCTGGAGTAAACCTATGGGGTGGGGTGGGGTGGTCATAGCACCGTGGAAGGGCTGGGAGTGGAGCTGAGCGGAGCAGGTATAGGAGACAGTGGCCTGGTTGACAGGAAAGACTGAGGCCATGCCGGAGTGGGGAGGTTGGGGCAGGGGCTGGTGTGTGGGCAGAGGTGTCAGGGGCTGCAGGCTGCTGGTGAAGACTGGCTGGGAAGTCAGTGTGGGTGACACAGGCCCAGTTGAGAGATGCTGTGTCCTGAGAGACGCCAGAGTGGGGGTCTCAACCCCAGAGCGGAATTTGGTGGAGTTGGCAGGAGAACCGGGACCTGAACCACAGCTGCTGGAGGTGTTCGCTCCAACGTGGACTCTCTTTGGATGGCTGGTGGGGTCCTTCAGAGAACCAGAGCCTGGTGCCAGAGGATGGTGGAAGAGAATGGGAGGAAGCTGGGAGTGGTGGGCTAGGGCCAGAGCCAGAGGGGTGGTGGCTGCAGCAGCCTGGAGCGGGGCCTGAACTAGCGGGGCCCAGATGACTGGGGTAGGCGATGGGGGTGCAGGAGGAGGGTTTAGGCTCTGTGTGGTGCTGGTCTGGATCAGCTGCGTGCACTGGGCCATGTCACGGTCATGTTGCACTATTCTTTGGATGATCTCATTCTCTTGGAGGTTGAGTGTGCCAGAACTTTGGTGATGCTGGACTTTATGCTGAAGAACAGAGTTCCTCTTTCCTGTTAAAAAAAAGAGAAATTAGGCCATGCCTTACTACTTATTACTGGGGTATTACCAGCCCCCTGTACCTCACACAAAATTAAATTGTTAAAAACAAAAGATTATTCCAATAGATAAAGCTGTCATCTGTTTATATATGCAAAAGTCCATAACACAGTAAAAAAAGTTTTTAGCTCCTCTCTACCTGTGAGCAGATAAGCACTTCACAGGTGCATCCTTAATACAAGTACCAGTTACCGGTAACACCAGTAGAAATATACTTAGTATTATAGAAAGTAGGCCTGCATTTAACAGTACAGTTCTGGACTGAAGTACAGCTTTGAGGTACTTGCGCCTTTCTTGAGTATTTCCATTTTATGCTACTTTAGATTTCAACTCCAATTATTCATTATTCTATATTCACTTTAGTTAAATTTACCTTAGTTAAAACTTTAGCATTTTTTCATATGTTAAGTACATGAGCAACATTCAACTGTGAAACACAAAGCTGGCGCCTATAGAGAGGTTTTATCTCTTGGCAAAGGACACACCGATTCGGTCCAGGCGGTCGAGAGCCACAGTCTCGAAGGCTCTCCTCATCATAGGATACTCCTCCAGCACCTCGTTGAAGTTGTCCACGGACAGAGAGTACAGCCGACAGTAGTTATCTGCTCGCACGCTGGCTGTCCTCCTGCCTCGGGTCAAGAGGCAGATCTCTGCAGGGAGGAAAGATAAAAAACAATTATTTGTACCATTTCTTTAACAGACATCCTGCTGAGTGCAAGTCAGAAAACTGGAATTAATATTAACTATTAGATGTTTGTTTTCTTCTTTTCTCATACTTGTGTGATTCATTGCAACAGAACTCATGTCTTCTTAGATCCATTCATAAAAGTAAAAGTATTATGAATTTGAGACGGTAAAACATGAAAAGGCCGATGCCTCTGAACCCCACAGATGGAGCACTTAATGCAATTTCTGCAGCTTACAGTTTGTCCTGACCTCATCTGTCATGCCAGATCAGAAAAATAAAATAATGCGCCGTTTAAAAAAAAAGTAGACACATTTTTCAGACATATTGAGGATATAGACACACACACACAATACTCTCTCTCTCCCATGTCCTGCTTATCAATTAAATCTATTTATCACACATGATGACATAGGATTTCTGACATATTTATTATGTATATTACCTGTGCTTAGCAGCTTTGAGCCAAAATATATAAAGTTTTGTGATTACTGTATCATTCTTGTACATGAAACACACATTGGAGTGCAGTTAAACATTAAAATATGGTTAGACATATAATAGTTGTAAGGGTTTTTGAATCATGTCCCTTCTGACTGAAATTATAAGTGAACTAAATTATGTATTTGTGTTTCCTTGTTTGTCTGTGATATTCACTCTGCTACACAGCTGGATACTGACAGGTTGGGACGATTCAACAACTACAGCTTGCTACAGCAAACAGAATTTTCCGCATTTCACCCTTAAATATGATGTTAACAAAGGGGAAAACCCTGCAGATGGAATCAAAGATCACAAAGCTTAGCTCCTTTTAGTCCAGAGCCCTTTTAAGGAGATGATGTGGACAATTTTTCCCAGCTGTAATAGTCTGCAAAGTTAATCTGCTGAGTGCCTGCGCAAAATAAATTTTAAAAAATCATACTATCACCACTCCTTCACATACATTGAAATTGACCTACTGCCAGCTACAGGACATATTATCATGCAGTACACACAGCAGGTTGTTTGAGGATATTACCTCCAAAGTAGGAGCCGTCAGACAGCTTAGTGTCCTTGCTGCTCTTGGTCAGGACACTGACGACACCGTGCTGGATGAAGTACATCTTCTTGCCAATGGTTCCCTCTCTGATGATATAGTCACCCGGCTGGAAGACCTCGAAGCGCAGCTTGGTCAACATGGAGGTGACAAAGTTTGGATCCGCATTGGCAAACAGAGGCATGGAGGCCACCAGTTTCCGACAGTTAAAGTTAATGATCTCCTGCAAAAGATACACAAAAAAGTGTTTTAGGTTTTAGCAAATGCAAGGCCTCCATGACACAAATGTCATTGTCACCACAAACATCATGTACAATGTGTCAACTCATGGCATGGGTGAAATAAGGGCACAGAATATGATTACAGTACAAACATTACCAACAAAAACAGCCTTAAAATTACAACAATAAACATACATTAAAACACAGTTTTGTGTGCAGATGATTTATTTGTAGCAGCTAACTAAGTAGCTATGTAGCTGGTGGAAGTATTTCGATCGAAGTAAACCTACAGAAGTACAGTATTATCAGCAAAATGTATTAAATATAATATTAAAAGTATTAAATTAAAAGCATTTGTTTGGTCCCTCTGACTGATTTACTATTATACACGACATGGTTAGGTGATTAATACTGAAGCATCAGTGTGTTAGCAGCATGATACTGGAGCTAAACTGAACCACTTCATATACAGTTTTATATGGACCAGATCCTAATCTCACCTAGTCCACAACAGCCACTGATGTGTGTACATTTCAATCATAATAAAAGCAGGGTGGTTAACAGCTTAGTGCTCTGTTAATGAGGCTCTCTGTCCTCATACTGTCCCCAGCGATTACTAATCAGATTACATGACTATTAACATTATCGGGTAAACTAAGAGAGCCATATTAGATTACATAAATAATTAAGTGTACACAATTTAGAGCAAGGATGCGCACTTCATTAATTCACATATTTGCCACTAAGAACCGTAAACCGTTTGAGAAAAAAAATACTTCACTTTAATCCCAACTGTTTAGCATTCATAAGCAGGGTAAACATTAAATAAATGGTTTATGACACATTACAAGGTAGTTGTATGCAGATATAAGAACATTTCTGAGTATTAATTCAGAGTACTTGTCAACAATTATACATTTTCACTTTTATATTATGCGTAATGTATTTTACTATGTTTCCAGGACAGCCCCTGTGTTGCCCATTTGTCTTTGAGTCGTGACAGGCCATGATGACCACATTATAATGCAGCATTGTTAATAGAGACAACAGCAGCATGGATGAGATCTGACCTCTCGTAGTGGTTCGTTCAGCTCCTCCAAAATGCTCTCCTCGTCAAACATCTTGCCCTGATAACGGTGTTCGTAGTAATCATGGATCCTCTGACGCATGTCTGCTGGGAGCTTGTGGAAGGACATGTACTGCTCCACTTGTTTATACTGTAATGAAAACATGGTTCCAATTACCAAAATTATAGAATTAACCAAAGCGTGAGTGAGCAACCTCCACAGGAATACATGCACTTATAAATGTACTGTCACTGCATTTGTGTCGACAAAAGACAAAATGCAAAGTCATGTCAAAAGGAATATATTAAACTGATTGATGTGTTGGCTCAGAGGTGACTATAACGTGTCTCATTATGTTAACAGTCAACTGTCAGGCCATCTGTGAAACCTGCCCACAGTGCAGTGTCGTGCCTCTGCCCCATCTGACAAATACAGTTGTGCTCTGCAGGCTGCAGCTAATGACATTAACTACTGTGTCCTTCAGCGATGTACTCTACCAGCAAAGAACCAGAAATGGTCAGTGTCTACCCAGCCTATGTATGTTACATCCTGCTGTTTCTTTTTTAATATCTGGATTTAACTTTTTCCAATGTCTGTCTGCATTTTCTATGTTAAAAAAATAAAAAAACAGTGGTTAACATGTCTTTACTGATTTTCTGTACTCTGCTATTCTTTCCCATTTATCAAGTGTCTCCCCTTGTGGGGAATTTTCACACCTCGACGTAGTGTAGACTATTAGTTACTGTGCATTGTAAAGATTTATGTTAACTTTGAATGCACATAAAAAATGGATTTAGACGTCACAAAATTCTTTTTCATCTTTTTTCATTTCGGCGTCACTTAGTAACATCACATCACATTCAGATCCCTAAGTAAAAGTGGCAACAGCACAATGGAAAAAATATATTAGAATTATTTCAGTAAATGTACGAGAATGTTTCCAGCTAAATGTATTGAACTAAGTAAATGTAAAAGCACTCATTATACAGAAAAATGGCATCTGTGAGTTAACAATTCCTCCATCTGAAATGAAAAGTATAAAGTAGCAGTCTGCCACTGATTTCAAATCTGTCAACAAATTTCAGCCATACAGGGAAAGACCACCCACCTTCTCTTGGTACTGCCTCCTAGAGGAGTCCAGAGACTGAATGAGTGCGGTTGCGTGCCCCACAAACATGGCAAAGCAGGTAGCGCCCACGATCATGCTGAGGATGGTGAGCCACACGTCGGCCATGCCGATTGGGGGGTACAGGCCATACCCGATGCACAGCATGTGGCTCATGGCCTTGAACAGGGCGTAGGAGTACTGCTGACCCCACGTGTCATTCTGTAAGGGATGGGGAGGAGGACAGCAGGAGTTTATCAATATCAGAATTAATGCAGCAGCACATATGTGCAAGCCTTTTCAGAGTTTAAGATCAACAGATGATAAGGTCTCTAGATTTTGCATGGGTGTGATTAGATTTGCTTTGAGTGACAGTGACCAAGCATTCAACCATTTGAATGTAGCTAAACCTGAATGGCGTGTGAAACTATGCAACATCACCTTTATCCCCTGAGTGAGATCTGCCCACTCCACATCAGCAAAAATAGCACATAGCAAAAAAAAGAAAATGTTGCATGTGAAACAACCAAAACAATAAATGCTGTGTTCATGCTGGACCCAGTCCCACACAGTAAGAAAGCTACTGAAACAAAGGTTCATTTGGATGCTGTCTGACTCATAAATAATCCACTTACCACCATCTTGTTTCTTGTGACCCAGCAGTCGGGAGGGAAGTCCTGCAGCATAGGTACCAGGAACTGCAGACAGCCATCCCAGTGACACAGCAGCAGCATCATACCAATCAGGTTCATGATACGCACCATGGCGCTGGCTAGATCATAGGTCATATGGAAAACCTGTGGCACAGATTATCAGCGTTAATGCAACTGAAACACACATGACACACATCTCTTTGTAAATAAATCTAGAAAATTTCAATTCACTCTCATGAAATCCAAGGATTTGAAATATACAGTAGGTGCTGTGTGGGCTGCTGAACACAGGGGTCCAATACCAGACCACACTGTCCTTAATCTCCTATAGACCAGAGGCTGTGTCAGGATTGCATAACCATCTGCAAGCAACATTAATGACCTATGGGGAATGCAGCCTCAGTTGGAATTATTGAAACAAGATAATGCAGGAAAATATCTGTCGTTAAGTAAGTCGATTGTGTGTGAGTGAGTTTGAGTCTCAGAGGACAAACAACAAATTAACTCTATAGCTTTAAGAATACAGACATTTGGAGGGTGTAGTTTTGTTTTTTACAAAAACTTACATAATATGTTTTACCTTGATAAGAAAAGCAAAAAACCTCATAATAATCCAGGCAATGGCACAAGTTATGAGAAATCTAATAGGGGAGCATTTAAGAGGAGGGCTTCAATGATTATTTGTCATTTGTGATCATTCATAAAATAAAATAAAATTACAAAAATCCTCCAAGAGGCAAAAATGGCATATTCAAATTACTTTTTTAAATACAACCAGGAAAATATTTACTATAACAAATAATATTTAAATATTTTAAATAAAAATTAAACAATTCAAAATTTCAATCAAAATATTTGCTCTTTTTTTAAGCATCAAGAAGGCTCCCAAATATCCAACCAAGTGTGCACTCCTAGCTAGTGTAAAAACTGATATAAACATCCAAGCTTATCCCTGTAGGCTCTACCTCTTCCCACTGGTGGATGTAGCGGATGAGTCTGGAGAGACGCAGCAGCCGCAGCAGACTGAGGATCTTGGTGAAGCGGACAATCCTCAGGGCGCGGGCCGTCTTGTAAAAATCTGAGTCGATGCGTGTTTCCACAATGAGAAAGATGTAATCCACTGGAATGGAGGAGATGAAGTCCACCACGAACCAGCTCTTCAGGTACTTGATCTTGATCTGCTGTGGGTCCAGGATGATCTCCGTGTTGTCTTCCTTGACGATGCCCGTGCGGAAGTTGAGGACCAGGTCCATTAGGAAGAAGGTGTCCGACACCACGTTGAAGACAATCCAAGGGGGCGTGTGCTCGTCCTTGAAGAAGGTGATGCCTACGGGGATTATGATGAGGTTTCCCACCATCAGCAGCAGCATGGTCAGGTCCCAGTAGAACCTGAAACAGACAGCAGTGCATATAACTCACATTTCCAGACAACAGCAGGCCAAAGTCATTCAGGCCTAGAAACAATCCTTGGAGAAGTCCTCATAAACTTCACTGTCATTTTATGTCAGCATTAGTGACCTCCGGGAGTCTCAATGCATTAATGTACTTAAAATTACAAAAAAATTCACAGATATTGAGTGGATTTTATATATTTTTTTACATTTTCATGCCTCAATTTGAGATCTGAGAGATGACCCCTAAACCACCCCATTAGCAGCGATCTCGATTAATCAATTATTCTTTTCAGTCATTTTTGAAGCAGACATGTCTGAGCTTCTAAAATATGAGGACTGGATGCTTTATTGAATATTTTGAGTTTGGTCAGTTGTTCAGATAAAGAAGCAATATGAATAAGTCATGTTTGGCTATGGGCATATACAGTATAATGGGCTTTTTTCAACATTACTGGACATTTTGTAGATTGACTGAGAAAATCAGCAGATTAATGAAAATAACTGCAGCCATGGTAAGTCAAATTGTAAAAAATTTGAGAGACAGAGGATCAGACTATGAATAGACACCAATTTCATCTAAATTTTGTCTGAGTCAACTGTGTCTGCGTGCATACTGAGTATGTGCTGCATATTCAAAGCATTTCTGGACGTGTGGGAACTTTAAATGGAAATTAATCCCTGTGCAACTTGCCGTCTCACACTATAACACAAAATCTTGAAGATTCATTTTCGAAAGGTGCGGAAACAGTGCAAACAATTTGCTTGTGAATTAGTATAAACAAAGCAAGGCATGGGTTGATTCAAGAAAACAAGACAGGTTCACTACTTCAGTTCAATAATGGCCACAGAGATGGAGAGAAAAAATGGGTTATTGGAATTCATCTGAACTGCTCATGGAAATAAAGATTTTTATATCTTACTAAATCCTTAGCAGCAGTGTGTTCAATTCAAACAGCTATAATTACATGAAAAAGGGGGCTGCTTTCCATTGTGTTTATAGTAACTAATCAAATTACAGTATGATAGAAAACAAACACATCACATATTGTAATATGAGACCATATCATCAGGTCTTTAATATTTTGAATTCTCCTTCTCCCCCCAGTATCTGAATTAGGAATATCTTATTTGCATAACACTTTACAGCATCACAGGAAACATACAGTATAGGAATGTACCTCTGCCACACAAAGACCAGCCAAGATATGGAGAGTGTCTGTTTACCAATGATTAGCTTGAGTGTGTATGTGAGAAAGTGTACATGATGTGTGACTGCATGCCGGCTCCATTTCAGAGACCTAATTAACCACTGATCGATCTGAAAGGAAGCAAACACACCTACAGGGCCAGCACAAACTGCAGGGATGGGGTGGGGTGCAGTACACCACATACAGTAAGGGAACTTGTGGCACATGAGCGAACACACAGTAACCACACTATACTGTGTGATCTGAGCGCTTGTTACATTTTAGAGAAGAGCATGTAACTTAGTGAATATAGGATGTTTTCAAAAGTGCTGTTTAAACGAACATCTCACTCCCTGTTAACAAATACATTTACTCACTATAGAAATGACTGATTCTGAGAAAAAAAGATGTAGTATTTGATTACATTTGAAGAGAATTTGATTGAATGTGATGACTGCAAATATCCTAAGAGCAACAGGGAGCTCAACAGTGTTCCTGACATTGTGATACTTTTCTGGGGTTCAAATGAGGCTCCAGCAAAGAGGCAACCAACAGTTAAGAGGTGACCAGGAGGCGACGCACTTTACAAATTCAGATTTCAGCGTAGTTCTACCTATTCCAGTTACTTAACACCTGACCTTCACGGTGGAAAACCAGTGAGGACAGGGTGGCCATTTGTTCTAATCAGCTTTCTGTTGTTCTCTGCCAAACAAAGCATTTGCATTCCTCTCTTCATCTGCCCGTTGTCTCTGTGGTGACACACTGGTCCTAATTGCACTTCCCCTCTCTGGCTAAATCCACCGTTATCTCCTGGGAATCCATGTCATCTCCAGAAGTCAGCTCCCATCAGCCAGATGTTGAGTAGTTAGCATTACTGCTCTGCACACGTCACTGTGCTGCAGAACCCTGGAACAGCTGGACCAAAAAAAAGGTTTGCAGGGGACAGTGCATTATTGCTGTCCCCTGCAAACCATCCCATTTGCACATCAGCTGACTGTGCACGCAGCATTCAGCCCACACAGCAGGACAAACAGACAACTTGATGGTGTAATCTGGCATTGCCATCAGACTACATCCAACAGTTGCAGGGTCTCTGGACCTTTACTGGTCCAGAGAAGAATCTTGCACTATTTGGGTCAAAGTGCAACTATGTTAAAGAGCATGACAGCACAAAGAGACGGGAGTTACAAGCAAAGTGAACACAAAAAGGCTTAAAATGGTGAAAGGAGCTTAGATCAATCAGGACAGCTGAAAAGGGGATCACATTTGTACTAGAGATACTTATCTCTTGCTGCCAGAGTGCAGCTGAAGCACAACAGCCTGCACGCAGCTCAGTGGCTTAACACACACCTGTACTGTGGCTCAGGCTGACCAGCAATCATATTAACCATATTTATGCAGCGTGCCAGTTCAGTATATCTGCTGCTGTGGCCAAAGAGGGTTTTAATAAAAGACAGCAGTTACTTATGCTATAAACATCTGAGAGACTGTTCATAAAAAGATCCACTGAGAGGATACATGGGTTACACTGCACTGGGCTGAAGAACAGCAGTCATGTCAGCCCACGTATCAGGGAGTGAAGTTTAACAGCACTAGATGCAGTAATGTCTCACAAGACAAAAAGACCCAAATAATCTATAATGGTGCAGAGGTTTTACACCTGAAGCTTTAGCCTGTTGAAAGTGTGACCCAAACCAAGCATGGAATATTGACACCTTATATACCCATACATACACAGATTAAGAGCTGGTCGTCCTGATTCCTCACAACATCATTTTCATTTCAATCTCTCTTTGTGTTCAGTGTTTCACGGTGTGTCCCCTCCCTGTCTACACCATCTCTGCTCCATTAGACTAATTGTGCTGTAATAATCTCCACTGATGTGTGCTTCTAATATCTTGAATGGTCATGTTACCCTATTTTGATTACCCCATTTCCAAGCTCCTGCTGCACTCTGTGTAATCCATTGCCCCTTGCTAAATGATAAAAAAGGATAATTCAGATGAGTGGGAAAAACTGCTGTGACACACATCAGTGTACAACTGGCCGGTGAAAATATGATGACAGTGAGCCTCAAGGTTAAATGTCATGAAAATCCCTTGATGGCAGTGACGATCAGAGCGCTGGTCTGTATGCAGCATGCAATGAAATGTTGATCGTGCATGCATATACTGTATATGCACAGCACAGCAGGGCTGGTAAATTAGGGAATTACTGCTTGGCTTTGTTGCACAAATTTAATACATTGAGAAAACTATCCCCATATAATGGGTGGGTTGAAAAATCCCAAAGCCAATCCTTGTGTAGATGGACCCAAATACTCTCTCTCTCTCTCTCTCTGAGCCAAACAAAAGAGGGACGACTTATATCCTACATATGTAGGATATAATTTGGCTGTCATTGTGCTTATAAGAGGATTTTGTTTGTGAGACAACTCTTTTGTGATGCATCAAATTCCCTGTAAGAATGCCTTTAGGATCGTTCTCAGAAAAGAAGCCATTTATCTATGCAAGGTGTGTAAGGATTACTGAGGTACATTCAGCTTATGATGACACCTGTCTGCACAGGCTCACACTCCTGGTCATTATGTTGTTATCGTAATATGTGATCAGAGAAAAAAAAAACACCTCTTCTATATAGGGAAATAATATGTGTATGTTCTATGTTGTTAAATGTTTTGTGACCTTATCACATTTGATGACATTTATGTCTTTTAAAAATTAGGTACTTTCAAAACGGTAAGAGTTTTTCTACATTTGTAGGCCTAACAAGCCTTAAGTCAGAGGATCACTGCAGCTCTTTCTTGTAAGACACCACTGCTTGTAAATAAAGTTTTTGTGCACATAAATTTACCTAAAATCACTGTACGGGTGGATTATCCAGAAGCCTGCAGACTTGACTCGCTCCCTCTCATGCTCCACGGCCCTCTCACTCCCCAACATCCGCAGGGAGAACTTGTTGACACCCGGTTGGAGCATCGCCCCAAACTGCCGGTGCATGAAGCCCGCTTGGTACAGCCGGTCATCTTCAGGTATTATTTGTTCGGCACCCTCCAACTTGATGAAACTTGATTGGTCAAACACAGGCGCTTGCCCGGCTGCGCCGCTGTGACAACCAGCTGGCCGCTGCTGGGCCCCGGGGCCGTGCTCGCTGACACCTGCATCAGCCTCCGGGATGAGGCGCCGCTGCTCCGCTGGGTCAGACCCAGGAGGATGCCGCCCGGTGATGGAAGAGAGGCTGCCTCTGAATAAGCGGCAGTCCCCGTTCAAGTTGGTCTTCACAATTACGTCCCTTTCCAAGTCTTCGCTCCTGGCCTCCTCAATGCTCTTGCAACTGCTCGCAGGAGACGGAGAGGACAAATGTTTTAGCCGAATACTTTTCCTCTTAGTGTCCTTGTCGCCGTTCTCGTCTTCGTCAATCACGAAAGGTTTTTGCCCAATGTTTTGCGGCAAGCTGTACAACCGTTTGCGCATGGAAGACTGGAATCTTTCCATTTTGAAGAAGAAGAAGTAGGAGGAGAAGAAGAAATGCGTTTTAAGGATAGCCCGTGAAAACAGAGAGATAAATCATGGATCTCATGCACTTGGGGTGCTGCTGGAGGCAAAACAGTGACGGCGCATCCGCAGGACAGGTCGTATCTTATTTGACACTTGGGACGTGCCTCTCTCCCCCGGTTCAAACATTGAGATGCGTCGACAAAAGGCTACGCGGCCGCTTCAATCAGGTAAAATGCGTGTAAATCCAGGTAACCCAACGGCATGCAGACGAGAGCGCATCAGGATGCAGCATGCTGAGCGTCGGACGTGCCGGAGTGGGAGAAAGCTGCTGCCGCCGCCGCCGCCGCTGAGCTCCTCAATGACAAAGCATGATCTCCACCTCCCCAAAATACCGGAGCTCTCTGTCAGCGCGAAGCGATGACACACATGCACGCGGCTGGGCCACGGCGTCCAGAGAGCGCTGACATCACTGATCCATCAGCCTCCCGCCTTCTAATAAGGTGAATATCGATGGAGCTAATCTACTGGGTTGCCATAGGAGCCGGGATGGCACACGCATCCACCCCCTCCCGCCCAGTCAGGACAATGATGATTCAAGGATGTGATCCATTTCATAGTTCACTATAGTTAAGAGACGACGATGGGATATCAGAGAATGCACGGTCTGATCTTTGTGCGTCATGGTGCAAACATGTTTGATGAAAGGTCTGCGTAATGAAGAAACAACACTGACACACTACGGTGTCATAATCTACAGACTACTATGTTGGAAATAAGTGGTGGACTCACTTGTTTTAAGTTTACACCCGCAGCCTGACGCATCACAGATTAAACAAGTTGGTCCTTGCTTTTTAACACATGATATGATTATGATATCAAAACAACATTAAATTCAATTGCTAGAAGGTGTTTTATGTGTCTATCCTGGCGTCACTTACACAAAATGGATAAAAACTGTCATTCATTAAGTAGTAACTGAGCTCAGTGATGGTATAAAGTAAGAGTGTGAGGTTTTGTGGGTTTTATGGAATAAATCCTAATTCTGAGTGATGATATTATAACACATTACTATACAGGTCAATGCAGCGGTTCACTCAACTAAACTGCAAAATAATCTTTTGGTGAGTTTGTTGATTACAACAAACTCACCAGGGAAAAAGTTTACCAGTGGTACCTAATCTGCCTCTGTTGTGATGATAACACACTATGAGGGTGGAAATATGTGAACATTGACAGAGAAACTGATTGTTTCCGGTTTTACATCCCAGCATTTCCTCAGGCCTTCAACCTACAGCTTGAGCAATGAAGAGAAGATGCTGCATAATGCTCAACAATACTCTATGCTAGATAGTAGTGAATATATTGAACCTATAGTACTTATGCTGTGGGCTTTGAAACTAAAATATCAAACTGAACTTCAACTGGTTGACATCTGTTTTGTTGATGCATCGATACCCCCAGTGTCTGAATTGTTTCAGAAGACATTTTCAGTTATGTAGAGAGAAGTGATTAAATACTTTCCTGGCTCAGACAAAGCTGGCAAACGAATTTGACGAAAGGTTGTTGACAGCTGGATGTATCACAGTTCTATGATTCAATGTGGGCTCCACTGAACTGACTTAAACCATACAGTAAATTTTGTATGGCATAATGTCAGATGACAGGGAGAAATGAACAGCTTGTTGTTGCCACAAAATTTCTTATGACAGAGTGATAAATGTCAGT
This sequence comes from Psettodes erumei, assembly GCA_016785225.1. Lineage (NCBI taxonomy): Eukaryota > Metazoa > Chordata > Actinopteri > Pleuronectiformes > Psettodidae > Psettodes > Psettodes erumei. Next base: position 6,249,906 of record JAFBJZ010000831.1, read on the forward strand.
TAGTCGGAGTTCAATATTTTGAGCAATGCTGAAAGTGTATGTCAGCTAGCAGAAACTACTTTTCTTTCACTTAATTTATTTCACATATATTATTCACATCAATGGCCACATAAAAGGGGGGATGAATGTCTGTCGGTTTGTTATTTTCCATCAGTAACCACACTGCGTGTTGCCTAAAAACAATCCGTGTCTTGGCGTCAGCACTTCAGGTTTGGAGTCTCCTTATCAGGAACTGCCCAGATTAGGCTTTCACACTCTGTGCCTTATTTAGTACCCTCATCATCACTTATGTCTGCAGGCAGCAAAGCCTTGTAGGATGAACTCTGTAGTTATCTGTGTCCCCTGCAACGGTGATGGAAACGTACTTTAGTTAAGACCACAGGACAATAGAAATGTTGATGTCTTCACTTTATCCAATGTCCAATGATTAAGATGAACAGCGATTACCACCAAGTGGGGGACAGACTATATCTAAGGCTGGATCCAACACTTGTATTGAACTTGCCTTGAGGAAGACTAGGCGGTCAAATTGTTAATATTAAAATCATTGGCGGTTGATCTCTGCCATATCCCTCATGTTTGCAATAAAGTTGGCAGAACTACATTTTAAGTACAATGCTACTTTTCAGTGAAATGAACTGCAAGTTGCTCTCAAACTTGAATCTTGCATTCCCCTCGGGAATTTCAAAACTTTAACGATGCCTGATTGTGTTCATTAATTCCTTGTGTTATGTGATTGTGTTGTTTCGGTCTGCTGATTGGGAATGTTTCTTGTTCTCAGGCTTTTAGGAGATTCATTTTCTCAATAAGACTGCGTGACTCAATAAAGATTATGTATAAGTGCCCTATTATCAAATTATATGTCTGATTTACATGTTTCATGTGTTATGTTAAAATGATTATTTTGAACTTTCACATATGCTATAGTGTATCACACGGGGATACACTTCATGTGAAATTTTGTTGCTGTTATGAACTAGCGTTACCCTCTTTGGGTTATAATGTAATCTTTCACAGAGAAAGCCTAAGCCAAACAATATGCAAATTCATCTATGCATCTCACAAGTGTTATAATAATTTATTAACTGCTTCCAATCCTGCACATCTAAACAAGGTTCACTGCATCAGACTAGATTTATATGATATTCCTGGTCTGTGACCACTGATTTTGTTCCATTTTATCACAAAATCTGATTTAAAATCATGTAAATCTGTTTCAAGATGAACTGCAGGAGGTAAGTATTAGAACCTGCTTAAATCTTTTAAAAAAATACTATTAAAAAATTATAAATCTTTCCACTGAAGTTGGAGAACCCTCTAGATTTTTTATTAAAACCAATCCATGGCCCGTTTCAGAACTAGTCCATCAGATTGATTTAAATGAAGGATTAATCTATGCGGACAAAACCACAAATCATTTTTGTCAGATGGTGTGTTCCCTCTTTCCCAGTGGTTTGATTTTTTTAGGGTTCACAAAGTCACAGACATCTCTTTGCTCTAAAATGGACTGTTTTTTATTTCTATCCAAATGCACTGACATTAATCCAGAACATGGCATTACAACTTGGGAATCAGGTCCAGACAGTAACCAGACCAGCTTAAAAGGCAAGAAAACATCATAGCATTTCATTATTGTCCAGCTGGTAGGAGCTATGGAAACAGTGGCCATGACAGACCTGACAATGGTGCACCAGCAGGCCAGCCCTTTTAAAACAGCGCCCCCCTCTGCTGTACTGCTGCTTTGTATTTTTACACCACAGTGTGTTGACTGTACTGCCAAGTGCTCTTTTAAGAAGACCATTGGAGAAAATCTAATGCAACCCATACAGCAGCCATTAATTTTGCCTTTACAAATGTTCAATTATTGATTTGACTGATACTAACAGGGAGGCATTGATGCCACTATAGGTTTATTACTGAGGTTGTGCTGCACATTGAGAGATGTTTCAAAAGTTTTTCCCAGAAGAGAATTATTTCAATATAATTCAGTCCAGCACAACACCTCCACTAACTTCAGCCTACAAATGAATATACCCCTCTCAGAAACCTTTAACAAAAACTTTCATTTTCAAATATTGTGTATGTGGTAAAACCATAAAATGTAAGTGACAATACTGTCTTTGCTTGTTCCATGTTCCAAAACATTCTATCTTGAAAATGGAAATGGATATGTTGCCATGAACACTGAGAAGAGTATGTCAATACAACAACAATGTTTTAAAATAACTTGAGTTAAGGAAACAATCCATTGGACATTTTGGTCAACTGATCTCATGGTTCTTTTTCAATTTTCACTTGAATCTGACAAACACAAGTTAAAAAGATTGTTCTTTGTTTTGTAATGAATTACAGATTATGGTTGGAGGCCATCAGTAATGACTCATGTTAGTTGCACTAGCTTTATTTGTGGATACAATTTCATGTTTTTTTTAACCTTTGAATGCTGATCATTTCTCACCACGTTTTATGTGTCTGCTGTTTGTCATTCACTCTCACTGGATGGCGCTGTTCCCCACATGCATCTCTTTTACTGCATTCCCATGGAAAGAGCCTCTGTGCATCATTAATGGTGCAACTTAGGGTCCACTCTGTGTTTTGAAAGAATGTAGCTCAACAGATGTTTTCGTTTTTCGAGATATTTATTCTTAAAAATGACTCAGGATCTTGGAATCGCTTCATATGTGTGTTCGGTCCTGATGTGGGCCATCTTTTGCCACCACCACCCCCGCACATCAGAGAATTCATGCAGCTGTATCATCAATGCTCTACGGTGATCCTACTAGTTTAAAGCTTTGTCACAGAGAAATCAAAAGCTGCAATGATATTTCAGTATATTGATATGGATAATAATTGCATAGGATAATAGCCATGCTGTACAATACACGCAATTATAAAATAATGTTAGAATGATTAGTACAGATTTCCTAAAGTAGGTTTATACAGTTTTTCATTACTTTCAACATTTAAGTGCATCATATAATATGAATAGTTTTTATATTAATGGTGATCTGATATATAATCATAGTGATTTAATACATACAGTACATACATACAGTAAACCTTAAGCAAATTTAGAGGGACATTGCAAAGCCCTTAAAATGTAATAGATAAAATGATCAAACTTAGAAAATGGTATGCAGTGGAATGATAAAACTGTACACAACTGTCATACCAGATTATGGTGGTATTTTCTTTTACATTGCAGAGTTTTGTTCTGTTTTTTCTTCCTCTAGAACACACAGTACAGATTATCTACATGAAGCCACTCTCTGAGAAAAAGAACAACAAAAAAAGATGTTTCTGTACCCAACAGAATGTCAGTATCTTGCATGCATTAGTTTAGAAGTAGTAAAAATGTAAAATTAGTTGAGAAGGGGGGGAGTGATAAACGTCAACAACTTCATGCAGCAACAATGGATATAATGTTAACAATTCCATAATGCATTGAGTGCCTCTTGATCTCACACCCTCACACAACAAAAATCATAAGGCATGCCTCATTTAGCTCCCTCACAACCATACATCAATGGCAGATACATCCTATTAACAACTGGTATGGATTCCCTTCTTGTTTACCTTCATATGGTCAATACATGTGTGATGAAACCTGCAAGTAAAAAGAAAATTCATCTCATTAGACCAGTTTGACAGTTGTCTTATTTTGGTTTGCAGGAGCTTTCCATGATAATTTCTTTCCGTACAGAGGATCATCTTGAGATTTGTGACCACAGGGCTGAAATACATATTTATCAGCAGGCTTCCTCTTAAATAATTTACTACTTACTCAGCAGACAGGCTGCTCAGTTTGTATTCCTCTGGCGGAGGTTCTTGTCTTTGTGGTTGTTGGTTGAATTAGTTTTCCTTTAGCAGGAAGCAAAAGACACACAATCAGTTCACACGTACACCGATGCAGAAACAGTAACTGTAGTTGAATCACTGACATAGAACATGGTTTGATTACAGTTCTAATAACTATTTAATTAGATTTTCTCCATTTCACCTCTTAATGAATGGTAAAATACCTGTGGTTTCTGATCAAAATACATTTTTTGGGCTCTGTCATTAAGCAGAATGCCTGATATTTTGTATTTATGTATAACTATATACTAATTCAGTTTAGATTAAAGGGGCACTCCGCTGATTTTACCCACAGTTGCCTGAACACTTATATAAAAACACTTTTTTGGCAGACTTTAAAAACAGTAACCCTCTTCAAGCAATGCAAACAATAGTTACTGTGCAATAAACAGCTGATCACATGAAAACAAACTGTACTCTTCACAGTGGTGGAGCATGCCAGACATAGGTTGAATTATAGTTTTAAACATTATGTCTATCATTTAAGGATAGAAAAACACTGTATAGTTACATGGGGATATAAGCAAATTTGTTTTAGTGTTTAATCATTTTCGTAACCTATCAACAACTTCTTCAGTGAAGATATATTAATACTATAAAACTGCTTTTTAATCATATCATCATTCATTATCTGTTTATAGTTAGTTATATGTGTTGTCAAATATATAAATAAGCACAGACCTCATTACATCTACATTATACTTACAAACTCTTAATGAACTATTTGATAAAGAATTTATATACTACTTAATAGGCAGACTTCAGGTAAAATGCTTTAAGTCTTTTCAAGCCTTATCATGTCTTTCCTAACCAGGACAAGTCCAGGACAGTACCAGGACAAGGATAAACTTGACAGTCAAAGTGTCCTTGACTGACTTCCAAATGTTTCCCTGTGTTTTATTTCAATGCGGCAAAGCACCAGCACATGATGCCCCAAGTTATTTATGACCCAGATCCAGCCAGCTCTACAGATGGTGTTAGGAGTTGATATGTGATGTTAAGCTACAACAACAACACACACATTACTGTACTAGGTTAAACAGAGCAAAGGTAGTGAAGGTGAATTTTTTTACTTACACTGGTCCAGCTGGCTCATCATCTGAGGAAGCAAGGGAAAATACGAAGAAATGAAGACCAGAACAATAAAATAACCAAATAATCGCAAGGGAGTTGAACACGTTGATGAAGCGACAAGTTCTTTTTTTTTTTAAACGGAAAGATGAGGAACAACGCATATTACATCTGGTCCTAAGCCTTTTCTGGATTTCCATGTTTCAGCTGTGCTGCAGGTGTGTGTTATGAAATGATAAACACACCCCTGATGAAGTAACATGATAGCAAACGATACGCTGTCATGCAGCAGGAACACCAGCCCATGAGGTCTTTCACAGCCACACAGTTAAAATCCAGCACAACACCACGCATCGCGGTGCAGGTGATGAAATTACAAACAGGCAAAAATCACAAAAACAACCATTCTGTTGTCATGCAGAGCGTTCACAAGGAACGTATGATCACTCAAAGAGATGAGCGAGAAACAGTGCCGTCAATATCAGGCATCAACTGAAGATAATAATTTAAAGCAGTGTGAAACAGTGATAAACACAAAACAGTTTCAGTGACTTGCATGCCATTTCCTCAATGCCATTATTATGAGATTTATGCAAATATGAATGTTTGTAAAAAAGAAACTGCCTTAAACACTAACGCTGAAGACAGAACCGTGTACTGGAGGCTGAATGCTTATTGATATTCACGAGGCATGCAGAGTCTCACACTTACCACAAACACGGTTTAGGTTATGCAATTTGGGAGAAGAGGAGGAATGGGAGATATTACAACAGTCTGTTAAAGTATTCAGTGGCCAAAGCTGACCTAATTTAAGGAAATTCAAGTCAAATATAAATTATTAACATTTCAGGCGAGAGTTTTGTTGCAGGATTCTCGCAGTCTACATCCATGTTGTGAGGCTGCGAGGATTCTCAAGGTGACTTCAACAGTTCTGCGGCAGTCTGTTTTCTACACCACGTAATGAACCATAATTGTAAAATATCCCTGTGCTGTGACACTGAGAGTGTCACTGAGAGCTGTCAGTCATTCGCTGCACGTGGCGTCCAATCAGCATGTGACATCAAAATTCTGTTTGAGAGGAATAGGTCACCCAAATACCATAAATGCATAATTTATGACATAGCTAGTGTCTTGAAAAATGAAGTACTCAGTAGTATTAGAAAATCCCGAGACGGCGCACACAGGTTGTGGAGCTAAATGGTGCCTCGTGGTTTGGTCTGCTCGCGGCAGCTTGGGGATGGCGCAAGGTCCCTGGAAAGCCGTTAATAATTGAAACTGTCCACCTCCACAACACTGCAGTATCATATTTCTCATGAATATTAAATGGATGAAATTGTTCTGACAAGGTGCAACCTCCTGCAACAGTGTCCGCCTGTTGGGTCAACCTTGCCAGAGTGAATTATTGACTGCAAGGCAGAGCGCGGAGTCAGGTGACTGCTGGCGTCTTTGGTTGAAGGAGCGCCTTGAGCACGCACCGAAACGAGAGCAAGTCTCATCGCTCTTTTTGGAGTTTTTGGATGCAGAGTGAACACAGAGAGATCTGTGTCAATGCTGCATGGTAAAATCTGTTCCTGCTCAAGTATGATAAAAACACTGTAAAAACAAAAAAAAAAAAACAAAGTCCCACCACTGGTGACTCACCGTCTTGTAAGTCCTCTGGCTTCTTGCGCTTCTCGTAAACAACGATGATGATGACCAGGATGATGATCTCGGCCAAAACCCCCAGGAGAGGCCATAAGGGGGCCAAGTGACTGCGAACCCTCAGCACAGACTTCTCGTCGCGGCTGCTGATCATGTTGGTGGCGTTACAGTGGTACTCGCCTGGATCTAGGTTAATGTCCAGGTTGAAGATGTGGAGCTCGGTGTAGTTGTCTCTGCTGCTGATGAAGAAGCGTCCGGTTGAGTTGTCAATTTCCTGTTTGAAGGAGATGGACAGACGTGCTTTTATTTTTTTCAGTTAAGATCGACATTTTGTGCAGCATTACAGAAAAAATGTAATGAAATAGCAGTAAAGACGTTCTTGGGATGGTTCCTCGTTACTGAACTGCTGCTCCTCTAATGAGTGTCAGATCCTTAACTTTTATTTTTCCAGTTCCTATATGTTTCATCTGTTCTGTTTATGTTATTCTAATATTCTGTTCCACAGTATTTCATTCTCTTAACCTTAATTTACCTGATTTATTTAAATGCAATGCTTATTAATTTTACCCATGTGAAACACTATGTAACTTCCTCATGTCGTAAATGAAATGTATCATTATTATTATGAAATGATGCACGCTATTTACAAGAGTTTCCATTTGATATAATTGGGCCGTCATGAACAAAAGACTTTCGTTTCGTTGGTGTGAATATTTACCGTCACTCAGAATAAGTACGGCATTTCAAAGAATCCTTGAAACAAGAGAATAACAACACAGAAAAAATGCTAGCGTGAGCCAAAGTGGATTCCAAGTTCTTGACATTTACCTTCTGCTAGTAAATGAGTAGTGGATTTCTCCTAAGTTAGGTTTGTGTGGATATAAGAAAATTAATTGTGAAGTGATGAAGTTTAAAAATGCTACAATAACCAGTTAAGTAATAGAATTTGTCGTCTTTTCATGCTGTTTCATATAAGAGCACCCACATTATTTGATTCCAGTTATGCTTACACTTGTCAACACAAGACATAATAATAGTGAATATAAAGTTGTTACTGCATCCCAACAAAACAAACTGCAGCATCTGCGGATTTTGCAGTCAAATGACTGAAACTGATTAATATGACGTATAGTCACCCCACGTACCCTAAAAACACCATTTTCAAACTTCCGCCAGGTCCAGACAGGGTGAGGATAGCCCACAGACTTACAGTAGAGCAAAGCACTCTGGCCCTCATTCTTATTCTCACTGCGCTTGTGGCCTGTGATCTCAGGAGCAGCTAAAACAAAAAGGAAACAGCAAAGACTCTTTATTATATGTTAGCAATTCAAGAAATTCATAGAGAGTGGTCTTTGAAAACACCAAACATGGAATACGCAACATTTGGTGCGATGCAAAGTCGTATTACACCGTCTGTGCATTCTGTATTCTATAACATCATTTTCCTGCCTGGACAAATTGAAATTCCCCACACAAAAAATGAAACAATAAAAATAATAAAAGCAAACTGTCCACAGAACACACCAATGCATGTGTGACAGCAGAAAAGGCTGACCAGATTTTACCAGAGACATAATCCCTCACCATCAGACAAACGAGACGCCATCTGCTGCCACTGAGCCGCGCATTGGTTAGATGGAGGTGTCAAGGGCACCGGCTGCCTCCGAGCAGTCAGCAGAGCCGTTTGAAATCACGGGTCCTCACATGACCGGGCTGCTGCTCAAGGCCACTCAGGCCACTTTTTTTTGTTTTGATTGGTGACATCTCTAATGTGGCCTTGAAACCAAACTAAGAAAGACGCCCGCAGCTCACAAATCAACACCTACATTTAACCTCGATGGTGGCGTTGGTCGGAGGAGCGGTCTCAAAGGTGTAGACGCACATATACAAGCCCGCGTCCTCTGCCCGTGGTTTGTTCAGCCTGCAGAAGATAAACACGCCTCACGTGAACCCACACAAGGTTGATAAACTGTATGTTTAGTACTCACACACACAAGTTGCATAAGATTTTGCTGCGAATCCTACTTGTACTCGGTGTTCTTATTTGGGCTGCGTGTGTCTGGGATCTCCTCCCCGTTCTTCATCCAGTAGCTCTCCTGGTGGGCGCTGTGGGCGGCGGTCAGGTTGCACTGCAGCATCAGACCGTCGCCCTCCACAGGAAGCGTGACGTGTTCGGAGGCGGCGATTGACGGCTCTGTAAAAAGAGACACAGATCAGCTCGGGCACAGGCGCTGCTCGCAAGGACTCGTCGGTGAGGACAGTGTAGGAAGATGTAAAACGATGACACACAGAGGGTTCAGACGGACAACACAGCCAACCACACTTTACAAAATACAGAACAGGAATAGAGTTGTGGGTGGAATTGATTTGGGCATCCGGGTTTCCTGAAATAGACGTCCATTCATTTTCTGCATTGTTTTCAGAGGCTTGAATGGAAATAAAACTCCCTTGATCCCATAAAAAGCACAAAAGAAGTAAAAACTCACAACTCACATCCAGTCACTCTGCTTAAATTTCTGTTATGATGAGAGCTCAATTTTACAAAAAGATCATAATACAATTTGAATTTTCTACACCCAAAATAACAGTCGTATGAAAACCTGAAAATGAATGTAAGGAAATTGAACTCAGGGAAGTGAAATGAGAATAAAGGGGCGCGAACAGTGATGTAGAAAGGAAGTAAAGGAAAAGTAAGGCTCTACAGGAAGGACGGTCTGAACTAAGGGATGCGCACACTGAAATACTACTCAACTCTGCTTGGATAAGATAACATGTGGACGGGTTGATGGAGTTTTTCTTCGTTTTTCCAGATCTGCAGGGGAGCATGGCACCTACGAAGGAAGCTAGCGGTCCTCTGGAGTGGTACGAGGGAGGCTGAATCACACAGGAACCGTTAAATTCGTTTGCTACCAGGGGGATGGGGACGTTTCCTCTACACTGACCACTCACTCTGAAGAACCGTTATAGTGGCCTGAGCGCGGATCCAGGTGGTCGCCGGATTCTGATGCAGGTCGTTGCGCCGTGGGTCGTTGCTGGCTCTGCACTCGTAGGTCCCGGAGTCGTCCAGCGTGAGACGAGAGACGCCCAGCGCGCTCACGGCATTGGCGCCGTAGGCCGTGCCGATGGATACCCGCCGCTTGCGGGCGCCGTCCCACAGCTGCCTGAAGGAATCGGCTCGGTTGATCTCAGAGTACCACCACTGGATCTCTGGGGTGGGGTTTCCCACCACATCACAGTACAGCTCAAAGGTGTCTCCTGTGAGCTTAGTCTCAGAAAGAGGCGATTTCACGAAGCCCGCTGGCGGTGGTGGAGGATGTTCAGGGGCCAACATGTCCAGAGATAAGCCCCCCCAAAAAAGGAAAAGGTGTAGGATGGAAAGGCAAGAAAACAACAGGGTAAATTAAGAGGGAAGCAGGAAAGAAAAAGGAAATAATCAAAGATGCTGACAGACAAATTACATTCAAACTGAAAACAGAAAAATGAAAGAAAACATTGAGTCAAGTTTTTAAAAAATGGGTTGAAAATGTAAAATATGCAAAACAGCTGTTTTCATCAGTGAATTTGTTGCTCATTTTCCCCATTGATGAAATTATTATTGAAAAACATTTGGATTGAAAATTTTAAAAAAGATCAAAGTATACTGTAGCTGCTGTTTAATTTGCTGTTGCTCCACTAATGTATTCATTGTCTGTTACACCTCGTAAAATAAGAAAGTGAAAACTTAAAAAGAATTGACTTAAATTACCAAGCATTACTGCAGATTGATTTTCTGCTAATCGATTGACTAATCGACAAATCATTTTGGTTCCTACGCACAAAAACTCAAACAACATCAAACCGTCGGGAGGGGCCGCGTCAACATTTTGGCTAGAGAAGAAGGAGAGAGAGAGGAGAGAGAGAGAGAGAGAGAGAGAGCGAGAGAGAGAGAGACGGCCTCAGATCTGTCTCAGCCATTATTCTTACTGCTATTCCAGGGACGCTTTAATTCAATTCTGCCGGGACGTCCCTGCGGGGCTGCTCTCACTTGGTTTTGTCCAATTAATAACGTCATATAAAATTCGTGCCTGGCTCACACAGCCCTCACATCCAAAAGTCCTCCAACTGACCTTCTCGTTAGTTTTCAATGAATCTTGTCTGTATAATGATTGCCGGGGCACAGAAAAGCGTGTTTATGCCATTAGTCGATTACAGGGACACAGACACCAGGCAAACCGTGCCGTTAAGTTTACCGGATTGAAATGTCTCCCTCTCGGAAGCAAATTTAATAAAAGTGAAACAATTGATCATGGCTGCATTGAAAGGAGGAGGACGACAACGAGGGGGGGGGCTACAGTATAGTCATAAGTATGGGCAGTCCATAGGCACTGGAGAGAGAGAGTGCATGTGATTGAGAGGAGATTTATAGAAGCTGCAGCTCTGGGTCTCTAGGGAGCGTGTGGGCGCATGGTGATAGACCCCCTCCGTTTCCATAGAAGCACTCTACAGCAACAAAGTAGGAAGAGGAAGAGACAGCTAGGCAGATCACTGAGAGACAATGGGGTTGTTGGGTTTTTTTTTTAAACTGACATAACCTCACTGTGCAGCCCATGACTGTTTCATCATCACACATCAAGTCCGGCACAGATTCCTGAGCATATAAATACCAGCGTAGACCACAGCGGTCTGAACACTAAAACCAAACACAGAAGTGCTGAGAGACAAATCCTGCCACCTCACGTTGTCCGGACACGTCAGAAGTGCTGAGCCACTAACATTGTCTTACACGTCCGAATGACATCACTGGTGCCAAGTTGACGTTAGTTCAGCGTCAGCATGCGATTACATGTGTCTTGTGTGTGAGATCTGAGAAGCTGCAACTAATGATTACTCTGTCCCTTATTTTCTCAATTAACTGTTTGGTTTCTAAAACATCACAAAACAGTGACACCGCCTGTCACAGCATCCTGGAGCGCAAGGTGACATCATCAACGTCACGCTTGCTCCGCCTGTCCACGATCCCAAACCAATCCAAATATTCAATCATGTAAAACTGTTGCAGATTCATTTTTTTTTATTGACTAATCAACTACATCAACTAAAGCAATATATAGTGTGAGTTTCCATATCTACGGCTGAGATCTGTGTGTATTTCGTCTGACACTCAACAGTCAAAAATGATAAATGATATAAGAACAGACAAAAGCATTACAACACTCGTCTGGAGAGAGAATCATGTAGAAAAGGATGATATAAAACATACTAAAAATATCTAACATATATATAGTCTACAATGACAATCACAGACACAGAATCTTGAAAATCCGGTGAAGAAGACAAGAAGAAAAGACGAATAGAAAGCCATTATTTCTAACCAGCTTTCAAAGCTTTAGCTGCTGTTGATGAAGAGATGTTACAAGTGGGTGTGCAGCGTATAGGAGGACATGCGTGATGCATTCCTACACACGCGGTCAGCTACGAGGGAAAGGCCCACAGCTGCATAAACTGACGCTCAATCTCAACACTGCGCTTCCAACGGGGAGCACAAACTACACAGCACACTTACAGCTCACACCCCTGCGAATGCACTCAGCTGGGATGGGGTTAAGGCTGCCCACGGTCTTCTGTGGCAGGGGACGAGATTTATGAGCAAGAGGGTCATTTGGACAAGTAGAAGTGTGCGGAGAAATCGATGCCGTTCTGCAGTGCAGTGCATCCCAGCAAAGAGTTAGCAGATCCACTGTTGCAAGAGGACATTAAAGCCATGCTTCCCCAGTGCAGCATCTCCACTCTAAAAATAGAAGCATGCAGCAAAATGGACTGATGCTATTTACAGAGCCGCACTTCAAAGATCCGACATGTAATTACAGACATGTTTGTTTTGGTTTTTGCTTTTACAAGGACCTGCAGAGACTCGCCCTGCAGAGTCGGTGATGCTGAAGGCTGAATTACTGAGCCATACCCTTACATATCCGAGCAGACCACAAGTGTGCCAGCATGTTGATTGCGTGTGCGCTCATCTCCCGGGAAAGCATAACAGCTCTGAACTTCGGTGTGCCACTGGTTTCCCCGTATCACCCCTTTTCTCCCTGTCCCCCTGTCCGGTGAGCAGAACTTGTCCTCCGCTGATTGAACGGCTCGTGTTGTTTGGGTTCTGTATTCAGCCCCACACTTCGAAGGACGTTTTAAGGGACATCGCACAGGCCTCCGTTTGGCCCACTTCAGCTTAGCGAATACAGATTGTAGCCCATTAATGATTTATTGACCCTTCATTCCAAACGCTCGTAAAGGCGATAAAAAGAAAATGCATTGTTTCCATCGACAAATATCTGTTTCTTTTAGTGCAGCGTTAAGGGATTATTGATGAGAGTTGAGCGGCTGGAGAGACATTCGTGTCGGACAGCCCTCTTTGCAACACAGACGTCTTGTGATGATTCGTTAAAAATGATTCGGGAATGCGAGCGACAATCCCTCCCGAGAAGCAGCATTTTGGCCATCATGTGGGATTACCATCATAAACTCGTTTCCTTACCGTTCTGCGAGGAGACGGACTGCAGCATCAGCGCCCCGAGTATCGCCATCGAGAAGGACATGACTGCAGCTCTTCGCTTGCCAGGTATCATCTTCGGAGACCCCGGGAGACGGAAAATGCCGGTAGGCGCGCGCTAAGGTGACCTGAGCGGTGGGTATGACGGTGCGGGGTGGATCTGTCCGAGGCTCGAACCTCCGCACACTTCGACTGTGTCACGCAGAGGAGGGGAGGGGGGGAGAGAAGTGTCGCTAGGTAGACTAGCGGGAGCCCACAGCGCTACTGTTGGCTACTGTTGGCTACCTGTGCAGCTCTGTGCTGTCTGTCCGGTGCCGCGAAGGAACCACCTTTGCCTTAACCACCCTTTCCACCCAAAATCCCGCGAGATGTTGAAGGAGCGCGGAGATAAGCAGGCACTTCGCACGACGTCCTATCGTAAAGTAGCGCAGAAATCAATTATGTATAAACAGTAGGGACAAGTGGACGTCGTTTTAATGCAGTACCACTGAAGAGTGTTTGCGGCTACATTAAACCGCTGTTAAACCAGTTTCGCTAAAGTCAGTGAGTTAATTTAAAGGGGAGAGGCCTGCTGTTGCTGTAGCTACCTGCAATTTAACGACACGATGTTTTGTTTGGCCGCTCCCGGCCAATCTAAAAGAATATTTCTCGATGGTGGCAATCGGATTTGTTGAGTGCTTCACAAACCACACCTTGGCCTTAAAATGTGTCGTGGGTCAACAGTTTCTCAGTCTGACTAAGTCCTGACCTCAGCAGCACCAGCATGAGCTTTAAGCAGACATTTAATCCTATTTCTCTTTGAATTAACACAGGGTAATGGCAGGCTAAATGCCGAGCCGACAACACGGACGCCTAATTCTTATCTTCCACATAGCCATGCTCTGTTTACACAAAATATATTCTTTGTCCATTTCAGTTATTTTACATATTGTTTTACTGATCTCCATACAGGTCTATTGTAAACAATGTGAAGACTGTATGTTGTACAATGCGGGGATATATAAGCAAAAATAGAATCATAAATATTGTATCATTAAACCTTGTCAGAAAATCCATTAGTTAATGTCAGACATACCACTGGTGCACATCCTGCACCTTTACAGTAAGGGCAAAGACTGCCATTATTTCCACAAGGTTTGTATTTAATCATTGTTTTTTATGTTGCTTTTCACCACCTGTACAAACTTCCAATATTACCATTTCACAACTTCTGTTCAGGCTGCAGGGTAACATGGTTCTCCAGTGGTTAGTGCTGTCACCTCACAGTGAGAAGGTTGTGATTTGCATGTTCTCTCTGTGACTGCGTGTGTTTTTCCAGGTACTTTGGCTCCCTCCCACTCCACCAAAGATATGCAAGATAGGTTGATTGGTGACTTTAAATTTCAATTTAGAGTCGAAGAAGGTAAGAACTCTCACTGCAACAGTAAATATGCTCAAAACAAGCACAGCTAATCCTTTCTTCTCTTTTTGATCTAATTTTGTAGTGACAGAAAAGGAGAAGCTCAGTTACAGAAGCTAAACAATACTTTTCTTAATTAAGTTTGCTACATAGCATGATTGATCAGTGGAGGTTTTTTAAACTTGTAAGACATGAGAGTAGGCAAAGATATCTCGGGGGAAGTTGGAGTTTGGTTTGGATCCATAAAACACAGCAGGTAGGAGAAAGGGATATGGTAAGTGGAAACACATATTGACAAGAATACAAACTTGATTTCTCCCAGAATCTACTCTCAATGTTCCTGAGTGCTTTCACGTGAATGCAAGTAAGTGGGAGGCTCAACCCTGCCTTGTGTCGCACCCACAGAATAAGCATGTTATGACGCTTGATCAGACAGCTCTTTGTCCACACTGCACCAAAACAGGATGTGGTTTCACTCAGATGATCTAGAAATACTGAGCAAAGTGACAAACACAATTCACAAGGTTTAACTAAGGGGAATTCTTATATTCATATGTGTAAGAATTGGTGTCAAAGGGATTCTTTGAGTCCTCCCTGTGACAGTTGCAGATGCTTTCTTTGTTCATATTCTAATTCAATTTCTCTGTTTAAATTGAAGTTTAAAGAAAGTTCAACTGTTGGATGGCAAATTTACTAAATGAAACTCAGAGCAACATGACATTGCCTACTCATTGTGACTGACGCACTGGTTTTATTCAGGGATGTATCTTTGAAGTGAAGAGAAAACCAATGAATGATCGTACTTGAATGCGTTTGTCATAGAACACTTTCTTTGTTCTTTAGGGGAAATAAAATGCTTTGCTATACAGATCTTACAACTCTAAAGGTGAACTCTTCAAGTCTTTTTACAGGTCAAGGATGAGTACTACTTTAACTGTGTATTGCAGGTTGATGTAGCTGCCAGATCATCACAAGAAAGAATGGAAAAAAGAAAAATACACTGATTTAACTTTTTTGACTTTAAACAACTGCTATCCTGAGTCTAACAATGTTATATGAGAGCAATGCTTGATCAGTGCAGTAACCATGTTTATTTCATTTATGTTTATAAATGAAATGTCAGTGTACAGTATTTTTGTAATGTTATCAACTTAACATGCAACTGTATGTTTTGGTGAATTGCTTCCTGAACCCCATTGGTGCCTCCATGACTCACAAACACTAGTTTTGGGATGTTCTAGGACGTCGTTCTGTGGCAACCAGTTGAACAATAAGGCGTTGTTGCCTGTGCTGCCTGGCCTTTGCCCCATGTACCTCAGCACAACCTTCTGAGGAAGCTGAGCAAAGGCTGCAGCAGTCTCCTCGGTGACATCACGATGAAGCTTCCCGATTAAATAAAGGTCTTCATAATGACCCCATGATCTCCAGAACTCTGGACAAACTCCTCCAAGTCTGCAGGCAGTGGCTTTGGAGGCTCGTACTGAAATCCACCCATGTAAATTACATTAGGCATCGTAGGACATGGAAATTCAAAGACAAAATCACAAATCATAAGCCATACATCAGCATCCAGGAAAAACAGAGTGATCTACATCAGGACCAAAGTACCTCCTAATCACAGGTTTGTATGCAGATTCTGTGGTGTATGATAACATGTATATCCCAGTAATATAACTCAGGACATTTTGATTCTTTGAGGGAAAGTCATCATATTTGTCAGCTCTGTTGCAGTAAAAGGAATCTATGTCAGAGGTGAAGGAGCAATAAGAAAATGAGCTTCACTCTGAACAGTCCATCTGACATTAGATACTTAAGGAACTCAAGCCAGTGTGCCAACAGGGCCCCCTCTGCCGATGCCAGGGTCAGCCAAGACCACGTCCTATTTATCATCATATAGGGAATGCATCAGGTTTTCATTTTCAAATGTTGAATAATGATTTCACTCATTCTATAATGGAGCTCATAGAAGTAGTTCACAACGATCCGTTCCATCTGAATATGAGTCCAGAAACAAGATCAATAAGATGTAGGTTTACCCTGAAGCCAGATCTCCAGCAACTGAGACAAAAAGATGTCAAAGTTCTCTTCAAAGCCACTTCTGCTGGGAAGGATGAAAGGAGATTTTTCACTGATGTACCAGCTGTCTAATGGTTGAATCACAGTGACCTCACGGCCTTTACCATGTAGTTCCTCTATGAGTACTTTCATGTTTACCCAGTGGCTTCTGTCCAATGGGAAAACCAGTATTTTGCCCCCAGAACAGTAGAGCAAAGATGAACAGAGACAAATGAAATACGTTTATGCTGGCGTTCCTCAAAGCTTAAAAACAAACACAAGTCAGTAAGAGAGTCTGACATACTACAACATGAGATGCAGTGAAGGAAAACAACAAAGTACATTTACTTAATTATTTTAGTTAAATTTGAGGTACAGTTCTTGAGTATTTCCATTGGATGCTACTTTATATGTCTTCTCCTCCTAATTCCTGAGTCAAACACATTTTAACTGCATGGAATTATTTGACGGTGATAGTTACTACTTTGCAGATTAAACTTCTATATAATATGCATATGATATTCTTATTAAATACAATGTAATGTTAAAGATTAAACCAGTGGTCGGTCCCCCTTTGCAAGTTTCTGATGTGTGTGAGTTGTTAGGGGATATTTTACTACAGAGGTACTTTTGCTTTTGACATTTTTTGTCTAGTAATACTTCTGTATTTTTACTTCAGAAAGAGTCAGTTTGAATAAAGTGGTTCTACTTGTAAGAGTATTTTACATTGTTTTATTGATACTTTATCTACCAGTGATGAAAACCTTATTTAGCCACAATCAGTGAATCAAATGTAGACAAGACAGTTCCCCAAACACCAAAGTTCAAGATATTGTAAAAAAAAAAAAATCTATTGCGCAAAATATATGAGTATTTGTATACTACTGAAAGAATTCCACACAAAAGCTAATCAAATAATATTTCACATTATTTGAACTTTACACTTACACTCAACTCTAATTGTTTACACCATGTTTCATCATAACACGTTTCATAGCTGTTTTTAGTTTGTGTCCTATAGAGAGCCTTTTACTCTATGGAATCTTAAGTAGCATTAATACTTAACCAACATCCACTGGCACAGGAAAGGCAATCCAAGCACTAACTAAGATGGCAGGTTTTGTGCACAGGTGGAAAGAAATCGTGCTGAATGCACCTCCTAGTCTGTCCTTTAAAATCATGGGTCTGGGACAGGCCCACCTTAAGCACTCTGTGTTCTTGGTTCGATGAAACACATGTTGTAAAGAAAGGTATGTCGTACTGCAGATAAGTGTCCTGTTATAGAAAGTGTGTACTGCTCATGGCACATCTCTTGTGCCATCTAGTGTCATGTCAGTGCACACAACTTTGAATGGCTCATGACTGTTTACCTCAGCAGAGCAGTGATATTAGTACATACAGTTTCTTAACTGCTGCATCCATGTCAGGAAATAACACTCCATTTTCCATGAGAAAAACCATAGAAAATAAAATCACATCCCAAATAGATTGTAGCATTATGCACTTGTGAGACACAACATAAATAATAAAATAAAATAAATAAATCAGAACTTGTTTGGTTGAACAAAGGAAATTCAGGTTTATGTTGGGCTGCAATACAGTGGGCATGTACTGCTGCTATCTGCTGGTGTTAAATCTGACAGCTGAAAGAAGATGCTTTATTCTCACTAATCGAACAACTTGCCTAATAATCAATTCTTGAAACACCATTTTGATCATGCATACATTTTCTGCATGGCTGGATGGATTAACCTATTTATTATATATTATATATTTATTATAATATTTGCTATTTGGTCCCTGATGGTAGATGGTGTATATATATAAATGTGATCAAATAAAAACATGCAATGTAAGAATAACACACTAAAAAGTAGAATAAGCTAAAATCAAATAAAACTGAAGTTATGTAGTGTTATGACTATGAAATACTCCTGACACTGTGCACAAAAAACAAATCTTCCAGCCCTTTGTTGTTGTTCTCACGCTAACATGCGAGATCCGTAGACCGACTCAACTGCGCGGTCGCATTCCGCCCCGACTTCCCCTCTGCCAGCGGCCTGGTGGTTTGAGATGAGTAGAAGATGTCGGTGTCGGGGCTGAAGGCCGAACTGAAGTTTCTGGAGTCAATCTTTGACCCAAACCACGAACGATTCAGAATAATAGACTGGAAACCCGATGAACTCAGTTGTCAATTTAACGTAACGGGAGAGAAGCTGCTGATCATCCACTGCAACATCACGGTGAGTCCAGGCCAGCTAGCCCAGCCACTGACTATCGACTGAAACCAAATCGTTCCGCGGAAGGTTCCGTGTTTACAAATCAACTACGAATAAAGTGATCGCTTTTTATTTTTCACGTAATGCGCGGCCACCAAGATTTAACTTACCCCGTGGATTAAAGAAAATAATGTAGTACCGGTGTTATATCCACTTTGAAAATAAGAGAAAAAACGTCGATTAGTAACGACGATGCGGTAGCTTTTGCTAGCCACCTAACTGAAAGTAACGTTAGCTTGTCTTGTAGTAAGCCAAAATAACTGCGTTACAGTTTGCAGTACTACGGCTTCTAACTTTTTTAACCAACTGAACCATTTCTAGTTTAACATTAGCGTTGTTTAGTGTAGGCGCAGGGGAATTTAACAGTATCCCAACTGTCATTTAATATTTCAAAAATCGCAGACGTAACCGCGGAACGTCCCGTTCACATATTTAACCTTAGATTGACGCGGTTTAATGGAATGTTGTGTCACCGTGTTTTCTGCCTTTTTCAGAAAATAGACGGATCCCTCTGACGAACTTAGTGACATGTATTTAAAACACCGTTATTGCCTTCTTTTATCTGTACACCGAAACACGTAGAAAGCAGTATCATGGCGATGTGAAGCGGACAGCATTGTAGTCACGTCAATGTTACTTCTTTAAACAGCATATTATGTTAGCTGAGTTGGATATCGTCGTGCATATATTGTTCACGACAGATGGGCCTGGTATTTTTCATGAATTTCAACAGCAACTCCTTGAACCGGTGTGCATACATTACCAGCGACTTAATTCATCTGTAAATATGTGCGAATCATACGCGGATAATATTGGGAGTCCCTCTCACCGTGGCACTTGTATATCTGCGTTTTAGGTGGCACAGACCTCCTCAACACACCTGACCACATCCTCCCTCTCTCTCTAAGCACTAGCACACGCTCTCTTCCACCTCTGCTCATTTCTGGGGCACACAGACAGGCTTGGGAAAAGTGTTTTGATCGCCATGTCATGTTGAGACTCGAGCTGAGTCAGGCTGTATCCCCTTGAGTCAGCCTCGGTTTCAGAGAAACTAGAGTACGTCCGTTCGTCCAGCGCCACAGTCCTCCCTCTGGAAAATGAAAAGAGAGTAAGTTACAGGTGGTTTTAATTCCTCCCCGCCCTGCCCACGTCGGATGAACTGAACAAGGTTTAGGTCCGAGCTCTCCTGACTGGCTAAAACTGGGAACCAGGATTGAGCACCAGCGAGTTATCTGTGGAGACACACTGATCTGTTCCATTGCGAAGGGGCTTGCAAAGAAGATTGGGTTATCGTTTCTGAATATGAATGTTTTCATTGTTGTTTAATTCGCTCATCTGAATTATTTGTTTGATCCATAAAGTCCCAAGGTTTTGTCTTCAGATGTTGTGTTTCAGCTGAACAACAGTCTAACAATGAAAAATGTTCAGTTTGTAAAGATGTAAAATAGAGAGGGGGGGTGTCCTCACACTGGCGGAGCAGGAACAAACAAATATACCGGAATGCAAAATTAAGCACAAAGTAATTACTAGTTTCTGTGACTGGTAAGAAAGTGTCAACAATCAAGCTGCCATAGGAAAGTCTAAATATTTCTTGAAGATTTGATGTATCCCCTTAATAACACGTAAGTATCTGAAAGGCCACCAAACAGGGAGGCCTCACGTACGTTAGTGCAGCATTCAGCATAAGTAAATCCAAATGCAACTGATAAACAGCTGAACTGTGAGAGAGTGGTATACATTTGAACCCTCACAATCGTACAATCGCCTTGAGTTGGGGCACTCCTCGGTTTGTTTGCAGGCTGTAAACACAAGAATCTTTTTTCCATCTAACACATTGAACCCGTCCCATGTGACATGAACGCAGCATAAAGCACTGCTAGGTTCTTACAGTAACCAGCTCGTAAACCTCACCATTACTTTTGACATGCGCCATTGTGCCACTGCAGAAATGATTACCAAAACCGTTTTCTACCTACCTACCTACCTACCTACCTACCTATGTCTCTTGAATCTTCAGTCAAGGAAACACAATTCCATACAATTGGGAAAAAAACTGTATTAAGGTCTAATTGAAGCTTTAGAGCATCACGCATTCACTTGTCTGCCAGTGCTGAAGGTACACTTGCAGCTCTGCAGTTGGCAGTAGACAAATCATTTCGTCGAGTAGGTGGCTGGGTTGGCTCAGGCATTTGGTTTGAAATCAATCATAGCTTTGGAATAAACTTTTAACGTGTTGTGTGGAAGCGATTTTCCCGGGGGAACATTTTAGTTTCATAAAAAAACGAGGGTGTTCTCAGTTTAGTGTTAATATATAATCTGCAGACAACAAAGCTGTCAACACGCAAGCATGGCTGGCTAAATTTCCATGTCCTTTTGTTGCCTCTGTTGCAGGAATCCTATCCCTCAACACCCCCAATATGGTTTGTTGACTCTGATGATCCCAGTCTGGCTGAAGTGTTGGAGCGCTTAGAGGATGTGAGAAAAGGCAGCACATTGGTAAGTCAGCTATTGTGGATGCACTCATACACGACAGCCCTGCCATAATGTCATGCAAAAGTTTGGGGGGGAAAGAAATGATGTGTTGATATTTTTTTACTTTTATTTAATGACCTGCTATTCTTGCTTGATGAATTTTCACCTGCTCTTCCTGCAGGTCACTTCAAGTTCTTAGATATTTTTAGTTCTGTCTTGCGCACACACAGCCTGTTTAAGATCAACCCCGCAGATTTTCGATGATGTTGTCGTCAGGGGGCTGTGAAGGCTTTTTCCAAAAGCATCGGCCTGTGTTTCCTGACGTGGCTCACGTTGGACTTTGAGGGTCTGCTTTGGATCGTTATCCTGCTGTAGAAGCCCGCCTCTTTTCAAATTCATGTTTTTGATTGACTGCGGAACATTCGCATCCAGAATGTGCTGATATTCAGTGGAATCCATTCCTCCCTCTATCTGTGCAGTGTTTCCTGTGCCACTGGCTGCTGTTCAACCCCGAAGGAGACTGTTTCCATCTCCATGTTTAACTGTTGACAGGGGCGGGGGTTACTCAGCACCAACTTACTTTAGTGCATGCCACAAAGGCAGTTTATGGTTTTCTATCTTTCTGTTCATAAAATAAAAAGTATCTTTTGCATACAACTGCATCTTTACAAAGCTCAGTTTTAGGAGATATTTTTGTGTGTTTGAGTTTAATGTGTAAATTCAGTCACATGTTCATCGTTGAGGTTATAGTTCATGGTGGTGTTGTACTGGAATACATTATATTTAGAGGTGTATCTATTTTTTGCCGTCCCTCTCTTCATACCGTTTCATGCGTGAACTGTTGTATGTAATAAAGTGGACACAAGTCTATGTTTAGTACGAGAACACTGGAAACGTGGAGGAATTGTTCAGTGGCAGGTTGGTTTTCAGCACTGACGTTCTGTCTCGCAGCTTCTTCAGCAGCTGAAGCGGCTCATTTGTGATCTCTGCCGACTCTACAACCTGCCACAACATCCAGATGTAGAAATGCTCGACCAGCCACTACCTGCTGGTCCAATAACCCAAGAGAGAAAGGTGGGTACTAAAAAGCAAAATTCAATGCCTCTTTGTTATATATATATATATATACATAGATAAACGTTCCAAAATTTGTCAACCCTGCATCATCTTCTCCCCATTACAGCACGGGCCATCAGATGAGGTGACATCTGAAGAGGAAGAGGAAGAGGAAATGGGAGAGGTGCCTATATGCATTTCTGACATTTTAACAGATTAATATTCTGTACAGTTTGGTGATCAAATTTGTTTTACACACTGTTTCTAAACACGATTCATACCCTGTGGCAGCAGGACATTGACCTGGACCAAGACCTGGACCATTATGACATGAAAGAAGAGGAGCCAGTAGATGGAAAAAAGTCCGAGGATGACGGGATAGAGAAAGAAAATCTGGCCATCTTGGAGAAGATTCGTAAAAACCAGAGACAGGATCACTTGAATGTGAGTGCATTCAGTTCATGTTTTTCTTTATCGAGACTGGTGACTGCAAGAGAGCGGACGGCTGGAGGGGCTGCTTTTTCCCTTTCCTTCCGTATTACTCAGCACAGAAACATGCAGGTCTCCTCTGTACACCTGGGCTTCAATAGCATTTTATTGTCATCCGTCACAGGGTGCAGTCTCTGGCTCAGTGCAAGCTTCAGACCGCCTAATGAAGGAACTCAGGGAGATCTACAGATCACAGAGTTACAAGACAGGTGACGACCGCGGCATATTTCTCTGGTGGCTTTTATTGTCGTAACCTCTCATCAGCAGACTGGAGTAAGGTTCTGTGTTTGCGTTGTTCACAGGTATTTATTCAGTCGAACTAGTCAATGACAGTCTTTATGAATGGCACGTCAAGTTAAGGACGTAAGTTTTCCGCACTCACTTGCATTGAATCATTTACAGCTTGCCAGATATTGCGCGTGTTGTTAAGATTTGACTTGTTGGTGTCTGTTACAGAGTAGACCCAGATAGTCCATTACACAGCGACTTGCAGGTCTTAAAAGAAAAGGAAGGAGTGGACTACATTCTACTCAATTTCTCTTATAAAGTGAGTCCTTCGATAATAGTTGTCAGTTGTTATTTGGGGTAAAAGAGTTTTCTCAAGACTAATTTTTTTTTCTTCATATGACAGGATAATTTTCCCTTTGACCCACCTTTTGTACGGGTCGTCTCACCTGTGCTCTCCGGAGGGTGAGTGTGTAGCCCCCCTTCACACACACACCCGCCCTATTTGCACATGAAAGTATCGCTGATTGGGATTTTGTTTTGTTCATTTGTTGTGCTCACAATTCTTAATTGGTTTATGACTTTGTTGCAAGTGAATTCCTCACAATATTAATTTGTCGTCGATTTACAGCATTGTTGCTGTAAATCAATACAACACAAATGCGAAACACTAACTGCTTTTGCTTTAGCACAAGTTTGCAAAAAGTCAAGTGAACACTTTCTCGGTTGCATGTAGATTAAATTAGATCACATTTATTACCCATTCCTAATACTGTTATTTTTATTTTTTTTAAAAAAAAACAGTTATGTTCTAGGAGGAGGGGCCTTGTGCATGGAACTTCTCACAAAACAGGTATGCAAATGAGTGTGATATGTATCCCGACATCATTTTCCTTGACTCGGACAGAGGAAGTAGGTTCACGGGTCTGTTTGTGCGGTTTGCTGTTTTTCAGGGCTGGAGCAGTGCCTATTCCATAGAATCTGTCATTATGCAGATAAATGCAACTCTGGTGAAAGGAAAAGCCAGGGTGCAGTTTGGAGCCAATAAGGTAACAGGTCTCATACGTGCTTGAAATTTATAAGTCGTTCGACCACATCAAATGGCAAAAGTCTTTGTACCTGTTCTGAAAGGCCACAAATGAAGGTTACAGTTTCAGTAGATAGAGGTTATTGTCAAAGACTCATCACTGACATAGTTGCATTTGAGAAATTAAAAAAATAATCTATGTGTATTATCAGAGTGGTGGGTGCATTTACATGGCTGTGTTATACCCTTGGACAACAGTACAAATTTACAGAGTTTTTTTTTTTCCAGAACCAGTACAATCTTGCCAGAGCACAACAGTCATACAAATCCCTTGTGCAGATTCACGAAAAGAACGGTGAGTAAATTTTCCTGCATGACTGCGGCTCAGCAGGTGCACTGTGTGCATGGATCCATTGGCAAACGGGGCTTGTCTTTCCATTCTTACAGGCTGGTACACACCACCTAAAGAGGACGGATAAGGAGCTACTACCACTATGCACAGGGAACATGTCTTTGGGTCAAAGTATCTTGTTTTCTTTGGAATATTTTTCCCCTTCTGACACACTGGGAATATATCATCTTTCTTGCGGAAACCATCTCGTTGGCTCGTCTGACAAGTATTCCTTCACCCCCGCTCCAGGGAAAAAAAAAAGACTTTATTCTGGTGTCACTTTGCTTCTCCCCTCAGTGTTTTAGTGAGGAGGGTGATGAGAGGGTATCAAAAGTCCTGTTTCCTAAATATGCTCATTTGTCTTTAAAAAAAACTTTTCTCACTTTAAACGTGGGGAAATGCTTTTTCTTTCGCTGCTTTGACAAACTGGGCTTCATAGTCAGTTACACCTCTTTAAATGGGAATTTTAAAAGAAGATTGATACTGAAGCTCTTGAAGTGGCACCTCACCGCACCTGTTTTTATTGATTATTGATTTTTTTTTATATTAAGTGGTACATAAATGCAAATATTGTTTTAGAAATATTATTTGGCAGTTGTTTTTATTATTTGAGCATCCTAGACAATAAATGAGCCAATTTTGATATTTTAGGAGCGTATCTTTAAATTGAAATGACCTACCACTCGCTATCTTTTAGCTCTTACGTTTTGAAATGTGTGAAGAATACTGGGCCAAGGCAGAATCAAAATGCTCTGGTCTTGAGGAACTGAGATCAAATATTGTTGTTGAACAATTCCACTAGTGGTCAATATGAAGACATGGCCAGTGGATTTGAAAAACCTCTGAATCTCCATATCTTGGAAGGAGGATATATTTTCACCAGATGACAGTAAGATGAGCATTATGGCATCACTTTGGAAGTTGTACCAGACCTAATGTCAAAGCTGAGGAGCTCGTTTTGCCTTATTTCTTTTAACACAGGGCCCCCGCTAGTGCTCAGTTCGGCTGTTGGCCTTTCTCATTACTATCGCTGTAGAGGTTGATGGCTACTTTGATTCTGAGAGTGAAGCCCCATGTGTGGAAAAAAAAACAACAGCACATTGCACAGGGGGCCTCGTCTAAGCTGCTGTTGTAGGATACATTTGGGTTTAATTACAGCCACTTTGTTCAGCAGAACTGTGCTGGATAAATAAAGGGTGGTTGGATGTGCGGCTTTTTTTTTTTTTTCCAACATTCTGCCCAACGTTGCAGCAAATTTGTCACAACTTCCTGACGTACATTGATTGTAATTGTTTGCCGCTGACCAGCATAGAGTTTAAACTGCAGCCACGTTGCATGACGTCACTTGCAACTGGAATCATCCCCTCTCTGCTGCCTCTGTTTTTTTCAGTCAGCAGCTAAACGTCCATGATTCGCAGGGCTTCCTTTGCCACCATAATCCACCATGGTCGTGTTCTAGTGTCTCTTTTTGGATTGTAACAGAAAGGATCATTTGTAGTGCGTTAAGAACTGACCTGAACCTCTGTATCAAACCTTTCAACTTTGACCTTGCAATATACTGTAGTACACCCTCAGTACTGCTGTTCCCCAGACTACAGGACACACACTGTATCTATCAATCTGTTTGTTCTTTTGTAGTTTATTTGTTAACACTGTCTGCAAAAGTACGTTAGAATGGCAACTCAGGTAACAAACAATCCTTCGGAGGGGAACTTGCGCATGTACACATTGTACATGTTGAGTTTTGGGTTATTGTCTTGGATTAATTAACGCTTTGTTCCACTGACTATAGGCCCACTCACACAACTGATGAGATGTCAAAACTAGAATATATAATCAGCTTCGTTGTAATGTGGTTCACATATTTCTTTTAACTCCACCATTATTAGAGGAAGGGCATTTACTGAAAGGCAGGACTTCAATGACCATGGTGACCACCTGGCGTAATGGCCATTTTCCTCCCAAATACTGAAAAAGATTTGATTTCAGTGTTTGATATAATATTCCTGATAAGAATATTTGAACAAATGCCAACAATGAGCCTGGAGAGGTCAGTTATAACAACAAGCACGTTCTGAGCTAAATATTTTAAAATCAGGAAATCCCCTTTTTTTTTTTTCCTCAGCACACTGTTCCACATCCTGTCGTTACGTGTCTAACATTGTATTTCTTAGGGGTGGGGAGTCGTCAGGTGTCATCAACAAGAAGTGTCCTCACCACTAAAGGGCCTGTGTTGTCAGGCAGCACGGAAAAGTTTTACCATAAACGTTTTAAGGTTTTAACCCCCCCCCCCCAAAAAAAAGCTTATGTCCACCTGTTGTGATTTCTACCCTCCAAAATGCCAAAACTGGTCCGAGGGAATATTAAGAGATGGTTCGAGTTTGATAGTCATGCTGTGGTGAATAGACTTGCACGCTTCTCTAACTGGACTGTGTGTTGAAGAAAAGATTCATTTATCTCAGATGTCAAGTCATTTTCTGGCACCGACAAACAGAAGACAGAGTCTGGCACCGTTGGCTCGCTTTCGTTTTCTCTTATTTTTCATTTTCCATTTGAAAGAAATTTTGACCATGTACAGTAATTTGTAAACTTGCATCAAGTTTATGAATAAAGAATTTTAAGAATATGTCTGTGTTTTATTTGAGCCACTGGATAAACTTTTTTTTTCTTTAATCCTACTGGATCATGAGTATGTAGGGGCTGGTATGGATGATTTATTAAATAAATATTGACATTTTTGTCAGCTGGAGACACAACTTACATTACTAATGAGTAATGTGTATGCCACAGGTTCACCTGTAGTTGAATAGGCACATAATTCAAATTTGGCTGGAGGGCAGATGATTAGCAACTTTTTGAATGTTTATGCTGCTGTTAATGAAAATCAAAAATATCATATTTTCATTAACAGTTTAAAAAAAGCTTTCAGGTTGGACATGGTTCTTCTACATCTACTGCCATGTAGGACAAATTCTGATTGTATGTGCAACAGATACATGTAAACTCATTAAATAAAACAAGATGCAACAAGAACTGTTTAATATCTATTAGGGTAAGACCAAATAATACAAAAGTAATACACAAAACTGTATTCCTCATTAACTTAACTCAAGGAGACACAGTCTCCTCAAATGTTTCATTCAACTAATTAGAGCTGTTCCTATTGACTGTTTAACCATGACAAATACTTACCTCACCTCAAGTAATTATGTATTTATATCTACTTATGATAAAGTACATGATAATACATATCAAACAACATACAGCACATGTTGGAACATGGGGAAGTTAATGTGAAATGGCTTTCAGACGAAGCTTTGATACAGCGAAATGAAGAATAGTGGCTGTCAATGCACTGATGTTCCCGATACACACTAACTATACAGCTGCGGCTTCTATTAAATACATTAACTGTGCTGTATGTACATTATGGCAGAGAGTTTGGTCTGATCCAAAACTCACCATGATAACGTGCTACTGCGACAGAGAAAAAGAGCTTCTTTGTTCACCTTTGTGCATAACTTTACACTTTATAGGGCTGACCAGCTTTGTGCAAAAGATGAGCATGTGAATGATACGGTTTCCAGGGTTACACTTCATAACTTCTGCATGTGCATCTGCTGGTGAAAATGTTATGCACTTAACTAAATTATACCAGTGGCATCCAACTTGGAATGGTGTCCATTTTTCATATCCTTAATGTTACGGTTGTTAATATTTCTGTCTATATTCAAAGCCTGGATAACAGGTCCCCACTCAATCCTAATAATTCTACTGTTTAATATATTTATGTTAGTATTGCTCCACTGTGATGCACTGTG
This sequence comes from Psettodes erumei, assembly GCA_016785225.1. NCBI lineage: Eukaryota > Metazoa > Chordata > Actinopteri > Pleuronectiformes > Psettodidae > Psettodes > Psettodes erumei. The sequence continues at coordinate 6,278,213 of JAFBJZ010000831.1, forward strand.
AACAAAGTTCAAACTGACGTCAACAGGTAACCCAGTGCAAATATTACTTAAGAGTTTCAAAAAAAGTATAATGAAAGAGAGAAAAACAACAACTTTAAAATCTCTTACACACAGCCATGGAAAGACACAATGAACATGTGCTTCACACTCATCCACATATCATCCAAATTTTACACAGAACAAAATTAGGTTGGTCCGAAAAAAAAAAAAATACAACTAAAAAAGGAAAACAACAAAGTCTATTGAGTACCACATCATCACAATCAGACAAGACAACTCACAGGTTTTGAAATAACGAGCATTCACATAGTATCTTCACATCTGTTTCAAGTCTAATACTGTTTTACTGTAAAATACCACCTACTAAATGTTAAAGAGTTGAGGTGACCTTTTCACTGAAGTCAACATGACACTGTCTCTGACACAACACGCCAGGGCCCTCACCACACACAAATATTCTCCCTTTCATTTTCTCTTCATAAAGAAATAATTGTCTTGAATTTTATATTATGTTTTCTTGTATATAAATATCATATTACACCTACTCATGGAATAACACCAACAGCCACGAAATGACACACTAAGGCCTGAAATCCAGAGATTCAGAAACAAGTAGCCATTTAAGCATTTACATGTAGGGGTTAGTGGAAGAATTTGCCAAAGGGGAAAACGTCCATCACTTCATACAATGTGATGACCACCAACAACAATGAGTCTTAATATTTACTGTATGTCCAGCCTGCAAGCGTTTTGGTTTTCTGTCACTTTTAATCTGTACAACATCAATTTGGAATGTTTTATCCAAAGAACCGCAATCCTAAATACTGCATGTGCTTCACTTTAAACATAAGAAAATAACTTAACAACAATTCATTGAACTGAAATACAGCCTGCTGAACATATACCTGGAAGTTAATGACAAAAACAAACACCCCAAAATGGTTCAATAGTGGTGATAAAAAGAAGACAAAAGCCCAAGGGGTTGATACTTTTAGGGCTTTACAGGTAAAATTTAAAATTAGCTATCACAACTTTCCTGAGAATGTAAAAGAAAGGTTTAATTAAACCGAATCATCATCAGCTGAAAAAATCCCCCAAAACAATCAGGTCACCAAAACAACAGAAATGCAGTTGGGATAACACCTGGAAGATTTTGCTTCTGATTATATTGTTGAAATTTTGGCCAACAAAAAGTACAAAGTTCATATACAGAGTAAGAAAAAGATGGCGAATTTCTTGGTCGATAATAAGAGGAAAATGTGCTCCTTATTGAATGCCTAAAGGTTTGATGGTACTGTAAACTTAAACGAATGGTTAGGCATTGTTCATTTTCATACGGAGACTTAGATGAGAAGACCAGTCCCACTCTCATGTTTGTATGGTGAATAATTAGTTAGCTTAGCCTAAAAATTGAAACAGCCAGAAATAGCTAGCCTGGCTCCATCAAAAATGGATAAAATTTATCTAACAGCACCTCTGAATACTAATTAACATGTTATGTCTTATTAGTTTGAGCCATACATTTTGTTACCTTTGGAGTGTTTATGCTAACATTAGCTAACTGGTTGAAGGTTGGTAGTTTCATATTTATTATACAAACATGAGAGTGATATCAATTTTCTCTGCCAACTCTTGACAAGAAAGCGAATAAATCTGTTTTCCAAAAATGTTAATGTGTTTAAGGGAAACTACTTATACTTTAAATGTTTCTTTACATGTATCAACTGAGGGGTAAATTGTTTTAGCGCCTGGTGACCTTATAACATCAAGGCTAAAGAAGAGTAAACTCTCTAACAATGTAGTTGTTACAGTACCTTGAAAAACACATTAAAGGTCAGTAAAACATGTAAAACTGTGGGAACAGGCAAAGGCAGAGAAGTCACCCTGTGTTGACCACAGATTAACCTACCTGAATAAACTGATGAAGCTCAGGGGATTGGTTTTAGCTCTATTATGTGTCTCCACTGAAAAGCAACACACACATTGACTAGCTACAGCATAAGAGATTTTTTTCAAAACAAACTTTTTTAATAACTGGCTGTCGTGAACTGACTGAAATCCTCTCCCATGAGTGTGAAAATTCAATAAGAGTACATTTCCACCCAAAACATGACTTGTTCTGTCTGAATTCGACTTGTACAGTATTATAATGAAGGGCACCTAATTCTGAATTGGGTTCTTAATTGATCCCTTTTTTTATCTCTCCCACTTGGCAGCCTGGCCCCCTCCCTCTGTCCTACATTGGGTCGTCGTAGTTGTAGGTGGGAGCTGCTGAGTACTGGTTCTGTTGCATGGCTCCCTGGGCAGCTCCCATGGCTGCCTGCTGGGCTGCCTGCTGGACGTGGGGGTTCTTCCAGGCTCCGGTGGCCCACTCCTCCTGGGCCTTACCCAGGCTGCCACCACTACCACGGTAGAAATTATGAACCTGTTAAAGACGGCACATGAAAGTTATAAATGATTGGGTTTCCGCAGTCTTAAAATTGAACTGAAAATTACATTTACAAGTTTTCTGTATTTACATTTTGTGGTGTAAAAATTAAACTTAAGAGTCATTCAAGTGTAGGTTCATCTTAGCAAATGTTTAATAGACTTTCTACTCTAGGTTAAATGAGAATAAGCGTTAATTTTCCATGACAGTATACAGGCAGTTAACCAGCTGGGTGAATGATGTTATCCACTACTCATACCACATTTGTGTCTTGTCGGATAGTTGGTAGAAATGAGAAGATTTCCATGTTAAAAACTTGCAAGCTATCACGTCATGAAAACAGTTACATGATTATGGAGTTGGTCACGTGAGGATGTAAGTACTGTGCACTGACAACATAACACCATATCCATTCAATTTGGGTTTCATTACATTGAACAATGGCCTTGTGAGGCATATATATTTGTGTGGAAAACCCTAATGCACATGTGCAGTGGGCCAAACAAGGAGCTTAAAGTTTTTTGGCCAATGCACAAGTCAGCAATGTTCATTAAAGTGAGTGAGTGCCATCTTTGAGCCCTGGATCCGGTTCCTATGATACAGCCATGCCAGCCATACCCCAGAGCATTTTTACTAAATGAAAAACTACAACATGCTCATTTTTGTTTCTTAAAAAAAAGGTAAACCAAAAAGGTAAATTATTTTCTGAGAAGAAGTAGGATTCAACAGTATAAGTCACCTTTGAGAGAGCGATGAAGGAGAGCACAGCCACAGCAGTGAACATGATGGTAGGAATCAGCATTACCACAGCTGAGCCAATGTTGGTGCTAAAGAAGGTGATAGTAGCCAGCCAGCCACTGCAGGGGAAAACCAGAAGAGTTAGCATCATCAGATTTCAACCCTACTGAATGATGTGATTTTTTTTGAAGAACAGCCATTGTTCAAATGGACTACAAAGACTTCAGAAATCGATGGCAAGAAGCACTCCAGCTGTTCTGGAGGCCCTGCTGACCAAACACCATACTAAGTCAATGCTGGTTTTCTTTTTAATGTGTCACTCATCTGTATTTGCACTTCATTCTATTAACAACCTGTATTAGATTTAATATTCCGCTGAAAGTTCTTACCACACTCCCCAACCTGGAATGCCAACAGTCTGTATAATACTGATCACCACCTGGGCCATGAAGACGAAGAAGAAAGCCATAAAGTTGAAGGAGCTGTCAGTCCTGCACAAAGAGAATAATTAACATCATATATGATGGGATTCACCAGAGAAAAATGTGTTGTGTATGCTCAGAGTCGAGTCTGCTTACTTGAAGGCCTTATAGATGGGCCTGAACCAGCACACATAGGAGCAGGGGGTGAAGAGGATGAGCCACAGGATGGCCATGCCGAAGTTGGTCGCTCCACCACCTCCACACATCCATGCCAGACAGCCAATCAGATTAACGGCCAGTGTGGCGCTGTTCACTGTCAGTGTCATGGAGGAGGAAGAAAGATGACCAAAAAGACAGAGGACAAAAACCTCCACAGCAAATAGCCCATGAGCTGCATTACTCATGATTCAGCAGGACTGAATCACTGTGACTCTCAGCAACTACTCAACACTAAAATATTTAATTCTATATCAAGCTATGTGTGTAAATTAATCTACTTTTTCAACAGACTTACATTCTTGGCTTCAAATGGCAGAACCTAAGTGGTAATGAAAAAGATACCAAGATACTCATGTGAATATTACAACTACTACTGCACATTACTATTATCTGATTTCATGATTATGTCTGCAGCTATTGATTATTTCATCAGTCAAGTATTTTCTATTATTCATTAATTTTTTGAGCTATGTAATGGAACATGTTTTGTTTTTCTTGATCAACAGATCAAAACACAAAGATATTGCATTTTCAGTGTCGTAGCAGGCTCAAACCAGATAATGTGGAATTTGTTTGAAAAATACCTGAGCCAATCAATCAATTATCAAAAAAGTGGTTAATTATATGCTGATTGGCCTTCTTTTAGATTCCTGAATATTTTGCTCCTAAAAATTGTAAATGTTTTGTACAGGTTTACACACAGTGTTTCAAACAACAAATATAAATGCAAAAGAAAGAAAATAGGTTGATGTGACTCTGGGCCATGCTGTGAGACCAGTCAGTCTGGTCTCACAACTTTACTAGAGCGTCTGATGTTTAACTCTCAAAATATTTAGGGTTAAACAAAGTAACAGGGCATGAAGGATCAGAAGGAGGGCGCAGGATAGAGGCTTGTACCATCACGCGAACAACATAAGTGAAAAGTGAGTTCCAAAAAAAGATGATGCACATGTAATACTGCACTGCCAGCCTGTGGTCAACACACACACAACTTTTACTGCAAGTACACTCACAGATCCATAGGTAGTAGAGCCGCTTGCACATGGTGCGACGCTGGTCTGGGATCTCATTGAAGTCTTGGTAAAAACATGGCTTGAGGGGGATGAATCGAGGCAGGGGAGGGAAGTTGTTTTCTAGGATACAAAGACACAGTTCAATGCAGTTGTCCACACACCCAAAATTATAAAGTGAAGACAGGTGCATGGGTTATTAGAATCTAGCCTTATTGATGGGTTGATTTTGCAACCAAATTTACCCCAAAAACTAAAGGAAAGCTTACCTGCCATGATAACTGTTCAGGGTTCCTCCACTCGCACACAGACTTCAACTTGCGACTGCCTTGAAAAACCAAACTGCAAACAACAGGGCTGTTTTATTAATTGCAGACTCACTCACTCACTCTCACACACATATTGCTCTTTGTAGGCAACAGGCCACAATCCTCCATAGGCCTTTCCTCTGGAATCAGTGTGCACACTCCTCTGTTCAGTTAAAGTCCCATAGGATTTGATCAGAGGTGGTACCCAGGCCTTTGAGGGCATCCAACCATCATGGAGCATCATTCATTATACCGACACGATGAACGTGTTATCTTGACCACATATTACAGCTGTGTAATTCGCGCGGTGAGGAAACACGGTGGCCTTGTCGCTATCCCTTTAATGTTTTCACAACCTATGGCCGCTAAATAGGCGAGTTGCAAGCTAACAGTTTATAGACCATACTCCAGTGGAGCTGTTAGTTTAGCCCCTTGTCGCTTCCGTTAAGGCTATAATCAACCGCTTCCGACAATATTTTACTGTTTGCAAACCACATTTCATTGCTTATGATGGTGGGTGTGGAGTATAGCACTGAAGGGCATCTTCATGCCGCAAAACAACGCAATCTGCCACAGAAAACGACTGATCTGGTTTGGTTTCATGCATTATCGTGTCTTAAATGTGTAAGACTTTGCTTTTGGCGGATGGCAGTGATGATGCAGTAGGACAGAGTGCATCGTGATCACAGACGATGGAGAAGCGTCCTTCAGCCTGTGCGGCACGGTGCAATCGTTGCCTCTTGATCATCCGGACACCGAGCAGGTCGAACCCATTCTTCGCGGTTTTACTGAAAGCCAGATGATACATTTTTGTACACCACCCCCACCCCCTCCCTAGATGGAGAGTAATGAATGGAAAATGCAGACATTAAAACGTCTTACCTCCTGTTTAGTCCGTGAATATTGCTAGAATCCCCCGCTCGTTTAAATAGCATCCTATGGATGAATCTATATTCAAACACTCCGGAGGAAACAGACAAAATCTGGCGGTTAGTGAGACAAATGTCTCAAATGATGGGTTTGGGAGTAGGAAACGGTCACGTGACGTAAGCTCTTTGCTTTACGCGCATACCCCTGCGTCGGTTGTATCTGCCCGGGTAGGATAAGGGGCCCAGAGAAAAAAAAACGGGATTTGTTGCTGGTCTGAGCTGACCAATAAGAAAGCAGAAGTATTTCAACAAGCTCCGCCCCTCGACAATTCTGTCCACAGTGCTGAAAATCATAGGAGGCATTACACAGTTTGATCTCAATGGTCGCCTGTTAGCTATTATTAAATATACTACTGTCATACAAATATCACAGCAAGGTTTACAAAGCTGTATGACAGAAGACCTTTTTTATACCACATATAAGACATGTATCACCTGTTTTATGATCATATTGGTACGAGAGTGCTAAAGATATCAATGATATTCTGCAGGGATGATAAAGCATTGTTTTTTTGCCAGGTGCACGATTACACTGACTTCATGTCACATTTTCTAAGGAAATCATCTTCAACAATGGATGTGCTGTAAATGCACAAATACACGAACGTGCTGCAAGTGGGAGACAGAAGAGGGTACAGAAGAGTTTTCAGGGGACTCAGAAAAGTGACTAAGTTAATGACTTGGCTGCTCATCAGTGGTGTTGGAAAAATAGTGGTGTAGCTAAAATGTAAGACAAGGTAGGTTTATTTATATAGCCCATTTCAACAAGAAGGGAATTCAAAGTAATTCACATAACATACATCTATAACAACACCAAGACAAAATGTAAACGTTATTAACCCAGACGGGTTCATCACTTTTTGTGTCCCCTCGAAACGCTTCGTTTTTAACAATTGGTATCACATTTATACAGATCAAAACTACAAAACACCCCTCTTTACGGCTGAACTGTACTACAAACTACGTTCTCCAAAATTAGAATAGATGTGAATCACCTCTCTAAAACAGTTTCAACAAAAAAGAACATTATTTTTATTAGTAGTATTAGACCATATTACTCCTAGTTAGGTGTTTCTAATAAATTGGCAGCTAACTGTAAACAGCTCTCTTCGTACATGGTGGATGCTGCTTTCAAGGCTCCTCCTACATTTATATTTGTTGGTCCTTTAAGGTGCATGATAGAATGGGTGGTGCACACCGAACATGTGTTGACATTTTTGCTAAGGTTTTTTATTTGTTTTCTCTGTTTTCGTATTTAGTTTCAATTGGCACTACCCCAAGCTTTTCTATCCGACATAAAAAATTATCTCGACTATGCGCGAATACCGAACACTTCGATATTCTTACAGCACACGAACGCAGCACTGCTTAATGCTAACGTTAGCTTTTCCTGCGGTGTTATGAGTTGAGGAAGACAGAAGGTAATGGCAAATAATGCTATGAAAAGAGCGTCTCCGAGGTGAAACTGGTCTAGAACGTATTCGTAATACTTTGAGGATTTCTCGGAAGTCCCACAATGTTGTATTTGTTATCAGAAACGTTACTCCCCGACCCATATGTCAGTCCTGCACTTGTTGTAGCTCAGCTAATATTAGCTAACGCCGACCCCCCTGTGCTAAGTAGTTGAGAAGGACATAACCAACGTAAGCTAACGTTGTACCTTTGGTGGAGTTTAGCTCGGTGTATTCAGCTGTTCAGGTACCGTATTCATGGACTTACTGAGTATTTTCTTTTCATGTCACCTTATATCTCCACCCAACTACATGTCAAGGAAAATATTGTACGTTACTGAACTCAGCTGTAGTTACTCGTAAACGTATAAAACACAGAAGTTATGAAGTATTAAACTATTTAATATACTAAGTATCCAAATAGTATGCAAAAGTAGAGGTGAAGCAGTCCGTTGATTAATCAAGTAGTTAATTGACAGAAAATGAATGGCAGCTAATTTAATAATCATTTAATTAATTTTCATACTAAGATTCAAAACGTTTCATGATTAAAACTTCTCAGATGTGATAGTTTGTTGCTTTAATTACTTCCTTTCTTCTTCCAATCAGTACATGAACAAAACAGGCAACATGAAGTTGTCACGCTGAACAACTCTGACAACACTATTATCAACATTTTTTAAACAATAGTCAGACAGGGGTACTTTTCTGCACTAACTAGTACTGCTACTTTGGATCCATTAAGTACAACTTCCTGATTATACTAACAAACTTATATTTATGTAACATTATTTTGCAGTATGGTATTAGTTATTTTGCTTTGCTTTAACATATTGTTGTTGGAACATGCATTTGCATTTGCATGTGCATTTAACACATAACTTTTGGCTTTGTCTCAATCATGCATTATCTTATCACATCTGTCTGCAGTGCTGGGAATGCAGCCGTCGCTCCCACCTGAGGTGGTCAGAGAGCTGGTGTGCTCCTGTCTGCACAGAGACCCAGTAGCAGCAGACCTCCGCTGCAGCCTGTTTGTTGCTGCTGCACAGAACTATAAGAGGGACTCTTTGCTGAGACCCTTCCCTCCTAGATACATGAGTGATGACAATAAGGACTTTGAGGAACTGGTAAGGGATAAAGTGATGATTAAAAGCATTTGAATAACTGGCATTTTGGCATGCATCATTTTAAACACCCAATTTTTTGATATTATGAGGAAGCAGTACCTACAGTACGTTCTTTAGTAAGGATGCACATGCATGCCATGAGAATGGTAGCGACATGATGTACATACACTTGGTGGCAGCAGTGTGCTGTGAAAGGTGTCAGTGAATCATTAAATGAAGGTGAAGAACAACACTCTACAAGAGGACAGTTTAAGAAATTGTACTCAAATGAATAAAATAGTTTTGCAAATAGTTTACAAGGTAGATTTGTTAGGTATTTAAATATTCCAAAGTTGTAAACAAATTTACCACCTGCTGCCATGGCATTATAACAAAAAGTTTATTTTGTTCTCTAGTTGGCAGATGTGAAGTCTTTGCCTGGGGTGAGAGAATTGGTGAGACTGAGATCTGGAGAGGGTGATCATCATCTGGCTCTCACACATTGGATTCTCTCTTCAAACAGCTTTGCTGTGAAGACCCTACAGAAAGATGAGGTACACCACGCACATAATAAATACATGAAATCATAATTTCTTTACATGTTTAATGTTTTGTTGACTATGTGTGGGGTTTTTTCAATCTCCACCAGTATGCCAAACTCTGTAACTTGACAGAAAATGGAGGGATTTCTGCACCTGTGCCAGACTTCCTCTTTGAGCTGGAGTACTGTGATCAGATGAATGCTAGGTTTGAGAAGACGAGGGCAGGACGCGATGTCTTCTATGCATTCCACGGGAGTCGCCTAGAGAACTTCCACTCCATTATTCACAACGGGTTACACTGTCACCTTAACAAGGTCAGACGTCAGAGCACTTGTCCTCAATTGTTTGCTGAAAGACCAAATGGAAATCTGTTTCTAATTGACATGGAACCTTACATTTATTCACTCTGGGTGTTTTTGTCTGTACAGAACTCAATGTTTGGAGAGGGGACCTACCTCACCAGTGACCTCAGTATGGCTGTCCTCTACAGTCCTCACAGCAGTGGCTGGAGAGACAGTCTCCTAGGTCCGCTGCTCAGCTGTGTTGCCTTGTGTGAAGTCATTGATCACCCTGATGTTAAGTGCCAGGTCAAGAAAAAAGGCATGTACCCCATGTCCTCGGTTAGATACACAGCATGTGACCCTGTCTGTTTTAAATTGCTGAATATTAAAACCACCCAACAATTTCCCATTTTAGATTCTGAACTACTTGACCGTCACCGCTCAAGGGCAAAGAACAGCGAAGGAGGTGACGTACCACAGAAGTACTTTGTAGTCACCAACAATCAGCTTTTGCGAGTCAAGTACCTGCTTGTTTACTCTCAAAGGAGGCACCTGTCCAGGTAAGAATCGCCCAGGTCTGATGCAGCTTTGCTGTAGGTATTGGGGCGCCACGATTAGCCGACGTTGTCAAGAAAAAAATTAGCTGCTGACGAATTTAATTGTCGATAGCTGTCGGTGTGATGAGATGTAGGTTAGCCACTAGGGGTCGCTGCAAGTGTAAAGCAAGGACTACTGGGTCACATTGAGAGTTTGTTGTGTACGTTCGAGTTGAGTCATGGCAGCGAAACGAGTGAAATGCTAGGTTAAGAAAATTAGGCTAATAAAAGGCTACGTTCGACAGCACGTGTGAGCAAACTTAATATCGGTCTGTTACGTCATGGCGTGTATCTTAAGCTGATGAGCTGAACTAACCTGGTTTTTCGTTACGGAGAGCCATCTCTGCGGAGATTCGCGCACGCGCTGTAGCGACTAGCGAGAGGCGGCAGGTGAACGCCATAGAAAGATGGCGGCTTCTCACGTGCCAAAGTATCAAAGTTCTGGGAGGATTTCAATCTCGACGCGCCGAAGAAAAGGGTTACCGGTTGTAAAGCCAACATCACGTATCACCGAACACCAGCTGGTAATCAATTCAAACTGCTCAACCACTCACAACTGCAGCATTGATTTTCTGAGCTAAATGGAGCCAAATTGAACCAGATAAAAATTGATAGTGGAATTTTTATTTATCTTTTGTATCAGTTGTAGTCTAAAGAGCAGCAAAGTTTATTGAAAGACATGAATGAATTATCTTTTGTCTTTACTGTTAGTTAGGACATGTCTACAACAAGCTCGTTAGTTACAGCCCTGTTGGTTAAACCGATGGAGACAGGGTGACACAACCTGAACGAGCGAGTAGGTGGATGTTGAGCTGTGATTGTTGTCAGCTGCTCTTTCCAAGGACAAGACTAAACTGTCAGGCCTCAGTTTCAACAAGGTGTTAAAGAAAAAAACTTTAAAAGTGCTTTTTTAGTTTTTGCTTTACTACGATTAAACTAGAGACAAATGTATTTATTTTAATGTATTTATTTTTAGAAAAGCATCAAATTCTCACATTTTAGAAACTGGAGCCATCAGATGTTTGGCATTAATGAATATTCCATTATAAAAATTGTTGCCAAGTAACTTTCTGTCAATAGGCTAACTGATTATGTGATCAGTCGTTTCCATGAAATACTGGTTTGATTGTCATTTTGTTGTGCAATCATTAGCAGGCCTTTTTTGTGATTTTCTCCCTCAGACATTCCCGCAGAACCTCCTGGTTCCTCCGACACCACTTTGCCGTCATGATGAGCCTCTACCTTCTGCTGCTCATACTCATTGGTGCCTTTAACTCCACCAGCTTCGTATCCTTTTGCAACAGACTGTTCAGGTGACGGGGCTGGTGTTCTTCACAGTTTTCCACTGTGCCTTCCTGATCAGAGATTGAGTGGAGGCCTGAGCAAAGATGCACCTTTATACTGTTTTATCTTTACAATCGTTCCTTTCTTTATTTAAATAAGTACTTCTTATTACTGTTAGTCCAAGATAACATATCTTTTCAGACAGCAGCTATCCCTGCAGCTGCTGTTGTGTCTTAATTCTATTAAAATGTGTAATAAGATCATTCTACATTTCCAGAAAGTTATGCAATGTTTTATCTGTAATTTGTATTGTTCAGTAAACATTCACTTTTGTAGATAATCCCTGCTGCTATGTGGTTTTAGTTTTCTGGGGACAGTTTTATGAACCAGATAGGGAAAGAAACAACAACATATTCAGAAGTTGTCTTGTGGAAATAATTATGGCACAGGAGACAGAATAGATTTTTATTTCTATGTCACAAATTTAAAAATACACTTAATATACCTTACTGAATTCATTCAAAGTCTTTACTCTGTACATACAGTAATACATGAATCTCGGCAGACCTGGATGTAACTTGACTACACCTGAGAGGCTGTAATGCAAGTTATTTGTATTTCTATTTGAGTATGGACCATTTATTGCTAATGACTTAAGTGCAACCTCCAGGACCTGACATTCATAATGATAGACCACAGAGAGGTGACAGCTGACCTTACTTATTAGATGTTTACATGTACTTTATTAATCCTTAAGCAGTAAATGAAATAAACTGAATATCTTGTAGGCAATTGATTCTTAATGTTTATTGCCATTGTTAATAACCAAGTAAAATTATTCTTTTTATCTAAAGAGTTTCAACAGTTTGAGGGAGGTAGGTCTGTTCTAAAACGGATTTAAAAATGTTAAAAGTGTAGCAGTCGACTTGAAATGATTGTCAAGCTTTTTGCAGATCTCTGACATCACACACTTTACTGTTTATTCAGAGATGTAAATCTACTTAACGTCCGTCTTTCATAATAATCTATTGTACTTTTCTATTGATCCAGGGTTTTGTGTCCTATTCAGACTTTAACATGGGCTGGCTGCCTGTGACAGGGTCACATTTATGACACCTGGCACGGAGACAGTCCTTTGTCCGTTGTTTTTATCAGTAAAAAAAGCGAGACGGATATATGGGGTTGATAACACGAGCGGCTGCTTTGGTGACAGATCCTGTCGTTTAATAGATATGTGATGTGCTGATGTGTATCCACAATTAGATTCACAAGAAATGTACAAAAAGAAGAGAAATTGGAATACTTTTGTCATTGCATTGTAGCAGCTTTGTAAGAGGACTTTATCCAGCACTGAAATCAACATTTAACACAAACAGGATAATCTGTTAAATGTTTAATATTAATTATGAATTTCCTGGTGCATACAACCAAAGTGCATGTTTTAGACAGATTTGAAAACCATTTGTAAACCTTGTATTGAACAGTGATTTTACATTTCAGTCAAGTTCTTATCTGTTCTCTCATGTTTCCCTCCTCTGCAAAGTTCTCCTGTTCATTTTGAAGCTGCACAATCCCCTTTTAATATTTGATATTGATATTATTTAGATATCGCAGTGTGTCGCTGATGCAATTGAGTCACAAGTAACAGAAGGAGATGAAAGAAAACGCAGGCCTTTGTTTTGGTATAAAAACCGATTCCATCTTGCGAAATCCCCCAGATAAACAGCCTCTCTCTCAGAAATGTCTCACATTTGAAGGACACAGAACAAACTGCCCATTGTTGGTCCATGCCTTATTCCCTTTCTGTACACACTTGATTATTGCTGCCTCATAAACTGTCTGTTATTCAATAACCATTAACTGACAAGGGGCAGCGATGGCAGAGGGGACTCCAGACGTTTAACTTCTGTGAAACGAGAAAACCTGGAAATCTGGGAACAGATCAGGCTGAAGAGACGCAGTGGTAAATGTTAGTGTACAGTATTTGGTCGTAAACGGATTTACCCTTTAGGGGTCATAAATGTCTGAACTAAATTTCTTGACAATCCATCCTGGTTATTTGGAGATATTTCAGTCTGAAGCCACAGAGCTAGCACAGCTAAACTTATATGACACTGCAGATCAGCGCTTCACGACTCACCATCACCTGTTATCTACTTCTTATGGGTCATTGTGAGATTAATTGAGGTAAAATACAGAGCCTAATAATTCACAGTGAAGAACAAATTTCATTAATTTCACATGTAGTCAGATTACTTTGATCATTATTTATTGTAAACATATACCATTTTACACAAGGTGCTTTATGCCACTGTTGATTACATGAACTTCAGCTTAACTTCAGTGTTACAGAGGAGAAATTTGTCTTGCGGCCAGATAATATAACACAGGCCTAAAATGCATGTAGAAACAAAGGGTAGGAGCCCAACGTACAAGATGACAGCGCAACATGAAACCTACAATACAACCATCCATCTTTGTCCAGTCCAGCCATCAGTGAGTGAAACAGTACCACTGTCATCCCCAGCGAATAAAGAAAATCAAGTACAGTACGACGTGGATTTTTTATTTCTTACAATTTAGAATACATTTCATTTCACAGGATTATATTCAGTTTTACATGGCGTGTCAAAGGACATACACAAAGTTTACAGATAGCTGCCTTTTTCCATTTTGCTACATGTGCTAGTGAAGATTTCTTCATGATTTCCTCTCCTTACACAAGGACTTAGTTCTGGGTCTTTTCACAGGCCGGGACGAAACACACAAAATGCCCCTCAGGATTACTCTACAGAGAAAAGCACACACACATTTGGATTAATGGATGCAGTGTTTTGTTTTGCATTGTAATGAACATAACCGATTTTTTGATTAGTTTTCTATGTCGCTTACCGCTGCCTCTCTCCCACCTACCTTCAGGTGATTGTGGCATACGGGCATATGAGTGGCTGTCAGGTGATTGTGCACACATTTGCCAAAGCGGTGCAGGCAGGAAGCATCAGAGGGGGTGCAGGTCTGAGGACATGATGGGGGTTTCAGCAGCAGACAGCTTGAACAGGAGGTGTGTTGGCAGGAGCCCTGGCATTCCATTTTCTCCAGAGACACGAGTCTAGAAAGTCAGATTTCTGTCTTAAAAACGTCTCATATAATACGCATAGAAAAGGACATTTTTTTTGTTGAGTGAAGCTGCATCCAGTCACCTGGCGGAGCAGATTCCAGAGGGGTTGTCCTGACAGTATTCCTTGGTGCACTCTGGGTGACAGGTTTCTGAATCCAAAGCTTCAATCGCTGTAGGAAAAACGATGCATTTTTAAATACTGAATGAGAAGCAGCTGAACAGGGACTCGCAAGTGGTGACACTTTCTCACTCCCACAAATTGAATATTTACATCTTTTCCCGACAAAGTATGAAAATCTCATAATCTCATACTACGTCTGATACAGTATCAGTAAAGCTGATAACTCTTTTCACCATGGAGAGATAAGAGGCGTAATTATGACTTAACTGTGAGCAGAAACCTTTGGTTCAAAGGAAGCCTTGACCACACTATCTGTCTTTGCAGCTCATAAACAAGATTTACTACACTGCCACCATTCCTACTACAGTGAATTACAGTGGTGAAAAGTAACTGGACACATTTACTCGAATACTGTACTTAAGGTAGGTTTTGATATTCCCATTTTCAGTCTCTAATACTTACTTAGTACTCAGTACTTACTTAGGAAATATTGTGCTTTTTATTCTACTGTCAATTTGCAGAAATGTGCAAATCCTAAACTGCAAAACATGTGATCAGTATTTAGAATATGATGCAAAATGTCTTGGTTAAATTACACAACAAAATATAAAACTATTAAAGTGAGTTTCCCCTCAAGCAGGTACTATAGAATGCAGATGATTGCTCAATAAATCAGTTACAGTACAATATTAGAAAAACACACACACTGATAACAGTTCTACTGCATTAGTAATACTTGATATTTTGAGTATATTTCTCTAATACCTCTGACAACAGGACCTTTACTTGTAATGGAGTATTCATATGTTGTGGTCATGCTACTTTTACTTAAGTAAAGGATCTGAATGCATCATCCTCACCTGCTTTGCAGATCCCTCCGCGCTCTTCTTCTGGCTTGGCAGCTGCTGCATCCTGGTAAACGCACACCAGTCCCTCGTCACACTTGCCCAGATAGTCCCACGTTCCCCCGCAGGTCTCCCCCTCCGTCCTGGCGCAGGCAGGGCAGCAGCCGCAGACGCCCGTGGTGACACCACCTCTACACTGGAGCTTCAGCACCCGCCGGGATGAGCAGTGGATCCTCTCGCAGGGTGGGCAGTGAAGGGCCTGAAGCTGCTGAGTGGTTTCAGAGGGCGCCTCGTCTGACCCCAGCGTCCCCAACAGGGCGCTGAGAAAGACTATCATCCACATCCTTAATGGACCTCACGTTATCCTCAGGTAAAAGCACCTGTCTGCACCTTTTATATAGTCAGCACCTGAGAAAGCTTCATAGTTTATGAGCCTCATACTTTATCCACCCCCCACCAGCAGCCAATAGATGAGGGCAGGGGGGTTTTTACCAGGTGGATTCAGCTGAAATACACAGTTAATTATCCCCATGTCTTATCTTCACACTATCAACAGTGTTATTTTGTTTGAAAATAATTCCCCCTTCTGAACACCATTAGATAAGTCTGATGAAGACTGGCCCCCTTTGTATTAGGAGTCACATGGCCTCCTGAAGGGGCAATTCAGTGCACACTTACAATCAGGTAATGACCTATTTCTTGAAAGAACAAAAGGATTAAGAAATCAACAGGGTTATCTGATCAGGACATCTCACAAGTTTCTGATTCACACTTTTGTAGGTGTTTAAAGTCTCTCAAGAGAAAACATTGTTTTTAATATCTTCTGATGCCTTTTATTAGAAATAATGGAAATCATTTTATTCAGAGCTCTTCAAGACTGTTCAGCTGTAAATGAACACTGTTGCTCTGTCACAGCCTCAAAGATAAAGTTTCTCTGATTGTTTTGAAGACATCAACTGAATCATGTTTGATCATCAGTAAAAGAAAAGTTAAACATCTGTGGTTCCATGGCAACTGGGCACACTCAATTAGCGGATGAGGACCATGTGATATGGCTGAAAGCTTAAAAAGAAAATGAGCAAGTGAACCTTGAGGTGAAATGTCAAGGCCAGGTGTGTACTGCTTAGTTATATTACAGTGACAAACATGTACCCAGGGCTATGTATTTGAATTATTAGCAGGAAGCTCTGAGTCGTATAAAAATGTATTTATTTTCAAGGAAACCACTGAGTAACACTGAATACAACAGGAGTGATCATTCAATAGTCAATAAAACTCGTGACTCCTACATCATAAAGATCCCACATACAAGACAGTCTTGGAAAAACAAGATCTGAAAGCAAACATGTTGGCAATTTGCTGGTGCTACAGTTTCTTCTTTTTTTTTTTCCTCCCCACATAACAAATTGAGGTGACACACACCTGCGTAGAAAAGTGACAAGATTTTACATCAACTTACAAAGGGCTGGATGTCAAAGTGCAAGATGCCTGAACCCTCCCACTCCCACTCCCCCACCCCCGCCACTGGTCCTCAAAGAGGACGATCAAGGTATCCAAATCAGAAATGGACTCTCAGATACAAATCTCCAAAATTATTGTTCTGCCATTATGGCTTTGTATTCGGACCCTATTCTAGCTTACACTACACATTTTTTTAAGAATTACTTCAGAAACATTTTTCCTCCCAAAGAGATTTTTCTTTTTTTAAAACTGCACCTTATTACAGACAACTGCATGTAATGGAGAAAAGCATCACAGGAATAATGCAGGCATACAACAGAAAAGCAGCAGCTTGTCAGCAACTCCAAACAAAACACACTAACATTTTTGTTGGTTTATAAAAGAAACCCGATCAAGGAATCCATACTAAAATCTGAAGTGAAAATAAAAGGACTTAAAAACCTTGAAGAAAAAAAAATATGTACATATATTTACAAGTAAATAGAGTGACTATTATACAGGTTTGACTGGCCCTTCAAGGTCAGGCTGAAGCCAACAAGGTCCATAAAATCCAACACTGCATGACATTCAGTTTTGTCAATCCAAAATGGCTCCTAAGAGACAAGATACCTTCCAGGAGGCCGTCTTCACTGTCGCACGAGAGAGAAGTGAGCAAAGAGTGAAGGACCTGCTGCAGCGGGCAGATCTATTCGGGTTCGAGTGCGTCATGTATTTTTTTTTTAAAAATCATGGGTTTTTTGCCTCAAACATATCTTTCAATTATTTTTTTGTTGCAGGATTTAAAATAATAGTAATGATAGTAATAGCAATTTTTTTTGTTTTCAAACAGAAATCCACTGTATATATCCTTCTAGGAGTCAGTCCCCCCCCCCAACGTTGATGCCACCTCGAAACTGGACGAACATGAGGGTCCTCAGTCTGGAGGAAGGAGGTCGTGCAAACGAAACCGATCTCGAATGTGTGGTCTGACATCTTCATTCTGTGATGAAGAGAGGGAACAGAAGAAAAGTTTTTTTGATTCAGTGTCGATGACTAAGGCTTCTAGCTTCCTGGTACGGACAAAGCTGGTAGTAACGAGACTGAAAAGGCGAAACGTGAGCTGCGTGGATCATCCCAACAGTGAAATATTAGCTACTAACATAACTCTTGTTAGTTTAACAGAGCTTTACCAATAACACAACACAGGCAGTTTGGGCTGTTACAGCTAATCTAACCAAAGTCAAGACACATACCAGCTCCACGAGCTTCTCGAGGAAGGGAACGAGCTTTAGAAGCTCATTGTCGTTTCTATCCACGAACCAGCTCTCTATAGGGATTCCATTGGAAAGCTGAAAGAGACAACATCTGTGCTGTACGGTCACTGTGACACGGAAACACTGGTCAAAAAAAGCTTAAGTTTTGAAATGTTCTAAAACCCGGTCGAATGGCGTTTACCTGATAAGCGAAGGCTTGGGGTGAGTTGTCGATTATTATCGTCTTGGAAAGATCCCGTCCGAGTATGTTGAGGTCTTTAATGTAATTTCCTTGAACACACACACAGTGCTCACGAAAGAGCCTATGTCTGGAAAACACAAGGTGACAGAATCATCCCAACGGTCAGAACATGCAATAATGCATCTTTCCAAATAACAGGCTATAACAGTGTCACTTAACCAGTGACAGGAATTTGTCCTCTCATTTGTTCATTTCACAGACGGAAGGGGAGTAAACTGCATCCAACCAGGCAGTCTTAATCATATGTTTGTGGCTCATGATCTCGACATCAAGACGCATGGAGGACCAGATGAGTCAGCACGAGGTGAGTGTGGAAGTTTAACATAGTCGAGAATCACGCTGACACTTGTTTAGCTGTTGCTTTAACTGTTTTTAACTAACTTGGCATCCATTATAGAACACAGACTAATCTTTGGTGACTCATGGTAAACACGGTGCACAGACAGACAACACTGACAGTATATCTTTGATGCATCTGAAAGGGTTGGAAAAGAAAAGAGCAACGCCTTCAGCCTTCTTTGTCCCACTGACAGACTTCATTATTGTAACCTCAAATATCTAACCATTTTTTAAAAAATCATCTATTTTTTAAATGAATCTGAAACGTCAGAGTTCTGGAACAATAATGCTGGAGATTTTTGTTAGCCAGTTTTTTGCTTAAATCACATATATAAACATGTCTGTCTATGGTAGGAAAGAGGATTATATTCTTTATATTTAATACGTTTATAAATGTAAGACTTCTTTAATAATATTTACAGGCCTCTTTTAAGGAAATCAATGTGTTTTAAGACTGACACAAACATTATCACATAGCAGGAAGTGTTGTCGGACCGGCTGCTTCAGTCTTGTGTTTTCACTGACCTGACCAGCTGCTTTTTTGGATCGAGGATGTTGAGCAGCTTGTCGGCGTAGACTTTCTTTGAAGCCGTGAAGAGAATAATCTGAAATTTTAACAAACGAAGACAATACATGGGTGACAGGTAAAAACCCAGAGCAGATCAGATGACACAAATACTGCCTGGAGCGCCTTCGTAACGGAGAGAGATCTCACCTCGTACATTTGAGACATGCGCTCAAGAAACTCACGGAAAAAGGGCCTCAGACGAACATACACCTTTCGGACGGAAAAGAGAGCAAACAAAAGAAGTTAATCAGAGCAGTGAGAAAATGGAGGCCCTTCGATTAGAGAATGCCCTTCAACAGTTAGTACCTGGTATATTACATCTTGAAAGAGCACAGGGAATGTCAGGGCTGCGTCTTCTAACTCATTTAAACTACAGTGAACCAGAGTTTCATCCTGACAGCAGGAGAAGAAGGGAAAACAAAGCAGGTTAAAAACCACAATACATTCAAATTGCTTTAAATATGGGATACAGCACGGGGAACCTTCCACTGCTTACCAGATCCAAGACAAGAGAAAACTCTGGTGTGCTGCGTGTTTTCAAAGGTAACGCCGGTTTGCGCGTTAGCTGCTCTTCTGTCAGTGGAGGCACATGCTTGATGAAGAAGTACCTTCAGGCGGAGAAGAGACAACAAGACCCCTTGTTTAACCAAACAGACAAGGACTGTCCCTGCAAACATTGTGGCAACAAGTAACTTAAAAATAGTGCTGGTCATCTGGCTCAAGCATGAAGAATAATTTGCACGTCTTTGCAACACTTAAATAAGGTATAAAATGTCTAATCCAAATCCAAATGTCATATCTACAGAGTCTGAAGAGATCTGAAGACATACAGTTTTATCTAGTCACATAAATCTGCTGAACTGTGAAAACAATCTTTAGTCCTATGAAGTACAGTAGTGCCGTAAACATGATCGCGGGATGAAAGTACTGTTTTTGCTGCCATCTAGTGGTCGAATGTTCCACATGACACCAGATTCTGTTTACACGCCAACATGCAATGTCACCTTGGATGTGACTTCAAGTGGGATCGACATTCCTGATCAGTGCGTGTCGTCGGAAGCCCGGTGAAAACGCTGTCGCTTTACTTACGGATCAAACACCTCCCAGTCCTCATCGTACGAGGTTTCTGCAGGAGCTGTGGGTAATGCGTGTGGGTAGCTGCCGTCTGGCATGCAACCAGGAGCTGATGAGGACAGAAAGATGGGAACTCAGTTCAAATGTTATGTTCCTGGCTAACAGAGAGCCTAAGTCACGACAGCACGTCTGGGCGAGCCTCTGGTTCACTGTCTCTCCTTCAGCGTTTCTCAGCTTAGTGTTCAGAAAGGAGGCTGTATGTTTCAGTAATTCATTTGTCACAAATGTCAGTGGAACTCTGAATGAGGCTGAACCAAGATGTTTCCAGTTTACCTACGCCAAAATGACTTCACACCAGTTAGAGTGACAGCTGTTTCTATTACTGTATCTACCTCATTTATAAAACTTAGCGTAGGCAAACTAACAGAAATGCCTCTTGGTTCGACGCATGACAATTCAACAGCACTCTCACAGCGCTGGCATGAATCACCAGTCACGTACGCTGCCCTCGCTCATGCTCACGTCAGGAGTGTTTCCCAAATGACCAGAATAAGGCTTGACACGAGAGCAGCCGTACCTGTCAGTCGGGGGCATGTCGGTTTCCGTGACGATCTCCCCTTCTTCTATGGTCGTGTCGCAGGTGATCTGGAGCCTCGGCGGCAAAATTGGGTCAGCGTGACACGGAGTGATCGCCTCTGTGGATGTGAGAGTGCTGCTCGGCATTTCTTCAGCCGGCTCGATGTCCAGCTGTTTCATGATTTCCTCTGCTTCCATCGCTTGGCCGGGAGAGTCTGAACCAGGAGTGGCTTGAAAAAAGGAGCAGAAGGACGACAAAAGGTCAGTAGGATTTAATCTCTGGATAACTTTGTCACTTTTAGGAGTCTTTAAAGCCACTCTTAAATGCGCATCTAAGGATTCATTTATTTTACCAGTTTTAGTTGCTGGTGAGAAAAAATTAAAAACTGGAGAGAAGATGGTTCCAAGCAGGGTTGTGTGTGGCGGGCTGCTCGCTGCCTCAACAGGAGCGTCTAGTTTACCGTTTGGTTTCATGGGTTTACTGTTGCAGGTTACTGTGTCTAAAGCAAAAAGAACAGCACTTTAATAACAACACTGAACACCAAATATCTGTATAGTTTTCTGTAATACGGTCTCTTGCTTCCTAATTGGACTGACATACCTTTATTTGGAGTTTTGCGGCAAACTCTGGAGACTGATTTGTTGGAAAGGCCTCGAGTCTGTGGCGTTGAAGTAATTAGATCGCTATCAGGATTACAATCAATACGACTCCTCTTGGCAGGGATGTCCTGCTCCACCTGTGGAGGATAAAAAAAGACAGAGGAACATGTCGAGGTTACAACTTTCAACCTTAACCTGAATTTTTTTTACAATATTATGACAAATACATTTGAGCACTGAAATCCCACTTGTGATTTGTTAATATGTTAATATAACAAGGCTTAACAAGACTGCTGCTAAGATTTTGAGGTGAAAGTGACCTGTTAAGACACGTTACAGTTCAAATTGCCATCGAGTAATGAGGTGCATGTCGGAAAGACAAAGGCGAGAATCTCTTACAGAGCTCCACTTAGTAGAATCTGGACTATGTTTTGCTGTTAATCACCTTTAATCATTGCCATGTGCAAAAGCTGCCAGAATGAATACAGCAAGTTAGTCAAAACTTATAAAAAAGCCAATGGGACTTTCTGCAGCTGAGCCACTGCTCTTTTTCTACAAAAATAACTATGTGTTCTCCTACAGTGTATTAATATGTCATAGCAGCAAAAACAAAATTGCACACAAGCAGCGAATCCTGAGTTACGCCCACCTTGACAGCATTTCCTCGGATGAATTTCTTTATTGTGGAGAACAGGCCTGTTTCGTTCTTCTGCATTTTGCCTCGACCTCTCACTGAGGATGGCTCCACTTCACAGTGTTTCCGTTTGGCCTGGGATGGGTGGGTACGACGGCCTGTGTTCGGCTGCTGAGGAGCTTTACGCACTCTCAGCCTCATCATGCTCCCCCGTCACATAGAAAAATCTGAGGAGAGAGAAAAAAAAAAACAAGATCAATTTTGATTTAATGATGAAAACACATTTTTCCCCAAAATCTAACTAGATATTTGATGATCGATGACACTTCCAGTTCACTACCTGACATTTTTACATTTAACATGTCACTTGCATACCATACATTTTAATGGAAAATATAGTCAGTGGTCACTTTATTGGAGACTAATAGAAATCCCTCACATTTAGATTTAGATTCAGATATTTAACAGTCAAAAAACACACGCTCAAATATGTTTCTCATTACTTGACAGTGAGTACAGTATAAATGAAATTTCATCAGTATGTAGTTCAGTTATCAAGTTATCAAACGAAGGCCGTTCATGACTTGTCATCATATCATGTTATCATCTAATGATATTTAAGCGAATAAGAGTAATTTACCGAGTGAATGAGGACTTCATTCATTTATTGTCATTGACCGCATTCTTCTATTATTATTAACCCGGTGTATCAATTATGCTAATGATAACAATAACTCACTCAATTAAATCAGAGTTACAGTATATCGTCACCGTTGGCTCCAGAAACTCGGATTATTATTATAACTTAGATTATTGCGGAGCGTCTGTAGATGAGGCTCAACAGATCAATTTAGATCAACTCGTGTGTCCCCTTTTTAGTTGTCACGGTCATTCTACAAGATTACGACAATGTTCGGCGCTCAAGTTGACGTCAAAATTAAATGAATGTCGGACAGACCGGCGTGTGGAGTGGGCGGTGTACGAGATAAACATGGGTGGTAAATCAAAATGACAAGCCTTAAATACGTCAACGTCGAACCGGTGTTGAGGAAAAATCCCTTCTGTATTCATGCTTGGTCGGTAAAGACCGATTTGTGTGGTCATTTCTGTTAATTGAGATGGGGAAAGCTCCACAGCACCGCTGGCTACCATTATGTAACATCGGGCAGGCTGCATTCACACCAACGACGTCAGCTACCGCTAGCATTAGCCAGCTGCTGGTATTCTGCATCGAAAACACAGCGTACCAATACATCTGGCCTGACGCTGGTGCAATATACGTATTATGATAAGACCGATGTCGTGTGGACATAAGTGGCGCGTCTGTCTGTTGTCAATCGGAATGAATGATATCGTAAACCAGGTGCTGTCAGTGGTTTCCGCAGCTATCGTTAGCACAAGTGGCTACGGTTAGCTTTCGGGCTAACAAAAAACCCGCCAGTGGCAGTAAAAACAAAGCTGTGACATTATTCACTTCAGTTCCCACAGCACGTCCCACGTGTACCCCCATTAACATATGTGTGTTAAGCATCCGCACTACCCACTAATCACTCGGTAAAATATAGCTACATGGCAGCTAGCTGCACGGTGGCTATTATGTTCGCTTCCATAACTATTTTCAGCCATCAGACTACGCCCCCTTCGCATGCTAACGTTAGCCGCTAGTCAGCAGCAGGGGGGACAAACCGTTTTTGTTTACATGTACACGTTGTTTGTTACTTGCCAATGATCCGGGAAGCTCTTCAAAACCTGCCGCGGCGTTGTCAGCTCTCGGCCGCGTCAGTGGCGGCCCACCGACAGTGGTCGGGGCCGTGGTTGTTGCTGCCAGCGGTTTCTGTCGCTCGGTAGCTAGTCACAGATCAACCATGTCTGTGGACGCCATTTCCCGCCTCATCACAAACATAACGTCGGCGGTGCGCAGGATAATGCGACACACGCGCAGGGGAACCAACGTGGCGGCGAGCGGAGTCAACAAGAAAATGGCTATGGCATGTGTGTATGTGAGAGAGAGAGAGAGAGAGAGAGAGAGAGAGAGAGAGAGAGAGAGAGAGAGAGAGAGAGAGAGATGTGTGCAGCTGGACTGAAGCTCACTGACACACTTGATCCCTTTTAAGATGAAACTGATGTAACTAGAATCGAAGCAGTTACTTCTTAGATCGTGTTCATGATCCTTATTTTTTTAATCTGTCATTTTGAATACGTTATGGAAGCCAAGGTTTTAGCATCACAGTATGGAATGCCGTTTACAGACAACTTTTCTTGGACATTAACCTTTTGTCAGTTTAGTTTCCCATTGAAACAGTTTCATAGTAGCGATTTGAGTCAGGTGATGAGCAGCACTTTGACCACAACCTATGGCGTTGGAAAATGAAACAGGAAGTGCAAACAACCAAAAACATAGTGTGCCATGTTATTTCACGTGTTTCAAGTTTCAGTGCATGTCTGTGCTGTCATTTCCTTGCAGCAAAACATAAATGACAATCAACACTCATTCAATAAGAAAACAAATACCTTTTAGGCTTTGCAAGGAGACTGTCATAGCAAACTGAAATGAAATTTTTGACTGGAAGTTAGAAAAATGATAACAAAACATCTTTTACTGTATGTACCAACAGTAATGTAAACCAAAAAAAAACATATGTGTCTGATGCACCCTGTCTGCTTCAGCTGTGTAGAAATGGAGCTGAACACAAGTTGTTGATTGTGCCCTTAGCCCTTAAGTGATGATATTAATCTGATACCTCAAGTAAATTAATAATACTATATCCATGAGCCAGAGCAAAACAAAGCCATATGTAACATTCAATATTGGAATGTAAAATACCAAAATTGAAACTAAACAGAGTATATTTTTTATGATTCTTCATCAACAATTTTTAGTTTTTACTTCAATAGGACCATTATAGTAGGTTACATGGTATTTTTTTAATGATTAAAGTGAAATTATTTATTTTTTAATCCAACTATGAAGGCACAGACTGTATAATCACCACGATTTAAAAAGGGTAGAAAGAGAGTAAAATTAAAAAATAAGAAAAAGCACTTTTCACAAAGACAACAACGCATACTAGCACAATTGATTGTTTAAAAAATCTTTTCACAGATTGGATGCTTTCATTCTTTAATCTGGAAACAGGCTTGAGGACTATGATAATACTAAAATGATGAGAAGTGACTCACACGATCACACGCTGGCCACGCTTCCATTCTTATGCTTACAACTACATTTGGCTTTGCTCATTTAAGATGCAGTCTGCACATAAAATGAAAGTATGAAATGAATTTAACAAAGGCATCTTTGGGATAGTTCATTGAATGAACCTGAGCACTGTGAAGCATGTTTACTCTGAAGAGTTCAAGTGGGTAAAGTAAGAGTCTAGCCAAATTCAGCTTAGCTGAGGGGTTTCAGTGAAACCTACTGGCTTTAACAAGTGCAAAAATAGTATTCTACAATATTTGTCAGCTCCATAAAAAAATATAATTACTGATTGGATAATGCGCTTCATGAAAGCAGCAACCTCATACATTCAGTACACTACCAAAACAACCAAAAAGTTGACCTATAAGTGGCTAAAAGTGGTTATTCTCCATGTTTAATGCACTACTAGCAACTGTCTCTTTAAGAGCAGTCATTTAATTCCATGATAATATCAAAAGGAATGCTTTGTTGTGCTTTAAATGGACTTTGATATTTAAATATTAACTAGAACTTGATCCTTAATGTTATAATTTAGTTATGTTCAGGTCATATTTGCAATCATCCTTTCAGGAACTTTAAAGGATCAATTTCATGTGCTTTTCCCCTTAAAAGTTTAGGAAAAGTAAGTCTGAATGTAAGTCACTGATAGTGAGATTCATTTCATCCCAAGATGGAGGAGTTTCCTGTATGGTCCTGGTCCACCCCACAGGCCCCTGATGTAAAAGAAATAAAGTGAAATGTAGTAAATGTTGTTACAAACATATGGCTGATTAATGACATACATACCTGAGAAGCCCATGCCAATAGAGATGAGGCATTAGATCAGCTTTCATGTGGTACATTAATCTTCTTTCTTTGGCTTGGTTGATCGGGAATGTTTCGAGTGGTTGTCCGTCGTAGTCAAACTCTGCCAGAATTACTGTGTTGTAACTTGTAACCAATGGGCATGAAGTGTAGCCATCGTACTGTAAACAGGGAGATTACTGATAATGAAGTTGCATATTTTGCAAAAGAGATACTTCCAACAGGGAAGTCAAAACATTTGTTCGATGTCAAAAAGATGAATCATTGTGCATGCTTATGTGTTACTTCACCTTCTTATCCGGCTTCTCATTTTTCAGTACTTTGCTGATGGTTCTGTTCAAGATAGCAGTCTGTGCAGCTAAAAATGAGAAAACAAATGCAGATGTATTTTTTGCAATCTCTTGCAACGAATTAGAAGAAATATATTCTAAATGAGGTCTTCATAGGGCTGCTGTAATGTTAATCATATACAGTATTATGCACACACACGCATGTGTGTGTGTATATATGTGCATCAGCATTATATATAGTACTGATGCACATCACATCTCTAGGGGGCGCCATTGGCTATTTTTTCCAGCCTCAGCTGTACTTTCGGCTAAAATGTAACACAAAAATATTAACAGCATACAGTTAACAACATACAGTTGCATGTATGCTTGCAAGGTATGAATGCATGTAAGGTATGTTTGGTAGGTTTTAAGTGTAAGTTGGCTTTTGCCAGGAGCTTTGCTTCATTTACTCACAAATAACAGAGAGAAAATGTCAACACAGGAAATTTCAATTGGTCATCTAAATCCATATTGATTGGGTCCAACTGACCCTATAAAGCATGTACTGTGGAGACGCTTATCAGTAGTGCCTCCACAGTACGTGCTTTATAGGGTGTGGTGCCTTTTGTGTAGCCTTGTGTAAATAGGTCATTGTGCAACACACCTACCAAAGAAAGTGCCTTTCAAATTACAAAAAGAACAAGCAGTTAGCAGTAGATAACCCTGCATGAACAGTAATTCAGCAACAGCATGACTTGCAGTATTGCGCTGATGTGACGTTCACACTGATGATGCAATGATCACTTACCGACAGCAGCACCAGTTTTGGCTGTGGGCAGGTTGGTACAGTCTCCAATCCCAAACACATTTGGATATCTCTTATGCTGGAGATTATCTTTGTTGACATCCAACCAGCCGGCCTCATCAGCCAGTGGACTGTCTTTAATCACCAAACTGGGCCCCATCGGCGGTGTCACATGAAGCATTTCATACTGATGAGGAAAAACAGCGAAGTTGAAGAGACACTCAGTTGGGTTTCTTGTGCTAAACTGTTATTTATATATAAATGTACATATAACTGTTATATTTTATATCGAATACGGTTACCTCAATCACTTTGGTTTCACCTGGTTTGTCAAGATTTTCAAAAACAGCTTCCTGTTTGTCTGCCCGCACTTCAATCAAGTTCTGCCTCAGATTTACTTGTAGATCTCGGCGTTTCACAATGTCCCACAGTGAGTCAGCATATTTCTTGATCCCAAAGAGAACAGGTAGTGATGTGTTGTATATCACGTTGGCTTTTTCCCTTTTTCCTGTCTTGGATGTGAACATAAAAATACCTCCATTAAATTTGGAAAATCATAGTTTCAAGATGTACATTATTATTATTATTATATTCCAAAGTACCTTTCTGAGAAAGGCATCTGATAGGTACATGATCTTCTGTGGAGCTCCAGCACATTTCACAGGAGTATTTGGGAAAGTGAACACAGCATTCCCCTCTTTGAAGTTCTGTAGTGCTTTCCATGTTTTCTCCACAGTTTGGATTGAGTAGTTTGACCCAATCTGTGGATGTTCAAATCCCTCTGGCAGTCCTTTGATCTATGGTTAAGAAGAGTGCAGGTTCCCTGGGTGAAACTGCAGTTTTAACTATATGCGGATGCGAAGGTTTACTAGGTAGTGTCAAGGCTGAAAGAACAAAGCATTAATTCACCTTCTCATAATGGAGTTGTATTCCAAGAGCCACAATCAAATACTCATAGGAGATCTGCAATGTGAAAGAAAGAGCTAAATTCACAACTTCAGCTTGATATACTATTTCCACTCATGCACAGGCCAATACGTGATTAATCATTAAGCAACTTTAGAAATTCAATAGACACACTATGAGATATTAGTTGCCTAAAACAAACATACTTCAGTCCCATCATCTGTGCGAACAGTATTTGTGTCTGGGTTTATTTCCTGAACTTTAGATTTCACCCACTTCACTCCAGAGGGCATAACACTGGCGGTGGGGCGACCTGATGAGGCCACGTTTTTTGCTCCAGCACCAACCAACGTCCATATTGGCTGATAGTAGTGCATCTGCAAAAAATAATTGTTAAATGCTGGTTTGGTATGACAGAAAATATTATGTTTGTACAGGATGCATATAATAAAACAACATTAGCCAAAGAGGGAGGCAATGCAAATAATGGCTCATAAACTAGTGGATCCTTGCCTCACTGGGCTCCACAACAGCGACGTTCTCGGCTCCCATCATCCTCTTCATCCGTGCACTCATTGAGATGCCCCCACTTCCTCCTCCCAGCACCAGCATTTTGTAATGCTGTTTGGCAGAAGCAGGGCTGCTCGTGTGAAAATTAGAGAATGCAATTCCCGTGGGGTGGCACAGCCTCAGACGACGCAGTGCAGCCATTCTGTGTCTGAGCAACAAGGATCCTCAAGTCATTTTGGTTGGCAACAAATCAGTTACAAACTGTCAAGGAACTCTTCTTCCCCATGCTGCAGCTCAGTTTTGTTTTTTCCCCTCTGAATAAACTCAGTCAGATGTCTTTTTACGTAGGTAGACGTGTAAACATGGATCCATGTAAATATTTAGATATCTGTCATGTAGTACGAACGCAACAGAATATTTGCAGGGAAGGAGGCTTTTAATGGTATCTTTAAACCGTTTTAACTTAAGGGATAGTTTCTGAGTTCGACTTCGTATTTTTTTTGTCTATACTATAGTTTACAAGCTTTAAAGTCGTAGCGCAGATAACTAACACGTAATGACACGGGTTAATTTTATCCGGGGTGTTTTTGTCGAGGCTTATATGACCTGCTGCATGCTGCGCAACGAACCGTCTGCGCCTCCATAACAATCATTCCTGTACAGGCGCAGATCAGAAAACATGACACTCAGGCAGAGTTTCGCACTGTGAAGTCGTAGCAGATATACATGTACGGTACGGTACTTACCTCGACCAGCGCCGCTCTTAACTGTCCGTTTTACCGTAATTTTAGACAAAATCCCTAGATGGTCAAATTAATCCGCCCACTTTCTGCGAGAAGAGAACGAAGGACTACCGCAACCTGTGAGAATGAAGAGCGTTCCCTGTACATGAACTTACAGTCAACGTTCCGGAAGGTTCGCCGCGCCCCCTGCGTTATTCGGCCAATCAGAAGCCTTCATAATTACCAGTTAGCATGTTGTAACGACACTTGTGTTGTATGTGTGGAAAGTTAACAATTTCATTTTCCGGTATGAGTTGGGCAGTGGCCTTAGCACTTTAGAGTGGACGTGTTACAAAATATACTTGAAGGTTTGTACTAGCTTCCCTTTTTCTCCAAGTGTAGCCAGTTAGTAAAACTAACAGAGTCTGTGGACTATACATGGGATCTCCCGATTCTCCAGCTTTACTTGAAGGCAGCACTTTTCAGTAAACACTGTAGAAACAGTGTAACACTGCGGGATATCTAAACGTGGTTATAATCAAAGATATCCTTCTCTATGTATGATTTATGAGTTTCCTTTACATGCCCAGGCAGATTTACGTCACATACTCTATTCACATACAAACTGATAACACTTCTAATTTCAAAGTTTGATCCTTATGCCATTTGATTGCACATTTACCCATTTCACATACTGATGATCATGAAAACATTAACTACAACACATAGGTCTTCATCATTGTAACTTTGCAAGACTTGTTCTAGTCAAACAGGATTTATTGTTTCAGATATTTTATTACATACAACCTTCTTGGTCCTGATACTTTTATATAGATAAGGCTGCAGTATAAAATAGAGGTGTTGGTTCATGTTACAGTAACCCCCCACACACCCACACACACACAATGCAATGTTTTTTCGGAGAATGAGCCTTTATGCCATAAAGAATGAACTGTCATGTCCTTTGGAACCAGTTTAATCCCTTGTAATGAGCACATCAGGTGAGTTTATAGTCCCTGTAGGCTCAGCCTCACCCTCTACACACCTGCTAATGTCTGACAGATGAGGCAGATAAGCCAAATTAGCAATAAATTTCTTACTCTTTTCAAGGATGGACACTCCAAATCAAATTTCAAATCCAGCTGAATGGCAGAGATGGTGGACAAAGGGCCTTTGACGTTGAAACAATGAATAGTCAGGAGGCACTTGTATTATGTCTGTGTTATGAGTTTCTCTCTTCTCATATATAGTTTTTTATAATAGTCTTCACAATTATAAAAATGGGGGGGGTAGTGGGGAAGGAGACCAATGGCAATTCAGTTTATAGCTTTTTAAGGTCATACCCAGCAGCCTGGTTCTTTCCACCTGTTTTATTGAAGGATGACAACTATAGTGCTGATAATGCTATAAGGCATAACTCATAAACAGCCCAACCCTGTATCCTAGAAATTACATTTATATTATTCAAGGCTTCATAAAGGAATGTATGGCTCTGGGTAAAATGTAAAGTGTGAAGAGTAGTAAGATAACCCCCAAGACACAAATGTGTGACTATTTATGGCTTCGTTGTTCTCAACAAAGCACCTCCAATGTTTTTTTAATACCCACTGTAGTGATTACTACATTATCAGTATGGCATGTTACTTATAACATTTAGTGTAGTGCTTTAAAGTGGCATCCAGGTTGGTACCTATGATAATCTTATTATTGATCTTACCTATTCAATGATGAGTCCAACATGTATCTTGTAGAATCTATAATAATAATATATAAACAATAACAATATAAATCAATAATAATTCAACAGTAATTTTGTGTTTTCCTTCATTTTCACATTCATGAAGTTAAGGACAGGTTTCCCAAAATATTGAAGATTTTTTGCAGCTGTAAAAATTCACTGTTAGTAGTAGCCATTATAATATTGGCCTACATGAGAAGACCTGTTCAACTGCCCAAGTTATGTTATATTTTTTCACTTGCACAATTTGTCACATTCTGTTTTATTTTGTAGGAATCACCTTGTCCCTTCTGCTCTCCCTAGATGTGTCACTTCCTGTTTCATAGCCTGCCACGCCCTAATCTGTTGCACCTGCATCTAAGTTACCTCTTGTTACCTCTTTCAAAGGTAGACAGTGGCTCTAGGTATACTTTTAATAGAAAATTACAGAAGCAGCTATGTACATTTATTTGGGAAAAATGCCACAAAGAAATATTTTGTATTCCCTTTTGTTTTTTGTTTCCAGTATGGCTGGAATTGTAGTCCAGTCTGGCAGTCCACTGTTGGTAATGTGTGTTTGTGTGTGTGTGTGTGTGTGTCAGTTTCGAGGGGCCGACACAGACTGGTGCACACATGCTGTCGGATGGAGGTTCCAGCCTCAGCTGCACGTCGTCTGTCTCGGTGAGTGGTCGTCAGTCCATTTGTTTCTGTTTAGTCTCACGGTTTCTCCTCATATTAGTCTCGGGATAGCAGTATTATTGATTATTGCTGCCTCCCTGCACCATTTTCCACAGCCTGCACAGTCTGCAGTCAGTTCTTCCTCCTCCTCTTACTCATCGCAGCTGAACAGGCTCCGCTCGTGATCTTACATGACTCCATCCACGTCGGGAGATTTTGATTCCGGAGGAGGAGGAGGAGAGCGTTTTCTTCTGCGGGCAAAGTGGTACTTGAAATCAATGGTCGCCTCTGAATGACAGGATACATGGAGGTAACACAACCCTGCACCTGTGACAAACATATGCAAGGTAGGATAACTTCAGAAATATATGTAACTATTTATTAACAATGCAAAAAACATAATTTATCCTATACATAATTACCAAGGGAGCCAAATCAAACACTGTTTTTTGTGGGCAACCAGAGGAACTATACATGCTGAGTAAGGGTTACACCCCCTTATTTGTATTGCTCACCAGAACACTTTTGCTAAGGAGACAGTTCACTAGGGAATTTACCTGCTGCTGCATAAAGCTTGTCTTAACAGAGAAGAAACAAGACACCACTGCTTTGTGTGTGTTGCCTCACATGTAACTCCGAGGTGCATTAATTGCAGACTCATTCCTCCAAAACGTTTGCTCCCCTGCAGTTCCCACTGCAATATGCTCAGCGCAGAACACTTTTCATCATAGTGAAAGTTACAGTAACTGTGGGTTCTACATGTTTCTTTTAGGGAAACCCACGGGAGGTCCCAGGAGAACATGGCATTCTGGAGGAGAAAGACTTATGTTGGTAAGGCAAAATTTCCTTTATTCTGTGTTTTTTCAATTCATCCTTCTTTTTTCAAGAGAAAGACCAGTAGACTCTCTGTCTCTGTCTCTGTGTGGGTGGGTGTGTGCTTGTGTTTGTGTCTGTAGCATCATGTAATCAGTATCTGGCTGTCACATGTAGTGAGGTGGCTCTGTTCTTTTGCAGAAACAAAAGCTCCATGTTTACTGGATGGAATTCAATTGAGTATGAAGTTCTCACCTGTATATACTGTGTGTTGTCATATTTTTGAGAAAACGGTGATATGTCTTGGTGCCACTGAAACCAGTCATCTGAACGCTTCCTGTATTGATGTTAGACTCAGGTGGACAGAATTATTTCCTGAAGCATTTGTGAATACTTTCACTGTATGCTGTTGAGACTTGCAGACTTACTCAAGAGTCTGCTAAAGTTTCCAGTAAAAAAGAGAGGAAAAAAAGTTCCTTCAGAAATGACAAAATGGAGATACTGTAATTTTGTGCTTCGTTAGAAAAACCACGTTGCAGCCATACATCTTCTAATTAAATGTTTAAGCAGACTGAAACCTTTGACCAGCAAAAGCCCTTCTTAATAATTGATTGTCATAGTAACTGATAGCAGGATGAGGTCAGTCTGTTGTGTGGGGAGGTCGATCCTGTTGCAAGTCTGTGCTTGTGTAGGCTATTATGCAGAATTCAACAAATATTTGAAGTCATTTGGAAGCAACAGATCTGCCTCTGTGCTCTTTCAGGCATCGTTCTGTGAGGAATGGTAGATAAATGGTTTCATCATCTTACACTGGCCTGGTATTTATTGTGGTGTTTGAGTGCATATAATTCCCCTTGGCACTGTTAACATGAGCGTGATAATGAACCTTAATGCATCACCTTGACATTATGAGCCATGAGAAGAATGCCAGAGTTGTAGTTGCGGATAAAGCCATCAGTGCTTTGGGACAAAGAAAAGGGGGGGGGCTGGGGGGGGGGCAGACTCAGTCACCTTCCACGTGCTCAACAGAGATTGACAATGTGTTAGATACCATGGTGTACTGTATTCATGCCCATTTATGTCCTTTACAACCATGTGGTAAGAAATGATACAAGGAGTGATACTGTGTGAAAGAACCATAAGCGTAAACAAGAGAAATGGCATTTGACATTCATAGAGAATTTGTACCAAAATGGAATATTGTAGTAAGCTTTTAATTATGAGGTCGTACTGAACAGTGAGTCATTGACAAGTTTTATTGAAGAGGTTTTACTCCACTGTTAAAGTATAACTTAAGTACTCAGTTTTAAAAGCTGCTGGTATAAGTTGATTTTATCATAAGAAAGCAAAGCATTAAATTTTTCCACATTTCCTTTTATGTTTTATGCTGTAATGTTTTGCTGTGTTCGTCTAAGATGAAGAAACAGTATGATGATAGTTCGTTCTCTGTATATAGAGAAGGAACGCCATGTGAAAGCCAATGCGCGGGACTACAATGACAAGTTCTCTTACACTGTGAGTAGAACTTCATAACTGTATTCAGTTCAGTGAGGCTCATCAGCGTCCTAAAGATGAGTAAAGAAATGTGTCGCAACTCAGGACAATCACATCAAAACCTCAAAGTACAACGTCTTCACCTTCCTGCCCATGAACCTGTTTGAGCAGTTCCAGAGGGTGGCCAACGCTTACTTTGTAGTGCTGTTGATACTGCAGGTAAGAACAAAAAACATAAAGTAGTTTTAATCAGTGAATGAGTGGGCTAACCTGGACTCTTTTTTTTTTTTACATAGTTAATTCCAGTAATATCCTCTCTGTCCTGGTTCACAACCATTGTGCCTTTGGTGTTGGTGCTGGCAATCACCGCTGTCAAGGATGCCACAGATGACTATGTTAGTTCAACGCTTCTGTATTTGAGGCTGTTCTGAAAATTCCTCTTTTTACTTCTCATGGTAAACTTGTAACCCTCCTTTTTCCCCTTAAATTTCAGTTTCGATATAAGAGTGATCAGCAAGTCAACAACCGCCAGTCTCAGGTTCTCATCAGGGGGAGGTATTTAAATGTTTTGTGAAATGGCTACAAAGCACAAATTATTATAAATTCAGTCCAGTTTAATTATACGTGTTTGTGCTTCCTGCTCCAAAGTTTGCAGAATGAGAAATGGATGAACGTTCGAGTGGGGGATATCATCAAACTAGAGAATAATCAGTTTGTTGCCGTGAGTACATTCTTGTGACTGTAGATGTTTTGATGCTGCTGATTCATCTATTTTAGCCTTATTCGTTTTGTTGCACTCTTTATTAGAGGAAGTTCAATTTACAGAGAATGTAGCTGGAATAGGTTCACAATGAAAGGTTTCTTCTGGGAGATTCAGAGGCAGCTGAGTGCTCTCGCAGGTTCAGTGGCGCAGACATTGATTTATTGCCTCTTCTCACCACTGAGCGTTTCATATTGGTTTTACACGCAGGCAGACATCCTCCTTCTGTGTAGCAGTGAGCCCTATGGACTGTGCTATATTGAGACAGCAGAGCTGGATGGGTAAGTGCTGCACTGCTTATACAAGAAAAAAACCTGAAGAGACAATAGCATCTATGTGACAACACAAACAATGAATATTAAAAATTTAATGTCTTCTCCTTACAAAAAGTAATTTGCTGTTAAATGAATACATTTCTGTCACCATAGAAAATTTTCTATTTCCTTTTACTGTTGCAGGGAGACTAATCTGAAAGTTCGTCAGGCCTTGCCCGTCACCTCAGATTTGGGAGATATTTCAAAACTTATGGACTTTGATGGTGAGAGGATGTTTGAGATAATTCCACAGGCTGTATGTGGACATGTGATTTTTGTATTTTTGCTGTGTCTGTGAATTTGTGTCCCTCAGGAGAAGTCATCTGTGAGCCACCAAACAACAAACTGGATAAATTTACAGGAACATTATTCTGGAGAGACAATAAATACCCTCTGGATAATGAAAAAATGCTGCTGCGAGGCTGTGTACTTAGAAACACTGAGTGGTGCTTTGGAATGGTCATATTTGCAGGTATGATATTTTCTATTTGATGCTTTCAATTACCACAATGTTCATCTTGTTCTTTAAACCCTGATAGTTGTTTTCTTCTTTCTCTAACAGGGCTACAAACCAAACTGATGCAGAACTGTGGAAGAACAAAATTTAAAAGGACAAGTATTGACAAACTGATGAACACTTTGGTCTTATGGGTAAGTGTGGGTGAAATTTGTAGATAAGTTACAGTATGTGTTTGCAAAATGTTCCTCTAAGGTGTTTTCACTTATTCTGGTCTATTAGACCTCTGCTGAGGAATTGATGTGATGTCATCAATACAAACGAAGAGCAAGGTTTCACCTGAACAGGTGCAGCAAAACAAACAGAGCACGAGAAACGTGCTAATCAAGTGTGTAGTCTGTGTACAGCCACAGATAAGTGGAATCACCTGTGTATTGTGGGTGCACCTAGTGGTATAGTGTATGATAGGATAGTCCCGTTGTGCTAGACGGATCTGTCAGACTGAACATAAAGTGCTGGTTCTGTATTATAGATCTTTGCCTTCCTCATTTGTATGGGAGTTGTTTTGGCCATTGGAAACACCATTTGGGAGAGTCAGGTTGGCGCAAACTTCCAGGTGTACTTGCTCTGGGATGAGTTTCGGAGCAGTGCTGTTTTCTCTGGCTTCCTCACTTTCTGGTCCTACATCATCATCCTCAACACTGTTGTGCCCATCTCACTGTACGTCAGGTGAGGTCAAACAACAGGAAATGGTCAAGGTCTAAAATTTCCTTCAATTATCATACAACGGCGTTCCAAGTTATTTGCACAATGAAATTTATAAACCTTCCCTCAGCGTGGAGGTCCTACGCCTCGGTCACAGTCACTTCATTAACTGGGACCTGAAGATGTACTGCGGTCAGACAGACACTGCAGCTGCAGCTCGCACCACCACCCTGAACGAGGAGCTGGGCCAGGTGGAGTTCATCTTCTCGGACAAGACAGGCACCCTCACCCAGAACATCATGGTGTTCAGCAAGTGCTCCATCAATGGACAGACATATGGTATGGAGCGTCATTAATTTAACTGTTTGTTTGTTTATATTAGTTTGATCTTCAAAACACCCACAGTGGCAGAGCCATATTTCTGAAACCCTTTCTCTCTTAGGTGATGTCTATGATGAATTTGAGCAGAGGGTGGAAATTACAGAAGTGAGTAAAGCTAAACAAACCAAAAATACCAACACCAATTTTTATCATTGTAATTCTTCTTGTAAATACGTCAATTGTCTGTGTCCCCTCAGAAAACAGTCTGTGTGGACTTTTCCTTCAACCCTCTCTGTGACAGAAGGTTTAAGTTTTATGATGGCAGCCTGGTTGAGGCCATTAAACTGGAGGATCCTGCTGTGCAGGAGTTCTTCAGACTGCTGGCTTTGTGCCACACCGTGATGCCAGAGGAGAAGAACGAAGGTAAAACATACACAGTCCAGCAGTAATAACAGCAATTACTCAGTCATTAAAGGGTTTTCTGACTGATGTCTCTGTTAACATGAAGGACACTTGGTGTACCAGGCCCAGTCGCCTGACGAGGGAGCGCTGGTCACCGCAGCACGGAACTTTGGGTTTGTCTTCCGAGCTCGAACCCCCGAGACCATCACACTGTGTGAGATGGGACGAGCTGTCACCTACCAGCTGCTGGCCATCCTGGACTTCAACAACATGCGCAAGAGAATGAGTGTCATTGGTTAGGTCTTCACTTATAATGGCAATGCTGTAGTTCACTCTCTGCGTCCCTCTTACAACACGACTTTTCATGCACGTTAATAATCTGGAAAATGGCATGAATCAAAATTGGCAGCCTTCCTATTTTCTGCTCACTAATTAATATGTGTGGTATGATTTGATCAAAAAAGCAACACTGCTTGTTCTGTTCCTGCGTTTTTGTAGTTAGAAATCCACAAGGCCAGATTAAACTTTACACCAAAGGAGCTGACACTATTATCTTTGAGCGCCTGGATCCATCCAGTGAAGACCTCATGTACACTACCTCAGAGCATCTCAGTGTGAGTCTCGTTTGATCGCATCGCTCAGTAACTACTTCCTTTTTTTTTTAATAAGTGCACTATGCATCATCCGCCTGTATTTATAGTCTCATAAGAATCAATATACCAGACAAGGTTACCAAAAGAATCAATGTGCTTTCGTAACACTGATGATTCAGTGACTCATTTCATTTCAGCAAATGCTGGATTCAGATTGTAATAGTGTCTCTCATAAAAGCATATTGTTGTTTATGTATAACATCTGTTTCAGTTATACTGTAGATAACATTATTACTACACAGATTATGGGGCTTTATTTTATTGCAAAGCAGAATCTGAGATCCCCCCCCCTTCCCGCAGGAATTCGCTGGAGAAGGGCTTCGAACATTAGCTCTGGCCTACAAGGACCTTGATGAATGTTATTTTGAAGTCTGGATGAAGAAGTTGCTGTTTGCCAGCACCGTAATTGAGAACCGCGACGACCGGCTGGCTGTTCTCTATGAGGAGATCGAGCAGGGCTTGAAGGTAAAAAAGAACAAATAGGTCTGTTTTGTTCATTTCCTTTAAAGCGATCAAACTCATTTATAGCTTCTGCAGACTGACTGCCATTCTGACTGAAGCTTCTAGGAGCCACGGCAATTGAAGACAAACTACAGGTAGGAGTCCCAGAGACAATTGCCTGTCTAAATCTGGCCGACATCAAGATCTGGGTCCTCACAGGAGACAAACTAGGTAACGTAATCCACCTAGATTAAACTGGTACTTTCATAAATGCTCGCTCATCTGTGAAAAGAGTTGTAACGGTGTACGGTGATTTCAGAGACGGCGATGAACATCGGCTACTCCTGCAACATGTTGCGAGACGACATGAACGAGGTGTTTGTTATCTCTGGCCACACACTGCTGGAAGTGCAGCAGCAGCTCAGGTGACACCTTATACATTTATCCTTTCACCTCCACTCACATGACAGGTTGATATTTTTAAAACAACGAGGCAAGTTGTAGAGACAGTCTGCTCTGCCTCTGTGTTTTCACGGCCTCATTGACATAAAAGTTCGGTGCCTGAAATCTAAAAAAATTGTACTTTATTCTACTGACTAAGAAAATTCTGTACAAGCTTAATGAATTTTAGAATCACGTTAAAGACGTATGCTTCCTTTATTTTCCCTCTTCTCAGGAGTGCCAAGGAGCACATCCTCGGCCTGAGTCGAGTCAGCAGTGCAGGGGATGTTGAGAAGACAGATATGTTTGCAGAGGACTCTGTGTTCGAAGAAACCATTATTGCAGAGTATGCCTTAGTCATCAATGGACACAGTCTGGTGAGATACTCAAATGTTTTACAGTACAT
Source organism: Psettodes erumei (assembly GCA_016785225.1). NCBI lineage: Eukaryota > Metazoa > Chordata > Actinopteri > Pleuronectiformes > Psettodidae > Psettodes > Psettodes erumei. Next base: position 6,317,177 of record JAFBJZ010000831.1, read on the forward strand.
GAAATGGTAACTCCATCAATGCTCGTTTTGGTTTTAGTACTAATGCTTCAGGTTTTTACTTTGTTAGATAGTGTTTGTGTTACTGCCTCCTGAGCATTGTGCCTCTTTAGCCGCTGCTGTCTGTGCAGCATCTGTAACGAGCAGAGATCTGCTGTGCTGCCGAGGGCCCTCAGCTCTATTACAGGTTTTCATTAACATCCATTTCCTCGCAGAATGAGTTGCTCCCTCGCTGCTCCCTTGCTGGGCCTTGGGCAGTGTGCATGTTGCATAACAGCTAAGTGGAAATGTTACACTGAGCTGTGGCTGGGTGTTGCCTTGGCAGCGGGGTGATGTTATAGGATGGTAATTATGATAGGAATAACAGGCATGGCATATGTATTCTCCCTGTAGGCTCACGCTCTGGAGCCACAGCTGCAGCACATCTTGCTGGACCTGGCCTGTTTGTGTAAAACAGTCATCTGCTGCCGGGTCACACCGATGCAGAAAGCTCAGGTGGTGGAGCTGGTGAAGACGCACAAGAGGGCCGTCACCTTGGCCATAGGAGATGGAGCCAATGACGTCAGCATGATCAAGAGTAAGTCTCAGGGGTGTCTTTCACTCACAGAGCCAAGAATGTGACATATTGAAGCAGTCTGTGCATGTCATGTATTTGTCGCAGAGCTTCTTCCTTAAAATGAAACGTATGTTTCCCGTACCAGAAAATTCTTCAAACCTTTTAAGTTGTGACTCAAACAAAGATGGTAGCCAAACAGTATTCAACCTGTAGTTTTTGACCAAATACCTTTTAATATATATTGATATACAATAAAGTATACACCTGTTTAACCTATAAAATGTTACCCATTATATAATGAGATATAACAACATTTTTGATTAAATAGATAGATTCCAGCCTGTGTTTTTCTTCCTCAGCTGCTCACATCGGTGTTGGCATCAGTGGTCAGGAGGGGATGCAGGCTGTTCTGGCATCAGATTACTCCTTTGCTCAGTTTCGGTACCTGCAGCGGCTCTTGATGGTGCACGGACGCTGGTCCTACTTCCGTATGTGTAATTTCCTGTGTTACTTCTTCTACAAGAACTTCGCCTTCACACTGGTCCACTTCTGGTACGGCTTCTTCTGTGGTTTCTCAGCCCAGGTAGGAATACTGTGATGTATCATGAGACCTGTCTGCTTTTTTACAGTTTCTCCTTTTTGTACTGAAATGAATGATGCTGAAACTGTGCTCATTCCACAGACTGCATATGACCCGTGGTTCATTACCCTCTTCAATATAGTCTATACATCTTTGCCAGTACTGGCCATGGGACTTTTTGATCAGGTACTAATGTTAGATATGTGATAATAATACACAGACTCATACAGTATATGTTGTAAATATCAAATTGTCCAAGGTTTTTTTTTTATTTTTAAAGAAACTATTTTCTAAACTTGGACCAAATTCCATTTATTTTTAATCAGTTTCTGCTGGTAACTTTCTAACTCACCTTATGTTTTGACTTTTTAGTTCTTTTATTAAGATACTGTCAAGTCATACAGGTGAATATTTTATTACTGTAGATCTTTTTTTATGCCCCCAAGGTATAGCTTATTATCTAACCCCACAGCAGGTGCTATATTAATCCATCTTGTGTGACTGATGCCCCTAACCTGATCACCCTAACCCATATTTATATACAGCCTCGACTATTGCCCATGCTATTTCCACTGAGTACTAACTAACCTCAGTATGTCACTTTTACCCCCAACCCTCTTATAAAATATATCAAAGTTAATAACACGTAACACTCATGCTGTCTTATTTCTAAAGGATGTTCATGACCAGAACAGCCTTCACTACCCGAGCCTCTACAAGCTCGGCCAACAAAACCTCCTTTTCAACAAGCGCCAGTTTTTCCTGTGCACACTGCAGGGGATGGGCACCTCATTCCTGCTCTTCTTCATTCCCTACGGAGCCTTCTCTCTCATGGCGAAAGAGGACGGCTCTCCCCTTTCCGACCAACAATCGTTTGCTGTCACCATAGCAACATCCTTGGTCATTGTTGTAAGTGTCCAGGTAAGATTATTCAGAGGAGGAAAAAAACAGACAAATGTAGCCCTGTTGGTTAGAAAAATTGGCACCACGATTATGTTTGTGATGCACGTATCTGCTCCTAGATTGGACTCGACACACACTACTGGACAGCCGTCAATCACCTCTTCATATGGGGGAGTCTGACTGTGTACTTTGCCATTTTATTTGCAATGCACAGCAATGGCATATTTGGCATCTTTCCAAGTTATTTCCCATTCATAGGTATGTTTGACACATTTGAGGAAATGATGTTGATGCGTGGAATCTCAGTACAAATACATTTCCCTTTCCCCAGGTACAACCCGTAACTGTCTGCCTGAAAAGAGTGAATGGCTGGTCATTCTGCTCACCACTGTGGTGTGTGTTGTGCCCGGCTTAGCAGTCAGCTTCCTGAGAGCAGACCTCTTCCCAACTCTAACCGACAAGGTACAGTAACTTTGCATAACGACTGCTTGTGCAGTTTTGAGGCACTGTACTTGTACTTCCATTTCATACAACATTCTCATAATATGTCAGTTACTGGGGGCCAGTTTTCTGCAGAATGGTTAATTTTGCTATTTAAGTACATTTTGCAATTAAGTTATTTCTGTACTTTCAGAAGAATTTAAATGCAATACGTGCAATTTACTTGTAATGGAATATTCTTATATTGTGGTCTTGATACTGAAGTAGCGATGTAATTACTTCCACTACTACTCTATTTTGACAGGTTCGTCACCTACAACAATTGAGAAAGAGGCAAGGGCCTCGGGAGCAAAGCCTGAGGCGAGTACGCAGGACGAGCTCCCGTCGCTCTGCCTACGCCTTCTCCCACCAACAGGGCTACGGAGAGCTGATCACCTCAGGAAAAAACATGAGGATGGGCACAGTGTCATCTGCTCACTTGCCTGAAAGAACACCGCACAGCTCCAACTGGATAGAAAACTTGTTAAAGAGAAAAAATGAAGTCTCTTGCATCTCTGATGAAGTAAAGGGAGCACCAGAGTGCAGCGACAGTGTAGTAAAAACCCCAGAGCAACAGACAACAGACTGAGCTCATCCTCTAACTATACACACTGTAGGAGACCATATGCATGGAGCCCACAGACCAAGCACAAAGGTATGAGTGCCCTTCATTTGGGTGAATTTATACTCAAATCCAACAAGACAGACCTCATTTTTTTTATCAGTGTGATTCATGTGGACTCTGTTGTCAATGTTAAAGGCCAATTAAACCATGATCATTTAGAGGACCCATTTTCAGAAAAGCCAGCTAATTGAAAACAGATAAAGGACAACTTTTTTTTAAACCCCTTTCATATAAAACATGTTCAATTTGCAACCGCAAGTATTTTTAGAACATTATTATGCCTGTACTGCCAAAGTTAAAGAAAATATTATTTTAAGGGCATGTCTGTTTCTGATTAATAAAATTGGTTGGCCCATTTCAGCACCTTGAGGGGAATATTAAGGTATCACAAACTAAGGTGTAATACAGAAATTACATTTGTAAGGGTCATTGGTTTATTAATAGACTTAGGTCTGTAAAGCCTATGCACTGAAACTTTTATCTTAACCCATAGCCAAAGTGCTAAAATACAAGTGTTTATTTAAAAATTTAAGAAAGGTTGCTGAATATGACAAGCACAACTTAAGTACTGCTCTGCTGTAAATCCCTTATTACTGTTTACTGACTCCATATTTTGGCAGTATATAGGACATTAAACAAACTGGAACCTCACATATGGGATTTGTAAAGTGTGGCGCATTTGTGGACAAAGATGTGTGTGAGATCCTCAGTGTATGTGCTGTGCCTTGTAGGGTTCCTGTTAAAGATAATCCATCTTTTTTATTTGGTGTGTGAGGGTTCTTAGGCTTTAATTTATCCAAAGAAACGAGTGGAAACGGGAATGCATGGCTTAAATCGGACATCCTCTCACAAATCCCCTCTACAACAATTATTTTCTCCTTATGCTAAAAATCACACAGCTGCATTTGAAGGATCATTATCAAACACAATTTTCATTTCAATTTGATGCGATAAAGGTACCTGAGCAGGACTGCAGAATGCTGCAGTCACATTCAGAACAGAAGTGTGCGCTTTAGACCACCGAGCCTCCACAATCACTGCTCTCAAATGAAGTGAAAACTGATCCTCAGCCAGCACTTCTGGGCCAGCATGTGATCCTATAACCAGGACTTTCTGTTCTGTTTTCCCAATGGCTCTCACGCCTTCAAGAAGAAGAACGACTACGAGATGCTGCTGCAATGACGCACATTTAAGCCTGAAAAATTTCATCTTTAATTCTCCATGGTTTTTGCCCTTGTTAATCAAATAATGTTGGTGTCTGGAGTGTCAATAAAAGATGGTTGAATGGATTTTATAAAGCACAAATCAAATGTGATTATTTTAATTGCCATCTTTCTTTGTCAGTTCACTGTGCAAAATTTAACATTCTCCCTAACGTTCATGATTACAAAAATGCATTTAACACAAAAGCATATTCCCTTTGTAAGAAATAATAATAATGAGTCAAGTGTAGGAAAATGGAAAAATTATTTCCCCACATCAGCTTTGTATTAGTGTGGTCCACTTCACTCCTCGAGGAAAACTGCAGCCCCTCCACCCGGCTTTGATACGAACAAACTTTGTTTTTCCATCGCTGCTCTGCGCGGATCAGGAAGGTAGTAGGCCTCTCTAACAGCTTGTAAGAAAGACCCCACCTTCTCACTGGGAACCATGGAGACGGCGCAGCCGCCCCAACCTGCCCCTGTCAGCCGAGAGCCCACAGCCCCAGACTTCCTGTCAGCGAGAAAAAAAAAAAAAAACTCTATTTCTGTAATTTATTTCAACCACTGTGTTATCCAGCCATCAATACCTTCAATCATGCAATTAAAAATTTAGGAAAAAAAGATGTGAGATAAAAGAAGAGAAACCTGGTAAGACTGGGACTGAAGCAGCAAAGTGGATTTCAGTAACACTTGCTAATTACCCCACCTTTTTTAAAGATGGTTCTAGAAGAGCTTCTTTTTATTTCTTAAATCTATAAAACTACATTGTCTGATATCTAATGTTTCTGTCTGGAGTGTAAATTCATAATATCAGCGAGTAGAATGAGATTTTTCTGTACTCACAGACAAATCTCCACCAGCTGGTCCAGTTCAGGGCAGCTGCACTCATACAGGTCTCTGCAGCTTGCATGGCTCTGGTTCATCAGATCCCCCAGCACCTGTATGGACCCGGCGGGTTCAGAGTCGCATGTGGTCTTAAACTGCAGCACCCGGGCGGCTTCACCATACACGTGCTTGGCTCGCTGGTGCAGCTTGAAGTGCGTCACTGAGAGATAGGGGTACAGTTGATGTAAATGTGTTGATTTATTAAATTTATCTCTTTTTTCATCTGAATGGAGACTCTGGTTCAACCAAACCTCCTGTTTGGTTATAATAATGTGGACATAAGGCTGGATATGACTGAAAAAAAAAAAAAAAATACAGTTGTATATCTTGTCCTATACCTCACTATTGGCAGAATGTAATGATATCTTAAGGGTTGCTTTGTGGTTTTGCACAAACCATGTAATGAAAGAAAGTCCTGGAATCACAATACTGATGAAAACATCACCTAGATCTATGTTGATAAAATAAAGTCTACAACTACCTCATTTTATCCACCAATTATAATAAATATAAATTTTTGATATTTTTCATCAATAAAATGTCAAAAAGAAGGAAAAAACACTTATTCCAAGTTACTGGAAATATTGATTGTTCCACCATTAGACATAATGTAGTTCTGACATATACAAATACACAGCTGTTGCTCACCATGCTGAGTATTAGCGCTCAGCAGCTCAGTGGAAAACTGCTCTGAGGTGACGCCCAGCACCTTGCAGATCTCGTCTCGGTTGTACGGCTCAAGATGCAGCACCTCGTCCACCAGAGCCAACATCTCCTCCAGGGATGCCTTTAGTGCCGTCTGAACCTCGGCCAGCTTCAACAACTTGCGCGAGTCCAGTCCCCTCGCCTGGGCCAACATCTGAGGAAACAGGGAAAGGACATTTTGTATCACTTTTGATGGCATGTCACATTTTGTTGTTTTTTTCTGTCATACAAGTTGTTGATGTTCATTTTCACAATGAAACATGTAAATTTACCCCTCTCTCTACTTCAATTATATTGATATTTACACATATTCACTGAAGAACACTGGAGATCTCTCGTCATGTTTACAGAAAAATCTAAATATAGGGACATGGTCATAAACTTGAGGTGTAATAAATGTTTATTGGAAATCACTAAATACTTTTTTCCCTTACACAAAATCCCCAGAAGTAGGTCGAGAACCAGCAGCTAGAATAACCTCCATACGTACCTTTGTGGCGATGCGACACTCCACCACACGGATATTAAAGTGAGAAGAAGCAGCTTTGTTCATCTCTACGCAGCAGTTAGAGATCACAAACACGGCCCCATCTGGGAGCTTGACATCAGTGGCTCGCAGAGGATTGAACTCTATCAGCTTTGCCTAACACACAATTCAAAAAGTTTTAAAAGCAATACACCAAGTGGTCAACTGGTACATATATATTAAATTTAAAATAGTGGATCATTGTTCAGGTCTCCAGTTGTATGGCAGGAACTTTGCCCCTCAAACACACATACATTCTTGCATTCTTTTAGGCTGTAGTTGTATTTTGTACATTAATGCTTTGGATGTGAAAAAATGACTGATCAGCTTGTGTCGATTGTTCGACTTAATGCACAGAAAGAAATATACATACAGTTCCTCTCTCTGCCAGGAATGAGATGGACTGGTCCATGCCACCTCCCTCTGTACCGATGTAGTGCTCACATTTGGCACATATCTCAGCAAGAGCCACCTGTGGGGAAACAAAATATAATAAGAAGAAATACAAAGGGAATATGCAGATGCATTGTTATTTATTAAGTATTTTACCTTGGACAGGGACTTCTGATTTGCCTCCATTGTTACGAGCCCGGCACAACAAACTAAGGCACTAGAACTGGACAGACCAGAGCTCGGAGGAATGGTCCCATCCACAACACAAGACATCCCTGATAAATGAGAAATCCCAAACTTCTCCTGGTAATAAAAACACAGGAAGAAAATAAATTACATAAACAGAACCTATATTATATATATAATATTCTTCCCTTGTCATAAATGCGTAATAAGAACAACAAAATAAACGTCCTACCTGAATACCTTTAACTCCACAGAGAAAATAATAATGCCACTTTGGATTGTCTCTGTCTATGGCAATATCCTCTGAACATGACACAGTGAAATCCCTGCAAAGTGGGAAAACATCAAGCATTCAGGGAAAAGATGATGATACTCTGCATGCATTTTAAGCCATATAATTAATCACAAGAGCAAATGTAAAAGTTAAGCAATGATCACGTGTTTAAGTCTTACTTGTATTGAGGATTCGTGTTGGCCAGCTGGATTATCCCTGAACTGTTCACTGACACAGCTGCGAGGATATTCTGCTCAATAGCCATTGGAAGCACAGAATAGCCACAGTAATCAATGTGTTCTCCTGATAAATGTGAGAAATATGAAAAAGAGGTGTGTGAAATGGTGCCTACTCAATCCCCCACAACTAAATGACTCTGTTAATATATTAATAAAGTAATTAGTTTCAACAATTGATCCTCTATGCTAAATTTACATAAACAAGTTACCTATTAGATTTACTCTTCCTGGTGCACATGCATAGAAGACAGGAGGTTCTCCATGCTTTGTTTCAAAAGTGTTTTTCAAGTTTTGCAGCCTGGGAAGAATGACATGAGAAAGTAAGCAGTGAGGCGATCAATGAATCATCAGACAAAGTAAACTTCTTTTCTTGCACTGCGTCCACAAGAATCAGCACATCTTACTACTACTCACCTTTCATTTGCAGTAATCGCAGTCTTTAACTTGGGTGGATTTGCAGCCATTTCTTCTGTTTAAAACTATGACTATGATTTCTCGTCGTCAGACAGCAGAACACTGAGCTGTTTGCATATCCTGGTAGCGATCAGCTGACTGTCACGAGAGGATCCCGGATGCCGGTCCGCTGAACTGCGGTCAGTTTTAAAACAGGAGCTGGGATCAGTTAAGTGGCAGCAGCTTCCTGTTCGTGAGCGAGGAGCTGACTCTGAAACAGCTGAGCATACAGCGGCAAAAACACGGAAGAGACGGGGGTAGTACAACGTGAGCAATGTAGACTGTTTATTAAAATGTTAAATGTAATTTATTGTATTTCATTATATATAGTCAACATCAAGCTCTCTTATTGATAGATATTCAAATAAACATTTCTTACTTCGGTTATATGAGTTAAATGTTTGACTACATCACCCATAATTCCAGAAACGTTACCATGGAGACTCGTTTAACTTCGCAGATACGGAGATGGCAGCTAAAAATAGTGTGTGTGTGTGTGTGTGTGTGTGTGTGTGCGCGTGCGTGCGAGACGCGCAGTGGTTTGGCGCTGCTAATGCGCGCGAGTTTTCAAAGTGGGCGAGTCCGCTGTTCTTAAAGAGGACGTTCAGCCTCTTAGCCGGTGCTAACTTTGTTTCTCACAAAGTTTACTGTTTAGTGAAATGCGTGCGAACTGGCGTGAAACTTTTATTGGCTAACGCAAGGTACCTACCACTTTGGTGAGACGTATTTGTTGTAGGTTTTTCAAAGCATAGCCAAGTCCTTTTAAAAATATTTTTCGGGCTCGTTGTCGCTAACATGGCCAGGTTGACGCTAGGAAGTTAGCATCGGTTCTTTGTAATTTAAGCAGCAATATGACTGGCAGTTAATTAACGTTACTCGGAGTAAAGGGATAACCATTTCAACAACGGACACGTCTGTCTCGTTTCTCTCACTGGTAAGCTATGTGTTTGCTTTGTGATCTTACGATAACCACCATACGTTCCCAGGGATCGGGAGTAGGTGGTGTTGTGACGAGGTTTCCCCTTACCTTAACTTGAACCATACCTTGTGATGCTTAACCAGGCCCCAGCCTACCCTGGTTAGATTTGCCTACTCCCGATGCTTGGAAACTCACATCTAGGGGGAATCTGCACATAGTTCCCGGTCGTTACTGTTATTGATGTTGTTAATTCCCCTATACTAAGTTCGTCTTTACGTCTCTTTTCCCAGCACACCCCACCCCAGCGGGCTGTGCATCATGTCTATTGATTTTGACAGTGGTGCTATTCAAACCCAGCATGATGAGGAAGAATACGACCAGGAGGACTATGCACGAGAGCAAGAGGTGCTGCACGCGGCTACAGCTTTGTGTATTTGTTTGCATTACATCTGTGTCACAAGTGTCGTAGTTGTGTGTCGTTTGGTTTTTGTTCATGCTATCCCGATTGCTTCAGCAGCGGCAGTTACTTGGTTTATATAATGTATCTATTCCCAAACATCTGCTTCAAACGTCAGATGATAGCATATAGAAAGGCCATGGTAGAACTGTGGAAAGATGACCTGATGTGTGTGCAGTTTTCAAGGCATTATATGTCTCTTCCTCAGTGATATCACGAATTATTGTCATAGTAACCCACTGATGATGAACATTTTAATGTTTGTATATTTAGTTTTATGTTCTCCTTTGGGAGTCTTACATTTGTCAAGTTTTTATTTTTTCCTGAGAGGGTATTGTTTTTGTTGTTTGGGGAAGCATTTAAGGTGCGCACTGTTTGACTTCCACAAACCCTGCCGGCTTCACACCGAGGCAGGCATGCTGTGATTTTACACACGCCTACAACCTGTTGCGCCATGAACCTGAGCTATTATTGGCTCAGCGGAAAAGCGTTCATCAGGTTTGTCACACTGAAACTAGCTCTGCCCTTTGGTTTCCCTACTTCTATTTAGGTTACCTTGTTTCTGTGTTTGACCCCACTTGTACGTGAGTAGAGCAAGCATGAAGAAACTCGTTGAAAGTCTTACCAGTGGGCTGCCATCCTCGGAGGAATGGGACTTTGAATGTTAATTTTTGAATGGATTTTTTTTCTCCTTGATAAAGCCTATTTATTATGCACAAGTTGGCCAAGTGGAACATGTTTGCCACCAGCGACTGGAATGTTTCTGCTCCAGTTAATCTTGCTATATGTTTCGAGTAAACAATGGAGTTCTTTGGGAGAAAAAACAGCAAGGCCACAGGGAGCCGACGACATGCCAGGCACGTTTGGGATGTTTCGCACAGAAGGTCCTCGTTGCAGAGAGCTTAAGCTAGGAGGTGGCTTCACAGCTGAAGCAGAAGTGCCTCTTGTTAAATGTGCAGGTGGATTAATATGGGTCCTTTGGTTGTTGACACAGTGGAGGATGTGAGGAATATTCAACGGTTGTTGTGGGAAGTAAGTCCAGCTGACTCTGTTTGCTCCATCTCACACGGCTGGTGGAAAAGCAAGCCTGGTTGGTTTGTTACTGACGCAGAGATTTGCTACTTTTTGTTTTTGTGTCAGAAAGAGCTAAGATGGTTTTATACATGTTCATCAAATGTCGAATTGAGCTTTGTTTCACTTGCAGCTCTGAATAAATTACTTACTTAACGTTACTCATTATTGATTAGTCTAAAATTATAAATCATTCTCACAATGAAGAATTTTTAATCACAAATGTATGAATCTTACAAAACTCTGTCTGTCCAACCACTGTTGGTGTTGGGTGTTTTTTGTATTTTAAATCTGTGTTACTTTATAACTTGGTTGCAGAGCAACCTTGGTGACTCATTTCCATGTGCTGTTTTTTCCACAGCTGCACAAACTGCTCACAGACCTGCCTGATGATATGCTGGAGGACAGCAGAGACTCCTCCCCAGAGTTGGAGTACTCTACCTGCAGTAATAAAAACACTGGCAACAGGTAACCCACATGTTGGTGCTGACACATTAACAATCCCAGCCTTGGAGAACTTGGTGTGTGTCACTGTTTCACACAACATGTGGAACATAATTCTGGTTTTCTTGCCTTCCACACAGCCAACAGTCCACATGGAGTCAGCAATGGTCAAATCATCCGAGGTCAATCTCTCACGAACAGGTAGGGTATTGGTTTATAGGTTTTTGTTTTTCTGAACTTCTAAAAGGGAAAAAAAACACTCTTACTGTCAATGTTTCTCCAAAGAACTATGAAGCTGACTATGATCAAGGCTGTCATGATGAATACGCTCCTGAGGATGGTGCCGATCAGATCAATGGACATCGTCACCCTCTTCCTCACACCTGGAAGGAGCAGCAACCAGTGGAGCACCACTTGACCCAGGGAGATTATACATACACTAGCATGGGAACAGAGAAATCAACAGAGACCAATGATTTCTCCACAGACCAGTATGGAGCTAAACCATACCCTCAAGGCTTTAAAGTGGATTATAACGGAGATGGAGGACGCAGGGACAAGCCGAGCCACGGCGACTGTAATACCAGAAACCCTTTTCAAGTGAGTGGACTTTTTCAGAAACTTCAAAATAGCTAAATGAAAGCAGGGCCCTAGTTGTGTCGTTTTAAGAGTTCAGGTCTTAAAGTATTTGCTGGTTCATTGCATTGATTAGTGCTCTTATCTTTTAAAATGTCCCAGAGATTTGAGGACAAGCTATCTATGTATTCTTAGTGTAAACACGTTTTCTGCTTTTTTATTATTCCCTGTAGTAATTTGTATAAAGTACTATAACAAAGTTAGAATCAAATGTTTATTTTTCACTGTTGGAAACTGGAAACCAAAGTCTCCACATATACATATGAAACACTTTAATATTTTAAGAACGTGTGTATATATATTGTTTACTGACGGTGTCATCATTGTGTTTGAAAATCATACAGCTGTTAAATGTGCAACACTGAGTTGGTGTGTTCCAGTGTTATTGCACACAGTAACACGTTTGTTTCAAACATACTTTGTTTTATTGTTCTATCTTTCTCTGAACTTAAAGCCAGGAGCGGGGGACAACGTTGTAAATCCGTACAAGGCCAGCTACAGTCCTCACCATCCTGCCCATCAGCCAGAGATGTTTAACTCACAAACCGTTCAACAAGGTGGTCAGTTTGACCATCTGCAACGAGAATTCCTGGACTCGACACAACGTGAGTCTTATAGTCTTGAGTTCATTTCTGGATTAACAGCACAGGACTAAAAGGGAAATTTTGTTTGTTTTCCTGGACTGGATGAGCAAATCTGTGCCAGTGAAACATCTGAACAGTAGTCCCATGTAACCAGCTATATAAAGTATCATGAATGTGTTATTTCAAATAAGCAAAGTTTCAGTTTACTAATGAGATTTTTGAACCTGCGCTACTGCACAGTAATCTGTGGGTAAAATCTGCTCAGCATTCAGTGTGTTTTGTGACCTCCCTAAAAAAAAAAGGCTTGTTTAAAAATGAAATTTATTATATTTCTGTGTCATGAAGAGGTGTATTTAGCCACACGGCATGAACAGTGATGCACAACAAGGTTGATTGTATTAGTTTACCACTGTAAAACTGGTGATACTCTCAAACGACATTGCTGAAAATAAAATCTCCTCACACAGTTTACAGAGGGTGTAAATATTTGATGTGTTAAATGTTAAATATTGTGCTGTGTTTCAGAAACTGCTGAAAGGGAGCGCCTTGCCCAACTGCAAATTTTGAATAAAGCTCAGCAGAGGCAAATTGAAGACCTGGAGAGAAAGCTGGAAGATTCAAGGCGTAATATGAGATACCTCGAGCACCAGTTTGCGATTGCCAAAGGTATTTTTCAGGTTTTGTTTTTAATCTTTAAAGTGAGAGGTGGGAATAGCTTTTCAGTTGATTGCCATTCTTAGTCCATGTAAAGTGATATCATCGTACATATTTTGTGATATATAAAAGATTAGAATGTAATTTTGTTGCATGTTATGAATTATTACACTTGTTATGTGCCTTTTCCTACCAGCAAAATCATTTAAGCTGCTTTGGAAATCTGAAAAATTACTTACTTACTTTGAAAATATAAATCATTCATTATAGACCAGAAAGACTTCACTCCGATTTCAACTCCAGGAAGGGAGTCTGTTTTTAAACAGTGTTTCACCATGACTGACCCTTGTGTTTCGCACTCACAATATCCAAATAAGATAAGGGTTCAGTACATAGTGATTTATTGAGATTTATACAGGGAACTAATACAAGACAGGACAGTTGTATATCTGCCCCCTTGTGGCTGTTGAAGGGGCTTGCACTGTCTACAGAAACAGCGAAACCTGCATTGTTATTGTTTTATATCAACAGATGAAAAAGACGGCTTTGCAGTAAGTCTAAAGGAATCAAGTCGATTGGTGGAGGAGGCCAAAGAGAGAGAGGTCCAGATGCAAAACAAATTAAAGGCTCTGGAGCAGCAGTTACAGGTCCTTACTGAAAGAGACCATGAGGCAAGTTCTGTGCTGACACACACCACTGCTCTGCTTTCTTAATTGTTCCGTTCAGTACATCAGGTTATCTGTTATTTGTTACCACAATCTCAATCAGCCAAGTTTATTTGCATTTACGGATTTTAAAAAAAGGTGTAAAAAAAAAAAAAATTTCAGAGAAGGCAGTAATCAGTCGTACAAGGTTTATGCAATAAATTTGAAAGAGTTGTGAATAAAAAAATCGGATGAAATAATATAAAAGCCTCACTCTCAAACATGTGGATAACTTTAATATCTACATCGAAACCTTTGAATCAGGATGCTTATGTGCTTTGTTTGCAGAATACAAAGAAGCAGAGGGTGGCAGAGGCCGCGGTGGACAGCATGAAGCAGCAGATGTTGGAGCTTTGTCGCTCTGACACTCTGTCCAGAGCACGTGAGCAACATGACAGGGACCTTGTCGTCATAAGGGAGCAGCATGAGGTTGCACTGTTGGCCCTACAGCAAAAGCTTGACTCTACCTCTCAGGCTCTGAATGACCAGGTCTGTAGCTATTCTGTCACACCATTCAGCAAGGGGAACTGAGATTAACGTGTGATGCGATCCATCACATGTTCTAATGAGACGTCAGAGTGTGCTTGTAAGCGCATGTTGACAGAGTTGCTGTGTTGTTGCTTCCAGACCGATGTCGGTCAGAGGTTACGAGAGCAGGTGATGCAGCTGGAACGCCAGAGAGAAGAGGAGCAACTAGAGAGAGCCAGAGTCATCAACGCCCTTACTCAGCGCCTGGAGGAGAGTCAACAACAGTGTGCCAAGCTACTGCAGACAAGTGAGTGAAGGGGTCTGCATGTGGACATGAATGAATAACTTGTAGGCGCACACAGTACTTTGACTTTACATCAGTCCTAATAATTCTCTTATCCACTGTGGTTCTGATTTCTTCAGGTTCAGTGCAGGAGATGAGTCAGATGCAAATTAAGCTACAACAGGCCCAATCAGCCAAGGCACTGAGTGAAAACATGAACAAAGTCTTACAGGTTTGCTCTCTGATATTCTTTTATCCCAAAGTGGAACCACTTTAAAAATTGAAACCTTCAATCGCTTTTATTTCACCCTGAAGGAGGATCTGGTTGATTTGAAGGAGCAGATCACTCTGTATGAATCTGCTGTGAAACATGGTGTCATTGCATTTGACCTGAGCGCTGACTGGGAGAGCCAGCTATCAGAATCCTGTGTGGACTTAGGACTGAAGAAAACGAACAGGAAAAACGGCACTCTTCACAGGTACACTAAGACGATGGAGCGGTCCCTCTGTTGTTTCTTCTCACTGTCTGTGTCCTTCTTGTCTTTGTGCCGTGAGTGCTGGTGAAACTTTGTCAGTAAATTTCTCCTTCGGGATCACAACTCCCATCGGTCACCATCCAAAAACTGATTTTCGTGTTTTGGGCAGCACTGCCTTGGCTCACCTGTCAGACTCCAAGCTGCCAAAGGACGAAGCCTTAAGGCTGCTGCGGGCGGAGATGCAGCGCTGCCTGGGTAGTCTGAAGGGGAAGCGGCAGAAGATCAGTCAGCTGCAGGAAGAGCTCCAGCACTCTCAGAGACAAGTGAACCAACTCCAGACACAGTTAGATGAAGCCCAGCTCAGCTCTTCGGTGAGGACCCCCCCATATGACAAGATACTAGATTTAATGTTGAACTGATGACTAAATGACTAAAGGCATTTGACACCGTACTATTTGGGTAGAAACATTTTTAAAACATACAGACCTATCATTATATAGTTACCAAATATTTTTCAAATGGATTAACATAAAAAGAAACTAATTATATCTGGGTGCTACAAAAGAGAATTTGGAATTAAAACTTGGTATAACTTTGGAGAAGGGGTTTTAGTGCACAGGAGGACGATGGCGATAGTTATCAATGACATTTGCTGGTAGGTTCCTGTATTTTCGCTGAGAAAGTGTGTGACGAAGTAATTACATACCTTCAGACTGTTCATTTGCGATACTGAAGAAGACAACTTTAGTACTGTTCTGAAAAAAAGCATTTGCGGTATCCACGTAGTTGTGGATGTTACTGGCATTTGTTTAATTAAAAGTTAAAAAAATATTTCCTGTAACATCTTGCAGCGTTAATATCTCATGTTTCAACAAGGACATCTGCAGCTTATAGACAAGTGCGGCTTATTTATGTACAATTTATTTTTTCTTTTAAAAATTAGTAGGTGCAGCCTATATATAGGTGCGCTCTGTAGTCCGGAATTTACGGTAAATCAATAGTAACATATTAAATGGCTCCAATGCAGACAGTGATCTTCTGCTTAATGCAAAATCTGCATCCACTGTATGTCTGCAGGTTAGAGAGAAAAGCCAGATGAAACATCCAGACATGAGCGGAGAGTCTCAGAAAGAGTTAATGAGACTACAGGAGGACAAGCGACACTTGCAGGAACAAGTGGAGGTTGGTCGTAGTTCATTGGCACATTAATTAAGTTCTTTGTGTTGAATCGCGAACGATTGTTGATCTGTCCCAATGCTAGGTGCTGGAGAAAAAGAATACGGAGCTGAAACAGAGCGAGGAGAAGGTGAGGTCTGCCAACTCAGAGCTGTGCAGTAAGATGAGGGAGATGATCCAGGAGCTGGACCAAGAAAAGCAAGAAGCTGCTGAGAGGTAAGGAACGGAGGACGGCAATATGATTCGAATTCATGTTTTCTTTAACATGTGTGCGTTCATTCAAATATACAATCCTCTGTCTTCGTGAAGATCTGAACGGATTCATCAGCAGTACAGGGATGACGTGGTGAACCGGGTCAAAACGGAGCTCATGCTGGAGCACGACGCTCAGGTGGAACAGCTGACTGCACAGCACCAGAAGCAGGTCCAACTGCTGCAGTAAGTCCTCGGCACCTGCCAATTTTAGTCGACTTCAAGCTTTTGCAACTTGCTTACAGCGTTCACTGCTTCCTGTACAGAACCCAGCTGTCGGAGGCCAACGATAAGATGTTGGCTGTACAGGAGTGTTACATATCTGTCTGCAAAGAGAAGGGCGTGCTCGAAGAAAGAGTACACACCAGGGAGAGGGAGGAAGCTTTGAACAGAGAAAATGAGGTACACAAATCAAATATCTTATATATAAATAACATAAATGTGTGTGAAAAATATCAAACCTTAAAATCCGACAATTATAAAAGCCATCATTCAGAAGATTCAAATACACTTTTGTGTGGTAAATAATTATATTAATAGTTCTGTGTTGACAATGAATATTGGGGAGATATTTATTTTATTTATAGTGATTTTGGACATGAAAACTCAGCCGGAACGTGAAGCTTTCCTGTTTTTATTTCTTGACAATTTGGTTGTTGTACCTCTGTGTGTCTCCGTGATGAAGGTAACTGTATCAACTACAAATTGCCCGTGGAGAGAGAATGATTTATGATTGAGTGGTTGTTGTCCCTAGGAAAAAATGAGAGAGGAGAGCGATGCAGCTGCGGAGAAGCTGAGGGCTGAGCTCGAGGCTCAGCATCAAGCCTCAGTAAACCAGCTCAAAGCTCTGTGGTCCAAACAGAAGGAGGCCGAGATCCAGCAGCAGGTCAACTCTCACGTAGCCTCGGCCAAGGCTGCGTGGAAGGAGGAACTGCAAAGAGTATGATTTCTCATAATCTCCGTGCTGCTCTCTCCACGCACAGATGGGAAGATCCCATCAGACCTGAATGTTTTTCCCTGCTCATGTGCAGATAGAGAGCACCTGGACCCAGAAGCTAGAAGAGGCGACGAGGCAGAAATGTAGAGAGACCGCCGAGGTAACCTGTCAGGCGGGTGAAACTGAGCGCAGCGGTGAGGCAATTACTGCCGAGGAGCTGGACTCCAGGCTCGGTACCCAGAAGCGGCAGCTGCAGCAGGAAGCTGACAAAGTCAAACGCAAAGCTGTGGAGGAAGCCAGGAAACAAGCCCAGAGGGAGCTTCAAGACAAACATCTGGAGGACATGGCCAGACAGGTCACTGGGTCTTTATTCTTTATTTGCCAGGTAGAAAATATGCTTTACTTTTGTATGCGTGGCACCACGCTACCAACCAGAAACAAATTACACCTATTTAATCTTGGTAAAGCTTTATATGTGTATACATGCATACAGCATATCCCTTATATGATTGCATGAAAGGGTCATATTAAGTAGTGGATGTATGTGTTGGTTTTACAGGTTGAAGGCGCAGTGACCAGGGCCTACAGTCGCTGGATTGAGGATTTGACTTCTTTGCCAGAATACCAAGCCTCTCTCCAAACAGAGAAGGAGAAATGGGAAGAACAACAAGAAAAATACACTGCGCAACAGGTATGGCAGGTTTTTTTTTGTTGTTTTTGTTTTATATTTGTGAGTTATATGCTACAGCTATCACCTGACTCTTCTGCCGTAATCATGTATCTCCTCAAATACCTTAGGTGTCCCGAGCCCTGAGGGAGGCAGAGGAGCAGTGGCATAGGAAACACAAAATCCAGCTGGAGGAGCAGAGCTCCGGAACGCTGAGGGTGGAGGAGCTCCAAGAGGAGGTGGCGACTCTCCAGAGCCAGCTGGAGCAAGTGAGGAGAGAGCAAGGGGCCCTGCTGAAGGCCGAGCTGGCCGGAGCTAGAGCGGCCTGGAACCGAGACAAACGGCAGGAGATCTCAGTCGTTCAGGCTCGTGCCGAGCAGGCGCTCCAAGGGAAGCTGGAGCAGGCTCTGCAGCAGGCCAGAGAGGTTGCCGACCTCCAGAAGAAGGAGCTGCTCCTGCAGATGGAGGCCAAGCTTCAGGAAACTCTGAGGGCACGAGAGGAGGAGTGGAGATGTCAGCATGCAGAGAGAGAGCGCGCCGAGAGACAGCAGATGGCTGATGAGCTACTGGCGGAGCTTCAGGCCGGACTCACAGAGGTCCAGGCGCAGCTTTTCAGAGATCCCACAACAGATCAGCAGGGCACTGAAAACACCAGGAAGACCAGCGTGGCCACATCAGACAGGACAGTAACACACATCACCCAAACATCCTGCAAAGAAATTGTCAGCAGGGCCATATCCCAGGCCAAAAAGGAGTGGAAGAAAGTGAGTTGGTATTTGGTTATCTTTCTGAGGCTAAAGTATGCGCTGTTATCTGTTCACGATTGAGGAAGACTGCTCAATGATTGATTAATATGCTGAGTCAGCAGAAGACAAAGGGCAGAGTTTTGCAATACTTGCAGTATCACTGATTAAGCGCTGTAACACTTAATGATGATTTGTCGCCGACGAATGTGCCGTCTTCATGATTGTGTCTCTGATGCGGCGCAGTGTTTGATTCGCTTTTCCCTTTTATGGTTTCATTTGTGTCCCTGTAGATGAGCGAGGAGAAACTGAGCCGGGTGTTAAAAGAAGCACAGGAACAGCATCAAAGGGAAATTGACAAAATGCAAAGTACGTAATGTCACAGACATTATTACTGCTTTGTCACACCTATCTGCTGTTGTCTCTTCACTGAAAATGGTGCAGATTTGATAAAGCTAGAGCGGAGTGCCCATCAGCAAATTTTGCTCAACAATATCGCCCACGGTTTCCAGGCCATCTGTCCCAGAGAAAGGAGCAGGATCGTTGCAGGGAGGAGTGCGCTGAGGCTTTGGGTAAGCTGCAGAAGAAGAATCAGGATCTCCAGAGACACTTGGAGAAGGCCTGTCGTAAGCTCCAGCACAGCGTGCGAGAGCACAAAACCGCCATGCAGCGTCTCAAAGGTATAGCTATGACTCTCTGAACGACTTGTACATAGATTTTGCTCAGCTACATCTGCGCTCAGTGTCGATGAGATACGCCAATGTTTCTTGTAGATGAGCATGCAAGCAGCTTACAAAAGGTGAAGGAGGAACATCGGCAGCAGCTCGATGAAGTGAAGAGAGCCAAAGAATCATCGGGGTTTGTCTCATTTCTGAGCTTTAATTTAGTGAAGTGGCTGTTTCTCTGTCTGTATAGTTACCCTCATCTGTTGTTACACACCACATATGTCATAACGACTCGTTATGATAATCATCACAAGGTAAAGCAGCAAATGGAATGTGTAACTTCTGCCACGCTTTCAGCGAAACTAGAAATAACACTTATGAACTAGAGGCTTTTATTTTGTTTATGGATTTCCTTAGTTACTTTAAGCCACTTCTCAGATGATCGTGGTGGTTGAATCATTCATATCTAACATTAGATGTGTTCACAAATACCGATGATGTAATGTTTATGGTTACAGGAGTTCTGAACACCAGCAAAACCTTCAGCAAGGCCTCGAGGAGATGAAGCAGCAATACTTGATGACTGTTGAAAAGATCAGAGGTTGGTCATAGGCTTTTATTTATTACTTTATTATTTTTTTGTAGGGTGTATCTGTGTGGTTTTTAATTAGCTATTGTCATGCAGAGCTGGTTTGTGAATTTAAAAAGACTTGCCTCAGACTTCACCCGGTAGACAACAGACTGACTGCGACGGTGTTTCTTTACGACAGAGGACATGCTGCGTTACCTCCAGGAGAGTCGGGAGCGAGCGGCGGAGATGATCCGCATGGAGGTGCAGAGGGAGCGGCAGGACACTGCCAGAAAGATGCGGCATTATTACCTGACCTGCCTGCAGGAGTTACTGGAGGATGGAGGAAAGACGACAGGGCAAGGGGGCATAATTGTTTTGAACCTGTTTTCTTGCTACACCGTGGCTCCTCGGGCTAACTGAATTGATCTTCCCGTCTGCTGCAGAGCGGAAAAGAAAATAATGAATGCTGCGAGCAAGCTGGCAGCCATGGCTAAAGTGCTAGAGACGCCTCTCAAAAGGAAATCTGGAGGGAATCACAGTGAGTCCTGTTGTAAAGAACTGCATTTTTTTTCTCCAAATATCAATGTGTTGTTGATCTGTGTTCTGTATTGGCAGATTGCTTGACCGATGTATCCGCCACCGGCTGCCCTCCAGGTAGAAACACAGGTTCCAACAACAACCCGTCCACTCTACCTGAGCTTCCTGACATCGGAACAGAGGAGAGATCGCACAGGGAAAACACTGCAGCTGATTCAGAGCCGAAACCAGCTGCTGCATCCAGGACTGAGACCTTGAGCCACCTGTTCATTTCTGCATCTGGGAAGCAGGAGGCCCCAGTGGATGCAGCCATGAAACCCCGAACCGCTGCTCACGCACACCTCCCCTCATGCAAACCTTCCGAGCAGGTGGCTTCTCCATCCCGAGTCGATTTTGTGAGTGAATCTGTGAGGGGTAAGAGCAGGGAGCTCTACCTGCGGGGAGGAAACTCGGGCACAGGCGACCACCGCCTGGACTCGGAGCCACAGAGCAAACCTCTCCTCATCCAGGAGGCTCCTGTCAGGGATGAGAAACAGACCGACTGGAGCATGACCAGCGGCGATTCGGGCACAAGCTTCCACGTCCCCAGACTCTCCTTCTCTGGGAGAAAAGTAGAACCAGTCAAGCCGTTTTCTGTCTCCGCTGCATCGGCCTCGAGAGAATTTGGCGGCCTCACGCCGGACGCATCTGACCTCACGATTTATCATGAGATCGCCAAGAAGACTGCTCCCGCTCCGACATGGGACCTTCCCAGTGTGAAGATGAGCGCGCACAGG
Organism: Psettodes erumei; assembly: GCA_016785225.1. NCBI lineage: Eukaryota > Metazoa > Chordata > Actinopteri > Pleuronectiformes > Psettodidae > Psettodes > Psettodes erumei. The sequence continues at coordinate 6,338,201 of JAFBJZ010000831.1, forward strand.
GAGCCCACCCCCGGCTCTGAGGCTGAGAAGCAGCAAGCGGTTTGTTCCCGGCTTCTGTTCTCTGAGTTGAGACAGAGGCAGCGGGACAGCGGCTTCGACAGTCCATTGTACCAGCAAAAATGACAACGGGAAGGGCAGCTATGAGTCGCAGTATGAAGATGAGCTTGGAACTGACTCGACAATTTGTCACCAAATAGTGCCTTTTTAATACAGCATATAAAGTTTACATGATGTAGACCTTTTGCCTTTAATACATGTTTGCAGTGTGTTTTTGTGTATGTGTGTCATGTTTGGATTGTTAGAGGAATAGTTTGATATATTGGGAAATACATTTGTTCATTTTCCTGCCGAGATTTAGATGAGAAAGTCGTCCGTTTCCCCTGATTTCATTAATTATGCTGGCAATAGCTTTATTGTGGACAAGAAGGCAAAAAGGCGTATTCCCCACAAATGTCAAACCTTTGCTTTAATGCTTAGTCTGTTCCAGTGTGAAAGAAACAACTTCTCGTCGCTCTCTGTTCTGGTCTCGTCAATGTCACCTCAGTCGACACATGTTCCCACCGGATCTAAACATTCAGAGCTCTGTTAATATTTGCTTGTTTCTTTCGGCACCTCCTGACCCCCCGTCACTTTTCAGTATAGCTTTAGAAATTCAGCCGCACGCCGTGACTCGGACACAGCGAGACACGCAACGACATGGGTTGAAATGAGCAAACAATGGTTAACTTACTGTATTTCAACAAGGGTTCACTGACTTATCAGGCAGCTTTGACTCAGTCTGCTCGCTGTTACCCCAAGAGGTCTGATAAATGCGGCTGCAGTAAATAGAAACATTTATAGGTTTGTTTCTTTCCGTCGAGAAAATTGAAATGATGAGTCTGAGCTGACTTTTGAATGAATGAATTTCAGTGTTAGCTGTGTGTTCTTCTGCATCTGTGTGCGTGCTGCTGTCATTGTGAGGAAAATGTTTTCAGGTCTAAAGTCACAGCTCTGCCCACACACTGACTTCTTACCTGTGACACCTGGTATGAGAGGAACCATGAGAAACAGAGCATTAGATAAGGTGCAGGTTCATTCAAAGTTTGTTGCTTCACTCTGTTCTTTTTCTCCTCTTCACTCCTGTGTGTTTATGTTTTTATTATCTAAAATATTTTATATTGCATTAATGAGCTGTGCTGTGCATAGATTATAAATGTTGTTTTTATATTGCTTTATTTCATTTGAATAAATCTTATAATTTTTTTATTGCAAAATTAAGATGGAATAATTAATTTGTCAAATCCTGTTGTTGTGAACCATAATGTGAAAACATAGTTAATATCAGATACTTTTTAGTGTTTTACTAATGCAGTCCCATTTACTACAATTTATTATTAAAGTAAAGCTAATTATGGTGGAACATCAAACTTTTTTTCCCTCATCAACTCTTTGAAGAGCACCGATTGAAACCATACAAGTCAACACAATGGTTTTATGTGTGAGTTATGCTGTTAGTCTATAACTAGTGTGATAATATTTTTCATGCCTTTCTATAGTGCCTGTGCTCCTCCTCCGCACCTTTTACGCCTCTTTTTTTTCTCCAGAAGTATAAAACTCTGACTTGACAGACTCCCACCCGCTGGTGATTTCCCTTCCACACAGATAAACATGACCTTCTGGGCAGTAGTTGTGTTTGCACTTGTGATTTTTCTCCTCCTTTTACTCCGCTCTCCCTACTTTTTCCAGGATGCCCGTTATCTCCTCGCAAAATTACATCAGGGACGCTGTCTCTTAAAATACATGAAAGCCAACTACACCATCCTGGACCGGTTCTTAGACGCGGTGAAGACGCACCCGCACAAGCCGTTCGTTCATTTCAAAGATGAGACGTTCACGTACCGGGACGCCGACGTCCTCAGCAACAAAGCCGCGAGGGTCTTTCTGCAGAGCGGACTGGTCCGAGAAGGCGACACGGTGGCGATGTTCGTCGGAAACGAGCCGATGTTCCTGTGGCTCTGGCTGGGTTTGGCGAAGATCGGGTGTTCCGCTGCCCTCATCAACTACAACATCAGGTCCAGCTCCCTGTTGCACTGCTTCAACTGCAGCGGAGCCAATGCTCTGGTGGCAGCCGCAGGTAAGGAGATGCGTTCACATCCGTATCATTTACACTGATGATGAATGCCCCAAAAGTACTCTTATAAGTACTCGGAGAAAAGAATCATCGCTAGGCAATCACTCTGCATAAAGCACATGTATTTATCATAGTTTTTAGATTCATATTTTACATGTAGACAAAACCACATGAAACTAAATTTAATATACTGCTTGCTGCAACTTAATGCTTCAGTAATAATAATGTACTCTACTGTAATGTAACATTTTGCGAGAGTACTTTTACTAGTGAAAAAAACTTTTATCCTATTGTTTTATTTACTAGTCTGGTTGTATATTGGATTATCGTTGCTGTCCAGTGCTGTAACTTTAAAGCTGCATCATGTTATCAATGGTCGAGGTGGAGCTAATGTGAGATGCTTTATGTCCGAATGGTAGTTTATCTTATGAGAATATATTATATTTTATCAGCTCATCATGTGCTCTTTATGTACAGTATTTATGCGTACAGTAAATGTGACTTAATAACTAATATTCAGCATAGCAGCTGCATAAAGATAATCTAAAATAGAAGTTCTCATGTAAAGTACCAATGCCTCAAAATAGTTCTACAGTGCAGGACATACTCTCCCTAGTTACCCTCCACCTCTGACTGTCTCTCTTGATGTTTAAAGCAAAATATGATGAAATTTAACACAAAGGTCTGACATTATCTTTGCTTTTATTGCAAAACTTCAGGGCTGGATTTGTGTTATGCAACATGTAACTTCAGTTCCCTTTGCATTTCATCAGAATAAGACCTGATTTTTTTTAAAATCATTTGCAATGTACAGGACAAGTGTGATGTGTAACACTTTCAAGAGTCTCAATTAATCTGGGCAACTGAGATCCCCAGAGATAAATCCACTCAGTGCCAGAGAAAATTACAGAGAGGCCAGGGCAAAACATTAGAAAGGAAGTAGCCTGTCCCTTTCATTTTGACTACACGGTGAGCAGCGGTGGTCAAAAGTGACTGCTTACATTAACTCAAGCACTGTACTTACTTGCAATCTTGAGGCACTTGTACTTCACTTGAGTATTTCCATTTTATAGTTTACTTCACTACATTAATTTGAGAGTTTCAGTGCCTGTTACTTTGCCGATTAAGATTTACATACATTTAAAAAACACACATATTACAATTATTAAGACATTAAAAGTTAATTTTTTTAAAGAGATGTCTAACTTATCCCTTAGAGGTCTTTGGGATGCTGAGGACATGTTCAATAGGTTTTGTTTCCAGAGTTACAGGATGCTGTGGAGGAGGTCCTGCCCAGTCTGTTGGAGCAGCAGGTCACTGTTTACACCCTGGCTGAAAGAAGCAAAACTGCAGGTGTGGAGAGCTTCATCGACAAAATGAGCCAGGCCTCCTCTGAGCCTCTGTCCAAGGATTTAAGGTCTCATTTAACCTTTCAGAGCACAGCGATCTACATATACACATCTGGGACAACAGGTAAACCACTTCAGCTGCTGACATGCAGGGTTCCACAGGAAAAGGAAGCAGTACCTACACTCTACATGCGTCCTCTGGCTTCTCTTCACCAGGTCTCCCTAAAGCAGCAGTAATCACTTATTCCAAACTCTGGGTCATGTCTTGGCTTCAGCTTTCAGCAGGGGTGATCTCCGAAGATGTGATTTATGTGACTCTCCCCTTGTATCACAGCACCGGCTTCATTGGATTCATCGGAACCATTGAGAGGGGTAGGTCATGTTATGTTTTTCTAGCATGATAGATTTGTGCATGATGGAAGTCAAAACATACATTGGTCTCTCAACATCCCTGATAGCAAATGTGACCAATCCTACCAAAAAAAGAAATTCCAAAGCCAAGTCCTAAACATAGGCATTTTTCAATAGGGATCTATAGCCACCATAGGCTTAAGCTACATTAGGCCTTTTTACACAGAAAGCATTTTCAGTGGGTTCATTACAATGCTGGTTTTGGTCTTTTCATGGGGATTTGACAACAAAAAATGAAAAGCATTGAATACTTTATGGCTATTTGTCATCTTGTTTCTGTGTGTAGGTATCACAATGGTTTTGAAGAATAAATTTTCTGCCTCTCAGTTTTGGGATGACTGCAGAAAGTATAATATCACTGTCATACAGTACATAGGTGAGACTATGCGTTACCTCTGCAACACACCAAAGGTATGTACTGCATTTCACAGCACTAACATGAAAGGTTACGAATAAAAATGTAATAAACTAAGAAAAGTGTTCTTATATTTTCTTTCCTGACAGAAACTCAGTGACCGAAGCCACAAAGTAAGACTTGCAATAGGCAATGGAACTAGAGCAGATGTTTGGAGGGACTTTGTATGCAGGTTTGGAAACTTTGAAATCAGAGAGTTTTACGGAGCAACAGAAGGAATTTTTTCTCTGCTCAACTACAGCGGCAAGATCGGAGCTGTTGGACGTGACAACTTCCTCCAAAAGGTAAGAGTCCATATTTCATTCTACATTATAAATTAATAAGTGTTGATCAATAAGCAATGTTTCTTTTTTTATTGTATTGCAGATGTTTTTTTCATATGCTGTGATCAAATACGACATAGATAAAGGAGAGCCTTTGAGGGATTCATCTGGTTTCTGCGTAGAGGCTGCCAAAGGTGTGTCAGCAACAGAGGAACTAGTTTATAATTTAGTTGTACATAGTTGGCTTTCAAAGGGTACATTTGACGGTTTTAGGCCAAGAACAACTGGAACATATTACTGGTGGAACACAGATGGAAACTATTGCATCATTATGTAGAGAAGCTGTGGGACATACAACTGTGAACAAAGAGAGAGAGAAAAAAGGAATATCTTAATAACTCAACAATAATTTCTTAAAATTATGTAGGGCTGGAAATTAAAAAAAACAAAAACCTTGCTAGCACCCTGTTTAGTACTTTGTTAACTTTCCTCAGGTGAGCCTGGACTTCTGGTATGTGAAATATCAGTGAAGACTCCATTCGCTGGTTATGCGAGAGACCTGCAGCAGACAGAGAAGAAGAAGCTGCTTGATGTCTTCAAGAAAGGAGACGTGTATTTCAACACTGGTGACCTGCTTCGTGTCGATGAAAATAATTTCATCTACTTTCATGATCGAGTTGGAGACACGTTCAGGTAGGTTCACCTCTTGTTTCAGGCAAAATGCAGCCTAAAAATCTGGTTGCCCAAAACAGCAATTAAGACTTATTTTTTTTTTACTATTGACAGATGGAAAGGAGAAAACGTGGCTACGACTGAGGTGGCTGACGTCATCGCACTGGCTAACTGCATTAAAGAAGCCAACGTTTATGGTGTTCAGGTGCCAGGTAACTGGATATGTTCTCTTGTCATCAGTTCTCTGTCAGTCAGGGAATCAATTAACTGTGTTAACATACACTTACCTTCAGAAATACAAAAAGCCACAGCCAGCTTTCAATACTTTAATAAAAGGTCATCTCTGTTAGAAATAATTTAAATGTTGGTTTCCCTCCCACACTGTGAACTTCCCCCAGTTTCCCCACTGGTATTTACAGTTAGTCGGTTAGTTGAAGTTAATGGTCACAAACTTTAACTAATATAATTTAGGAGTAGCATGAATGCATTATTAATTTTAGATTCTATGAGACCAGACTGGGTAGAAGGAGCAAGTTCACTCTGGCTTTCACGTCCCCTTATGGACTGACCTTTATGCTCAAATAGGTTGTCCCACCCTTGAACTTGGATGCAGCTTATGTAAAGCTGCAGCCAGAGACACAGTGCAGAGGGTAAAGTTCAAAATGCAGCATGATAACCAAACACACCTGACCCATCACCTCACCTGGTGTCCATCATGTTCAACCTGATGCTGAAGTCTGACCACCAATTTCAATTCCATAAAATTGAAAGATTTGCTTGGAGACAGATTAAGAAAAGAAGGATCAAAAATCTGTTAAAAAGAAGCTGTGAGGCTGAAGTAAAGGACGTGGATGCTAAATTCAGGAGGCCTTAAACATGGAGAAGACCAAACCACAGACCAGTGAAGATAGAGAGACAGGTCTACATAAGTCCAGAGAGAGAGGTCACCAAGAAGAGATTGGTCACAGAGGAAAAGACCACTGAAGATCAGGAATATGGGTGACAACCAGAGCTGTTCTTCAATTACTACACCAATACCTGAAACTGCCAATTGCCAATGTTTTGCCAACAAGAGGTGCAACACCACAGAACGATGAAAACCAAGCGAGATAAACTAGTACAGTAACTAAAGATAAAAGTAAAATGAAAACATATGGTGAAGATGAGTAAATGTAAATAGTGAATGTTGAAATAATCATAGAAGAGTAAGAATGAAAGTACAAACTACTTTTGGCATTATTTTCAAGTGTTAATCATCTTTTATTCATCTGTGGAATGGGAAATAGGGAAGTTCAAGTCCTGTGGAAATTACCAGAAAGACGAAGCGGACACAGATGGCTGCGTAAAAGAGAAGTACCTGAATTAAAATAGAGTTTTGCCATTAGAAACAATTCACTAAACTCTTGTTCATTTCCCGGCTTGCCGTAAGCAACCAGGATATGACCTGTCCAAAACTGCAGGCCTTAGCAAATTACTGAAATTTTTTGAGTCACGTAGTCATTTGTACCTGATTGCTCCCTCTTTAGCGCCACCCCTCTGGTGACTGGAAATGATCTAATGTGGGAGGTCCACGCAGCAGAAACGGTATAAAAACCCAGTTGTTGTTTTTTTTTGAGGCAGTCAGCATGCATTCTCCAACTGCTTGGCGACACTGTGTCACTTAAAAAGAAAATGAAAAAGAATTGAGCAAGCCTAATGGAGAAGAATCAGCTGCCAGCGACGCGGCTTTAAGCCCAGCTGTATCCTTATTGAGGGAATGGATGTCCTTGTAGCATCAGTTATCGTTGCTCCTGCGATTCCTACAACATCCACAAGAGCTAACGAGCATGATTTTTGAGATTTACTCAGAATCCAAGGAGGTTGTAAGTAGAACAGCAACAGTAAGTTGGAACAGGGACAGAATATTTTGATTATTAAACATTTACCTTATTTTTTGCACTTATACCTGTTAAAACAATTTCTGCTGTTTCTTGCTGCTAGTTTTCTACCTACTAAATAAAATACAATCTGTGTTTAGTCGAAAGGTTTCCGAACCTTTTTGTGTTTAGTCTAAATGTTTCCTTAATGTGTCAGTGGACTGTCCACAGTGATGTAAAGTCTGGAGACTTTAAGTGTGGAGAGGTGAGAAAGAAAGCAGGCTTTCAAGCTACAATTCATGGCTACTTCTATCACATTTTGTATCAGCAAAAGGGAAATGCCTCTTAATCAAAGACTCTTTAAAAGTGTGTGCTGTTGTCCCCAACTTCAATAATTATAATTTCTCGTCCTCCTCTACTAAAGGCAGCCTTTCACCCTGACTTTGAGCGCTGAAGTTCAGAAAAGCTAAAAAATGTGTTTGCCTTTAGCCCTTCATACGGGTTCCAAAAACCCACAGATCCTACATTTCCCATGGTACAACCCATCTTTTATTAGACCCTCCCTGCTCTGTTAAATGCCCATGTCGCTCAATCCCCATGCTCCTAGTTTGCCATCATCAGAGTTATTTTCTCCTCCAGAGCCTCAGAGCACATTACACAACTTTTATCACTCAGGACTGGTAGACTGATCTTAATGCGCAGAATTGGTAGACTGACCCTTTTTTAAACAAAAATAACAAAGGCACTGATCATCATTAGGTCACTAAATGCGTACTGGTTTTATATACTTTAAATCATTCATGTTTTACATCAGTAAATAAGTGCCTCCTGATTTAACTGTTTGTTTATTTCAGGTCATGAGGGGAGGGCCGGGATGGCAGCTGTTATTTTAAGAGACGAACAGAAATTTGACTCCATCGAGGTTTATAAACACGTTGAAAACTTCCTGCCAGCCTATGCAAGACCACGTTTTATGAGGATTCAGGTATGCTCCAGCCTGATTATATTTTTTACAAAATATTCTGACAAGTTAATCTGTGGGTGTTTTTATTCTCAGCCAATACTTAATTGCACTGTAATTATTACAGAGTTCCTTGGACATTACGGGCACGTACAAGTACTTGAAAGTGAAACTGGTGGAGGAGGGCTTCAATCTGAATCTGATAACAGACCCGCTCTACTTTCTGGATGAAAAAGAAAAGAATTACATCCCACTTACTTCAGACATATTCAATGGAGTTATGTTAGGGAAAATCAAGATTTAAAGCAACTTCTATTACCTCTCTTTTAAAGGCAAAATTCCACCTGATTGCACTGTAACACATCACCCACCTGTGCTGTGATTTATCTTCTTCTCTGTACGTTTCTACTTAATTTCATACACATATCCCCAAATGACTTTAATTCTGATGCACTGAGCTGTGAGACCGAAAATATGCACATTAATGAGTGGAGCCTCACTTAGAGAAAATTAAGCAAGTTTTTTTCCAGTTGAGAAAACTAAGAGCTGTGAGCTTCTTGTTCAAGCTGAGGCTTCTTGCCTCATTGTGTTCTTGTGTGTTGAAGCTATTGTCAGTGCAGGAGCTGGCATCTCTGCCATGTACACAATGCAGTTCTCTTTGTGTGATTGTTGAGCGTCTGTTGTTCTGTCCCTCCCTCTCTTTAGGGCTGAATGATCTGAGTAACATAACTGATTCAGATTTTTTTTCAGAGAGCAAATTCAATAGTAATAAAAGAGTAAAATAGTAAAGTAAAAAAAAGATTTAAATAGCTCTTGTTTTTTTGTTTTTGTTTTTTTTTTAATAAATCACACTATTATTCTAGCAAACATAATCATGAATATGTTTTCTTCTGCCTGAATAAAGTGAACTGATGTAATTGTTTTTTATTTAGGTACTCCAGTGGCAAACGCCATCTATGGTAAACCTACAGTTTGTTAAGACACAAAATAAAATATATATTATATATAGCTCTTGTGTGTTCTAATTGTGTATTATTGTGTATTATTACACAGTTTCAAAATTGATTTTAAACAATTAATCATTCAGCCCTAATGTGGATTTACTAGGATGAATGGATTTACAGTTTACTAGAAGTTGATCTTTCTGCCTACATGACAAACCTCACACTGATGAAACAGACATTTCATCACAACCAAGTTAGAGTTTCAGTTATCAATTAATAATCAATTTAATATTTCAACATTCCTTTGGGTCTCAAGTTAATCAATACAAGATTTAGGTCATTTTAAACTTTAAACTTTTGGAGTTTGGACTTTTGGCTGGAAATTACAACTTGAAGGTCTGAGTCTGTGTTCAGTGAAATTATAAAGGGCATTTTTCCATAATATTCAGACAGTTTGTAGACTTAACATTCAATAGATTTTGGAAAAACAATGGTTTATTGATAATGAAAATTAGAATTGATGAGCATAATGTCTTCATCACTTAGTGTGTGTGTGTGTGTGTGTGTGTGAGAGAGAGAGAGAGAGAGAGAGAGAGAGAGAGAGAGAGAGAGAGAGAGAATATATGTTTTGTTACCCCCACTGGGACCTTTTCTTTTAAATAAGAGTCTCTTTTTCACAAACCTTGTTGGAACCAGTATTCCTCATGTGGGTGGACAAAAGCTTGGTCCTAATGAGGCAACCTTATTTCTGACGTCCTGCTTATGGGTTAGGTTTGGGATAGGCTTTCCACAATGAATGGAAGTCAATGCAATGCCCTAATAAGGATAGCTGTGCAAACGTGTGCGTGCGTGTGTGTGTGTGTGTGTGTGTGTGTGTGTGTGTGTGTGAGTGTAGCTACACTCCTCCCCATAAATCAGCAGACAAATACAGCACAGTTTGAGGAGTGCACACCCACCACTAGCTCTGATTCTGGATTTATAATGAGGGTTGCCATTTGCACAGTTTCTATAAAGCATTATGACTTTTGTACATGAGTAGATTTCATTCTTTTTGCTGCTGCTACCTTATAGCATTATTTACATTGTATTTATGCTTCCCAGGAAACGAACTGCAGTTAAGTGTCACGACCTGGAGGCGTCGCGGCTGTAAAAGTGTGTGATGGGAGTCAAATGCAGCGACTCTCTCTTCGTTTCTTAGTGCGTTCGATCAGTTTTCTCACTGTTGAACATCTTGCACAGATTTTGAGTTGACGAAGAACGACATCACGGTAGAGTGAGCCATGTATGTAAAGAAACGAGCCTAGAAGAAGTCGGTGCAGATGTGGAAGCACTCGGTCTGGCAACTAGTAAACATTCCGGAATGAAGGCGGGGTCAGCGGGCCCGAGCCGAGCCCCGCCCCGGGCGGAGTGGTTGAACTTTGTCACAAATTTCACTGAGCCTCCTTGTGCTTCCACCTCCCCAGACTCCCACTTACAGATGCCCCCCAGCTTGGTGCGCACTACACTAAAATGTACGTGTGGTTCACCGTCCTGGCCGGACTGGCTATCCTGTCCCTCTCATTCCTCAAAACACTTTGTCCTCACTTAGGCACGGACCTCGCGTACATCCTGAAGAGCATCAACATTGCCACCAGGCTCGTCAAATACAAGAAAAGCAAACCTCTCTACAGCATCTTGGATTGCTTTTTGGACAGGGCGCAGACGCATCCCAGTAAGACCTTTCTGCACTTTGAGGGTCGTGATTACTCTTATGGCGAAGTGGATAAACAGAGCAACAAGGCGGCCAGAGCTCTGCAAGCTGAGGCTGGGCTGAAGGAGGGGGACACGGTCGCCTTGTTTCTGGTCAACGAGCCCAGTTTCGTGTGGACTTGGCTCGGGTTGGCCAAGCTGGGCTGCCCGGCTGCTCTGCTCAACTTCAACATCAGATCCAAGTCTCTGATGCACTGCTTCTCCTGCTGCGGGGCCAAAGTGATCATCGTCTCTCCAGGTAAGACGCACGTTGGTGTTAATAAACCGGCGCGGGAAAGTAAAGCAGTCTTTTGCCAATTTGGTTTAGTCCATTGCTCCACAGGCTTGGTTTCCCCTCAGGTGCAGAGTTCAAAGTACAAGCTGCTGGTGCTGTCACTGTTTCCGTTTATTGCTTCCCCCACTGATGGCAAGCCTTTTACTCTGCATCTACTTAAGTGCATTTGAGAGGAAAAACGGGGTTTGCACGTGATAATTTGATAATCTTACAGTCTTACACTTAGTAAAACCAGTGGTTCCCAAACCTTTTTCTTAGTTTGTGATTAGCGGTGTGGCCCCTGTACACAGTTCAGATTTCTGAAACGTATCTTGTGTGAGTTCCACCAAAGATACATTTCCCCTCTCAGATGGTTTCATTGAAATACGTGTTTAAGGCACACATAGTCAAAGGTCTGAAATATTTTACTTATAACAGAGGATATTAAAAAGCAGTATTATCTAAATAGTGCAGCAAAACTTTTATGGTAATCATCTAATGACCACTCAGATTTAACTTGTGACCCAACCCCTCTGTTGGACTAAAGTACCAAACAAATTGGCAGTTCAAGTTACCAAAGAATGATTGGGTCATTAGCCTGGCTGGTAATACTGGCTTGCTGAAGACACACCCACGTGTAATAAAAATGGTTACTTGGCATCACTTCAGCATTTTATTTTGAACCCATTATTGTAGATAATAGTGATAACATCTCCAACTGTGCTAATCAGCCTTCATTAACCACCAGAGTGGTGTGATTTTGAATTAATGAATGCTAACAAGAACGTCGAACAGAACAGAGAGATATCAGGGAAGACAGTTTCCGCTGCTAATGTCGTCATGAGCAAAAGATTGAATCACTTCTTGTCCTGAATAAGCTCAGGTAGTGTTCTCCACATTCAGTCCTGACGTCTGAGTTCATTTGAGGAAATGCTACAGAAAACTAGCCCATCCACACTCTCCCATTATGGCGTATGAAGTTTCACTACTGAGAAAGGCATTTGAGCTGAACTGCCAAACCATGTGCTGGTATCCCAGAGGGAATCTTAGGTAACATGATACAGGCCTGCATGTACAGCATTGCGCAATAGAAAGCTGTGACACATCGTATGGAGCTGAGTGTTTTTCTGTTTGCAGAGCTGCTGGAAGCTGTGGAGGAGGTGTTACCGACACTGAGGGAGCAGGGAATCAGTGTGTATCTCCTGTCTGACAGCTGCAGTATCCAGGGCATCAAATCTTTATCTGACAAGATTTCCCAAGCTTCAGATCAGCCTCTGTCCGGGGACCTCAGGGCCAACGTCAATATCAAGAGCACTGCCCTGTATATCTACACGTCAGGCACTACAGGTACACCAGGAAGCTTCTCTGAAAACACGACAATAAAAAATTACAAGTTTACACCGAGGGACATGGAATTCGCTGCATTACTTACATCCATGTCTCCGGGCCACAGCAGTCTTCCCTTGGAACACTGTTGCATATCTTTACTACTGACTATTTCCTTTTGCTGATTTTGTCCGTGGCACAAACCAAATGGAAACCCACCCATAGAATAACTGCTCCAAAGCACTACGAAAGGTCAGAAACTCCATAGGTATAACCATTGAGACGTTCATATTTGTGAGCTGTGCATACATGTGAATCATATTTTCATATATTTTATGTAGCCCCCTTATTTTTGTTATTTCTACTGTGGCAGGTTTGGAAAAGGAACATTCAAACATTCAATATTTCTTATGCAGGAGAGTTTATTATTCATTTAGTGAACCAGCACATCAGACTAACATTTCGGTCTCTACACATCTTCTCAAAAGTATGATTAACTTTTCTTTAAAGATGTGCTGTTGCATTTGCCTCTCTTTGATAGTGATAACACACAGTCAGACAGGAAAAGCAGCGAAGGAGGCAAATATGTAACAAATGTCCCTGAGCCAGAATTGATACAGTGATAAGTTTATGATTTTAAAGGGACATTTACCCTACCAATATTCACCTGTGTTGACTTGAATGGTGGCTGTAAAAAGGTTTTATTTTGTTCCCTAACAGTGGTTAGCGCAACACAAACGTCTTATTTTATCCTGGGTTGATGGATTGATGTGGCCACTTGGGGGCGGCATTACAAGCTGTATATGACAACATATTATCACCTTATACAATGGATATGACAAACATGTTCTTAATTAAACTTTTAGCAAACAATACATTACTGGATTCACCGCTAACTTTGACTGTTTGGTGCTGGGCAGGTAGTGCAGAGCGGCTTTATGATGTTTTTTGCCCAAAAACAGCTGCCTGCTGTGTCTGGAAACATTACAGCATGAGAGCAGTGAGAGTGAATTAAAACAGTAAAGTCACAGGCTGTGAAACCAAAACAAGTCATTGTTTCGTATCAGAATGAACAGCAGAGATGTGGATCATACTGGGTTGATGAGTATCTGTGGGTGATTTGAGACTTTATTTCCCTATAAAAAGCACCACCTTCTTGTTGGAGCTGCTGTAGCAGCTGTATCTTTTGTACTAAAGAGCCTGAGATGGAATTATTGTTCTTTGCAGGATTGCCTAAAGCAGCTGTTATCACCCATGAGAGAGTGTGGGCTGCTTCCTTTATCCAGGCAGCATGTGGAATCACAGCAGAGGACATCTTCTACATCAATCTGCCTCTGTATCACAGCGCAGGCTTCCTCATCGGGATGACTGGAGCCATCGAGAGAGGTAACGATCCTCTCAATCCTCACTGGACGATGAGAACAAAAGCATTCACTGTGTATGCATTATGGTAGACACTGAGTAACATATGTCAACTGCAGGTCTAACCATTATCCTGAGGAGAAAGTTCTCTGCCTCTCAGTTCTGGGAAGACTGCAGGAAACATAACGTGACAGTGATGCAGTACATTGGTGAAACAATGCGCTACCTCTGCAACATGCCCAAGGTAGAAAGGAATCCAGACCTGCTGGTTTAAATTTCAAGTTTTGGATGTTATTACATGTCTACTAATCAAAATAGATTTCCTTGTTTGCAGAGAAACAACGAGAAGAACCACAAAGTGAGGATCGCCATCGGCAATGGAGTCCGGACGGATATCTGGTCGGAGTTTCTGAGTCGCTTTGGCGACATTAAAGTCAGGGAGTTGTATGCTGCCACAGAGGGAAACATCGGCTTCATAAACTACACGTCAAAGATCGGTGCAGTGGGGAGAATCAATTTTATCCACAGGGTGGGTAGAAGAACATGTCTGGTGTTTTACCAATCCACCAGGCTGAAATTCTTCAACAAATATAGGAAATGTTCAAGGTCCCAAACAAATCCTCTGGTCCTCTGACTTTTCCCCTTGTAGCGCCACCAGCGAGTTCACATCTGTGGTTGTCAGTGAAATGTCTTGGTGACGATTGGGACAGATTATAATGAAATTGAGACATTCATGTCCCTCTCGTTATGAATGACATGACACTGGTGATATCTGGCTTCTCATCTAGCACCATCATCAGGTCAAAATTTGAACTTGTCCAACACTTGTTTAATGACCAAGTAGCTGCAAAAACAATGATGTTCCCATCAACATCAGCTGTACTTTGTGTTTTGTGCTAGCTTAATTAGCTATATTGCACTATATTAGCATATAGATCAACGCTCAAGTGTAGTCTTGCAGGGCCATTAGCACTGTCTGACTGTCAAATCTGAAAACAGCAAAGCAAAACCTTTCACAGTGATACACATTTTTAACTCATGAACTTCTCTTTCTTCTTTCTAGTTTTTCTTCCCTTACACTTTGATCAAGTTTGACATTGAGAAGGAAGAGCCTGTCAGAAACTCTGAGGGCCTGTGCATTGAGGCAGCCACAGGTGAGTCAAACACCTATTTTATTATAAATGGGCTTTGGATTTACCTTGGGTCTATGGGAAACTTTTTTTTTTTTGTCAGGCGAGACGGGACTTTTGGTGGGGAAGATAACTCAGAGGTCCCCCTTTGTTGGGTATGCTGGCAACCAGCAACAGACTGAGAAGAAGAGGCTTCGCAATGTGTTGAAAAAGGGCGACCTGTTCTTCAACACTGGCGATTTGCTTCGGTTTGACCACGAGAACTTTGTGTACTTCCAGGATCGAGTCGGTGACACTTTCAGGCAAGTTGTCCTGACTCATATTGTGTGGATCCATCAGTTTTTCTTGTTTTTGTTCTCTTAAAGGACCGTACTGTTTTCACCAAATCTATTTTACAATTTAATAAATAGAGCAACATGTTAATAACAATGGCTTCAGCAGTGAGATAAGGCTAATTAAAGGGGTTAACCTGCTGAGGCTCTACAAATTTGCTGTGATGGAAAAAAAAACATTTTGCCGAATGAGAGAAATTTTGTTTGAGTTGTATTGTGGTTGGATCAGATTTAGATGGCTTACAGTGAATCAGTCTTAATTTACAAGGATGATGCATCATTGCTGCATAAAATTTAAAGGAACAGTTGTTTTCACAGGGTAATAGACTGTCAGAATTGGGGCATTATAGATTAAGTATAGGTATATTTATAAGTACTAACTAGCTATGCCTTTTGTTACAGATGGAAAGGAGAGAATGTTGCCACATCGGAGGTCGCAGACATTCTTACGATGGCCCATTGCATTTTGGAGTCAAATGTCTATGGTGTTAAAGTTGAGGGTAAATACACATTCATAAATAGTCCACCGATGTCTCACAGATGTTTTTAGAAAGGGAATAATGAACACAAATATTGAAGAGGCTTTCTTTGCATTTGATTGCTCTCTGTATGTGAATCAAATGCTCTGATAAGGTTATGAGGGGCGGATCGGCATGGCAGCTGTCACTTTGAAGGAAGAAGAAGAGTTCGACTGCTTGGATGCCTACAAGCAGGTGGTCAGCTACCTCCCAGCGTATGCAAGACCCCGATTCATCAGAATTCAGGTAACAGTACGATCTACTTGGCATGCAGAAATTTGCCATGGGCATGGTGGAAATGTGAATATTGGAAATGGAATTGGTATAACTTGAATTTTTATAGTATTTAGTATCTGGTTCCTATCAAGGAATTTACAGCGATTGCGGGGTTTAATGTAGTTTTTTTGGTAGGTTGACCTCATGGAAAGCATGCCAATCAATTTAATGGCATTTTATTTGCTGATGATACACACCTATTTGTTGTGGATCTGTGACATCAGGTCAGTGTTTCTTTAAATCTGGACTTAAAAGTTTCTAAACTCCACAAACTGTGTTTTGTAGCCGTGTCTGGAGATGACAGGGACATTCAAAATGAAGAAAGTGAAGTTGGTGGAGGAGGGATTCAATCCAGCTCACATCAAAGACCCTTTGTACTTCCTGGATCCTGAGAAAAAGACTTATGTTCCCCTGAGTGAGGAGATCTACAGAGGAATCACTGCCAGGGAAATCAAACTCTAAAACAGAAACTTACCGTGGTCAGTGCTGACCCAGGTATTTTTGTTTACAAATTTAACAGATCACTCATGGACCTTTTTTTTTTCCAACTAATCTCAGGGGCAGATTGACTCTCAAAGATTACATCATATATGAAGTGACCACTTTTTTTCTTTTAATTAACAAAACTACAGTTCATCTCTAGGGTTGTGTAAATGTTTTCAATAATGCTGACATTTTGTGATATTCAGGTATGTCTCACTACCACTGTTGTGCTTTTTAATAATTAAACTCTGATGATCTTTTGGTCCTGACTCTCTCAATTTATGATTAGACAGATGAATTGTAGCATTTACAATTTTGTTTTAAACCAAGTTTTTGTTGCATTAGACTGAAGATAGTGTCAAATAATAATAATTTTAAAAAGTTTAGGTCAGTTAGTACACAGATTTCCACTAAACATATCAAGCCTACTTATGTCACATATTTATCAATCTGTTGTGGGTTTATCAGTGAACCTTTGCACTGATGTTATGCTCAGTCTTCAACTGTAAACTCTGAACAGCTTTACCGGGTAACGTAAGAGGGGAGTGTCTGGGGTCTTTAGGTTATGCTGCTCTGCTGTTTATCTACAAGCTGCTGACGTTCTCTTGTAACCACATTTGTGGACAAAGCAGCTTTGTGACTCTTGTGGGGTGATTGACCTGCACAAACCTTGAAATAAGAAGACACTCTGTCACAAGCCTGGTCACATGACCATGGCAAAAATGTTGAAATCAAGGGAAACAAAGTAAAAACAGGAGGCACTCGAGAGTTCAGACCACCAACACTGGAATGTTTCCACGTTTCCTGATCTGGTTTTAAACTATCCATCAGGGAAACATGCTGCCCAGCAGCTCAAGTACATGCGGCACCCCCCTTTATTCAACTCCTTATGCATGCATAACTACAATGTTTTATGATATTTCTGATGCCTTACCATGACATAAGGCTTAAAAATGTCAAGAAATACATCACACTATAGTAAGGCATAATGCATTGGATAATGTAATAGTAAACTAAGGCACAAACACATCATGACAAATGTCATCATAGTATAGTAAGGTGTCAGGGCCATGCTGTGACCTTCAGTCTTTCCCTGTGTCTCCTCCCCGTGTGTGTGTGTGTGTGTGTGTGTGTGTGGGGCTGACTCCTTGGAGGGGCGTGGCACAGCACCTGCTGCCTGGCACACCTGCATCTCATCATTCATCAAGCACAGTACAAATATCCCGGCTCCTCTCCCACTCACTGCTGTATTGTTTCACCTGCTTAGTGGTTGTTTTCAGGGCCAGTTTATCCTCTTCTAGTAAAGTTAGTTCAGCTCGTGATTGCTTGTTGCTACTTTCTTCCTGGATCACTCTCACCTTTGTTTTTGTCTTACTGAGACATGACTCAAAATGTGAAATTATGCCTTGTTTTGCAATCGTGAATAACCCTTCAAAAAATGCTGGATCTGGATGCTGATCTAGATCACACCCTAAATGGGTTTTAAGTAGAACCAAGAGTCATGTAAAAGTTTCATAATAATCCCTCCATTACTTTTTGTGTAATCCTGCTCACAAACAAACCAGAAACTCTCTGCCAAGGAATGGTTGAATGGTTTCTAAATTGAACCAAGAGTCACCTCTTTGTGAAAATAATGTAACATTTTTAATGTTGGCTGTCACTGACAACACTTTAACTTCCTCACTCATGGTGCAGTGCGCAACTTCTCGCGCACAAAAGGGACAGATTTGGGATTTTCTCTCAGTGATGAAGACAGGATAGATGCAAGATATTTTAATGAGGTAGTCAAACCTTTTTTTGTATATTAAACCATTTCAGACACAATATTATTTCAGCAGTAGCTTTGTATGTCTTAAATGTGGTGATACTAGAGGAACTCTTTTATGCCAGTGACTCACAAAAGGTCAGACTAACAACTACATTTTTGGGAAACATTAAGTGCAGATGTGGTTAATAAACCAATAGGATCTAAAAACATTACATGGAGATTGTCTGCACAATCCAACTGACTGCTGACTTCACTAAACTTACACATTGAACGTGTTAAGGAATCTGCTGTGAATGGGAACTCTTAAATAAAGCATTGCATACTGTTAATACAATTGCTAACTCCTGAATCCACAAAGGAATCCTTTGAGCCGTTTGGCAGAAAAAACAGTCTGGGCGTGTTGATATTTCAAACATCTGGAGGCTTGGAGCAACACACGACACTCGTATCCAAGGAGCAGTTACTTTAAAAATGAATTTATTTATTAATACAGTGGTATACTTAGAAACGTGTCGCAAAGGAAAAAAAAAAAAAAGGTGAACCGAAGACAAATCAAAATAAATAAAAAGAATGTCAGCCACACAGGAAAATAAACTAGTGTTGGGTTGAAGCAGTGTTATCATATCAAAAGAAAATAGTACTTATGTGCCATAATAAATTGTCTATTAGTACAAAAATACATTTCAGGGCACACAATACAGCATCCAGTATCACAAATAAAGGAAGGGACCACTCTTCACAGCAGACCCCCTCAAGTACATCTTTTAAAATCATTTAAACCAAGCACTTCTCTATTTTGTAAATAAGAATAAAAAGTTTTGACTGTTAAAAATGCCTTAAGTAGTGCGTGTTTGTGTGAGTGAGTGTGTGTGTGTGTGTGTGTGTGTATATGTGTGTGTGTTTGTGTGTATGTTGGTAAAAAAGTCGGACTTATTACTGCTTATGTCAGTTCCAAGGCCCAGGGGTATAACCAGAATACAAACATAACTAATGTGTCACCGCTTTGTCTTTTTTTTAAACAAACGTTTTCTCTTTTATACAAAATAACAAAGATGTACAAAAGTCCATTTACAGAGAACCAAGGCCATATGCTAGCAATATGTACAGCCACAATTTTAAACATCTTCTAGCTTTTTTGTATTTCCTCAGACTTCATATGCATAGCAGTAAAAGAAAGCATACCTTTTCATCAGCCTCAATTATTCTCGTGTGCTAAATCCAAGTTCACTGGTTATGAGAAAATGCAGAGACAACTTTTTTTCTTCCGTAGTGATCGCTTTAACTGAAGGATCCAATGTTTCAAAGTTTCACTGAAAAAGTTAATATGCAGATAAGGCATCACTGCTTGCAGTGTACAATGGGATTTTCATGTGTTGAACTTAGTAGTAGCAGGCTTCTGGACCTGAGTCATAGCACATGCATAGATCTCTAGACAGCAGGAGTTTGTAAAATCAAGTCAGTATATTTATCTACGGTAAAACATTGCTACAAAACATCAGTTTTAAACAGAGAGAGCCCCGTCAGAACAAACAGGGGTGTCTGATACTAATACTTAACCTTCATTCTTCATATTATTATTATCATTATTATTATTATTTTTAAATCTTTATGATGCCTACGTCTTCCATCATGAGTCAGGCTCAGCATTTCTCAAGTCCTCGAGACATAGTTCGTGAGTGAAACGCATGACCACAGCACTCACAAACAAAAGTTTTGCATATACCAACTTTGTTGTTTGTGAGTGTTTTTGTATTTCTTTTTTTTCTCTTTCTTTTTTTTACAGTACGCAAAAAAATCCCACTGCAATATTAAATGAGTTTCCAAAATTCTCCTTTTTCCTCGCACGGCTCTGAACCTTTTACAAAATTAGCTAAAAATGTCAAAATGAGATTATTCAGTCTGTGCACTGGTCATGCATTCCAACTTCAGTTCCTTTGTTTAAATAACTTCTTTTAATCTTTATTTTTTGCAAGCCTTGAAAGCACCAAAAAAAAAAAAAAAAAGAAAAGAACAAGAGTACAGCCTTGGAGATGCTGGACTCCTCTGACTCTCCTTGTATGCGTGTACGTGTGTGTGTATGTGTGTTTGTTTTCTCTATTTTATTTAATTTTTTTCAAATTTTGGGCACAGTAAACAATGTGAGAGTATCGAGTTCATACTTCATCGAGCTTTGTGCACACCGCCGCGGTGCAGGGAGCACGGCGGGGGGGTAACTGAGCCCCCCCGCCCTGTTTATCACATTCAGTAACAGGCCAGCTGTTGCCCTCTTCAGAAGTGGTCAATGAGCACAGATACACAGTTTGCACCCACCAGGTAGTTTGGGTCTCCTGGGAGAGATTTGTTTTGCCAGGTTTTGGGATCACCTGCAGGAAACAGAGACACAGTGTCAGCGGCTGGAGAAACTCCCCTCTTCTTACAACACAGGAAGTCACAGTTTTCTGCTCATTCACCACTCTTGATTTTGAATAATTAACACACAAAATGAATGCAGGATGTAATGAACGCCCGTTGCTCACCATGAGTTCATGAGTTTAGATTAACTGCCTCGACTTCAGAGAGGCCGATCAAACACATGCATCTGAAATGCCCTTTCCTATGTAACTAGCCTATAGGCGGCATATAAATTAACGTATGAAGTAACTGTGCGTCAACATTCATTGACTAAGTGTCAACTAATCGCGTAAACTCATGGTGGCTCAATCGTCTACAGGATTTCCTGAAACACCCTGCATGAAGTCAGCCATTAGATCATCATATATCTTGACTTAATGAGATAAAGTCATGGTCACAAATATGATCAAGCTTTGCTAATCCATTAATAAAGAGAACTGTTACACTACTACTACAGCCCAGTACAAAACAACGTAAATGTCAGAGACAGTGCATGCGTGATAAAGAGGTGAAGGGAAACATGGAAAACAGATGACATGATGTAAAATGAGTCAGACACCAAGAATCTCTCCTCCCTAATCACAAAGCCAGCCCACAGACCCCAAAAGGACAGAGAGACGACAGCGTACCCGACGAGGAGTCGGAGGATTTTAGAGCAAAAGACCAACCATCAGGGGTCATTGACGCACAGTGAGGTAAGCGCAGCTCCACCGGCTTCAGGAACTTGAGTCCGTGAGGGCCACACATCACCAGCGGACTTAGCAGCGTTTCTCCTGCGCAGACACACAACCACATTTAAATTCCACGAATGAATCGGCACACGGGATAATCCATTACCCACTCGAGAGGCAAAGCGGAGTCTGCTCCCAGGCCTTTGCGGTGCATGACAATTAACTGCTAACTGACTTGCCTGGTTAAATAAGGAAGCACACTCCCCTGGAGCTGAAAGTTGATTTAAAATATGCTGACATGGATGTTATTCTGTGTAAGAGCACATACCTGCGTAACCGCTGTCTCAATTGCAAATCGGACTTTTACATTCATACTGCTCGTCACACATAAGGTGCTTTTGACTTTTGTTTCAATGTGCATCAAAACCAAAGTGAAGTACAAACTGTAGCTAGTCGCCAAGGTATAAAATCTTAAGTAATCGAAGCAAAAAATCTACAATTATCTGATGAAAGTGCCGCTATAACTGCATCCTGAAGTTGTAATTAAGTAAAAAGCATCATATATGCCGTTAAATCCCACATTAACTTTAAAACCCAAAAAATTCTGTAAGGTTACTTTTTATCCTAATTCCTCCTCAGTAGTGCAACTTTTAAAGATCTTTTTTTTCTCCTCTCAGATGCAGTGACTTCTTCCTTGACATATTTAGGATATAAAGACGCATCGTACATCAGTGCCGGACTGACCTTTCTCCTTGTCGAGGGGGGGCAGGATGCTGTTGTCCCGGCACACCTTGAAGTAGATCTCCTGCTCCACGCTCTCGGGGATGGCGCCCTGGGGGATGATGATGCTGACGCCGGTCTCGATGGAGCTCAGGACCCCTCCGTTACAGTTGAAGATGCCCCGGGCCGTGGCCACCACCGTGTGCCCTTCATCCTCGTCGTCATCGTCGAGTGCACCGGGGCTGAGGAACAGGAGTTAGCATCATCAGTCACCGCAGCGTAGGCAGAGAGTAACGCACAGCGGAGGACACGTGAGAAAGTGGAAGTTGTCCTTCAGCAGTTGAGAGTGACTCCCCTCAGAGAACGTGCTGCTGCCGCTGGATGTGAACACTTGCAGTGTCTTACCTTACAGGGATGGCCTTGGGGATGGCGTTGATGTTATTGTGCTGGTATTTGGGCCTGTTGTCCATAGTGCGTGTGAAGGTGTCCAGGCCGCTGTCGTGATCCAGGGGCTGCGGCGACAGCTGAGGCTTCGCGACGCCACCGCTCACCGCACCGGGCTTGCCGAGCAGGTCCGTCTTCACCTGCGTGTCGTTGGGCAGCAGGTTGTGGTTGAACTTGGGGCTCTCGAACTTGCGCTCGAAAGGCCGGGCTGAGCTGGTGTAAGGCTTGGGGACGTAGCGGTTATAACTTGTTGGAGCGGGAGCGCCCAGCGTCTTCGGGGGCGCCACATCCGTGCCGTTGACCGGCGACTTGTCAGGGAGGCCCCTCGGGGGCAGGTAGCCACCTGGCGCGGGTTCGTCCCTGCTGGCCGGCCTGAGAGCCGGCAGCTCGGGTTTAGGCTTGGGCGAGTTCAGTGGCTCGGGTATGGAGTTAGCTGGAAATTCACATACATACATAATGATCTCATTTTACATACAGTAAGCACGATTTTCATTTTTGATAAACCCACCAATTTTAAAAAAGTCATAAAATAGTAAAAATGCACTGATTTATCTAACTGACAGTCCAAACCCAGTGATATTCAAGTTACAGAGATAAAACAATGAGCAAATTCTCACCTTGAAGAAATGATTAATCAATTATCAGAATAGTTGTCAACTGATTTGTCTGTCAATCAAATAATGGATTACTTGACTAATTAATTGCTCAATAACACAGGACTTAAATGATGCTGTGTGATAGTGACAGAATATCTTTTGAGTTTTGCACTTTAATGACGTCACTTTTGGGCAGTGATTTTTTTGCCATTTTATTAGAAGATAGATCAATCTATTGTAAAAAAAAAAAAAAAAAATGTGTTGCAGCCTGAAACAAAGGAAGTGACACATTATTATTGCCCCATGCTTGATAAGAACAAGATTTAGTTCAAGAGGCAGACAGGCAGGAAACATTTGAGGGCGTACCGTCATTGGGGCTGAGTTTGGGCAGTGTGTTGGGCGGGATGATGGAGGCCGGGGGCCCATACTGAGAAGAGGGGCTGATCTGGGGCAGGGGTTCATATCTCTTCTCCACTGGACTCACTTTCTCTACAGACTCAACTCTGCGGGGGGGACGACACAAACAAGTACAGTCAATAAAGAGAATCGCAGTTCTGTAGCTGCTGTGAGAGCAGACATCAGCCAATGCTGCTGCCGTGGGGTTGACATGAAGTGCGCTGTTGGACCTGTTGTATGGGTAGGACAGCTGAGCTGGTTTGGGCAGATCGTGGAAGCGGTTGATGCCAGGAGCAGGCTGACCCATGGCTTTGCTGTCAAAGCTGCGGCGATCAAAGTAGGACAACTGCTTCCTGTAGTACTCCTCGTCCTCATCTGGGTCGTAGTGGTTGGAGCGCACTACATCGTCCAGGGGTTTAGGATGGGGCTTCTGCGGCTCAGGAGCCCTGAAGAGAAAGAAACAAGTAAAACGGCTGGAGTCATTTTAAGAGCAGGGCCGGGCAGTAGGATTGACCTGAACCCGCTGAACAATGTCCTGACATCTCATATGTCCTGACTGGAAATGATTGAGTATGTTTGAAAACGATATCTCAGACAGGGTGGGCAGCTCCGGGCAGCATTGAGACTGCATGCTGACCTTCTCGCAGCAGGAACCACCAAAGTTCTGCAGACTGCACATGAGCAGGACAAGCTGCCCGGCCCATCTTTAAGCACACAGAAAACCAGTCTGGCCTGCCACACAGCGACTTCCCACCACTAGATGGTGTGCAAACGACAATAAATGAATTCCAAGGCGCCTTTGCAAGGATCTTAAGACTTGTCCTTCACCCACCTCCTCTGCAGCCCCAGGGTGCTGTAATGGGGACTACATACCTATAGGTGGACTTGTCCTGCTCCAGGTTGCTGAGGGAATTGGCTTTGAGGACTGGGCCAGGTGCACTGACAGGTTTAGGAACATCTGCGGGCTGAAACGCAGAGAGAGAGAGAGTGTCCCTTCAGCACTTCTTGCATCTGATCCAGATTTTCGTTCACATGAATGTATTGCATGCACAGAAACATCCGGTGCCGCGGTCGACAAATGCAACAACAGATTCCACAAAACAAAGTGTGCATTTTCATGTCCTACTGTGTTTGACTGATTTATTGTATGGGAAAAGATCATTTGGACTTCCTGCAGCATTTTGTGCTGCTTTGACACCTTGTATATCCGCATACCAATTATGAAACTTCTTTAGTAGCGTAATATGAGCCTACTTGTACCAGACCTCAGTTTGGAAGGGAAACGCAAGCCCCATTAAGGTGACAGCTGTACATCTCTGAGTGAAACGTACCCTGAGCGCTGACGACTCTCCTCCCTCTTTAGCCCTGTCCATAGAAACAGACCGTTTGTTCTCAAACATCTTGACCCTGTTGAGCACTGACTGTGGCTTCATGGCCGGGTCCTCGTCCAGGTCTTCCCGGGGTGGAGGAGGGAGGGGTTTTGAGCCCGGAGTGAGCGCTGGCTCACCTGGAGAGGGCAGGGCCTCTGGTTTAGGGGGAATGACGGGTTCAGAGTTCATCATGGGCTCGTGTATCCCCGGCTTATAGCCCCGGTTTGGAGGCCCGGGAATATAGGTCGGTCTCAGACCAGAGTCACCGTAATACTGCTTTGGAGGCTCCGGTGACCGAGGTGAATTGATGGGGAAGCCGTGAGGTTCTGCCTCGTAAGGAGAGCGGGCGTCGTAGCCTGCTGGGGGTGGGGGCGGGGGTTCATCGTAGCGAATGGGCCCGGGTTTGTGGCGTGGCCTGCCGTCGTAGCCCACTGGTGAGGCCTCATCGTAGCGCGGCTGAGGGGGGCTGTAGTCCCTCCCTGGTCCGTCCTCGTAGGGGGACCGGGGGTTGTAGCCCATGGGTTGCTGGTGGCCCGTCTGGTAACCCGCGGGCTGTGAGGACGAGGTCTGCTGGTCATAGGAGGGCCACTGTTCGTTGTAATGAGGCACACGGTTGTCGTAGTGCAGGTGAGAGTCAGCGTTGTGAGGCTTTGGTTCTGCGTAGCCGCCTCCATCGTATCCGTAAGGCGGGTGGTCGTATTCGCGGTATGGCTGTTTGTCCTGGTACGGCGGCTGGTGACTGTAGCTCATAGACTGCTTCAGGCCATGGTTGATTCGCACAGGGTCCTCCACATTGTACAGGTCTTTCTTGTACATCTGCGAAGACAAGATGCCAAATGAATACATCCATCGCATTCTCATCGCGAGCCTTTACCAAACCACCGTGGTGAAGGACAGAAAGCTGTGGGGAAAGTGCTTTCCCGACACCAGATCAATTTCAACATTAAATCCAATGCTGAGAAATTAACTGAAAAATCTTGAAGAACTGAATGTCATTAACCAGATGATTAGAAAAATTCCTCGACCAAGTCATTAAAACAAACATCAAATTAAAGTGCAATTACACAAGCAAACCTTTATCCATTGTTCAAAAACAGACCTGAATGCCTGTTTGACAAGATGCCTTTCAAGAATGATAATACATATGGACACAACTGGTTTTACCACGTTTCGTAAATAGTGAACTAACAAGCAATTTGCACATTTCTGAAAGGCCTCGTTTCAAACATATGATGTGTAGCCTGTAGACAGCAGATCTAGTTACAGCACTTCCTATGGAAGAAGGTGGATTTGTTGGCATCTACTCGGGACAAAGCTACGCAACAGAAGACATAATGCAGTGTGCTAATGTGGGTTTGTTTTTCCATAGGGAGAATTGCTTGATGGAAATCATTACCAAGAGTACTGTCTGCAGGTTAGCTTTCATCATGCAACCAACATTCAGTTTGCATCTAATGCAACGTCAAACTACTGGCACTACGACAGACGACACATCTACCACTACGATGCCACTGTAAGTGCTACTACCGTTCATCTACGGAAGAGAGTCAAAGCTGAAAAGAACCCAAAAAACATTAGGAGCCATGCAAAGGAGGTAAGAGGCAACAGTTAGGGCTGGTTGTGGATGTCTTCACCCTGGTCAAAGACTCAGATGTACCAGTCCTTCTGGTCTCCCAGCCCACTGTGGTGCATGTGGACGAGTCTGTCCCACATTTTCTCTGGGAGCCAGAGGCACACAGTGGGCTCAGTGAGTCACACAGTGTGGGCATTTCATGCAGAGAGCAAGTGGAAAGCATGTGCGAGAAGACAGGCAGTTAAAACAGCAGGCTGGGGCCCAGGCCCGGTCCGAGTGGCTGGTGAAACAGCGGGTACCTTTGGTTCTGGACCAGGCGGTCCAGACGGGTGGGGTTCGTGTGGTGGTGGTGGGGGCTGAATAAGCTCAGGGGCAGGGCTGGGGCTGCTAAGTGAGTCAGCCTGAGGAGCTGCGGCTGCAGCGGGCGGCTCCTCTGGGTGCATACCCTCTAGCTGTACAGGCTGCTCAACAGCAGGGGGCGCTACCACCGGTGGAGGCAACGAGGGCATGGGCAGAGCAGCCTCATCTTGCTGTGAAGTATTGTTAAGAGACATTTATGACACAGCCTGCCAAGGGCACACAAAGCACAGCTCACCCCAACACCATGATCTCCTTCCTCACACTGAATCAGTTTTACACCGGCCAGAGAAGACGCTTACAAAAATGTGGTCAGAATTGAGAACATACCAGTAGCTTCTAAAACGTGTTTACTACTTAGCAAAGGACATTTAATCTTAACAAAGGTGTGGACGTGACACTGAACACAAAGGAGCTACTCCTCAGCTCTGAAGTCATATGCTCTTAGACATACACTCATTTCTTCCTGGCACAGCCTGCAGAGCTCGATGTGAACTGTACCTGCTGCGACGTGGCCATCTTGAACCCAGCTGGGTCTATGCGACTCGCCGGGTCGGGCTGCACGGGGTGCTGGTATCCGGGGTAACCAGGGGTGTCCTGAATTACCGGTGGGTCCTCTCGCACGGGCTCCGAAGAGCGGGTGATGGCGGGCTCCGTGGGCAGGCCCACCTCGTCGTTCAAAGTCTCGTCGAGCTCCTGGTCTGTGTACGCTCCGCCCTCCGTGTCCGTGTCCTCGTAGTCAGAGGTGTGGCGGCTGTCCGTGCTGTACATGGAGTATTCGCTACCTGGCGCCGACAGGTAGGACAGACGGTCGTCATGGATATCCAAGTCATCCTCTGTTGTGCCATCCGCCTGGGCAGAGCAGAGAAACCCGTCACCTTACGGCTCGCTAAGTTCTACTCGACGCAGCCGAGTAGAAGGAGCAGTTGGCCAGTTTCTCTCACCTTGCCCTCCGACACCCACACCAACTGGTTCTGCTGTTGCTGGATTGTTTCCTTCAGAGCGCCGTACCAGCCGTCGTTCATATTGTTCAAGTTGATGGTGGCTAGGGGAGAATATCTTCAGTTACAATCGCTTCATCAAGAACAAATCATGTGAAAGAGGCAATGTACGTTTTAAACTGCCTGTGATTTAACACTGTGGCCACTTACTGGTGAACAGGTGGTGATTATTCTTCCTCAGTTTGATGGCTCGCTCGTAGAGCTTCCTGGCGCTCTTCCTGGACTCTGGACACAGCCTGGTTCTCATGTTCTTCACACCCTGCTTATTATCGGGATTTAGGAAGACGACAATTGGGTACCACTGAGCATAGTTAAGCCTGTCCACAGCGTTCGGGGTGATGTCCAGCACAGCGTGTTTGTCCTTCATGGGGTGAAGAAGGGAAAGAGTAAGGATGAAGAAAATGTATCTGTGGTGAAATAATCCAAAAATTTATGAACGGTTGTACATGATAAATAGGAGGCATGCTCACTCTGTCAATGATCTGCTTGATGGTGTGAAGACGAATGATTCCTGAACTACGCTGGTCTGTTCCTGCATCTCTCGGTTCACTCTCTGGAAAACGCAGTTCAAGAGATTTATGAAGAAGCTGAGTACAGTATATTGTCGGTTGATGTTATCTTCAATAACTTATATTAAAATATAGCACAAGAAAACATACTTGCAAGCTCAAAAAGATCCGGCTCTTCTCTGGAGAGTTTTTCTCGCGCAACATCAGCAATGGGCCCAAAAATTACAACCGGCCTCAAGAAACCAGCTGCACAAAGACAGATAAATGAATACCAATGAAAATCGCCTCACATTAACATACTGCTTAGCCTGCCGGACATGATCGGATGCCTCACCCTCTCTCAGGACGACTCTCTCGTAAGCTGGGAACTTTGTCTGGACTGGCTGGGAGGAGAGGTCCTCTCTGCTCTTCCTCAGGTTCCTCTTCGAGCTGCGTAGACCGCGGAACCTCCAGAAGTCGGCCCTGTCGCCACCTGCCGTTTTGGGGAGGGTGTATTGCACGCTGGAGAGCTGCTCGGCTCTGTTGAAAAATGGCAGAGAGACAGGCTCTTATTTTTAAAACACACGTTAATAGATGTGTCATAAACTTGGCACAAGTAACCTCAACACTGGCACAACCTGAGGCCATTACATGGCAGCGGTAATCATAACAAATGTAACTGGCTGTCAACGGCCGTGACCCGCGTGTTCGAGGCGCAGCAGACTTGCGTCCGTTGGGATGCGCTCACCTGTTTTTGTTGGGGATGATGCCCCGCTCCACCTCCTGGTGGTTCTTTCCGATGCGAATGGCCAGCCAGGAGCCCAGCTTGCCGTTGTAGAGGGTGTCCACCACGCGGAACACCTCGCCCTTGTTAAAGCTTAACCCGTACGGAGATTCCTTCTCATACTCAAAGTGCGTCCGGATGTAGAAGGAGTCGCCGACGTCCGACTCCACAATCCGCCGATACACTGAACAGGAAGGAGCGAGGAGTCAAATACACTGGGGCCAACGAAGCCCGATCGAACCGTATCTCGTTTCCTCTCCTCACTCACTTCACTTACCATCTTTCTTCTTCTGGGCCAGAATAGTGACCTCCTCACCCTTAGGAAGGTCCAGGAGGAACAGCACCGCCTCCTCTCGGATTATGTTTGCAAAATCGACATTATTTACCTGGAATTAAAGGACAACAGCGGTTCATTTTTCACTGTTTCTTGCAGAATAACTTCACTGGAGTTTAGGTTCTCTGGGTACCACTGATCTCTATTTAGATAAAGGTTTACGTAGTTCCTCCTGTTCTCCGCGTTGCCAGGGTAACGGCAGGTTTTACTGCCCCGCGAGAACTCGAGCCATTCGTCATTATACTCGGAGAAAAGAGGAGGCGGTACAAACAGTGAGATATATGACTGTGAGGAAACGAGACAAACACAGAGAGAGGAAACACACGGGGCATTGCTAAGAGACCGGCCGGGAGGCACAGGAATTCTGGAGCAGCTACTGTGTAAAGCTGTGAATAAGAAAAAGGAAAAGCTTGAGGATGCATGCCCCATAAAACATGTCTGTTTACAGATACTATAAGGTATCCACTGGGTAAAGGAAATAAAGAATTATCCTTTTGTAGTGGAGAATAACAGCTCTACGTTTTCGAGATACAATTTTGTACAGTATCCAACTTTTAATTAAAAAGCAAACAAACAAAGTTGATGTCAGCTTATGCGCTCGCTGTCTTAAAAATAAAGCGGCTCACCCTGAGAATTTGGTCGCCCTCTTCCAGGCCCTCCTTAGCTGCTGGGCTGTCCTCCAGCACTCCGGCCACAAAGATGCCCACGTCATTCCCTCCCGCCAGACGCAGTCCCACGCTCTCCCCCTTTTTGAACTTCACCAGCTTCATGCTCGGCCTGGGGACCGACACGAGAGTTGGGTTGATTTCTCAGACACTGCATCGTTTGATGGAATTTCCTTTTTTACGGATACAAGCCACGCTTTATGAATAGTTAAGTGACTCTTGTTTGCCAGATAGGTTTCTCTTTTTTCCCCACACAGTGGACCACAGTAAACTGTTCGCGCGCGCACACACACACACACACACACGCAGTTGTGCAACCATCAAAGCTGCTTATTCAACTCGCTGGCATCTGCCACATAATACACACCTCCGAACAGCATTGAAATTTAAGCCCTGTGGCGTGCTTTGTGCAGACAGCTAAGGGGAGGACGTGCACTTAAAAACAAAGTCACTGTGTTTTGGAGATGCGCCGTTGCTCCACTAACTGCAGGTTAAACTGTTTTCCTCACAGTTGACCTCTTTTTTTATAGAGCGTATGAAGTTCGAAGGCGCTCACAAAGGTCACCCAGCAGTTTTTGCTTCATAAAGTTTTGGAAGCGTTTTGTATCGGGACATATTGTACTGTAAATATTACCGGAGGATACTGTCATCGTGGGCAGCACTTGGCACCGGGGCATCAGAGGGACTGACTGGCAGGTCGACATCTGGCTGACCAGGCTGAGCATACACCGGCTTGGGCTCTAAACAAAAACACACACAAAGCTCCAGTTGTTATGTAGATACTGTCACGGCTCGACAGAACAGCATGATGCATGCGTCTTCAATGAGAGCAAGAGCACTTGGGAAAACGCTACTCGAAAGCACACAAACACGCAAGACACACGGCGTCCTGAGTAGGGAGGTCAAACAGAGAGGCAGCAGAGTGCTGCCGGCTGGGGAGGAACGTCAGACTCGATCAACTCATACGGTTTATTTTCACTTGGCTGCAGGCGAACTCAGCCAGGCTCAGCAGGCGCCTGGATCTAACTTTTTTTTGGTCGCTGCGCGGTTAGGAAAGGGCAAAAAATGACGGATTCAAACAACATTCCATCTTGCGACCATGAAAACATGACGGGATGACGGGCGGAAATCTGTTGTTCAATTTGCTTACAAATCTCACAAGCGCGAATGTGAGGCATTAAAATTCTGATTGGTTCACAAGCGACTTCTCTTACATGTACACACAGCAACCTGGTTTAATGGCTGCTGGTTGCATCTCTGACCTGGGAGTGGTGGGAGCTGTTTCTCTTCTCTGGCAATGGCTGACTCCTTCGGTTTGGGAAGAGGAATCTCCTCTGCGTGTTTCGCCGGCGTTGACGCCGGCTTGGAGAGCCGCTCGTCATCGCGACTTCTGTGACTGCAGACAAAGACAGGTGATTTTTCTACAATTAATCTTTAGAAAATGAAGACGTACCATTATGTAGTGCATTCTGGGGATGTAGCGTTAAGGCGACAACTAACTACAAGGCCAAATCTAGACGACAGGAAAATGTTCTCCTGACTGCAGTGGACACGAGCTGAGAGAAGAAAAACAGGTGAAAGGAACAGCTCGAGTCTGAGGCTGCATCTTAGCCTTGAAGGTCACCACTTTGCCTTTCCACTCTTTTGTGGTCTATTTTTAGAGCAGCTTATCTAAGGTGTCAGGGGGGATTCATCCCTCCAGGTGAAATTCACTGCGCAGCTCAGGCTTTAGACCAGCAAAGGTTTGACTTTGAGTCAGGTTTTGGTTTTTCTTTGTAAACATTAAGGCTGTGGGAACTGTCCATGGCCACTTGCTGAGTGAGATAATTGCAAATGATGACAGACTTTCCCTGTGTTTTCGACAAACGCTGACATTCCTAATGTGCTTCAAACGAGAAACAGAAGTAAGCAAAGCGGGCTGACTCCATGGCTGTGATTGGGCCCTCGTGGTCACATGCCTGCTCGCCGGCGCCGCTTCACTTTGCAAAATACTTCTTTATTCACAGGCTGCGTAACAAAGTGACCATGAAGGGCCCCGTCTGAAGTGACCGGAGGAGAATAAACTTCTTTTTCAATCCATCCTGGGAGGAGAGGCCCTACTTTTAACTGCCAAACTGAGCGGAGAGGAAAGATCGCAGGTCTCACATCGGGCTCAGATAAATGTCCACTTCCATCGACTATGATGGACAAGTCTGCTGTCGAGTGTTTGAGGGAGAGATACTGCCCTCGTGCCAAACATGCGGTTTGTCCACCGGCAACTGGGGAGAGACAGGGATCCTGTGACACTTTCACTGGACTCTGTCATCTCGAGTCAAAACAAGAGACGCCGCCGACTAACTTATGAATATTTCATCAGATAATCACTCCGCATAAACACGGCTTTTTATTCACTCCTGACCCTTTCTCTGTTGTGTGACAGAGGCTGTGAGTTGACGGTAGTTTATCGAGGTTGTAGCCCCTAAAACTACATCTAGCCACCTGTAGTTCTACTGTGAATCTATTCAGGAGCTACTACCACTATTATTAAGAACCATTGACTTACGGTATTCTCCAGCTGTTGATGTGTAAAAGGAATGACAAGGGCAGACAGATCTCATTAAGTGTCAGTGTTGATAAAGAGCCCTTTCATAAGCTTTTTGATAGAAACAGTGTTTAGTTTTTGTTGTAATGCAGAACATGAGGTTCTGTTCCAGACACAAAGCCGTGTGGGTGGAGCACCGCGGAGCCCAGTTCCGACCTGGTGCTCAACCCCAACTCTGACCATCATTGACTCTCTTGCAGCTTAACAGTTGACTTTTATTTTGCTCGGGTCAATAGGCAGTGTGAAAGGGGAACAACTGCGGTGCTCAATTGAGTTCGAATGAAGAATTAATGAGGTACTTTCAAACAAGGTTACAGTCAAAGATGTGCTGAATAGGCTGGTGGCTGGTATTAACCCACACATAAAATCAAAAGTCCTTTACAACCCCCCCAAAGAAGTCTGCCTTAAACTTCAACAGACAGAAGCTCAGCCATTACGACTACATCAGTTGGCAGGTATTTTAATATTAATACAGGGCTGAAACTGTCATTTATTTCAATTAGTGCTTATCTGCCAACGTCTCATTTTTTTTTTAGATCGAAAGAGAGAAAGTAGCCAAACTGAGTAAATCTAAATATAACGAGGACACAGATTTGGACAGACAGATTTACCTGCCGTTGCTGATTTGCGGGGGCGAGTGTCTGGAGTGGTCCGAGGGTTCAGATCGCCTGTCCGGAGAGCGGGAGCGGCTGCTGCGATGTCTGTCATGCGATCGGTTGGAATGGTCGGATGCCAGAGAATGGATATCTGAAATGTCTGATCAAACGGGAGCCACCGTTCAGAGGGCCGCGGTCTGAAATAGGCGTTGACGAGCCCGCAGCCCGTTTTAACTGAATCCCACGCTTCAGGCCACTCTTACCATCTCTGTCAGAGGCGTTGGCTGAAGGAATGCTGTCATCGAGGTCGGGGATGTTCAGCAGGGTCGCCCTCTCGTCCCTCTGAACAACCATTTTTAGCTTGCCCTTTGACCTTTCTATCAGCTTCTTGGCGTCTATCAAGGAGAGGTTCTCTGTCACTGTGCCATTGATCTGAGAGTATCAGGGGAAAAAAGAATATTAGCCATGACACTACAAAGAATTTGAATTAAACATAAGAAATAATACAATGATGCCTTTGTTTCACATTTTAATACAATAAAAAAGTCACGTGATGAGTTACATTTGGGCTATCATAAGGGAAATCAGTTTGGAAAGCTGTGGGAGGCAGCGCAGACAAGGAGAAATTACGTTCAGTCAAAGCTCAGAATGGGTAGTGTTAACTTTTCTACCATCATTCTTTCCAGTTATGTGAGACAGCGAGATGTGAGACACAAATCGTTACAGTTCTGATACATTCCTGGGGGGAAAAAGGAGATGAAAAGTGTCTGGTACGCACATAAACGTACTTTATATGTTCAGCGAAATATAAAATAACAGAGCAGATCAAGCTGCAACTGTTGTGAAGCATCAGACGGGGTGGTACAGCAACACAAGTCATCCAAATGATCCCCATCAAAACCAAAAGGGAGACGACACTTCCCACAGTTTCCTTCATCTATAACATTTTCTGATGTTTCCACATCCGGCGTTCAGCGGGCTTCTCGTCTCCGCCCCCCGCACTCGCTCACCTTCAGTACGACATCCCCTTCCTGGATGTTGCCGTCCCTGGCTGCCAGGCTCTCGGGGGAAATGTCCTTGACAAAGATGTGGCTGGCCAGGCGCAGGCCATATTCTGCTTACAAAGTGAACGACAGCAACAAAGACCATGTTAGCACAGAGCTCACGTGACCGCGCCGCACTCTGCTGGGATTAACACTACTGATTAAAGAAGATTAATTGCTCTTCTACTTAGATTTACTTGAGTTAACTTGGAATTTGCTGGAGCTGGCAAGTTTTGTTTACTCTGGCAGTTGACCAATGCCACTTTGGAGGTCATATTCACTTCTTAAAGTCTGACTGTCTTGTAATAGTCGGGCAACTAAGATGCCAGGTGATTTCCTGGATTACCAGGAACTGGTTGACAGTAACTCCCCCGCCGTCCCTTTCTATCTCCGACTTTGTGAGCCTCACCTTCATTTTTGCGGGACTTGACGAGCGTGACCTTGGCAGGACGCGGGGGCAGGTTGTGCGAGCGGCGGTCCGAGCGCGGGGAGAGACTCCTCTCCCGCGAGATGCTGCGTTCGCGCTCCCTGTCCCTTCGCCCGCTGCTCCTGCCGCCGCGCCTGCCCACGGCCCCGCCCACACCACTGTAAGCGCCGCTGCGTCCGCTCCGCGTCTCGTATATCTCTTCATCGTAGCTGTCCTCCTCCTCGTCGTGCTCCGACATGGTTTCCCTCTCCCCCAGGCGGCCCATGGGGACGTGCACCTTCCTCTTCCGTCTGATTGTCTGGCCAAGGGAGATGCGATATGAGATCAGGTTGACATCGGTTGCGCTTAGACAAATCAATCACGCTCTCATGTATATACACATGACAACACCACAAAGCATTAGCAGACGTTGACACTCACGATTTTGGCAATTTTCCCACTTTTACGAAGCTGCTGCACTGCGTACGCGTGCTCCACATTGTCCATGGAGACAGCATTGACCATAACGACTCTGTCATTTTCCCTAGAGAGAGGGGACACCGGGAACAGTCGAGGAGTCTTTCTCGGAGCAGGCAGGGTAATTTAATGGGAATAGCTAGCGATCCGGCCGGGCTGCCAATAATAAAACAAATCTTACTGCAGCAGGCCTTCCGCCGGGCCTCCTTTCAGCACATCTGAGATGACAATGGAGGTCTCGCCGCTCTGAAAATGAGGGTTATCCCGACCTCCTGATATGGCTATCCCGAAGCCAAACCCTGGTGCCTGCACACAAAGAGACAAATATCTCAGGACACAGATGTAGCCACCTGCGCGGACCAAAACAAAAGAGGCCAGCATTATCCATCTTTTCTGCTCCTCTGATACAGATTATAAAGGTGTGGTTAAAGCCATGGGAGCGATATTATCGCCTGCTTCTATATTCGCCCTTAAATAAAATAAAATAAAACTTTTTTTTCCAAGTTTCTGTAAACCAGACCTGATTCATTATGAGATAAAGTAGTAACACAGGGGTCAAACACAGTATGGTGTGCATCTGCATTTTGTGTAGGACACTCGGGCGCTACAGCCAAGAATGTGGGAGAGAATCATGTTGAAGAAAATGTCCCGTGTTTTGTCCAACTGTCCAGACAAGCTGTGATCCAGTGAAGATTGGACAGAGAGAGACTCGAGAGGGGGGGGGAGGACGTTCCAGCAGATACTGAGACTAGAACCAGATTACAACCTGCTGTAAATAGACGTACAGTGCATCTGGGGGAGGTCAACAAGATACCTACCCTGTGTAGTGTAACTGTGTGCTGTTCCCAAATGACAGTCTCCTCCATTGCTGCGCTCTGGAGGACAGAGACAGAGACAGGGGTGTGATTAACAGGAGAGGTCCGACACAGTTCAGGCTCAGAGAGTAAATGACGGACAAATCATCAGTCACACGTTTCTAGTCACATACTCTTTGTTCAAGTTAAGGGAAATAAAAGTAGTAGTTTGTTTCGCGTGTTTTGCCGTTGCTGTTGATTTGTTTGCGACACCGACAGACACACACACACACACACACACACACACACTGTCAACACGCCGGTGTGGACTGGAGACGCGCTCCTTTGCAGCGGGTCCACAGCACGGCGTCCCGCAGTTTCCGGTTCACTGAACACAACGGGCGCAGCGACCAAGTCGGAAAATAAAAGCGCACGCTCCGTCACGTTAACAAGCGAGGAGGGTGCGATGAAGGTCGACTCAGTCGGCCAGTTGGGTCAGCGCTGCCCCCCCCCGCTCATTTCTCATCTTATCTATTCTTCTATATCATTTCACCTCCACCACAATCTCACGACACATTAGACATTCAATGACTGCATATGAAATACTATTAGGTCCGTCCCTTCGGGGCAAATTACAACCCACATCGCTGCACCTAATGCAATAACCCCCATCTGTCATGTAAACTGATCCCAGGTCTTGGCCCTTAATAGGTGAGACTATCACACATCTCCCGCCTGCTTTGCTGGTAATCTCTCTGACACACTCGCAATAAGGCAGAAACCTCCTGGGGAAGGATGAGCTCATGTTGCGGCACATTAAAGCGCGACGAACGATGGGCAAAGGGAAATGACTCCGACGTCAGAAGCAGCATCGGTTCTGGTGTTCGGACCCATAGCCAACACAGTCGGCGCATTGGCAGCTCAAAACACCTAGCCGGTGTCGGTCTGGCTTCACTTTGACAAGTAATGTGCACTCACATCTGCACGACAACCTGCTAATGGTCCCTCAAAGTGATGAGGAAGAACCACAGGCAGAAAAACCCAAAACAACAAATATCGATTCCATTTTAAAGGAGAAAAAATGATTTTGTATGTGAGAAAAGCGCAGTCTAACCGAGCCGACTCTCACTGTGGTCACAGCCGGTCTTTGGTTTTACCGCCCTGGCTTCCTTCAACACGTCATCCTGATGTCTGTGCGACCTGTCGGCCGAGTGCCAAACGTTAGCTGGGGCGCCTGTGAATGCAGGCAGCTGAATAAATCGCCACAAGCGGACCCAGACGTTCTTCCACTTGGCACCAAAAGCCACCAACTCCTCGAGCAGTTTACGGCGGGACCCGCACAAAGGGGCTGAGTTTGAATGAGGGGACTCCTCCTGGCCTTATACACTGAATACACTTGAGACAGGAAGGAGAAAAAAAAGACATCTGAATATTAACAAGACCGATGAAAACGGAGGCGTGAATTTTTCAGCTGAAAGTTTGCTCTTTGGGGGTGGGGTGGGGGATTTATGTCCGTCGTCTCCGTCAGCACTGTGGAAACGCTGATGCAGAGAACGCTAACATTTCATCTGAATTTATGGAGGCTTTGCCACCGAACCGATTATATCGGAGCTACTTGTTTCCAGTTGACATTCCCAAATTTCAGAAATTCTTTACAGGCATTAATGCGGCATAACGCAAACATGCACACACATAAACTTACAACGTTCAGGCCCCGTGTTGCGAGAAATTTGATTTTTGTTGTCTGGAAAATAGGATTATGGAATGCTTACTATGCCAGATCCAATACCAATAAATCACCATAAAATTAATGAAATGTAAAAATCCCAAACGGAGCAAAACAGGAGGAATCTGAAATGGAGTAAAAACTAAACAGAATTGGGGGGGGTGCAAACTGAGTCCTGCAGTGTGTACACCCCCCCCCCTTCTGTTACGCGCACACACGCACCTTTCACATTGAAGGGATGTAATTTTGCCTGCTCCTCCTGCAGAGCTTGTTGCTCTGGTAACAGAGGGGGGAACAGTGTGGTGTTGTTCAAGTGGCCTGACATTTTCAGGCCGTGTCTGAAGGTTCCTCTCAACTGTGGAAGGTTTAAAAAAAAAAAAAAAACACGGCGGAATTCATTTAAGAACAAGAGGCTTTTTTAACGTTTTAGATGAGCTTTGTTTTGCGCGCCGTGACGGCGCTAACGGTCGGACGTGACGCAAACATGTTTTGGGACACACGATCAAAACGCGCTGCTGTTTTGGGAGAATTAAACACAAAGAAACCAACATTTTGGTGCATGATTCAGAGCCGAAGATGCAACAAAAAATGAGCAAGCGAAACTAAGAGGGAGGAAGATGCACAGTTTCCCACAGTTTGAGTTAAGCTGTGGCGACTCGCTCTGAAAAAAACTCCCGTGCACGCTTTGTAGGGAAGTCGCGCAAGCATCCGGCAACTGGTGAGTTTTCGTGGCACCGGCGTGCGCGCCCTTCATGGCCGCAAACAAGCGGTGCCAGCAGAAGCTTGAGGCCAGGGGCCAGAGCCGGGGCTGGCAGCCGCTCCAACGCGGGGACACACCATGTCAGTTGGGTCATGCTTGGGGGGGGGTTACAACCAGGCAACTTGGGAGCCGACACACAACAACACAGATGGACCGCACAGCTGAGGGTGGAGAAAGTAGGAAATCTGTGGTCAATACACAGATCTAAACAGCACAACTGTCCGATTTGCCCGCTGCGGTTTATTCCCCCGCAGCAGATCAAGCTACCGAGGCAGGTCGGTCAAATAGAAACTGCTATTAACTTCAAATGAACTCCTGATGAGTTCTATTATCATCAACGGAAACAATCAGTCAATTAATCAATGAGCTGATCAAAAGAAATGGCACCTGGAACTATAATCATGATCTGTTAGTCGTTTGCTGTAAGTGATGTTATCGCTGGACCAAACATGACATTTTAAAAAAGAAAGACTCACTTACAGATGATAGTCAATAGATTAATCAATGACAAAATAATAATTAGTTCAAGCCCTAGATTATGTATTAATCTGTAGTTCATCTTGTTAATTTATCAATTAATTATTTAGTTGATGAAATTGTAAAGAAAAAAAAGAAAAGAAACAAAAGCCAGTCACATTTGGATTTCTTGTCCAATGAACAGTCCAAAACACAAAAGGACTCAATTTAGTGTCACAGATGAATCCAAACCATGAAAATATTTCATGTTTCAGACGGCGGCACGATAGAAGAAGAGATCTGCTTTGGAAAAAAGGCTTAAAAGATCCATCTTTCAGTTGACTAATCGATTACACACTTCACCTCTGTTCTTCTGGAAAGGAAACAAACGGTGAACATGAACTGCCTTAGAAAGTTACAGTAAAATAAAACAGACAAAAATCGGCATCATCTCCGTCTCAACTTGGTGAGGAAAAAAAAACAACACAAAAACGCCTTAACATACAGTGATTCATCACAACACTAACCTAACACGACCCGCGCGGAGGGAGGCGTTTCATTTTGCATTCGCTTTGGCGTATCGTTAAAATTAAGGAGTGCGGGCTCCGCCGACTCTCTATTCAGCAGAAAAACTAAATCATATTTCTCTTGAAGAGGCAATATGGTGGGGTGTTCGGTTCTCTGACGGAGAGAATAGATTTTTGTGCTGCGCTGTGGGTTCGGGCTGAGGCGGAACCTTATTCAATTCTGACCGCTCTGGGACCAGAGTGGCTAAAAATAGCTCTCATTAATTCTGCTGTTGTGATGCTGCAACAGAGTGATTTAAGGGAAACTTGCAGCACGAACACTGGAGAGCATTTAATAACCTTTTGTTGTGTTAACTGTCACGAATCGACCCCGAAACAAATGATGCAATACGGTGGAGAAGATGCGTTCGCTTCTCCCCCGTGCCCGTTTGCTGGATTTGTCTGAAGGGTCTGAAGAAAACAAAAGGAGGTAGATTATTTTCAGAAATCATTGACAGCAGAAAAATGTGGCTATTCTTATCACAATGGAGGATGCTAGGATGCTCACGTGTTACACGGAGTGGAATTATTTTATTATTTTGCAGATTATCAAACAAACAAAGCAGATTTAGCAAAATTTGATATAATAAAATGTACAAAATCTGCAAAAACAGCACACCACAACAGTTTTATTTGAAATCAAACACTTTTTTAATCCATATTCAGGACTTTAAGGAGTTTCCACAATCCACAAACTACAGATGAGTCCCCACATGCTTCTGCAGGAGACCAATCTTGTGACCACTAAATCAGACCGGGAAGGACAGCGGTGCACAGCCTGGCGCTCCAGCAGTGAGCAAACCGTTAAGTTCACACAAGCGTCCTTCCAGAAAACCGCACAAGTTGCACTGCGGCCAAAGACGGGAAGCAACAACAGAATCACACTCTACTGCGACTGCTGGCAGCGAAACTGCAAACAAGTGGAACGAGATGATTGATCACTCCAGGAATTGAAAACGATGTGCCGAGCAGTGCTGACAAGTGATAACCCCCCGCGCTTCTGTTTCGGAGAAACATATTGGAATGCTGAGCGAGGCCTGCGCCTTAACGCCGGGCCGGAGGTCCCCTGAGGGATAAGTGACACTCTGCACATACAACATGGTTTACACACAGCGCTGCAGAACTCCAACGGAGGGGAGAGAGCAGAGATGCGGTGCCGAGAAAGGTCAGGAGATGAAACCTATTAAACGCCCACATAAAACTTAATCACTGACCACTTACATCCATAAAAGACACACGCTTGTATTATTTAACGGCGAGAGTAAAACCGGACCTCGACGTCACCCCT
The DNA here is from genome assembly GCA_016785225.1 of Psettodes erumei. Taxonomy (NCBI): domain Eukaryota; kingdom Metazoa; phylum Chordata; class Actinopteri; order Pleuronectiformes; family Psettodidae; genus Psettodes; species Psettodes erumei. The sequence continues at coordinate 6,378,862 of JAFBJZ010000831.1, forward strand.
TCAGCTCTTCGGTTAGTGGCTGGAGTATTCAGATGAACGCATCGCAGATCAGGGTTACTCACGTCAGTTCATCCTGGTCGCCGCGGAGGACAGGCGCCGACAAAACAAAGCACCTAAAAGCTGCGGTCACTCCTCAGTAAATCCAGCAGGAGATTCCCGCAGATGGACATCGGCAGCCTCAGTGCATGACCGGACCAATCAGAGCCGGGAGGCGCCTGCCCCCGCCTTCCTCTCCTTTCGCTTTGCGTAGCTCGGACACAGCTGAAATCGCGACCACAGGTGAGGGGTTTACGAAACACGCCCCACAGCTGCGCCCCCCGACCCTTCCTCTGCCCCCCCCCAGCATCTCCCTTCATCCCTCCCCTCCGACCCTCTCCTCACGCACTCATGGGATCGAAGCGACTCCCCTCTGGCTTGGCAGCGACCTGTGCGTGGATCTGCAGTTCCGCTACAGCATGGGACTCCTCTGTACTAGCGAACATCCATCCGCAGTGTAAACTGCTGTATCGGACTTAACCCTCGAGCTGCCGCGCCGAGTCAGAGCTCACAGTATCTCGTTGGTACTCTCTGCATGTGGGGCACTGTGTCCCCCCCCCCCCAGGTGTGCTGCATTACATGCATAAATTACGCTCCTTGCGTCAGTGACACCCCACAAACGATTAGCTGGCAGTCTGATGGTCAGTGAACAGAAATGTATTAAGACTGAGGAAATTCTACTTTGTGTAGCGCTAGCCTCTGCTCAATAGCCCCATCACGAAAGTAAAAGTATTTTTTATGGACTTAATAACAGGTGACGACCGCTAACAAACTATTATTCACAAAATCACATACTATATGACATTTCCAGAAGAAATGAAACAGTAATATTGTTACGTCCAACAGGAGGGATCCGTGTGGTTCACGTCAGGTCGCATTTAGAGGACGCTGTAAGACAACTCACCCAGGCTGCTTATATTTGTCTTCGTGTTTGAGTCATATTCCCCCCACCATTGTTAAGGCTCATGTGTTTTCTATGGAGGAGCATAATGCACGACCGCACAAACACGTGAATTCGTCCTCAGGCAGCTCCGAGCATCTTCAGTACGTGCCAACCACACACACTGGGGCGCTCCTTCTTGTCTACGAAGAGCTGCAGTCTCCCTCACCGCCAACGGGAAATACACGGCAGACAGAGTTGGATTTATTATTTATTTATTTACAGTGCAACTTTTGTTCCAGGTCACGCTGAGAGGACAGGTCGAGACGGAGAACCGTACCTCTGTCCCGCGCATGAGGCGAATGTGGTGACGTTTCACCGTGAACCTCATCCAACTGCATGATATGATCAGAGGGTTGTCCACACAAAGCTCACAGTGGCTTAGTTTAATACTGAACACACACAGCTTTATGCAAGGGGCGTCATTTGCATACCCCATCTCCGCCCCTGCTCTCTTCGAGGTTAACCAGCAGTGATCTCTGAAGATGGACACACTGCATCCACAAAAAGGAGACGAGTGACTCGGGTGACAACGGGATTTACACGGTGCCATTGCAGATTTGTTTGTGTTTGAGAAAGACGGAAGACCGAATGAAAATATACAACAAATAGACAGAAGGCAATGACAGGAAGGGAGATAAACAGCAGAAAAAAAGAACTCCCTCAAAATATAAACACACCAGCCAGGTTTGCCAACCTGCGATACTGTGAAATCCCAATCTGATAAAGAGAAAGCATTCAAGGTTGACCAGAATTCATAGCACACAAAAAGAGTTACACATCTTTCTTTTTTTACCAATACTTAGCCCAGATAAATCAGTGCTACGATACGCCGACTGAACAGTAACCCAAGGCCATGTGGGTCATGGCACCCCACTCATCAGTCAGGATAATGACGGAGTTGCACGAGCCTGACAGACACGCTGTCACCACTGGCGTAGGGGACGAGTTAAATTTATGTCGCTCGCGGCAAAGCCCGAGCGCGGTGACAGATTGCACACGTAGTTTCTCCACTACCTTCTGCCTCTGGGTCTCCGATTATTTCCACGCCACCCAAAACAGGGCGCGCGGGGAACGTGAGCTGCTAATTGCTACAAGTCAGCGGACCTGCCGCTCAACTGCGGCCGTCTTTCATAATACTTAACTCTGGACTAAATAAGGCAGAGCTGTGACTACGCTCATAAAAATAAACCACAGCGCTGTGTCCAGTAACTTAGAATCCTTAGGGGGAAAAGGCTTGTGTGCTTACAGCTGGACGGCTTTCACAGACAGTTTTTGTTGCAGCGTTGTATTACATTTCCTGTTTCAATTATGTGTACTATGACACTATGCGTATTGGGTGTTCATCTCTTTTTTTAAACTGAAATTACAGTTGTAGAAAAACAGATATTTATTGCATTTCGTTTTTTTTTTTTATTTCTTTAACGCAATATATGCCGTACGTGCTGTTTCTTGATTCATAGAAATCATCTTTTATGTGCACATTACTTTATTCTAAATTCATATTTCGTTTATCTGTCAAATCATTACAACCCGCTTTAAGCGATGATGCCAGGGTGTGAGGAAGCCTTTTTGATAAGGGAGGTAGGATGTTGGTCGAGGAGGCCAATGCAGGTGTTGTGTTGTTTTGTTGCGTTGTGATTATGCTTTGAAAACATGTGCTGGTCTCTCTCTATAGGAGGTCTACTTCCAAAAGGGGCGTTTTTCTCCATGTAGTGCGGACATGATTACAGCCACTTGTCACCAGCAGTTGCCACTTGGTTAATTGGGTTGAACCAAGTGGCCAGTGAAGAGGGGGGGGCAAGGCAGAGGGTTGTTTCTCAGTTAAGTTTGAATTTACTTGTTATTTCAATAATTCATGACACATTAAATTTAAATCGCGTTCAGTAACAACCATCTGGCCTTGGTGAAGGGTAAATATGAGTGAGCTAATGGCAATTCTGTCTTAAATCGATGGAGAAGTACCCCTGTTCCCAGTTCCCTTGGTAGGCACACCAGTTATATAAGCAATGCAGGAAAGCAGAGGAGAGGGTCAGAGTTGGGGGGGGTCTTTTGTCTGAGCAACTGGTTGAAGCTGTGTGGAAAGCTTGATGTTTTTTTCTGTAAATGTTTGTTTTAAGGAACTGAAATAGAAGTTATGGCAATTTCCCTTGGAGCCCCTGACCAGCGTGAAGCTTTTACCCCCAACCCACCCTGCACCTCACCTGGTGCAACTGGGGAAAAAGCTAGGACAGAAAGTTACCCTAAAAAGATTCATGTTTTATGTGAGATGAGTGTCATGGGCAGCCCATGTGAGCAGTGGACTTAAATGTTGGACAAAACGTCTGTGAGTGCCTGAACCCACAGATAACTGTTAAAACTTGTCAAAGAGGCTTTGGGTGGACATGAAAGCTAAAACTGCCAGAGCAGCAGTGCTTTTAACCACCAATGATGGCCTGTTTGTACCGTGATTAAAAAGCGATCAGATTAGCGCTGTGTTTTGGACAGTATGTATAATTGCTTGTTTATTTAATTCTACTTTAGTGGCAATAACATTGGTGCTTGTGTACTTTCTGTCCAGCAGTGTAGCTCTGCCGCACATTCCTGTGGGGGGAAAAAAAAGAGACTTCTTGTTTTGTCAAGGAAACATTTTTATATTGCTGGTTCTCTGCGCGCGTTGCCCCCCCGCACCTTTCTGTCACAACACGTGACTCAAACGTCCCGATGTCGGGCTCCTCGGCAGCTAAATGGCTTTATCGAGAGTGGACCTGAAGAATAAAGTTGCAGGGCTGACAACTAAGCAGCGAGCTGAGACTCACTATAAAGCAACCATTTTCAGTGTTTTCACATTGTCATTTATTTTAAAAGTAACAAATAGTCGCTTAATTAAAACCTTTTTCTTTAAAACTGCAATTTACACCACATGAATGGAAAATAAAATTTGAGTGTCCGATGGTCTGACAGCGGTGTTTGGTGTGAGCAGGGCCCGCTTTCAGGGTCCGAAGCCCTTGGTCTCAACCAGAGCCCCGGAAACGTCTCCGAACACGCGGCCGAGGAAATCAGGCTCCTGAACTCAATCAGCCCGGTGGCAGTTATCAGTTCCCCACACAGAGCACACAAGAGGGCAGGAATGCGCTGATAAGCCGAGCCGCTGACCTGCACCCCGCCTCGTTTCAGTCACGGTGACTGAAGCGAGGACAACGGAGCCAACGAAACGCGGCAGCGATAAGGGATTGTTTCTGAAACCACGAGGAAAAGGGAGGTTCATGCTGAAACGGGATTGATGAGTGATTTTGTGAGCCTCTTCGACCTGATAATTCTACACCCCTTTCAAAAGAAGGATTTACAATGGCCTTGATTTGTAACAGCAAGCCGTGGTATAACAAGCACCGTGACCATAATGTAAGCACACCATTTGTTAACACCGGCTAAAATGGTCTTATTGTTCTGCAGGAACATGGGATTTAATGCTGGGTGTTTGCTAATAAGCGTTAGATTTGGTCAGGTATCAGAGCAATGATCTTTCTGTGTCCAAGCTATCAAGAACTCACTTTATGGCCAAAAAGTAGCCTGAAATCCAGGATGCACAATATGTGCGTGTGGAATGAAAAAGATACTTAGCCAACTATTTAAAACTTCACCCACAGAATGTCGTTGGTGAGGTTTATCAGCACATATGGTAGTTTAATTTTTAACTATATGGTATGTTGTCCAAGGATGGAGTTGTTTTCTGAGAGACAAAAAAACAGTGTTACAGTAAAACCCCAACACAGATTAGATGTGTGAACAGGGAAGGTGAAACAAGAGATGCCCAAAACCCATCTGAGTTTCACGCCTCTCAATGGACGAAAACCTAACAATGGTACTAATTATGCAGAGCAGTTTGTGGTTTGAGCGGAGAGGCAGTCGTTCAGGATAGTGCAGACTAACTCATTAAATCCCGTTCCTTTTCATTCCGGTGGCATCTCGGGGCTATTACCGATGCTGAAACACATGCTATGTTTACAGTCTGCCACTATTTTTTTTTTTTGGCTTTGCACCCTCTCACTACACAGTTAGCTCATTAATCACTTCAAAGTGGTACCAGAGGCCATCTACTTCTGTCCCATTTATATGAATAACATCGGCCATTTTGTTGGACTTCAAATTACATACAAAACTAATGTTTAAAAATTATAACGTGTGCTCTCTCTCTCTCTCCGAAGGTGTGCCGTGTGTCAGTGCATCATAGAAATGCAGTAATGCAGCCTCATCAGTATTATTGCTGTCACAGGGGTATGTTACAAGCTGCAACCAGATGAGTCCCATGCTACAGACAGTTTCTACAAACACGCAGGACTCCAAAACTGCAGCAAAACTGACCTTAAGTCGGCAAGATATCAGATACCTTTTTGTCCTTCTAAAACCAAGATGACTCAGATGACTGCTGTTCACATGACAGCTGAGGGCAACATGATTTACAGGCCAACATATACTGTATGGCTGCCCTTGAGCAGCTAGATATTCTCTTCTTCTCCTCCTCAAGAGACACGTTTGCCAGACTCATCTCCTGCACAACACTGTCATCTTAATTAATTAATTAATTTATTTTTTACAAACACAGTCAATTTAACCATGCAATGAAACATCCATTAGCTGCCACATTTAACATCTGTATCGTGCCACCCCCATTTCATCTAACATTTACTATCATGAGGCAAGTGATGACACATTTGAGTCATACACCTGAGCTCGGGGAATCCAACGCTGACGCTCTGTAATAAATCCTTCTAAACCACATGGAAGACATACCAATCACATATGTTACAGTTACTGTGAGTAATATCACTTCCCGCTTCGGGTAGTATTTAAGGAGCTGCTTTTAAACTCAAAGCCTGTAGAAACTAGACAAATCGAGGGCAAATCTGAGACAACTTAAATTTATCCTACGATGAGTAAAGACGACCCAGACATTACAAACATGTTTAACACCTGACGTTTTGGCCACAATATGCGATGCTTTTGTACAATGAGCAATCTAAACCAAGGTTGGGAGATATACTGGCCAAGGAGGCAGATGCTATCATTGTTTGTTCACCGGTCACATTAATTCACTACACTGTAATACCTAAATCTTCAATCGCTTATAGCCGATGAGATAACGAAATTCAGGCGGAGTTGTTATGATCCCCGATAACAGCTACTTTTACTGCATATAAGTTAGACATTTTATTGCATTCTACTTTCGGTGTGTCATTTCACAACGAAATATTGCCAATGGCCATAGGCTGACTGTAGTTATGACAACTTTACAACAAGCGTAAACTTCCAAAACACGCGATAACTAAACAAAGCGATATTGTCCGGCGTTATCAATATTCAACAGGTGAAGACTGGTGCTTTTAGTTCATGTTAGCGCCAATCAGTTAGTTATGATGGAAACGAAAACAGTGAGATAGGAGCCGAACATTACCCACACTCACACCTAGCATGACTGTGCATTATGATGATAGCTGGTTAAATTGTACAGACATCGGGGCAAGCAAGACATGCATTTCTGAGTCACCAAACTAACGCAGCTAACAAGCTAGCGTTAGCCAACTGCTACCTAGCTTCACGAAAGACCCGTTCGATTTTACACACGGACCACCATCAAAACAAGTTGGGCCACCGAATGACCTTCCCTTCAATTCAGAAACCCGATGTCATATTTCTCGCAGCCGACCTCACGTTACCACTCCCCCCTCGCCTCTTGCAGGCTGACACTTAATAAATCTTGTGCCCCCGCTATACCCTCTTGGTCAAATCAACCCCGAGCTGGCCGACATTTTGTACCAGCGGCTAGGCTAGCTCATCCTAGCTAGTGTTACCTGGACGCTCCGCGCACTTGACGTGGGAGCAACCCGTCCGTCCGATGACAGCTCAGTCTCAAGACATTTAGCGACCTAATACTACCGATTACACGAGCACCACAAACCACTGGGGCTATTCATGATTACAATTAGGAGATAACGTTAGCGTGCTTGGTAACTGGCTAACCGCTTAGCATAGCGCGTAGATGCAGTTTGTTAGCAGAGGGGTAGCCAAGTTATCTCGGCTTGTACCGTTATCGTTCGCTTGTACCCGCTGGGACACACACACACATCCAGTCAGCTCTTGGGGCCACAGCGACACACACTCACCCAAATAGCGTACTCACGGATAAAATCAAGAAACCCCATTCACCTTCGCCAAAGCAATGGTCCTCGCGGCGTGCTTGTGAAAATTGTACAGAGAAGGAATGGAAAGGTCTTCCTAGTGCGGTTCCAGAGCAGCAGCAGCCGCCGCACTGCAATGGCAGGCAGTGGATGAAGCCTTCTGCCTACCCCCCCTCTGTTCGCACACTTCGGCTGCCTTCGCCGCCGCGGTGACAGTGACAGGTTCGCCTGGAAGAAACCATTCCGGTTTGTTCGCGGGGGGGCAGGGATGCAGAGAGGCTGTCCACAGCAGCAGCAGCAGCAGCTGCAGCATCAGGTATCCAGCAGCATCAAGCGCCATTCCATCGTGAGGACAAACGGTCATCGATGAGCGACGATGCTTTCTCGGCTGCTGGTTAACATGGCAATGTCCACCATACATGGAAGAATGGATGCGAAATATATATATATATATATATATATATATTTTGTAAAGTAAAAAATACATATAGTACATTCAGTATTACACCGTAATAACGTTAGGTTGATAGCACAATTTTGTTATTTAGAGAGTTTTATCACTTTGATAAAAAATTCCACCCATGTATTTTAGTATAATATATGACGGTAATCATTTAAATTTGAAATTAAATACGTGTTAACACAAAAAAATGTAAAATCTTTTGGATTGGCCTCTTTTTACTCTACAAAAACACTACACTGTGTTTTTTATTGGTAGTATTGTAAGGTTGATGAGGTAAGGTTGAGAAGACTGAAAAATCTAAAAATGGTTTAGAAATTTAACAATTTCTTCTTAAACCTAAACATCGGGACACGTTTAATAGAATAAAATTATTTGAGATAACTACTGCAGTAAGGCAATGTGGTAAAAGTCATCACCCGGCACCAGGCCCGAAATAGTTATCCCTGAGAGTGCATGGTCTACCAAAAATTTTGTTTCAACAGGTACGCTGCAGTGGGCTAACAAGCTATTGTGCACACAGAGCATTGCAACATTTACCTTTGCTGCATGTGACATAAGCAGTTATATTTTATCTTTAAAGAGCTTTTAACAAGCACCCTGATCAAACAGAGAGCTAATAAACTGGTGTGAAGATGAGAGAGCTATGCTTGCAGTGAGCGTGCAGCGAACTTGCCCTCATGCACCTAAACAGGGGTGTTTGAAAACTGTTCTTTATATTATAATTTTAACTTTATTTGATGATGTAAACAGACTGTTTTTAGCACACATTTCAATGAAGTGAGCAGTTCTTGCTTTATAGAAATATATTCAAAGCATACAATAACTGTGATTTTTTTTTACATCTGTTTTGTAATCATTTAGCAGCAGAATACAGTATATATCCAGTTGTCTTTACATCCAGAAATTCATATCCAGATACATGCTATCTATTATGTCAATTTTAATGACAAAAGGGAGTCACTAGGCTTCTTGTTGTAAGTAGGCATTAACTAAAAAGTGGTTCGATTGATTAGGCATCCCTTGAAACAAAGGACAGGAGAAGGACAAGCCTGCCTTCCCATGTGTGTCTGTATTCAGCCTGTGTGATGTATGTATGTGAGCGTATGTGTGCGTGTGTGTGTGTGTGTGTGTGTGTGTGTGTGTTCTGATTGATATACTTTGCAGGATTAAAAGCAGAGGTTCATGATGTGGAACATATATTGCATTAAAGTTATATTGTTTTAATGAAGAAATCTATTTGGATACAGACTTTTAACTACAGAAAACAAACTCTTTATAGGGGAAGCTGAGGTAGGCTACTTAAGTAATAAAGACATGCTGCATAAAGCCATTTAAAATGCAGAGGATAGAACAAAAATCCACCCTACAGTCACAATGCTCAATACTCCTTCCCATGGGGTATACAGATTTAATCAATATACAGTAGAATGTAAATTGTGCACTGCACCAAACCCCACTCTTAAGACTCTATCGCATGCACTTTAGGTTTTTGTGCAGGGTAATCCAGAGGAACCTAATTCTCTGCAGCACCTTCTCCGTTGTGCATTTTATCACTTTGAGATTGTGTGACCGTTCTTGTCACCTCTACCTCTGGCACTAATGAGTGCAGGAGAAGATAGGGGCTGAATGTAATGCTGGAGGAGCACAGAGGTCCTGCAATGTTGCTGACGTAAACTTGCCGCAGCTTCCATTGGAGGATTCGGGGGGGGGGCATCTTGAATGAAAGCATGCGAGTTAGCCAAGGTCATAAGAATTAGATAAACAAGGACAGTCATAGATGTCCTATGGGAAATCAAAGTATGATGAACAACTGGATATTAAATAGATATAAAGAAACTACACAAAAAGACTAAATGCTTCTTTGACCCACAGTTTTTGTTTTACGGTCAATATGTCAACATAGTATATGTCACTGAGCATGAATGATGGTTAGATCATGCCAGTTGCCATGATGATTTGTCATTGTGCATTAAAATATTAAAACTTGCTTAAGTATTGACGCAGATAAATATAATCAAGCTACCAAAACCCTTCTGGAAGTGCATGAAAGTGAACTTTTCCACCATGTGCATCTGTGAGTGAATTGGCTTTGATGTGGGCTAATGCTGCTCAATGTATCTCTGTTGAAGCCCTTGAAATACCCTCTGCTAATACCACGACAGTGTTTGCATCACTGGCTCCAACAGCACAGAGAGAGTTTCACATGCTGTGCAACAGAGTTAGGCAGGCCCTCTCTCTCTCTCTCTCTCTCTCTCTCCCTCCCGTCAGCACATAAAGACACACACAAACAGCATCCAAGCCAGAGTATGACTGCAGGAGCAAATCACACGAGTGGAAAGACAAATTAGAAATTCACAGCAGGTTAGCTTTTAGAGTGCACTGCCCCTGACAGTGAGCGAGTCACCTCTCAGCTATACAGGTCAGGAAAACAGCCTACTAAGCAAAGGTTGGTGTGGCTATCTATGAGCTTTAATGACTGCAGCTATCATGTGACATGACAGTTAAACATAGCACTGCAGCAGAGGAAAATAAATGCATTTGTCCAACAGCCGTGTGAGAGAAAAGATGATATTATGTGACACTGTGCTGCCAAAGCTGCAAGATGATACTCAGAATTTTTTGCTTCTTATCTTGTTATCCAGTCTTTGTTTTATACAAATTGGAGTACATCAATGTAATCCCATAATGGAGTGAGTTGGCTACTGTACAGAGGCTTGTATTTCTGTGATTTCTGTGTTGTCCTCTGTCAGTATCACTGACCTCTAGCATGGGCAAGCAGCACACTGACTTGACAGCCAACCCATTAGTTTAGGAGAGAAATTCCTTGCACTAGGTTTAATGATGCCACACGATGACATGACGCAGAGCACATTCTGAGCTGAGGAAAGAGACGGGGATGTTGTGTTGTAGCAAGTGTGAGATGTCCTCAGAAGTCATCAGTATAAAAAAGCACTTCTCAAAATGTGTTTTATAGAAGAATGAAGAGTGACCTCAGTGAAGCAGAGCTTGGATGTCACAGCAGTAAAATGCAGCTGACACGTGCAGGAGACCGAGTTTGGCTGCAGTTTCCTGATCTGTTTCCAGCTTATTAGCAGCTGATTTTACAGTTTATGATTATACCACCTGTCTCACAAAAATGAGGAATATCTTGTCATTCATCAACAGTATAACATACAGCATTAGAGCACACATTATTTGATAATGATGTGCTTCTGTGTACTCAGATTTATGTAAAGGCCAACGTATTCTGCATGTAAATCACTTTTTGTTTGTTGTTTGCTTTCATGTCTATCAAATGGAATTAATAATTTCTATATTTAACAACAACTATACTGTCATTTGGCTGCAAGGAGGTGAATGTTTGACATTTTTTGTGTTCTACTGGCTGCTGGCGAAATGCTGCAATGAAATAACTAAATCAGTATAAATTCTATCAAACACTGACTGTGTCTATGTCTTGTGTGTGCACAATATTTAAAAAAAGGTGCTTGCATTCATGTGCATTACTGCATTTTGTCAAAAATGTTATCCCAATGAATACTCCATTTTATTACATAAGTGTCTTATTTAAAAATGAGCGTGTGCGCACACACACACACACACACACACACACACACTTTAAAGGTAGGTATTTCATAACAATGGTTTTGAACTACTGGCAGTAAAAAAAGAGACAAACACAAATCTGGGCTTATCGATTCATAAATATCCCAGCTAAAATCAGAACCCATTTCTAAGGAGGAAATATGTATTTTTTTCAAGATCCACCAAATGAACCTATAATCTCATTTTTTCCCACCAACAGCTGAGAGCTCAGACATATCAGGTGACACAAAATGACCTCACATCCCCAGCCTGTAGATCATGTGACAACAGGCGACCAACATCCAAACAAATCCTCTCTGGATCAAACTACAGCATCATGCACAGTAGCAAAGAAGCAATCACCTAAGTATGTTTATCCGGGGAGGGGGGGGGCAGCGGCTCAAATGCTAATAAAGATGAACGATTCCAATCAGTTAATGTGGATGCATGTATGGCAGAGATGTTTTTAGCAGCAAAATTAGGTTGGACGTTGAATTAGTTTGCCTACGTGCCCAGATCATAGACTGCAGGGCTGACTGTGAATTCCTTGGGGGAAATAAAAAGCTTTTAAAGCAGAAAGGGACCATGATCAATCCAATTGTGATTTCACAGACACTTATAAATGTCAACAATCACTAATGATTAATTATATTATGTTAATTGACAGGACATACTCAAAGGCTCTTCTCATATAAACCCAGGGGGGACCCCTGTCTTAAACCTACAGTGTTTTTCAAAAACACATGATATAAACTACTTTCACAATCAGAGTGGAATTACCTTACACACAACGAGAACTGTAATGCGAACTACATGCTAAATCATTGATGAAGTGGCTGTAATATTTTATTTCCTGTCAATATGACCTTTAAATTAGTTTGGGTTCATAAGTGGTTGTCTATTCATGGCTTTTTCCCAAGAGTGCAACCTCACTCAGGATGAGAGCAATTAGAGGCCTTGGTGGTCTGGGATACGGTTCTCCCTTAGGACAAGACCAAGGGGCTATTGTGGAGGGCAGGTGATGGGAGGTAACAGAGACAGGAAGAAAAAGGGAGAAAAATAACCCGGGGATAATTTACCGCACTGCGGAAAGAAGCCAGACGATACTATGCCGCTTCTCAATTCAACTGGAAATGAACTTTGTCACGATTACAGATTGACTCATTGATAAATCCAGTGAGAAAAAAATATATCAAAATTATTTTCATACTGAGTAAATCGTGCAAGGTTGCCCCCAGTGCAATACATCAAATGAATGAGAGGTTAAAATGTATGTTTGCCTGCTTGGCTTCACCAACCACATGAGCATCAGTAGATCTCAAACTCACACCTCTTCCTCTTCTGGTGGCTGCAATGCCCACTGTATTTATGATAATGAGTATCATCGAGCACGACAGTATTTCCATAGGAAAAGTAAACATTGATCCAAATTCAATATCCCAGTTGCATATTAAACCCCTTCTTCTCTGTGTTGCATCACCTGTGCAAACATGGATGTTGCACTGTGTTCCTGTACATTTAGGTAGTAACACTCTGCCCTCTGCAGGACTTTAGCTGAACACTTTTCAGCTGTTCGAGCCAGCCTTGCCAGAGGAAATCTTCATGAAGAATTATTTATGATAGCGTGAAAACAAGCGTGAGGAGAGTGGACCTGCGTGATTTCAGCCCCTGCTGGCTGATGATGCACGCATGGGCTGCTGTAGGGAGACACAAGAAGGAGTAGGGGTTGCTCACCCACGGGTCCGCCGTGATGGGATGCTCCTGAGTATAAACAGCATATGGTGCCTCCCTGGGCATCAACACGCATCCTACAACATGCAACATGGCAGGCTGCATGATACACACACACTACTGACACAGCAAACTCATGCACTTCTAAATACACAAAATGAACCCACACTTCCTTTCATTCATTTTCAAACATAGCCAAGTAATTTTGGAATGGCTCAGGAAACGTGTTTTCTTGGAGCAAAGCAAAAGATTTTCATCAGTTTTCTTTTGCCTGTTTCTTTGACCATAAATGGTGAACTATTATGTTATGACATGTTAAATCTCATAGGATTTTAAATCAGTACTGTTTGATTTGACTAATCACTAAGAGCAGGCTTTTGTACTTCACAGTGCATGTTGCCTGATTTAACCAATCAGTTAAATGAGGATAAACTGTCTCTAACTGCTGATGATAAACAATGGAGCCAAACATTTGCAGATACATGCTTCTAAAATGTGAGCATTTCCTGCTTTTCTGTGTTTGTATATAACTGAAAACTGAATATCTTTGAGATTTAGACAGCTGGTTGTTCAATTTACAGAAGTTACTTTGGGCTGTGAAAAATGTTAAGCAATTAAATATGCATTTTTTAAATTTTCTGACATTTTAAAGACGTAATGATTAATTCAGAAAGCAATCTTTAGATTAATTCTTCACAGTTCTCTGCCAATTGTCAAAAAATTAATGAAAATGTAGTTCTTCAATGATATTATGTTAAGTTATGATCTCATTTTTAAGCAAATAAAAACAAACAAAGCCAGAATGTATATGCTGTCTCTAAAAATCTCATTTTAGTTATAGCGGACTAACACAAATTGCCTCGAGACAAACACTGTGCATTCACCTTATTATAATTAATCAACACAATATAATCTACAGAGACCCCACAACTGTAAGCACCAACCCTGAGATTGATGAACTTGTCTTAGGACAACCTTTCTAGTGTTTCATTCTGCATGCTTGACTTCCCTGCCATGGCCACCATCTTGAGTCCTACAAACATTACATCATCCCACTGGTTGTCCTTCACTTGACCCTACTGTTCAAGTGCTCAAATGGGTGGAATAACATGAGCATCAAGCCCTCCTTGATAATAAACTAAAATTATGATAGAAGGCTGTTAGCATGGTATTAATAGATCCAGACTGTATTTTTGGAACGGAAAATGTTGTATGTGATGTTGGTTTGGTGCTACATTTTCACTAATCCTCAGCCGCTGATGGTGCTTACTGTCCAGGGCTCCACTACTGTCATAAATCATGTGGGAAAAGTCAATAGAGTTGTTGGGATTTATGGGGGGTTGAGTCTTCTCTCTTGAAATGATTTGTTGTAGATGAGGGACCTGAGCCCAACCATAAAAACAATTCAGATCCTCAGATCTTAAACCGACAACCAAGGACTTGTTTGTAATCTTCACCCTACATCCTTTAAGGAATGAAAAAGATGGTGTTTTGATCCAGTTATGTCACTGAGAATGACGAGAATTAAATTTTTCGGACCTTTGCTCATAAATATAATAAAAAATAAACTATAAAACACTTTATAATCACTCAACTAACAGTAATTATTGCTTAAGTAAAATCCAGTTTTAAATAATGCTCTTTTTTGTACTGCCATCATTTGCCATCACTGCTGCAGATGCTGTAAAGTCAACATATTGCTACAAGATGTGTGAAATGATGGTACTAGATAGACACAGTGCAGAGTGCTTACAGTGATCTGCCATATGTCCCATCAGAGGACACATCGGCAAGCCTTGTTCCTGAGTTACAGCCTCCAGAAACGTACCCAACATCTGCCATCCCCTCAATGCAGCCAGTGGGATCAGGCATGCAACCTTCACACGCATCATGCATGGACAACTCCACCTCACTGTCACACACAAACCCTCCATCACCTCCAACCATCCCCCAACTCTCATCACCTATAGGACAAATTTAAAAAAATCCATACGACTCTGCCCTTACATAACAGACCTGTCTCACCTAGAGAAAATCAGCTGGTGCTCCAATCACCATGCCTCCCCTCATCCCCCTTCTCCTCCTTCCAATAAGACCTCCTACAGGGTAAGTCATGATAAATCTCCTGTGCCCACCCCCCGTGCTCTACTCCTCCCTCACTTACTCTCTCTCTCTCTTTCCACAGCCTTTGTGGTGTGTCTCACTCAGGTCAGGCCCTCCACTACCGCCGTCATGCACCTTCTACACCTTCATCACATGGGAACAATCTCCCTCTAACAGGCCCTGAATATGCAGATTGCCTAATTCAGCTGCAGTTGCTCTCTCCGTAAATGCATCTGCAGCACTTTCTGAAGACGAGCAGCGAATAAATGCTTACGCTGGGGCTTTTTTTTTCTTATGGTGGTTAGAGGGGAGCGCCTCTGTCCACAGCCGACTGCGGCCAAGGATGGGAATTTAGAAGTGGGATGGGGGCAAGCAGAACTAATAAGAGATTAAGACTTTGACCAGTGCAAAGCTTGAGGCCCAGTTGGTGACTGATCCTGATCTGTTAAGGAGTATTAATTTAATTGTGCTTTTTATCTTGGCTCAGTTGCATCTACTCCTGCTGATACACGTTTAGTTTCTCTGCAACTCACCCTGTTATAGCCTCTGCAGCAAACATTCCTTTAACATTCCCCAAAACAGCTGAGAGGGCAGAACAACAATGCGTTAACAACAGATTTTCCCCTAAAATATCAAAACACATGAAACAGAAACAGCAACCTAAGGTTCACATCCACGCTGCACCAGGTCTAAAAGGGAGGTTTTGTGTGTGTAAAGATGTTTTCCCCCAATTGTCATAATGAAACATAACGCACATAAAGGTGAACCATATATTCAGAAACATCTCAGTATTCATCCATTTACTGTAAAAACACACATAGCAAAGAAGGAAAATCCCCTGGAAAAAAAGATGAGTTTTTTGTCAAAAATCCCTAATGTCTTTTTGGAACAACAAATAAAAATCATAGACAGTGATTTGATACCAGAGATTAGTGTTGTAAATAATAAAGATAATAACATTTTGTCTCCCTTAAGCAGTAAGAAATACTATAAATGCTGTTGCTTTGAAATGGGACAAGGTGTTGTTGATGAACACTGAAAAATAACTTCAGCTATACATAAAGGCATTGGCTGCATAAAAGACTGTAGTCCCCCCCACCCCCAAACTCTGTTGTGCTTTCTGCAGCCTTAGCACTAAAATCTGATTCAAGCTTTCTGTGAACAAGTGCACTGCTTGCCAACACAAATGACAGTGGGAGTGGGCCAGGTGCCAAAGTCCTCCTCTGACTATCAAGAGAGAAAAGCAATCAAAAGAAGCAATCGATATAAACAAAGTCTTAACTACTATTGATTATTTAGCTCTATGCTGATGGGCAATGATAGTTATGGACCTGAATTCATACAGTCATTTGATTAATATCTTCACTTTTCTAGTGAAACGGCCAATCAGGTGAGATTCTATTGTGTGAAAACATCTGCAGATCATCTAACGGCTCAGAGGCAGTGTTGTCTCTGTTGTGACATTTTAGTCGGATGCAATGGAAACTGCTCCTCAGCTCAGCATCCTGCAGTCTCATCACTCACTGTAAGGCGGACCGTTACTTCCATCAGCTACATTTGAGTTTGGGCAAGTCAGCAAGTTTTCCTCTAGTGCACACACAGCCCGTACAAAAGAAATATACCAGGCCAGGAGCCCGTAGCTGGAGCTCTCAGTCTCTGGTGAGATAGTGGCCTCTTGAGCCTTTTGAAGCGTCCTCTGAGTGGCAGGCCATAAAGACAAATGACCGCAATGTGGTAATTCACTCTCTGTGACTTACGGAACAGGAGAGGATATGAAAATACAGTCACATTACACTGCATTTTCCCCTCAGATGAAGGCTTACGTATTCTGTGCATGGCTGAAAATCAAGGCTGCCACTAATCTGTCAATTACAGCCTAAAAGCACTCACCTCCAACATATCACTGTCAGGTTTGCTGGACGGGAGCTGAATACTGATTTTGTAATTACTTTTGAAATGCAGGTCTTTTGTTCAGTCAATCATGATAATTCTTTTTCCCTACTGAGACAATGAAATTCTCTGTGCAGTAATATTTTCACTGCTTTTAAATGTAGGTTCACCACTTTGTTTCAGACAGAAATATTTCAATAGATATTGGATGATTGCCATGATGTTATGTGTTCTGCAGAGGGTGAATCCTACAGTACTGACTTTGGTGATGTCTATCACCACAAACTGACATTTTTACCTTTTAGTGCAATACTGTATCTAAACAAGTTGCAGATGTCTTGCTATGAAATTTGATACAGATTTCCATGTTGCTCTGGTTGCTAAATCCTAGTGACTGTTAATACATTAAATTTTCTTCTCGTGTCAGCAGCAGGCTCAAATTTTCACTTATCTAGTGAAATATCTCAATTTATGGTGTGGTGCCGAGATGATGTATCCTCATTTTTTTGACGATCCCTTGATTTTTCCTCTTGTGCCAGTTTGACATTTATGATTTGGGGGAAAGTTCTCAACACCCTGCCGTCCTCAGGATGAATTGCTATCGCATTGATGATCCTTTGACTTTTCATCAAGCACGTCATCAAATCCAAGTTATAATTTGTCCATTATTAATTTCATGAATAAATCAGCATATCAGAAAGTGTCTTAAAGCTCTATGACACACAGCGCTGCTAAGCTGCTAGTTTTCACTTACAATAGAGTTAAAGACAAACTTTTTGAACATAAAATTTAGTTGAAAATTTTAAGAAGCTGCAAATCAGTAAAAGTCTGCATTTCTGTTGCTGACCAGTGCTTATCAATTATTCAACCAGCTCGGAGGTGTTGTGATATATTTTAATGAGATGGAGCATTTGAGCTGAATTCACAGTCAGGTCATAGCTGAGCTGTCAACACAATATAATTCCCCTGGGCTGAGGTCCTCCAGCTGTCTACTGCTGTGTCTGGAAACAACAAGGTAGGCCTATATGTATGTATTACAATGGCATCTTGTTTTAGTAATGCACATGAGAGTTTACACTCTAAAACACAGTGCTGTAAATTAGTATCGAAGAAAAAACGCAAAGCGGCAGATATTTCATGGTAATTTAGTAGAGACTAAAAAAAATACACATGTAAGAGCTTTGCCTGGAGGCATTTACTTTTTGAGACACCTGGGACTGAATGTAATTATCAACCTAAGATGGTGTGTACATCTTTTAGGACCTTGATGCTTAAAATGAAGGTCCATAGAGATCAATATAGAATCTTAATCTTGTCTTTGAACATCATTTTTTAAAATATATGTGGCATAATATTAGCTATCAAGTGTGGAAATGACAGCATATTCACCTCCATCAGTGTCTTTTACTTTTTCATCTAAGAACAGCTCATAAATGTATGAGTGATCAAAATGAAAAGAGATGAAATATAAAACCCTGACTGTGAACACATTCGGGTCCCACATTAAAGGAACAGATTCTTGCAGAGATTTTCATGAGAAAATTGACACTACTCTCATACTTATATGGTCAGTGAGAAGCTACAGCCAGCAGCCAGTTAGCTTAGCATTAAGACTGGCAGCAGTGGGAAAGAGTGAACCTGCTAGCTAACTAAACCAGCTAACTAAGTTCCTCTGAAGCTCTTTTTAAAATCCATACAATGTAAAAACCCTCAGTAAAGCCACATGTCATTTTTACACTTTCGCCACTTTGGATAGTACACTCCTAAGAACCATGTCCGGGCTCTTTCATAAAATTTTAACAACAGAGGAAAATAATTATCTCTTAATGTTAATACTGGGGCCTGTTTAACATACAAACAAACAAATAGATATGAATGTGCTTTGTGCAACCTTCTTTGGCATTAGATTGCCTCAGGGAATGTTAAATGTTTGTTTGGACATTTTAAAGGATGAATGTAGGTCTTTTTTCATATAGTTGGAGTTAGTTGGTGAAACAATGAATTGTCTGCTTCTTTCAGTGTTTTTGAATCATGCAGCAACCTAATAAACGAGACCATGTCTGTCCGTATTATTTCAATCAAATTCTTCTCATGTCAGATTGTTGGCTTGGTTGTTCGGTACACTTTGGCCATACATTACCGTGTCTGTGAGTGATTCAGATAATGAATTCATTATGTTGTGCAGTACAGCCAGTTTACTTACATTGGAGTCGAGGAGATCAATGCTGTCCAGGCTCTTGCTCCTGTGAATGCGGCCCTTGATGCGACGAAGTGATGGCTTGCCCTGAATGGTGCTCACTGAGGAGGCTGCTGTGATGGAGCCAGCGGTTGGGCTGGGGTGTATCCTGAGGTCAGCACAGAGGGACCGGGAGTAGCAAGAGGACGACAAAGAAAAACAACAGCACAACATCAGGGGAAGTCAGTACACATCCAGCATGGCTGTATCACAGTGGGACAAAGTGCCACAGGCAAGACCGACGAAGAGGCGGAGTAACACTGTGGTCACATGTTTTTTCCAAATGCCACAGAACCCCGCTGGATAAAATGGCATTTAAAAAAAAATCTATAATTGGATTTAATGTCACAGAAGCCCTGTAGGGGAGCTGGTTCACGCTCAGGAAGCACTGCAGCTTCAACCACAGAGGGCAAGGCAAGTTGTGCAGCTCTGTGGGCCACGCCAGTCAGACTGAAGCTGGGTCATGGTGAGATGTGGGGAGGAGGCACACTTGGCTGCCATATCATCAGTGTGCTCAGGAAATGTTTTACCCTTCACAAATGAGATACTTAATCAGTACTGCTGGAGCCCTGCTGACCACAGTAAGACCCTAAGCTTCTGGTTCCCTTTGTGTTTCACATGACATGTTTGTTGGTTAATTGCCTGTAATGTGCTGTTTGCCACAAAATTAATCAACCCTGTGGGGATGAATAAATCTGAACTGAATAGGAAATTTAGTTTATCCAACTATCTAGAGCAGGGGTTAAGTTTTGACACCAGTGATAACTAATTGTCCATATTCTTAGTGTATATATATTTTATTAGTAGACATCCTTATAAAGGGTCTATAAGGACCATAAGTTGTAACCTATGTAACTAACTAAATTAATATCTCACCATCAATAAAACATTAATTATTCCTTAATGGCTTTATTCATGATTAATTAATCAATTACCTATGTTTTGTAGACCAGGTGAGCAACTCTGCTAGATAAGCATGAAGCTATACATGTTGGTAATTGTAAATGTTAATTGACCATTTATAAAGCCATTAGATAGCCCTGTCATAAACTTGAATATTTTTATGTTTACACTGCTACACTGCACTGCACTCAAACAACTTTCTTATTCTTCGAGCAAAAATGGTCAACACTGCTCACTCACAACACTTTCCTCTGCTTTAAATGTTAGAAAACAGTGAAAATACTTGTCACAATTTCACAAAGT
Organism: Psettodes erumei; assembly: GCA_016785225.1. Taxonomy (NCBI): domain Eukaryota; kingdom Metazoa; phylum Chordata; class Actinopteri; order Pleuronectiformes; family Psettodidae; genus Psettodes; species Psettodes erumei. The sequence goes on from JAFBJZ010000831.1 coordinate 6,399,207, forward strand.
CCAAAGTGATTTATTCAAATGTGTTTGGTGGAGCTGAACAGAATATCTCTGGATTTTTCACTGTGAGCTCCACTAAACACATTTGAGTATGTCACGTTGGACTTTTGTGAAATTGTGACAAGTATTTTCACTGTTTTCTAACATTTAAAGCCTCAAAGAATCATTGTTTAACCCAGAAAATGACCAAAAGATTAATTAATGATGAAAATTGTTAGACCAGCAACAATTATGACACAGAATTGATTTTGTTGAGAACAGGTTGCCATTCTTGTGCTGCATTCATACACTGTGGTGTAGCTCAGATGTTACTGCCTCTTCTCTTCTCCTCCTCTATATCAGCCCAGTCCTTTCTCTCAGTGTCATGGAGAGAGCCAGTCTTAATGAGGATTTCCCTAACACAATATTCAATGAGGAAAAATCCTCACTCAAACAGTGTGGCTCAGAGACAGTAGATATCCATTAGTGTGCTCAGCAGCAGGCCCCAAGGACGTGCTGAGGTTTGTAGACTCAGCAGGGAAATTATGAGAGAAAGAAATGAACAAAGATAGGAGGGAAGAGAGCATCGCTTTCCATTTTCCTCCTGCATTAATTCAATAGTTGCCTGAAGCGGAGTAAGGTGCTTACTGGCTGGAAAGACAAGGTAAAAGCATTCAGCAATACGCGCAGTCAATTACAGGCAACCTCAGATTGTTCTCATAAACAATACAGCAAACATGACTAATGAGAAAAGCAGCTTGGACTGTATCACAAGCCCGGAGTAGTCCTGCACATTCAGAGGCTAATTTCTTGGATGTTGATTCTGAAATGGATTTCAGCCAAAACACTTCAGGCCACAAAGGCCGAATGTAACACGCTGCCAGCAACTGTGCCGACTCATAACGTGCAGTGAATGATTTCACGTTGCTTTTGTGATGAATTCTTTCTTCTTCTTCTGTGCAGGTGTAATGTGTTTCACTTGAGGTTTGAGAGAATATATAACAATGTGACACTGAATGTTAACATCTCCTTTTCACTTTATCATGATTATAGGTACATTTTATGCTGTTTAGGCACAGAGTGCTTGGAGTTTCCATCTTCTCATTTTACTTTGAGGAAGAAAGACAATAAGCATATTCTAATTGTCAAACTTTCCCTTTAATTACTGCCTATTCTTTCTATTTGAGTTATTTCTAATACTTTACACATATTATCATTGAATTGTGTAATGATTTATTTTCTTGTCTGTGGATGTTAGATGGCAGACAGGAAATACACTTCTTCAGTACAAGGCTAAATAGAAGCACAGGTCAGGTGCTCGCTTTGTGGGTGGTCCATTATACAATTGCATCTGCTTGGCCCTGATGTGATGACTGTACTGGAGTCTTGGACATTTTGTAGTCTCCGTGAACACAGAAAAACCCACTTCAAAAGAAAATGGGATAAGATCAATACCAAGACCTGCAATGGCCTGCACTGTCCACTACAATGTGATAATGCAGTTCACAGAAAAGGTCAAGCAGATACCTAATGCTATCACAAAGGCATAATAATGGACACCTACAAACACACACACACACACACATTAATCAGTTGGGGGCCTGAATCCCATCCCTTATGTTCCCTCTCTCTTGGTTTTGCCTGGAGCACCCATCAGGTACGATTAGCTTGAGCAATAATGGGTACTGCTTAATCAGCAGGTCAATAGGCAATGTTAGACCTCATTCCTCCCATCGTGGCCCATAATAATACAACACTTAGCAAAGACAGTAATCCTCACCAGTGTCTGATGTACATGCAGAGAGACAGTAAAACACATAAACAGGAATAGAGTCATACTCAGCCAATTCAACAACAGTGTGAGCCTAAATGAGTTATCTCTATGCTGAAACCACCTTATCTGTTTTGGAGAAAAGGTGCAAGTTAAAAATAACTGGAAAAATTACACAATAGACTTGTTGTATTATCCCTGAAGGCTTGCAACAGAGTGTAAAGTTCATTATGTCAGGTTAATGCCAATCTTTGGCTGTGTGCAGGGGGGCGAATGGGTTTTTAAGACTGCAGGCAAGGGAACATCTGTTTGCAAAGACTATTCCCAATTTAGAGAGCTGCTGCTGCTATTCAGTCTCAGTATCAAAGGCAAGCAGAGCTGTATCTCCTCTAATTTTTGGGAAAATGTGATGCACATGGTCCACGCAGTCTCTGCTCTATGGATAGTGACAGTGTTCAGGCAGAGAGTGTGTGTGTAATCTCACCACCACACACTGTGAGATCAACAGGAAGAGCAGGAAGCGGCTCTGACCATTTGACCAGAAATGGGACAGAATTAACATTGCAATTATGTAAAAGCAACCTTAAAAAGAGGATTCCCAAATGATACAACAAGCTGATCTTCAAATGAATGGAGCCTTTTTGTTCGATCAACACTGCTGTGTCTTTCAGTGATGTCACATCCCATGATACGTCTTTATCTGAAATGTTTGTGAATGGCACAAATATAATCCATAGTATGTGCAGTATTTTCTTAAATTTCTGACTTTGGATACACAATGTTAATGAGTTTAGGACAGTATTGATCTAAAAAGTCACTTCAATCAAATTATTAACATCATCTGTGGAAGAAGGTTAAACCAACCGAGTGTCCAAATCCTGTCTGTGAGAAGATGAGGGACAAATCTTCACATAATAAAGCCAGGTGTTATGAAAGAATATGAGTTACAACTAGAATATTCAGATTTACACAATCCAAGGCTTATACCACCTATTCATCATTATAAAAACATTTTTGTGCTTGTGTCTGATACTTACTAAGACGCTTTACGTGCAGTTATTGGATTTGCAAAAACTTAATACAGCGTTCACCGAGGATTTACAATTCATGTGTTAAAACGTGCTCCTATAGTTATATTAGGTTGCGTTTCAGTCAGATTTAACATGACTTTGTCTATAATGGAATTTCCAAAACCGCAAAGCTATCAAATGAGGACACTGCACACTACATATACAGTACATTACATTACATCATCTCACATTCACTTAGAGTGCACTTTTGAAACGTACATCAAAAAGATGTGTACTGCACACACTCTGTGTCAGATTATAGTGAAAGCATGGAATAACTGATGAGGGCAGTTGGAGCCACAGGGAGGGCAATTTATTGTTACTACCGCTAGTACTGTTACAGTCACTACTACTATTATATGTATTTCTGAAACTGCAACTATGTTTGTACTAGGAATACTTATTTTACTGATGATAGAGATGAAAAGCTCAACTAATAGCTAACTAGAGGGGCCCATATTCACTTCACCTCAAAATAGATGAAAAACTGATGTAAAAAAATATTCAGTTCAACAAGGTCAGCGCTTGCTCTGGAGTTACATAACTAGTTTAGCCCTTTGTATTCGTGGAATGCCGTAGACGAGACAAGAAGCTCTTTTCCGAAACCCACTTAAATATGGAGATATCAAATAACAAAACTGTGATAATCAAATATCAAAACTGAGATAACATGAAAGGGGTCTTCTGTTTCAGTGAAATTCCTTATCTTCTCCCAGGAGGGCAATTAGGCTAATAAGAAGATGACTAAGGAATATGATTAGCCAAAAAGACCAAGAGATAAAAAGCTGCATGTGATAAGCGTCTGACTACCACTGAGGTTACAGCAACACTTTGACCTCGGTGACATCACTGCTTATAAAGGGACTGTCATCATGTTCTTGTAAATGCCTGAACTTATGATACATACACAAAAAAAGATTTGGGAACATTAATAACTACGAACTGTAAAAGCACCCAGTTGTACACATGCTATTTGCATAATATGCATGCAGTTTAGCTTGGATTGTAATTCACATGTTCTAACATTCAGGTTGTGTTTGTGCAAGTGTCTCTAAAGGACTTTTTGATCATGATAATCTTTCCCAAGACAATATGATGCTGGGAGATTTTTCAGCTTTGGTGTTCTGTCCTTGCTTCAGTGAAAGAAATGGTTTAGGAAATTATTTAGGTTGGCTTCAAAGAGGCGATGATAATAGTTAAGCCTCAGACACTAGAGCCATGCCAGTGTAGCTGCATTATGTGGGTAAATGATCCACACAGTGCGATATATTTTGAGTTTGTGTGAAATACTTCGTATCACAGTGCCATTGTGCCTATTGACTCCTAATTAACTGCTTTTGCTTTCAAACAAGATGGTAATCCAGCTGTAATTAGGGAAACTATGTCACACAGATTGCAGCCTTGTCAGCAATGTGCTTACAGCGAGGAAAAGGAATGAAAGGGAGACTGTCTTAACGTAAACAAATGAACATGGCCGCAGGAAGAGAAAGAGAGAGCGAGAGGTGGTCTCTGCAATATACTGTGGCACACGGTGTAATAAGGACACCGAACAGGTGGATAGACAAGACACAAAAACACATGCTGCAAGCATAGTATGGGTAGAAAATGTTTAATAGACATGGCTGTGAGATGTGTACAGAGGCCTGGCTGCAGCCCAGGAAATAAAAACAGGAAGAGAATCATGTTTCATGCCTTACATTTTATTAATTAGTCACAAAACAGCAATGGGGGGGGTAAGAGTGGGATTGAGAAAGGAGGGTGATGGTTTACCACATGGTTAGCTTGACATGACATTTGCAGTCACAACAGCAGTGCAGTGGAGGCTATATGGTACATTAAAGCACATGAAGTTGGAAGCAAAGAAACAATGATTGGGGCCATGACATCATCCTACGCATTCAACTTTACAAACGGAGATGGAGATGAGGTACAAATTCTATAGCTACACGCGCGCGCGCAGGCACGCTCGCACACAAACTCCCAGCATGCGGAGTAGTTGCTTTGCCTGCTGTACATCGACCACAGTAGGTTTGGGATGTTTGCAACATGGTGCAGACGGGCTGCAGTGGAGGAATATTATGGCATTTTGGAGAGTGAACGGGCTCCGTAACCCTCTCATCATTTTGACGAGATGTAGGAGGCGACAGCTCGGCTCATCGCAGCAGCAGCACCCCCCACCACCACCACCACCACCACCCCCCATTTCTCCCAACCTGCATCACATTATCATCATCACCATCATCGTCCGCACCAAGATTCATACTCACCACATACGCTTCCTGGGTGGAAGACAATGTTCTTTGTTGGAGGCGGTCACCCCCAGAGCCAGCTGCATAACAGTAATGTATTTCTGGTAATTCACCATGGTACTGTCCACCGCTACTAAAAATCCAACCCAAAGAAAAGCACAGGTGATCATATATTTCTCTATTCCCTGGCATCCGCCTCCGCTGCGTCTTCCGCGCTCAGCATCACAACGCCATTTCCAGCGCTGAAGGACTGACAGTGAAAACACTCCCCAAGGAGCTGAGCGAAAGGTGCCGTACCGCTGCTACCCATGTCTGCAATGACACTCTGACCGTGCTCTAGCGCTCGCAACCAGATCGCCGATCCATTCGATTTGTATTTTTTTTAAGTGTTTTTTTAATACGGTCAGGATTTGGGCATTATCTCCTTCCTCCTGCCGCCTCCCTCCTATCCAGAGCTAGAAACACTCTCTTAAAAACGCTGCAGCGTCCAGGCGTCCGTGTGTGAGGTAAAGGAGGGTGTGTGTGTGTGTGTGTGTGTGTGTGTGTGTGTGTGTGTGTGTGTGTGTGTACAGTGTAGTCAGAGGGGAGCGACTGGGAGGAAGGGGAGGAGGGAGATGCGAGGGTGAAAAGGGAGTAGGAGGACGGGGGGGGGGGGGGGGGTGTACCCAAGTTTGTCTTTCAATACTTTGTCGAAGGGCTGCTTATTCAGAAAATCGAAATCCTCGTGTTACACAATGCTCCCTGAAAGCAGCAGTAATTTACAGGGGCGTAACTACAAATTCTGAGCCCCCCTGAAAGCCTCAAAGCACACTATTCATTTTGTCATGTCACAGCAGTAATAGTATAAAATATTGAAGGTTGAATTCCACTTCCATTGCTTTAGTGTGAGTGTACTGGTATTGTGCATGCTTCCATCCACCACATGAAGCATGTGACCTAAACATTCACTGAAGCTTACACTCCACTAATGAGCCAAAAAAAGTCTTGTTTTTCATGTTACTACAGACTGGAAACAGTAGCGACACCAATAGTTTATCCTGATAAACCAGTTCCTGACATTCATATAATAGTAATGACTGGAAATTCAAATTAACTTGAATTTTATTTGAGCAATTTTCTGTTCGTTAAAAGATTATACTAAATGAGGATCAAAACTTAAGTCACTGTCACACTATCATGACACCTGAATGGCAAAAGGCCTTTGCCAGTGTATCAATTACACCTGACCTGTTCAGCAAGGACAAATCAATATGTCTCCTGTGAAAAATGACCCATCAACAGTTAATCTAACAATGAAAAGTCAACTGGATGCAGTTTGACAGAATATTTTGTAAAAAGTCCACAAACTTTTTACAAAATTGTCATTGATGAATTGAGCAAACTTGTAATAGATTTCAGATGTTTTTAACTCTTTTGCTGAGGATGCTGAAGAGGCAATTTAAAACTTGACCTACTGGACATTTTTAGGAGCTTTCAGTAGCATCTTCTGACCTTCACTGCAGATGTTCTAGTTGGCAAACAAAGTGTCGAACGAGGCCCTAAGAGGAAACTCAGGCAAGCATTCTCCACAGAGAAAGGCAGCATTTTCAAAATACACTATTTGATCTCAGCCTATACAAATGTGCTGCTCTCAGCATATACTTTCCATAATCCTTGGAGTTGCAAATTGCATCACCGTGTATGCATTCAGACATGGAAAGGAAATTACAACAACCATGTTTCCCATGGGAGCGATCAGAGCAAATTCAACCTTTTACACTGCGTACAATTTCAAAAATGGGAATATGCATAGAAGTAAAAACTTGTGGCATTTCTCATTTGTCATCATTCAACTGGTGTGCAAGGATGAAAACTATGCCAGATTGCCAGTTGCTAACTGAACCTATCCCCCACCTCACATCTGAACGTGACTAATTTTACTGGATATTCAATAATGATCAATGGAAACACTGCTTGAACTTCTTTTATTAAACTTCTTTTAATGGATTTGGTACATGAATATTTGACCTATTATCATTGCATCACTGGACTATGAACCTCTCCTTCTCATTACAATTGTGTAATATTTTGTCTTTTCCCCACGCAATCACACTCGGCCATCCAAATAGAGTTACATACAGTATCTCGGGTCTCTTTCACTTAAAGAACTTGGGGCAGCTTTGTCAACAGTTGATGTGAGTTAGACATTTTGATCCTTGTCACAGAAACTATGTTTTTCAATTTGGCTTCAGATTACACTGTGACTTAGTGTTTGCTAAATTTATGGAGGTGCATCACACAGCAGCTCTGCCTCAGTGCACTGTGCCCACGCCACCTGTCATTAGCAGCAAACAGAGGCTGGCGTGGGTTGTTTTACAGTCAATAGACTGACACACTGGTGCCGCTCTAAGCTTCAGAGTAAGTCGATTAGTCTAGACTTTGAAGTCTGAGAGTCAAGAGCCGCCTTCTCACCTGAGCAGAGAAGTGCACTTCTTACTCTCACTGGACCAGACTGAATTAAACAGTGATGTTGAGCAACACAGGGGACCGGGGAGGCCAGGTGGATGGAGAATGAAGGTCTCTTATCTGTTTGATCAATATAAAAGCACAATAAGAAAAAAAACAGCTGATATAAGGATAATAAGTTTATCAAGTTTGTTAATTAGGGGAGAAATCAGAGTTAAGCACATGCTGGAAATGAACTTCCACCAGAAGATTTCCACAATACAGCTAAAGAGGCAGAGCATGGCACTGCAACTTCCCGTGTCACAAGAGCAAATCCCTCTGTGGCCAGTGTTGCTAAAAATGTATGCACTCGAAACACTGTGGTGTCTATGGATGAAATTATCCTCTACATGATGCGTGTCATGTTAACCTGCTTTACTGCCAGCGTAAAACTGTCTTTGGCAAGTGTAGGATGAATATATAGAGCTGCACGATAAGTAACTATGATGTATGGTTGTGGAAGAGAAAAACTTTGATTCTATTAGTTGGGGAGAGTTAAAACAATGATAAATGTCCCTATTTACAAAACGGACACTTCAGTTTGTACTGGGGGGGGTTTGGACATATTTTGGACATTATAGCTGTCATGGACTCTGATGGAGCTTCCTGCTCCTCTTAATTCCCACCCTCCTGCTGAATAACCTGCACACGTTGCTCTGTTGATTCTCCAGTCAGCACCTGCCAGCTTCTCCCACCAGCACACCGTCTCCACCCACCGGCACGCCCTCTGCATTGTCTGTCAGCCTGTCATTGGCCAGCTTGCTCATTCTGCCACACACCTGTAACTCATTTGCCCGTTGACTCCTCTATATATATTCTGGTCACTTCACCATTGTCATTTGCCAGATTGTTCTTTGTGCTCCTGTCTGCTGAGTGTCCCACAGGATTGTCTTTATTGCCTTTTCTGTATTTTGTCAAATGAAACTAAACAATATGTGCGAACTGAAAAAAGCTTTAAAAAACCTTTAGAAACCTTATCTTTGTTATTTGTGGGACTTCAACTCACAACCTCAGTACTTTTAAAAACCTGGCTTTGGTCCTGGCAATAAGAGGTGATAACAACAGTAACACTTTGAGCCAAAATCAATGTCAGATTTGCTCACTGGGCTTAAATTTATTTTGAAAGGATTTCTACTAAATTGCATATTAACAAAATATGTGGCCCTAGCTTTAGGATGATTTAGGTAGCAGGAACGCACCTCACTGTAGGTTTAGATGCCTCAGATTTCACACACACAAAACCTCTACATTGAGTCATGGTCACACACTGGCAGTGACATCACTGCCTCCTCCTGTGACTGGCCTATTGCATCCGACGCTCAACTAAAACACCGCTAACAGAGTCATCACGGCAGAGCTCTGCTTCCACAAACCTACTAGCAAGGCACTCTGTCACTATTGACAAGGATGGATCATAATTCTCCTGACTAATCTGACACTATACAGATCATCATTATCAGGCGTGTAAGACACAGCGGTCATTAGTGAATGAGGAAACTGCCACACACAAACACACACATACACACACATTACCGAGGGAACCCCCCTTCAGTTACACACACATTATGGGAAGGATGTATGGGAACCAGTAGTAGTGTGTCAGTGGGGAAGCGTGGAGACAGCAGTGGGTCAGTGGTAGTGCTGCAGTCTGAAGCCCACTGCATACCCATGCACACTCCACTGCAGCACTTTGATTTCACAATGGCATCCCCCCTTCCCCCTTTGCATCTCCACAGTAATGGCTCAGAGCAACCTGCCCCATCATTACCCTTCTCACATGAGAACCCACTGCTGACATCATTTATTGTACGCTGCACACTCACACACACCGACACCAGTGCTCACGGGGATACACACAGGCACATGTGTGCGCTAATAACACACTCAAGTACTTTTTTCCCCAGCAAGTAAATAGGACAGACAGGGCTGCCCTTCTTTCTCCTGTCCTTAGACTCTCTTGTCCACTTTATTCTGTACAGCAAAATCAAAGCTGGTTTGTAGGACTCAGAGGCTTCTCCCAGAGGAGACAAACCTGGACAAAAGCCCTAAGAACCACTACCGCTATAACACCGTGATTTATTACTTTTGCACCAAACAAAGAGGAGAAGTTCACAGAGAAAGTCCTCTTCACATGAATGCACTGCACCAAGAAGAACAAGAGTAATGAAAGATACACACACACACACACACACACACACACACACGCACACAGTCACACCTCAGTGCTGTCGCAGTGCTTTCTCTCTATGTGCTGTGAGGTGAGTCATCAGCACAGAGAAGCATAACCTCGCAGCTCCAGCTAATCTCTCCTCTCCTCCTCCTCCAACCTGCCAGCATCTCATTTTCTCCACTTATGGATGAAGGCACGGTGACTTACATCATCACTGCAGCCTCACATATACATATAAGGCCTAAGATCCAAACACATGGCCAACTCATCCTGGTGAATCACAGGGACATCCTCTGTAGGAGAAAGTGGTATATCCTAGAGTTAAAAAAAGACAGTTACATTCATGACAAGATGTAATCATGCATTTAATGCACTTAAGTAGCAGCACTTGAGTTTGTAACTTCATACTGAGATTAGTGCACTAGGGGTTTTAAAAGTTGACTTAAACACTACATCATGATAACAATGTAGCAGGCAGCGGCCCTTGAACTGGATTCAGCTTCACATAATTTCCTGCACTGCTCCTATACTGGTACACAGGTCCTTTGTGCCCTTTAAGACAGAGGCCCAGAGATGTGATTAAATGCTGCATGTTCACTCTCAGTCAGCAGGATTCTGACCAAAGGCACACACAAAAAGCCAAACTAATAAACACAGTGTCTCTTTGAACCCGCAGAGCTGACAATCAATCCGCTCTTCCACTGTGGATCAGAGAAAGTGTGCGGGGCAGAAGGATGGGGAAAAAACAAACACACAACCTCACGTGAACGATTGAGGTTGTTTCCCTGCTTGTAACAAGCACGTCTGCAGACATGCCTCACTCTGTCACACAGGGACACATGCTGGCACACAAATTCTGAAGCCAAGCATACATGACTTGGGGCAGTTTCTGTCCTACTTCTCCTAAGAGCGAACAAACAAAAGATTACCCAGTGTTTATCTAAATATACAAGCAGTCAAACTTACCTGACACTGGACTCGCTGTATCAGAACCAGCCTTCAGTAGCAGTTAAAATCCATGCAGGAATTACATCGAAAAAACACACAGCAAGAGCAACAAAAATATTGTCTCTTAGTTCAGAATGTCAGAATACAATACATCAGTGCATGCAACTGTGCTGAGTCTTTGGCGTACACACAAATAAAGCACCTGACTGAAACACAATGTTAAGAGGACTTACATTGCCTTTTTGACGTACTGCATCTGCCGTGGAGGCTCAGTGATCATTCTGACTGTTTGTGCTGCTATGGTATCGTGTTGTGTGCCTCTTTCTGTCAGCCTGTGCGTGTGTGTGTGTGTGTGTGTGTGTGTGTGTGTGTGTGTGTGCATGCGTGTGCATGTCAGTGCCTCGGGCCAGACCACTGGAATAGCCATCTCCATGCTGACTTCGCTGTCATACATTAAAGACGCCTCCTTAACAGTCTAGGGAGCATATCAGCTTGTCTGTCCTGTCACTTCATGCATCTCATCCAGGCAATCCCCCCTCCACACACACACACACACACACACACACACACACACACACACACACACGTGCTTATAGGCACTGTCACTCAGTAATGAGGCATTCGCAGGGCTGGACACACATTTAAAAAAAAGCCTCGCAGGACTGTACACTGGTGTACTGGCCTGCTCCAGTCACAGCTCAGTAGATGACATTTTACACTCCTTTTGTTTGTGAGTTAATTAACTTATGCAGTTCAGTGTCACCATTTTAAGAAATGAATACAGAGTTGTGCAGCAGCTGTAGCCCTCAGTTGTACATAATAATTCCTACAAAGTACTCAAATCACATGGGCGACGAATTAAAGTTAGGTATTCAGCCACCTCATTGCCCCTTGGATAGAACTGATAAGTCCCGACGTAAAGATAATTCTTCATGTAGTGTTTTAGTTCAATATTTGTAGATCAAAAACATTTGTGAAATCTCTAACTATTTAAAGAAGAGATTTGGAATTTAAATGAAGGCATAATTTGTGTTTTCTGTCACTTCATGTCTATTTTTTAGACTCTAAGAAGCCTTGGATTTTACCAAGCCATTAACTTTTACTTCATCTAATGTGGCTAGGAAGCAGCTTCATAACACAAGAATGAATTTATTAATTCCTTAAACATTATGTAATGCAGCAGAAATGAAAAACCTTTCAATATGAGGCTTTCACGTGACATCAGCGACATGTGAAGCGGCTCTTACCTGGAGTCGAACACAGGGTCAGTGTACATGGGAGGGGAGCACAGAGGTTGCTCTGCCGGGCTGTTTGGGGGCACAGGGAGTCCCCCTTTCCTCCCCCGTCCTGGGGCACCATCTGCAGAAACAGATTAACATATTAGCCAGTTTTCATGGCTCTGTTAATTTACACGTCTTCCCCTAAGACTGGGTGAGTGAGCCAGAGGATTCTTAATTGTAGGATGTTAGCCACAGATACAGAGGCAGATACTCACTAAGCTGTAAATGCAAGCCATTTTCTTGAGAGTACTCAGTTTTAAATGTATAAGTAAAGTATATTTATTTGGATTCATGGAGCACAGACAAGGCCTTGCAGACTATAGCCACGTTGAGGCCATATGTTGTTAGAGGCTAGTTAGGAATCCTGGCGGCTCAGTAATCCCCTCAGCCACCCAGATTTAAGAAGCTATTTTTTGCCGGATCTTAGTCTGTGGCACTGGCTTATGGCAAAGTAGTTTCCCTCTCTTTATATTTAGGGCCAGAGCACTAACCTAGTGTGGGGACCCTACTGAAACTGCTGGTTTTTTTCTTTTTCTTCTTCTTCTCATTGTTATTCTTGACCGTAATTAATCACAATTTTGAGGGGCTGAAGGTGTTTGACAACTCATTAAACTTCCCACTTGTATCAAACCTGGTGAAAATGTACATGTTTTTCAGGTGTTATGCATGAATTTGGCAAAATGCTCTAAATATATAAAATTTGGTGCATGTAACATCCCAAGACTGACAAATAGGCCGCTTTGAGCCATACCCTTTTTAAAACAGGTGATACAAAATGTTAAATACATCATGTCTACCACCAAACACTCCAAGCAGGATACATCTTACTCGTTCACACAGTTTACGATAGCAGTGAATGTGCACAGCTGCATCAACTGACATCCCACCAGCACCATCGGAGGGCCTGTTCAATACTGCTCTTATTGTAAATTAAATAAAACCTAACACAAATGAAAATACAACACAAATAAGTGGAACATTTCAACAGATCTATTATCTGTTCTCTCCCTGTTCTTTCATTGTTTTTAACATGAACCTCAAGAACCTACAGCTCTCTATGACCTTTATTTTATGTTATTTATGATGTAATTAATGGCTAATTAATGGCTGTACCTTCTCCATCCAGCAGAAAGCAGGTTAACAAGTGGGGACACACTTCCTCCAAAACAGAGCAGAATGAGCAGAATGCAGCAGGCCCTTTTGAGGACAGATGATCCAAGAATATTTCTGTCCTTTTCTTGTTGGACTCCTGTCCTAGTATTTCCTTGTATTCCCCCAATGAGAAAACCTTATTGTACACCAGGTAGGGAAGTACACTGTTGACATCCAGCTCACTCAGGATCTTTTGTCGGTGTTGTTTGAGGATCTTAGCTGCCCATCTCTTCTTCTTCCTGGTGCATGGCCTCTTTCCAGTCCTCTGCTGCTGCTGCCTCTTCTGCTTTTTCAAGAACCACTTCTTGGTGCCGCTGCCAAACATCTTCAAAGTGAGGAAACCTAACAAAACTTCTTCCGAGGCTCTGTTCCCAAAGGAGGGGAGGTGCATATTTCATTACAGAGAAGCAACCATGCCATACATTTCCTCAAGCCTCAGTTTGTTGTTGTCTGAGTCGTTTATCTGGGCCAGGAAGAGACAATCTGGACAGTAGCTGATTTCTAGCTGGGTACTTACAGACACTAAGAAGATTACCAGACCCTTAAGCACACCAGTGCAAACTGCTCACCACTGCACAGACACCCTCAACATATTTTACATTATTTTGCTGACCCTATTGGAAGATCAAACCTGTGAGCTCCTTAAGTGGTCATTTAATCACCATATGCTACCTCTAATTAAGAATGTGTCAAACTATTTCTCTCTTCTCATTGAAGATAATTTAGCGCAGCCATGTCACAGGATCCACAGCTATTTTGAGTAATGCCTAAAAATCATCAAGGAGTTATGAAAGACTGCTTGCGAAGTTCAAATCACTAGCCATCATGGAAAACATGTATGGTGTGTGTGAAACATACTTTTATGTTGCTCCTGAGCAAGGCATTTCTGAGGCTGCTCCATGGCATTCAGAAGTCCACTGCTGGGCTCTCCAACAAGCTCACCTTTGTGGTTATTGGCACCAATGTGACACCTGATTAAAATAAGATTAAAACCTTTTGCAAGTGGGCATTGACTCATTGTATTAAGATGTCAGGCCTGCCTTCAGGAGAAGCATTAACATATAATAAAATGGAACAAGGGCATTTTAAGGAGAGCTTAATAAATTATACTGAATATATATATATATATATATAAGTAAGGCAGCACAAACCAGCATGACCTTGAATCACACTTTATCCAGCTGCTGTGTGAAAGGATGGAGGATGGCCCTCCCTGTTCCAGAAGAGGGTGCTATTTGACCACTGAGTGTCAGACATATGCTATACCACTTATTCATTCAGCTGGAGCTAATCCTAGCTGAACATTGGGCAATGGTGAGGTAGAACCTAATCCAACCTAACTGCCTCCATTCTAGTACTGGTCACACCTATGATCAATTTAGAGTCAGCATTCAGTCTAACCTGTATGTCTTTGTTTGAGTAATGTGGAACACGATCCTGGGATTGAACCGAGAACTTTCTTACTATGAGGTGACAGTGTGAACCGATGGCCCACGATGAGTATCACCTCTGAGTGTCACCTTGACAGTAAATTTGGTAGTGGATAATTTTATGAATGTATCAAGAGTACAACTAGTCCATCTGAGCCATAAACCAGTGTTAACCATTGAAGCATTTAAACTTTACCTAACAGAACAGTACTGTGAACAATGGAGGGAAGAAAAAAATCACACAGCAGAAAGAGCTGGCACCAGTCCTTTTTAGAAATTCAACTGGCATAACATCTAAACTAAATACATCACAGAGACATATCTGTTACCAATGACATCAGGATACTAAAACACAACCAAAAAAAAGAAAAAATTAGGGAAAATATTGGAAAAACTTCAATGGCTTCAACTTAAAACTTTTTTCTTTTCTGTAAGGGGATGGGAGGAAAACCTCAAGCATTTCATATCAGTTTGCAACCTGCTTACATAAGGCATGACAGACAGAGATAAATGTATAAACTGTAAAAACTAAAAAGAAAAAAGACTGTTTGTACACCTTATTGCACAAGACATGTAATTTGTGATTTTATTTTTCTTTGCTTTCTTTCATGATGTGCACATCATAACAGACGGCTGACACGTCATATTAGTTTGGAGTGCAAACTTTTGCAATGCATTTTTTGCTTGGTCAAAGTAAATATGATTCTATTATTTTTCAATTTTCTATTATAATATCACTTGAAGTGTAAATAGTCCGTATCACTTGAAGTGTAAATGAGTATCAGTATCAGCACTCCACATTGTATCAGTTACATTTCATGACTTGCTAAATCACAGAAGTTGAACTTGGCTCTTAAACACATTCTTGCAGTTGCCTAAATTCATTGTTCTTTCATTTGTGGTCAATTCCTTTATATCAGTGGGAAGTCCTTCAATTATTTGGACATTGGCCCATATACAAATAAACCATATCAAAAAGAAAGAGTTTGTCTTCTGTGTCAGTTTTTTGCCAAAGCCCCTTATCTCATTACCTAATCATTCCTTAATATTGCAAACTTCTTTATGAGAGTGTGATTGTATTTGGCGTGCAGTTGCAGAATTACAAAAGAGTTGTTTGGTATAAAAGGTGCAAGATATCAGGCTTTTGTGTGCACCCGTCAGTTCGCAGCGGTCAAAGGGATGGTGTGAAATAAGCCTAAGCAGACTTGACGGCTTTTTATTTGACATGATTATTTTATCCAACCAATTAATAGTTATTGTCTATGACGTCTATTATGTCTATTATTACAATTACAATTACAATTAATACAACAACCTTATTAACATCTCCCCTCAGAAGACAAGGCCTGATGTGATTTCCTCATTGAGAGGGAAGAAAAATTGTTTGTGTTAGCTGGGTTAATGGCTAAACTAACTGAAGTCTTACCTAACAGAATGATTACATTATACAGAAAGAGTTTCAGATCAGTTCTAAAATAATATATGTGCATTTGAATTGCAATTACTCACAGCAAACATTTGGTCATCCTGTAAAACTTAAGGCTTGGACTTATCTTGGCCTACTGTTGCTGTGTACAGCCAAAGAATAAATTGCCTGTTAGCATGTACATTAACCTGCGTTAAGTGTGGATTGTGCAATGCCTTTGTTGTCTCTTCAAAGGTTTCCATATTAGAGTTCCTAATGTTCCTAATTCCCTCAGAGATAAAATAAGTAAAAGGCTTATCTATGACTTCAATGTATGGCTGTTTAAGTAAGGCTCTCCTATTTGCTGTCCAATTATGCAGCTGACAGTAAATGTCTGGATGTATTCTTGCCCGCTTATCAGTTTTCCATATAAGGTAGTTCTAAATGGTTAAATTTTATGTAATTCATTCATTCATTATGTAATTTGAGTTGAGTCATACAGTAACTTGTCAGCAACTTACTGGCATCATGACTTTTGTACTCATTAACTTATGTTTGACTTACCATATTAAAGATGTTAATGTGTAATTTTGAGTCATTGCTTGATTGCTTTGATGCTAGGCAGTGATAGTTTTGTAATTGTTTGATATCTGTATGCCATTGACAGTAAGTGTGCAGGTAGAAAAAAGAAAGAAGTGTACACTTCCTCTTTCCCATATTACTGTATACAGGTTTTTCAGGGAAGGAAATATATAACAAGCCAAATCTCTTCAATGAAAAACATTTTTTCTGGCTCATGACAGCTGCATGATAAACTATCTTCTCTCCTGTACCATAACAATCTTGCATCAGATTTTAAGATCCAAAATACTGATATAAATGTGATTTTTGTGGTGTGATCATGCTTTGAAAATATGTGCTAATCTCTCTCACTCTCTCTCTTTGAGTTCTACTTCCACAAAGGGGACCACTGGTCACCAGCAGTTGCCACTTGGATAATTATGTTGAAACAAGTGGCCAGGGAAGAGAGAGGGGAGAAAGCAAATTTGGTTTGGTTAAGTTTGGCTTTGTCTGGCATTTCCATGATCCATTATAAATATAATTTAAAATGCTTTAAGCAATAACGGCTTCTTCTGAGGGCTCAAAATAAAAGTTATGGAATTTCCATTTGGAGCTCCTAACCATTTTTTTTTCCTTTTTCAAACCACCCTGCACATCATCTGATGACATACTGCATATAGGACAAAAAGTTGTATAAAGCCATTGTCCTTCAAGGGGAAGCTGGTAGTGTGAGGTTAATATTGAACAGTGTGCCAAATTGAATAATCTCTGTCCTTCACAGAGATTGTTCTATTCTTGATTGGAGCACTCACTGACTTACTTTCCACTCTGGCACATGGTTTGAATATAACATTACACATCTGTGCATTGCACCACTACTTTCTTCAAATGTCTTATTGTGGGGTTTTTTTGGCTATAAAAAAGAATTTCCTGCTGTGGAACAATAAAGATCTGAAACGTGACACTGAAATGTTCTGGATCTCTGACCAAACTTGGTGTTGGTTGTTGTTGAAGCATGGAATAAAACTAAAAAGATGATATCTTTGTTTGGTTATGCTGCTTTTACTTTTTAAAACTGTCTATCATGAGTCTGACAATTTTATGGGAGTGTAATTGAGGAGGTACTCCTTTAAGTGCTAAATTCCTCGGGTAGGTCAATACAACGAGCCTCCTAAATTTAAGTTTCTACAAAGAGGAAAGTACATCATCTAATTAATTAGGCATGTGACAAGAGGTGATTCCTGAGCACTCACAATAAATCTGTTTGAGTAAAAAAACATTTAGGAGTTTAACAAACCCTCCTCACATCCGTTTATGTACTGAGGACTTAGTGGGTTAAAGGCCAGTGCTCTGTGTCCAACAGGTGAGACTGTGGTTAAACCTGGCAGCCAGGTGTGAAAGCAACAGGGCGTTCCTGAAAAAAAGTTTTTTTTTCCTGTCAGTGAAACTACCCTTAGTAAATAGAGGTAAAATAAAAACCCTCTGCTTAAACCAGATAGTGGGTTCCTTCCTGTAAATTCAAACAGTGTGATTGTAATTACAGTAATATAAATTCCTTTTTTTCCTGCTTGAAAGATTCACTAAACCTCCATGATATTGACTCAGTTTATTACATCTCTGCATACACCCTACTTATGTTATCTTAAGTGAGTCTGGAGAGCAAACAAATGTGTGCAGCCCATTGTCAGGACTGTCAAGTAGCTGTGCTGGCACCACTCACTATAATGGAGATGTTGGTTTAGTGAATATCAAATATGTGATCTCAGTGATAAGTGAAGAACCCTTGGGTGGTGGTTCTGTCGGTGTACACTCCCCATAGGTTGTCTGGTTAAGAATCAGAATGATGACGATGAGCAAATTATTCTTGTCACCGTCTGCTCACAGAGAGTCCATGTGCAAAGCTGCTAACTAAAAATCTGATTTATATTTGTTATTCTTCTTCTGGATGGGGGAGTTGCCTGACTCAAATCACTCAAATCAAAGTTTAGTTCAGTTTAGGTTAATTCAAGTGTAATTGTAGTTACATAATCTACTGTCTTTCAAGTGTAATGACCGATGAGCTCAGTGTGACACAATGTCTTTATGACGCAAATGCTGACTGAAACAACAGTGTTTATTGTAAAATGTTCATTCATTTGTTCCAGATATTCAAAAACAAAAGAACAAGAAATCCATACTATAAATTCAGCCCAGTCATAAAATATGATCTCAAAAACATAGAGCAATATTTTGCAAACTGCATTTACTCCATTTCTAATTGAAACAGCAAATAAAACAATCTTAAATGATGCATGATTACTACAATGATTTGACATAATATTATTATATCACATAAAGTTTCCCATCTTTGACTAACTAATATTAATTTAACAGTTTTATTCATGATTAGAGAATATAGGTGTAAAGAAGGATATACATTTAATCAGTGGGTAACAAATGTCTTTCATTTCAATATTCAATATTACAGAAAATCCTAACTACATTATTGAGTATTTTCATTAACTGCTACAGTAACTTGTGTTCTTGTGTAAAGTGGCTTGTCCTTCCTTCTGTAACCCTATACAGGAGTCCAGTGCTGAGGACAAATCAGAAGTTCTCATAGTGATGCATGAAATGGGCCTGATCCCTCTTGTTCATCTGCTGGCAAGCCTTTTCCACGTTCTTGGTCAGTCCAGGTGGTCCACAGCTGAATACGCCAATCTTACCCACCTGCACAGAAAATAAAACAAACGTAAAAGTTAAAACAAGTTGTTCGTTTCATCCAGGCTGGTGTAGTGAGCAAAGTTTCACATGAACACGAGGTATGATGGAGATGAATGAGAGGGGGCTGACCTCAGGATGAACATCTTGCAACGAGCTGAAAAAGGAAACGAAGGGCGGACGACCGAAGTGGGTGACGGATCTCAGGCCGGTGAAGAGACTGCGGTTCCACACCTTCTGAAAATGGCGCTCACACACATACTGTCCACACATGAAAAACACAACTGTGAGGATTTCATCAGTGGTTTCCATTATTTCAGAAAAGTAAAGTTTGACAGTAGAGTAAAACCAGTATAGTAACTGGCTGCTGACAGTAGTTTCATAATGATGAACATTGAACTCTCAGCATTACCATAACCATATTTTACTCGATGTCTTCCTTTAATATTAATTACATCAATAAAATATTTTTACAAAAATATTCAGCAGCACTTAAGTCTACATTCTGTTTTTTGTGATACTTTAAAACAGCGGCTGCAGATCTCACCAGCATGGTGGTGCGGAGGTCGAACTTCTCAGCCACCTGAGTGATGTAAGTGTGGACCGACACCAGCTCCTGGGTGTCCATCTCCTCCACCTCCCTGATGATGTCTGACACCCACTCAAACTGACGCTGCGTTCGAGTCACCCAGATGAAGTACACCTTCAAACCGTCAGAGTTCATTTACAGAGTGAGCTTCTCGGTCAAATAAGTAAGATGCTTCGAAGGAGGGATTCAATATTAACTGTTTGATTTTAAGATAAGCACCTTTTTACACTGAATCTTGGATTTGATGGATGACTTGAACACCAGGTCTTTGAGGATGGAAGCGAATGGGGTAACTCCAATGCCTCCTCCCACCAAAACAGACACCTCAAAATCAATCCACTCCTGATGGCCCTCACCAAACGGGCCATCCAAGTACAACTGGAGATTAAATGAAATATCAATGTAAATGACATTGGAGAGACAGATGAAACACACACATAAAATGAGACAATGGCTTGCCTTTGGATAGGCTCCGAGCTCGAGCAGGCTTTCTTCAGTGTAGAGCTCTCTGAGCTGGCTGGTCCAGGGCCCCACAGCTCGGATGTGCAGGCTCAGGGTCTCTTCATGAGGGGCCGACGTCAGTGTGAATGGGTGGTACTCATCTGTGCCCAACATCAGACACGCTATGCGAACCCACTGGCCTGAACGGTACATGAAGCCCTGTGGTCGCTTGAACTCCAGATGTGTCACTCCTGCGGGTGGGACAGCCCGGGGAAGTGTGAACTCGAATGCACATAGCACACACGTATCACTGCACTTCAGTGAAAATTGTGGAAAAGACTTAATTAAATTAGTTAGGAAATTAGCATAGTGAGATATTTTCAAAGATTGTAATTCCCCAGAAGATAGTAAAGTGTAACCTGAGGGTAGCAGCTCAGCTCTGACCACTGGGATCTCCACCTTCTTTCTGCTCAAGCTGATTAGTTTGTCCAGCAGGAAAAGGAGAGCTGGAGGGATTAGGTAGATGTAGAAACGGGGCTCTTGGATGAGGGCAAAACTGCCGTGAACAACTGTCTGTTGGATGAAAAAAGCCTGCGTCACACCACTAGTAAAACAGCATTTCCACCATGAAAAACAGGTGAAGTAGAGCGTGTTTGGGGTGGTCAGAAAAGCTACTTACTAGAATGTACACGACCACGTAGAGGTAGTGTGTGATCCAAAATGCACGGAAACTGATGCGACGGAAATAGTGTGAGGCAAAAACATACATAAACGAAAATGTAAAAAGAAGCAAGACGCCCGTCATTCCTGGGAAAAGGACAAAGCAGAGCATAGAAGAAGAATTATCATGTGGTTACTGTAGAACTGCTGAAGGTCTAAAATCAGACTCCTGCAATACCTGGGACCGTTTGAAAGAACCACCACGACCACTTGAGAGGAAGTTCAGACCTAAAATAAAAACCCACTGTTATATTTAGCTAAAATACCAAAGCTGTGCTGGAAAATATACAAATGTCCAATAAAATCAGGCAGACATCTTTCAAACATTACCCATTGTTGGATAAGACTTTGGGGAACAGGCAAGAAAGGATGCTCAGGTCACTGATGGAGAAGATGTAGATGTTGACCACATGGCCCAAACTGTGAACAACTACAGCGAGAAAGGAAATGAACTAGGTGAGCGCTCCAAAAGAAAATGTACAATGGACGAGATCAAAACTTAACTTCCCCTCATTACTCTGCTATTATGTCTGTAGCACAGGCTCCTTCTCTTTGCCAACCTGCGAGGAGGATGGCGGTCATGGCCATAAAGCGATGGAAGTCAATGGCCGCATCAAATGGGATGTAACGGTTGAGGAAGGTTTCTCTGCACAGCGTGATGAGGTTACGACACACGGTGAGGAGCATGTAGGGAAACAGAAAGGAGATGGCGGCCGCTGAGCCACGGGAGACAATGATGCCCACCACGGACGTCTCGGGGAGGCCTGTAGACTGAGACTGCAAACCGTAGTCTGAACACAGCATTTTTAATTAGGTCAGTGAATGACTATAATACATCAACAAGATGTGATGATGAAGCAGAAAACTCACAGTAGCATCTTTCAAGTGTCACGCCAGCTGTGATGCCATACACAACGACCAAGCAGACGATATGACGGCGGTAATTCTCAATGAAACGTTTGAAATGCTGGATCTTCTGCCGCACTGGGTTCCTTATGTACTGCTCACGCCTGGGCTTCACGTAGACATTTGGCGTGTTGACGCTTGACCTGAAAATATTCAGAACCCATTCTGTACATCATTTATCTGTGAAATATTTTACCTTATCTGGTCACCCAAACCACAGAGGAAGCCCAGCATATTTACACAAAGCGAACTTTAAAAAGTGCAAATGTTTGAAATATGCAATAGTAAATATTTGAAAACAATCAGTTCTATTAATCTGAAAACACACACTGCTGCAATAATAAGATGATAGTAATAGGATGAGTCATAAGTATTTGTTAATTTTAAATTGTTCCACATTTTCTCTTCTCACAATATTCCTCACTCACAAAATAATTTTCAGGAGCGGTAAAATAAACAAGACACACACTTTTTTCTTCTACGAATCTCCTGTCCATCAGTCTTGTTGTTGCTGCAAACAAAAAGGGAACAGAAAATTGCATTGTGAGCCTTGAAATAAACACAACAATCACATGAAACTTGTTACACTATAGATTTGGATGACAAATGACGTCTATGTGCGTCTTGCTCTCTCTACCTGTTTGCTGGACAGATGAAGGACACTCTCTGGTCTCGACTCAGCCGCTTCTTCCCCTGTTTCTCCATCCCTGCAAGCACAGCAGAAGCACATATTCATCAGACAAGGTCATAGAAATGAGTATATATATATATATATATATATATATATATATATGTCTTCTTAGACAACACTTTCTCCAACCTTTGACATTGAGCTGAGCAAACTGCAGCTCTTTCTCATGGTCGCGCAGGAGGAAATGGAAGTCCTCCCATGAGATTTTCTCCTTGTCATTAAAGCCTGCAGCCTCCATCATGGCCTCGATGCCTTCCTCTGCCTGGCTCTTTGACAGAGCACCATTAGAGATTTCAATGAAAGACCTGCAGCACATTGAAAGGTGAAGACAGCCCATCCAAACAACAACAACAACAGAAAAAACTGGATTCAGGCATGGGAAATTAAGTGATCAAACCTTAGCATCCTTGCAAATTCTTCTTTTGACAAGAAACCACTTCCACCAATGTCATTCATGGAGAACATCAGTTTGGATTTTTCCTCAGGAGACCCTGGATAAATACATGTCTGTTTACTAGCCTTTCATGTTACATGTGCCGTACATGTTGCAGTATGCGGTGCCTGTTTGATAGCACACCTTGAGACCCAAAGAAGTACAGGATTTTTTGGAACCATTTACCTTTCATAAAGATAACCATCACATCAAGAAACTCTTGGAAGCAGAGGTAACCGTTTCCATCTTTATCGGCTAGCGTGAACATGGACTCCACAAATAAAGAGTCAGGTTTGAGGCCCAATGCATCAGCAAACTCTGATGCTGTCAACTCGCACTGGAGAACCTCTCTGGCTCTCTCACGGGAAATGCCACTCATATCACCAGCGTCACACTTCTCTATTTCCAAGACCTGTGCACCAGAGGGACATTGTCATTATAAGTCACCATAGAGTCATTAGTAATATTACTGATGTCAGCTGAGGTTATCATCACAGATGAGTTCACCATCAAGAGTGACAATTAGCTCTTTTGGCTTGAGGTTGGACCTAATTTGACCTCAAACAAAGTTTGACGACATATTGTGGCCACCCGTAAAGCCGCTGCAGCTGTAACAGAGCTGCGGGTGAGGTAAACATCCAGAGGCTGACGCTACCTTCGAAAAAGCATGGCGAATGAAAGTTTCCACAATCTGAGCCCTCTGCTCTTTGGTTAAAGCCGCCTTCAGCAGTTCCTTCTCCCTCATCTCCTTCACTCTAATCTCCTGCTCGATGTCTGTCACCACCACGAGCAGGTGTTTGACAAATGCTGTGCGTATACTCTCGTCATCGAAAAACAGCACCTGGATGTGCAAACAGGAGACATCACAGAAAGGGGAACAGGACTGGAGGGAGATAAAAGTGATGTAGATCCGGTACATATACAGAATCATGCTTGCAACAATGATCGGTTAAAGTTTTTTTTCTTTTCTCCTTGCTGCTTGAAACAAACTACAGCAAATCAATCAAGCTATCAAACTCTGAAGGTGCAAAGCACCTCCTATTTCCAGCCACCCACCAGGTCATACTCTTTGGCAACTTTGAGCAGCAGAGCTCTACAGTGGCGGTCGTTGGAGAGGCGGACATCCAGGTAGTCCTGGTTTCCCAGATTGAGGCAACGCAGAGCAGGCCCAGATCTTTCAAATACCTGCAGCCTCTTCTTCTCGTCGACCTCCACGCTGACAGGGTGCAAAGGCTTTTTATGGCCCTGCCACTCATAGGCTGGAGATGGACAGAATGAAAAGAGGTGGAAGATGTATGGCATTTCTTTTTCATTGTCATCTGCAAATTATAATTATCAGCTCATTTTAACCAAATCTATCATTTGAGTTTTGTGGCTGATGTAATACAAATGTTGGAATTTATTATCTGCCTGTCCCAAACTCAAATTCATAGATTCTGCTCAGCTTGACTCTGACATACATGATGGGTGCTATAGGCAGTAAATTGTATCTGCTGGCAGTCAGCTGATGTTTGATAATAGCATTGAGTCAGATGTAAAATCACTGCAAATAAAGAATTAGTCGGATTTTTAAAATCTTAATCCCACAGTACGCACCAGTGATTCCCACAGATGGCTCCTCTGTTTTGGCACCATCTTTTCTTCTTCTCTGGAACTTCCTATACCTGTACTTGCGAAGACACGCCACCATGCAGGCCACTAGGAAACTCACTGTGAAGGTGAAATAATCAAAGCTGATCAAACTGCTGAGAACTGATACCAGACGCAAAAAAGGGATTTGATAGAGTGATACTGACCAACAGGAAAGAGGAACAGAACCACGATAAATATCCCAAAGCCAGCTTTACTCCCATCAAAATAATTAAGTTTGGTAGCATTAGTGCAGGGATAGAGCATTGATGCATTCAGCTGTGTGGGCTGAGGACAAGGGTCACCTAAGGCAACAGAGAGATTGTTTTTGCTTAGTAATTCATTAAATTGAATATTCATTTATTTCTATGATACACATGTAGTATATTGTACCATCCCTCCAGAAGAACACATTTTTTTGTATGTCACTGGCATCGGCACTGGTGACTGCAATAAGGACATCGTGAAACGTCATATTGCGGATCCTCTTGACCTCCTCTTTTGGGAACAAACTGGGGAAAAATAACCAGCCCAAAGTGAGTAAAAACTTGCCTTGAACTGAAATATCAGCACAATAGAAATGGATGGGACTACCAGTCAATCAGTCAATCAATCAGACTACTGGGATTACAGTTATTTCTACTGTATGCTCAAAGTCCTTAGGAGGTTATTCATGGGAGCTTACCCATTCTGTTTATTCTCAAACCAGAAGCGATCTCCATTTCTGATGCGTTCAAACTGGTCCAGTATAATAGCAGAGAAAACTTCTCCTGGACCATGACGAGACTCCAGCAGTCCTCCAGGGAAGAGCTCCAGTTTCGAAATGTCTCTGTCATACAGTTCTGCAATACTCTGGAGCAACTGTATACAAAACAGTTCACTGTTAAACATTCATTTTTAGCACTTTTGGTCAAGACATTTCCTGCTTCAGAGACTCAAGTTTTTTACCTGTGGGTTGGTGCTGTTGAGCTCAGAATTTATGTCCTCAAATGTTTTTACAGCAGCCAGATTCAGAGCTTTTCTGACCTCATTGTAACTTCGCAGGCCAAAGTCTCTCCCTCTCTGGATGGTCATCGCCACAAGATCAGTCCGGGTGAACCTCAGAGGTCCATACATGTAGTCTATGAAGGTATAAATCATATCAATCCAGTAAAAATTTGTTTACAACTTTATTAAATTTCAATGAATGTTATGTGGAGTGATCCAGAGACAGATTAAAAACCTCTCAGGTCCTCCACAACAACATTGTCCTCTCTCTCTGCAATCTGAGAGGCCATTCCCATGAGAAGGTCATCTACATCCTGGCTTGTCTTCACATTGGGTCTCTGGAAACAAAAACACACACACAGCATAAATATAATATAGCAAATTTTCCCCTCACTGAGAGATGCATAAAAAGCTGACTAAAACAGTTCATCGGAGAGATACTTTTAACAACCATCATCAATCACAGCAAGTATTTGCTTAATCTTCCTTTAAAGTAATATTTAAAAGTCACAGGGTGGTGGATAAAGGGGTTTGTGGTGATAAACACATATAGTATTTAAATATGCACACAAAACATAAATTTTATACCTGGCGTTTCCAAAAGCTGTTACAAAGACGCATTGCTGGTGACAAGCTGCCATCTATGTTGACAATCTTCCGAAAATGGCAGGTTTTGTTTCTGCAGGAAAAAAGAATTAATGCAACAACCTATATTTCTGAGAGAAAACATACTTTTTTATCTAGGTCTGGCAGCAAACTGTAAGACAGCATTGGGACATAAAGCAGCAGGCGTGTCTGGTACTATACCAAGTCACGCTATAGACCCTTAAACCTTACCCTTCTGTCAACATGTCACATAACGCCTGCTGAATAACAAGTTAAATAACAGGTGGGTAATATGTTTTAAATTGGCATTAAAACCAAACAATGGTATTTATCAATTGATCGTGTAGAGTAGTCTGCAGATGTATGTTATTGTTCACAGCGACACATTGACAACAGAGAGATTTGATTTTTCTCAGTATGTCATGGAGGAAAAAACAAAATCACTACCTCATGTAAACACCAGGTGGGGCCATAGTGATACCAAATCGTATGGCAGCAGCCTGAAACTCAGGTAAGATCCCTGGATCAACAAACTTCTGGTAACCTGTGTACAGATAAATCAGCTCGTAAAACAACAACAGAAGAAGGGTGACAAGGAAAGTAACTTGGTAAAATTACAAGCTGCGACTTCAAAGAATCATTTTGCATGCAAACTTCCTCCAGTTAGCAATGTCATAATCCCACTCTTAAAAGTGAGAAAACAGTAGATACAAAACTGAAGCGTGATTAAGGTGATGGGGTCATCTGACCATTGTCCCTTTAACTTTCTTCAGCTGTGGGTGCTTATTCAGCAGAAGAAGAAGGAGACTCAGGGGTGATGCTCTGCTGACGGAGCGCATATTTGTCAAACACCATCAACGGTAGCTCACCTCACCTCGGCTTGTGGTCACCGGTGCATTACCCGCTCCCCTCCACTTGTACGCACATGTACTCTGGCTGACACTTACCTGTGTAAGGAGAAGGCTTTTTGCTCTTGTCCCCGAGAAATCCTGGTAGCCATTCATAGAGAGCAATACTCTGGAAAAAAAAATTAGCAGTATTCAAAGTTATTGCAGCTTTTTAAATTCACATTATAGCTTAAACTAATGAACATGAAAATATGTTTTTTTTTTATCGATTTTCCTTATTTGTTATTTTATGACTGTAGCTTTCTATTTTAGATATGATGTGACTTAAAGTATGACACGACTGTAAGAAGATTGTTAACTATTGTTTTCAGTAGAAGTGGAACAAGTGTACGTGTGATACAGTCCTTGCAGAGGAGAGACTCGGCTAATTGAACAAGTCAGAGATGATGCATTTGACCTTAAACTAAAACCATCAATTTCATCCATAAAATCACGACCACCTGGCGTTGATGCAACCCCGTTCTCTCCAGAGTGCAAATTAAATCAGCACCTGTGCAGCGAGAGGATTACGTGGAGACTTTTCCCTCTACCTGGAATGTGGCCACAACGGTCTTCCTGGCATTTTGAAACAGCTTTTCGTCTGACCACTCTGGGTGTTCCTTATGCAGCTTGGAGGCTATATAATTGTGGTAGCGAAACCAGATAATCCCCTCTGCTGCCGTGAACATGTTCTCATTGGCCCAGGCATTTCCCAACTCTGGAGAAAGAAGATGGCACAAATAAGGAATTCTTCCATTCCATCATGTGTAGTAACGTCACTATAGCTATAACACAGTTCTCAGAGAATAGGCTGCATGTATGTATAAAAACTCAAAATTCACAGATATTTTGCAACATGTTGGTACAGTGTTACACCCTCATTGCATTGATTGATGTGGATCTTTGACCACTGATGGACTGATAGTTTGAGATGTTTGCTTTTCAAGGACGTGCCACTGGAGCAGTGACAACAGGAAAAGATCCTCCGCCTCCGCCCCAGATAATAACTACACACCTTTAACAACACAAGCAACAAAACATGGGTTTCGTGACACCTGCAGGGCATCGTCTTTGCTATAGAGAGACGGATTTACTGCGGTGAGTGTGACAACCCATTTACACAATCATTAAAGAGTCATAACACACGTCAGGCTGGGCCTCTCTTGACTCAGCCTCAGAGTCAGGCTGCAACCCCAATCTGAGCAGACCTCGGTAAAAATATTATTTGCAAGGAAATTCTTTCTGTTTGTTTTAGGTATTGAGGGGGTGGCCATTGCCACATACATTACGAAAAAACTTTACCAATAATAGATGGCTTAATAGCATGGTTTCACCAAACAAACAATAACACACATGTAATTTTACCTTGAGTGAAATATGCCTTTCGGTGTGATTTGCTCAGGTTTGTAGATCTAGTATTTGTGATTACAATTAGTTTGTGGTGCTCAAAATGATGATTTTTTTTTTTAAATCTGAAAAAGCGACATCACTTTCCATGTATAATGACCTCCTCTCACTGATAATTACTGTTTTAAAGAGAAGAAAATGCTCACGGCCAGAGCTGAGGATTATTGTGAACAACGGTGTCATTCTGAAGACAAAGAAACTGTGCTGTGGCCGAGTTTTGTGGCTTTAAAGGCCATTAATTAAATATCACTGCGCACCAGTGATTTTAGGTTTTGCTTCAGCTAATATGTCTTAAATAAATCCCATTTGGTTGGATGTACTGCACTAGGGTATGGACAAAATTATGTTTGACGGAAAAGGGAATGGCATACTCTTGGAGTCAGTTTGGTGGATATATACATATATGTGGATGATAAAATGAAGTCTTTGCAAACAGAGTTAGGTGCAGATCAGAAGTTTAAAATGTAATGTGTCTCACCGTAAAGGCCGTGGGGTCCATGCTCTCCTGTAGAGGGGTCAGCAGCACTCCACATGAGATTGCGTCCTCCTCCCTCTTTTGGCATGTTCCACTCAGAGCCTGAACTCAAGAGCCCTCCTGTGAAGCTTCTCAGGGAGTCAGACCAAGACGTAGAAGGGCCATAGATGGAGCTGCCATCTATCCACGCTGTCACAAAGTTGACCTGCATGTGTTGTATTTGTTTTTGTCAAATTATTGTAATTTCGGCAAGGGAAATGTGGATGAAATAATGTAAAGTTTCCTTCAGTACTGCCTGAATGTGACAGTTCTGAATTTACTCTTCTACTCTTCTTTCATGGTTGTTTCTGGAGGCTGCAGTTTGGCAATAGGCTAACATTTACAAACATGTTATCTCATATTGATAAGAGTCGATAATCAGCACCTGTGTGCGAGGGTTACTAGGACTCTGTCCAGACTCTTTATCCCATGGTCCTCTCTGGAAGGGCAGCAGGACTTTTCCGGTGGCAGTCGGATCAAAGATGGGGTCACCTTTTGGGACTGGGATGTTCATGAACTCAGGTGGACACCCAGGAGTTCTTGAGTCAAAAATTTCAAAAGCAACATGATAACCTGAAAAGTTAAAAAAAGATAATTCATTTAAAAAGTCTTTATAAACTACAGTACTAAATGTATGTCTTGTCCATGGATGGTTAAAGCAGGGGATCAAATGGGACTGCATCACTGCAGAAGGCTATATTCAATTACAGACAACCCAGAAAACAAAAGAGCCTATATCATATTCAGTATACATATTAATCTTGATTAAGAAGTATATGAATACTTGGTATCTATATATGCTTTTAAAGCAAAGTGTGTTGCACAATCATTATTATCTTGAGATATATTATTTTTTTTTATCAATGTTGTAATTCTATTATATAGGTTTGATCTGTTAGATAAACACCGGTGACGGCATTTTTTCAATATTTAATTACCTTATAAGGTGAAAACTTTGTTGCACCTGCATTTCGATAACATAAGTCCTAGAATTTCCCGGTGCGCGATTAATAATCTGTTGAACACTCTTTGGTTAATCGTTCTAGTGCGCACCAACGCGACCAAATGCATTATATTTACCGAAAAAGAGGGAGAGCACGGTCTGGTTCCGTGTGGAGGGCAGACCGGAAGGCCCCTTCGACAGCAGATTGCTCAGCCTGCGGGGGTTTGGCAGCAGCGGCTCCTGGACAGGTTGGTAGACTCCGTCCCAGTAATGCGCGGGCACGAGACGCGCAAGGTGAGAACCTGCGCGGACACAAACACAGTGCGTTGACCAGGTGAGTCGTTGGCAGGCTGCACCGCTGCTGCAGGCTTCGGTGACTCTGTGACTTACCGACAGCTCCGCGTCTGGGATATCCCAAACTGTTGTACCAACCGTCGAAGCGAGGAACCTCCCAGGTAATTTCACAGCTCGAATCTGTTCAACACACAGCGTTTCTCCTTACCGTTATTTTTCGACGTTATCTTGGGTTGATTGAAGTGAATATGAAGTACAGCCGCCGTCTACTCACGTTCACTGGCAATGAGCGCCAAACCAACCACTGCGCAGACACTCCAAACCCGTTTACGCAAATCCATTGATGCGAGAGATGCGCTTCAGCTCAGGCTTCAGCCAAGAGGAGTGAAGGGCTTCTCAGAGCTGAAGACAAGGGGGAAGGTAATTAAAATTTACTGTTACATGTCGGTCAAATTTCCACGTAATATAAACTGTATGTGAAGTTGGTGTGGCAAAAATTGGAAAGGAAATCCAGGAAGTCTACTTCAACAGCTGATGCCCCTAATCTTCTTATATCAACAACACAACTTTGGCAATGTTCCTTTTTGTCTGTATAGTCTAAACAGTCAAAGAAAATGTTGTTTTTTCTTTCTTATAAGAGAAGATGAAATATTTTGACTCTTACCTCCTGTAGAGGTTGAAATGCAGTGCAGGAGCACAGGTGCAGGTGAGGAATGGTGCAATACTAAAGCCAACATGTGTTGTGCAGCTTATCACAAACTGTATGTGACCTGTGTCGCCAAAATGGGTATGGTCATCGTCTCCAGATCACACCTCTTTACCACAGCATTCCAGTTAATGCAGACTCCTCCTCGGTGACACAAAGGGGGCTGACGGCTATAAAAGAAGTGTATGTTCCCTCAACATTCACACTTCACTCTCTTCTTTTTCAGTCCTCGCCTTTCAACTTTCAGGTAAGAGACCTCCTTTGGGTTTTCTCTGTTCC
Organism: Psettodes erumei; assembly: GCA_016785225.1. Classification (NCBI taxonomy): domain Eukaryota; kingdom Metazoa; phylum Chordata; class Actinopteri; order Pleuronectiformes; family Psettodidae; genus Psettodes; species Psettodes erumei. The sequence continues at coordinate 6,430,435 of JAFBJZ010000831.1, forward strand.
CCGGTTTGGTTTCATTTTACTCTTTGAAACTCTTCAATTTTTTAAGTTCATATGCATGCATGGATTCCTGGATGCACCTGTTTACAGTATGCTGATGCCAAACGGGCATATAGAATTACATGCATTTGTACCTGAAGTACGTCTTTCTTTGCAGTAAAGATACCTAGTGCCAAAGACTGTTTCTGTTACTATTGCATAAATCAGATATGCTTGCACTTCATCATCTGCAGTGTTACATGGGGGGCAATAATCCCCCATCCCTTACCCACTGTAGGAAACAAGAGCTGCTATCTCTGTATCTGGAGGAAACTGAGATCGCCGCCACTAACACTGTCCTCTCTGTTGCACTGTCTAGCCTCAGCTGCGTCCATAAGATTGGGAGTGAAGATGACTTTCTACGATGACATTTACCCATTCTACCCTCTACAAAGGACCTCCTTCATCTTCAGTGGCAGCTTGCTCACCATTATTCTGGTCTTCCTTGTGCTAGCAGCGGGCCTTCTTCTCATCCTGCCAGGGATACGGGGGAAGTCGGTGAGTGCCATCAGATGAAACATTACTCACTGCAAACTTGTCACAACACCTCCGAATTGGTGTTGCCCTCTGTTCTTGTTAGGCTCTTTTTTGAAAATGGAAAATACTGACAATCTTGCATTTTAATGTTTGAACTGAATTGTTTTCACCATTCAAATCTGATGAACCCAAAATAATCTTTATTCTGTTATTTCCCTTTCAATCAGAGGCTGTTCTGGATGTTTAGAATAATTGTAAGCTTGTTCATAGGTGCAGTGATAGTGGGTGAGTTTTGTATTTTTATCATTGTCGCTGAATAAATCACAGAATTTCTGTTAGCTGGCATCGTGACCAACTTTGATATTGTTTCCCTGCAGCGCTCAATTTTACGAACGACTGGGCTGAGGCCAAGATGACCACGAAGGCCACCTACAAGTCTTTCAGCAACGCTGTGGTCAATGCAGACATCGGCTTGCATGTTGGACTGTATGGCATTAATGTGACGCTGAGGGGTGAGTCACTGCTACTGCGGTTAGGTGTAGATGTACAGTACATTCATATACTGGCAGCCTTAATGTTTCAAGTAATTTAGATGTTTGCTTGAGATGTTCTCTCAATAATCTGATAAAATATTCCTACAATGTCTGTCATAAAAAAGTAAAAACTCCTTTTTGTGAAATAACATGTCAAACAAGACATTTAATCTGTCTATGAATTTAAGGCACGTCTGTGAATGTGCATGACTTTGCATGACTTTTCTCTCTCAGGGAATCCTGTTGTACAGTTTAATGAAACCATTGACTACAATGAGATGTTCAGCTGGCGTGACTCTATTGAAGAAGAGTACGAGGAGGCTCTGGAGAAAGGTTTGCCCAATCCCATCCTGTATATTGCTGAGAAATTCACCCTCAGCAGCCCATGTGGACTCATCTATCAGTACAGATACTCGGGACGATACGCCTCTGCAACTCTCTGGTAACTACAGTAACAAAGTGTGACATGATAACATGCTGCTGATTTCAGCAGACATTGGTTTTTAAAAATGGCTTCACACTCTCACAGGACTGCATTTTGCTGCTGGATGCTTGCCAACATCCTGTTCTCCATGCCAGTCATTCTGTATGCTGGGTACATGATGATGGCCACCGCTGCCTTCATCTTCTTCTCCATGGCCTCCTTCTCCACCATCATGAATGTGCCGCGATGTGTCTTCTCCATAGGACCCGACTCCTTTCAAACAGAATACAGCCATTCATTCTGGCTGGCTCTGGCTACAGGTAACAAGAACGAGCTGTACATAGATTCCTGATCAGTTTTATATTTACAGTAGGGAGTTCTACTAACTGAGTTGAATTTGCAGGTGTTCTGTGCACCATCATCGGGATCCTGGTGGTGATGTTTGACTTTATGATACCAGAGAAGATGAAAGAGGCTTTCAGCATTGGTGTCGACAGTTATGAAGATGAGGATGTTTCCGACGTTGGAAAGGGCTACTTGAATTCAGTTTTCCTTGATGGAGTGACGATTTCGCCGCAGACATCAAAAATCACAACGGTAAGTTTGTTGAATTAAGAGGGGGATGCATAACAATCATCCTGTTAATGTTTCTCTGCTTGTAAATGGGTTAGTCATTTATTTACAAGCAGCAAAGCGCAATATTCTTTGTCCTTTTATGAATTGATTACAAAATTTGACTTCCATGTAAGTGTATTGTTGCAAAATACATTTTCTACTCTGGGAAGTGAAAATGTGACCAATGCAATGTTAACTGGGATTGCAAGATTAAAATAAAATGAATCACTGTCATTATGGTTGGACTAAACCAATGAAAACCATTATTCATTCCTTTGCTTCTCACTGACTATGATTATATTATTTCTGTGTTACAGGAACATATATGACGCCATGCAGGTTTCCCTCAGGGAGCTTTTCGAGCCAATACTTGAAAGATATTTGTGCTGAATGTTTTACAGATGGAGCATCTGTTTTAATTATCTATGTGAGTGAGCCTGTAAGTGTTACGTGTTAGATGATTTCACTGTAAATAGTTGGGTTTGTAAAGTTCATTGTCATGTTGCCATAGTTGTGAATACAATATATAAAGTCGTATGGGATCCATACAATGTGTATATACACTGATCAATACGGATAATAGGTTTTTACTGTTCAACTCATTCGTTTTTGATTACTTTGATGTTTGATAGCCTCCACAGGGTTTGCAGTGCTTGCACATTGCAGATGGGTAATCTGTGTATAGTTTCTGAGCAGTGTCAATGGTTTGCAGTTTCCTTCCTTCACAGTGTCTGAGGTCCATATAATATAAAAAACATGTAAGGAAACAGCCTTTGAAAGTTCAATTGATTAATCTCTAAACCAAGCAAATGTATTTTATTGTCTTAACTGTAGGCAACACTTGTATTGCAGTAACACCTTAATAAAATGAAGACAAGTGTTCAGTGGTGAGATTGAATTTTCAGTTATTTTTTTAACATTACATTCATCCAGTAATGTATATTTTGATACATTCTTGTACGCTCTGGTAAAGGTAAAGATCATCCATGTGTTGTCTTTGAAAAGTAGGTGTGTCTTTGGCCTTCAGCATCACCATTATACACATAGTTTAGTGCCTTTGTACAGCATATTATCATGATCTTTTAATACTTACTGTGATAGATTATCATGTCAGATTGAGAATGAATCCCTGGTCAGCAATTCTTCATAGTCACATGCATATACTGAAGGAGTAATATGGCCTTTCCGATCAAGTCCTTGAGTAATCCAAAGTATTTACAATAGAAGTACATTTTTAAACTCCATACACATTATAAAAATGACTAAATAAAAAATAAATGTACTAATTTATCTCTTCATAAGAAAATAATCATGACCTTAAAGCTACTTCTCTTTGACACCAGAAACTCACATACAGTACTACAGACAGAATATTCACATTGTAAGGCCATTATGACAATGTAATTAGAGATAAAACCTGAAAATGAGAACTGGGTGTTCTTTACAGCATTGCAACAAGAGGCCAAAAATAAATAAATAAATAAAATGATAGAAAAATAAATTCTCCTTGTCCCACCGAGCCGACCTGTCCATCATCTGTCCGTCGTCCTCACGCAGCCAGACATGCAGAACTACAGTGGGCTGATCCATGCGGGGGCTCCTATATGTAGATTGGCGTCTCCTGTCCCGTCAGCAGTCTGAACATCACAGCAGGCATCGTCTTCATGTTGATCTGGCAGAGAGGCACAGATGACAGGCACCCGGGGATGATTACACTGTCAACTTAAGAGCCCATTTATAGAGGCGTAATTCACATCACTTGAATCCAGCCCTAATTTACTCCCTTCTGTGTCACCAGAGAGTCAGGCCTTGGATCCATTACTGACAAATAATGAGCTTTTATCATTTAAATGGACGTGCAGTATATAGTGGGAGAAATTAGGGTTGAATCACACACAAAAACTAAATTCACAATGTGTAACAGCTGGTGAAATGTGTGAGTAGTAGAGCAGGTTGAGAATGATTGATAGAGAACTCTTTACTGGCCATAAATCAAGCAATAATGAAATGCAATTTATGATAAAATGTCAACTATAAGAAACTGATATAGTTCTTTGTGCTTGAACCTACACATTAAACGAATAGCTTGACTGTTACATGCTAAGCTAAGTAGCTGTTGGCTGTCACTTCATATTTGCCATACAGATGTAAGAGTGTCATCTAACTCAAGTATAAAAGGATATAAATATAACAAAATATCTGTGCCATTTTCACCAAGGACTTTAATCGATTTTATTTATTGATTAAATGCATGTATGGTACTGTATGTGTGCAATACATACAGTACCAATCTCAAACTGATCTAATTGTACATATATCTTTAAAAAGTAAAACCTGTAGGGCTCACTGATCTGTGGGTGTGCAGTCATCGCTGAAAATTGCCATCTTGTGGCATGCAGAGTTCTTACCTCACCCACTGAGACAGACAGGGTTTGAACAATCTTCTCATGTGCCATGGCAACAACACTCTGACCATTTATTTCAATGATTCTGTGTCCAACGCGAACACCGCCTCGCTCTGCGATGCCACCTCGCATCAGGCTGCAGATCTGAGGGCGAGAAAAAGACTCCATATGTAAGTGCATAGTGTGGGGCACAACCATCACTCTTTGTAAACAGCAGAGCTCTTCAGAAGCTTATCGACCAGTTGTATTGAGCCTAAGCCTAAAGTTAAGTGTCAAGCTACTTACTACAAGTAACTACTACTAATAACTACTAACAAGGGCTTACTCACAATGCCATTCTGAACACTGAAGCCGAGCTGGAACTTGAGATCGGGTCTCTTGATGAGGACGGTGGTGACGGGAGGGCAGCTCACAATACTCAGCTTTACCTTCACCTGATTCTTCAGACCCTGGAACATGTCCACAAAAAATATTTATTTTGGTTTAATCCTACATACATTGCCCTGCTAAATTTTTGTACATTATCGATTGACAATATCCTTGGAGCTGAGAGAGAAAAGGCAGGCCTTCAATGTTTTGGTAAGAACTTACGTAATGTGTTTTTACATGATCGAGTGGATGAAATACACTTGGGATGGTATGATTTCATGATTAAATCCAACATTTATTCATGCATCTGTTTCATCTATCCATTTAATCCTTTTGAGGGTCATCAGAGGCCGTCCTGTGTGCTATGGAGACAAACTTTTTTGTTGTGAGGTGGTGACTAATCCACTGTGTCACCAAGAGTAGTTTAACACTAAATATCTGCAAAGACTAACCAGAGCTCTCTGACATGCTCCGTACCTTGATGATGCCCTGACAGGTGGCCAGTGGTAGCCCCACCAGACTGGTGTCATTAATGGACATTATCTGGTCCCCAACACTGAGTTTTCCAGAGCGTGCTGCGGGGCCGCTGTTCAACATACTGGCCAAGATGACGGTGGGTAGAATGGAGCCCCAACCGGACTCCACGATGACCACACCAAGGCTCTCCCCTTTCTGCTTCTCCAAATACAGCTGCAAGGCAAAAAAAAAGCATTTCCTACTCATTTCCATTATATTTAAAATTCTGGTAAAACCATTCATGTTTAGGCTGATTCATCAATCATCCTGCACATTTCAAGCAGCCAAATAAAAAGTGCCCCACCTCTTTACAGTTGTCTGAGTTTGAGAAATGGACGAGATCATCATGGTACATTTCCTGGGAGTTTATGATGTCACTGTATTGTTTCTGGCTCAAGTCAGTTGGGTTGATGCCGTTGGCTCGCAGGAACTCTCTGTAGGCCACGCTAAAGGCTTGACCAATGGACTGTGCAATGAGCTGCGCCTATGGGAAGGGGAGTGTTTGGGGAAAACTACTCAGCAGAAAGGCTATTCCAGTTGAAAAATAGCAAGGAGGTGGGACAGATTGCACTGGTTTAAGTGACCACAAAATGAATATCAAAACCAAAAATGTGTGAATAGAAAACAAGCAGAAAACACTCACATCCTCTGACTCAAAGACGTAGCAGATCATTCTGTACTGATTCTTCCCTTCACTGGTAGAATCGGGAGATTCGGAAAATTCTTCTGATGAAGCCTGAGACATGCGCCTGCGAGCCATCAGAACCACAATGCTGCCAATGTCTGCAATGTAGGAGATGGTGCGCAAAGCACTGTCCATCATTGTCTCCTGTGTGGAGATAAAAGAATTACAATCATTGCTCATTATGTCTGAAAATAGACTCAAAACCCAAAGACCTAAGACTTACTAACCTGTGTGTCAGCATTCAGCACTTTGACAGCTTTAGTGGAGATAAACAGGTCCACTTCTGTCATCATTTGAGAGTCTTCATCTTGGCTCTTTTAAATAAATAACATTTTGTTTTAATCAGTCATTTTATATTTTATTTCTCATGACTGCAAAAACTTTCAGGTCATGGTCAAAATAGAAAAAAAGTATGAAACAGCTCCCCTGTGTGGTAAAACAAAAAATGAATCTACTGCACAGCAATGCTTTCATAAATAGTTCACTTGGCCCTAACATTTCATTCAGTGAAACCCACAGTAGAAGGTACTTTGGGATGCAGACCTCTGCCAGTGGTGAACAAGTATCTTAAAAATACCCTAATTTCAATTTCTTAAACCTACCAACACACCCTTAGGGTTTGGAACCAAGTCCATTCTGTTTGTACTTCGATAGCTCAAGCTTAAAAGGCATTAGTAAGGCTTAACAGGATTCCAGATCCAGAGCACCACCGAAATCAAGTCAATTTCTCGTGAACCCCAAACCGAAATAAAATTTTTTCTTTCAAGTCTGTCCCTCCGTTTTTGAGACGGTCCAATAGGGAGGAATCATACAGTAATCTTTTTAGGCAAATGAGTGGATAATAATGACTGTCTCTCCCTAAAGAGGCTGATTACCTTGATGCGACTGACAGCTTCATGGGCCTGGGACATGCGAACAGACTTGGATGGATTTTTATCAGACAACACCTGAGTGCAGCCAAGGTAGTTAGCAGCAAAGATGATCCCATCAATAAGATCCTCTGGCTCACAGGGACCTGGGACTATGCAGCAAAACAAAAGGCTCTTGTTGCAAGACACTTCAAACTAAATAAATAAATGCTGTGAAATGTAAGGAGGTTAAGAGACACTTACCATCCTCAAAGCTGGGGAAAGAAGAAGCCTCCTGTGTTTTCTTTAAAATAGGTTAATATGATATTAGTTCAATTTCAAGTGCAAACAATGATTATAATAAATTATAATAAATTTTATTGTGGATTATGTACTGTATAGTAGTGACAAAAATGTAAGTGTAATTACTGATAAACAGATTAAGAAGTATTTATGTGTTTGACAAATCACACATCTTGGCTGAAACCCACTGTTGTGTAATTCATCTTCACCTTGGGTGTGTTGGTCTCCTCTGCAGGGACGGGCTCTGGACACTGAGGCCTCCCCGGCTGTGCTGACATGTCCTCAGGCATCACAGCTGTGCTTGGCTTCTCACCCTGTACACAAACATCTGCTTTGACCTGGGCAAGACTCCCCTTTAAATGTTTCTTGTTGTCCTGTGGAGATGATAATCCAAAGTCTATTTATGGCAAAACATGTAATTAAAATCATACTTAATTCTACCATTGCTGTGGGACACAGCACAGTATTGATAGACTGGGCACATTGACGAACACAAGCCGCAGGGGATGAGATCTGACAAAGATCAGCCCCATTTACAATGGCTACCTGCTGGAGTTTCTCTGGCCGTCTCTGCCTCTCCTCATGAGGCTCCCTCTGTTGCTCTGGTGTGTGATGAGGAGCCAGCGATGGACTGATAACCCTGGGTTCATTCTCCAGGCTGGTAGCAGAAGAGGGACTCGGTCTGGGAACAGGAGGAGTCTCTCTATGAGGCTGTGCCTTCTGGGTCTCGTCAGGTGACTGAGCATGGGGATGACGAGGTGGTGGAGGAGGGTGTTGCTTACTGGAACCAGATCTAGCTTTGGACCGCACGGCGGCCTTTTTGCTGTCCTTTGACAAAGTCTTTGGACGCTGTTCAGTGCTGCTGGTCGTGCATCCTTTGATCCCAGAAACAAGATGCTCAACATTCTCTCCTGTTCCCCTCCTCCCTCGTCCTTTACCCTGCCTTTCCTTCTCCTTTGAACCCATGCGAGATGACTCACACTTCTTACTGGCTCCTTGGATATTATGGTTTCTTGGGACTTGAGTGTCATCGTCTCCTTCCCTTTCATCACCCCCCTTTCTAATTCTTTCATTATCATTGTCTGGGTAAAGGCTGGTTGGTCTTTGAACACTGTTCTCTGTGTCCTCTAAATCCTCTATAAATTTAGCCCCATCCAGCACCTCTTCTATCTCATCTCCGTCACTGAAGAAGAACCTGTTCTCCTGGCCCTTTTCCACTTCCCTCTCTGCTTCATCCCCGGCAATTGAGGCACAGTGTGACCTAAAGCGATGGCCCATCTTGTGAAGCTTAGTGTCAGATTGTGATCCCTTACATACATCTATGCCTTGACGAGCTCTGGGGGCAAACTGGTCAACAGCACTGCTGTTCTCATTAGTATCATCACCTACTGCATGCTTTATATAGCTACCATCCTCGGGAACGTACTGTTTGTAGTACACCGTGTCCACCATGCCCTCTCTGTTCAAATGCAGCACCTCATCATAGTCCTGCTCGACATCAGAGCCCACATTGTCGTACTCAGAGCAGGTGTCCTCCATGTCCTCGGGGCTAGGGTCAGAGCTCACGTAATAGAGGTTTGCAGCGGCAGGACTCAGCTGTTCATTGTTATCATCCTTCAAGGTGCAAGGTGGTTGCTCAGACGTCTCCCTCACCAAACCTCGCTGCTCCTCTCGGCTCTGTTTTGTGAGTCCTGGACTGGGGCACGGTGGAGGGCTGGCAGCCAGTATTTTGGAGATGGTTCCTGGCCTCTTACCATGAGCCATAACTGGCCCTGCGAACCCACTGTACTCAACCCTGTGAAAATTAACAGAGAAACAAAATGTTACTTTTCAGATATGTGTATTATGATATCTGTACATTTTACTTGTACTCTTTATTTATACTTTCAAAAATCTCGCGCTGCCTGTTTTCTCATACCAACAGAAAAGATCACTGAGCAAATCTAAGGTTTTATAACCAAGTTTACATTAATTTCTTCATTGGACATAACAAACTGTCAAAATTAGCTATCTCTCTTCTGTAAATACACAAATTATTTAGCTATTAAATTTAATTTCAGCTACAAAACAAAGTCTTCACCTCTGTACTTTGTAAACTATCAAGCTACAATCCAACAACACACACCCAGACCATCCTTCAGGCACTGCACATGGTACCTGATTCAAATAATTTATGATTAAAGATTCTTTTCCACAGTTACGCAAAATTTGGAATGACATCCCCCTTTACATCCAAATAAATGTCTTTGTTTCACACTTTAACCGCATGCAGAAACAGCCTTAGCCACTTGTTAAAGTCATACTAATTTACATTCATTATTTCTACACCATCAACACCCACACTTGCCGTCTCAGCCCTTTTGTCTGTGGTTACTGCTGATGTTGTTTTTCATCTGTCATCTTGCTGCGTTGTGTCTGCTCTAATTTTATCTTGATGTCCTGCAGAACAGGAAACCTGCTACAAAACTGCAGTGTGTGATGTTTATTTTCTGTTAAATCACTGTTACTTTTCTGCTTAAAAGTACTACCATAGAAGTGTCCCTGAAAAATGCATGTAATGTGGTTAGTGTGGGTGCCAGATTTATGATTCATAACTTATGTCCTCCGAGGATACTGTTCATCGAATAGTTCGTCATTCTTTTGACATCTGAACAGCATCTATGAATGAATATTTGCCTTGGACAGAGGCACTAAACATCCAATCTACATCATTGGTAAATGAACAGATAAGGCCATAGTTCAATAACACTGCAAGCACAACTGGTGAAAAACTAAATTTCTTTGCACTAATGTCTGTTTCTTATGATTTTTATGTGGTTGTCATTTGAGGAGCTAAACTATAATGTTAATAATAAAGATACCAATCACGACACAACTGCACTAAATCAAAGTCATACACAGTACAATGGGACTTGTAGTCAATTAATTGATTAGTCGATTAACAAAAAAGTATATTACACATACATATTCGAATTAGGGCCCTCTAAACAATAAAACATATTTTGATATACTGTATATATATTATATATATTATTCATTATATGTATTGAAGCTATCCCAGTGGCTTGCTACACGCCCAGTCTAAACATGGCATCATCAACAACCTCATCTAAACATGAAGCATCTGAGCTTGAGGCTGAACTGGAAGAAAGACAGGTGGATTGCGATGTGTCGACCCAAGCGTTTGGATATGACGAAACATATGAACACAGTAAATCCCGACCATCGACGATGTTGAAGAGATGATAAATAAACTGAGATTGCGGATTTCATATTACAACAAAAATCTATAATAAACCACGCCGACCTAATCATGACCTCTCTCCGTGGAGCTGAACTGGTCATTAAAACAATAAGAATAAGTCTAGTCCTTAATTGCGGTTTCGTGTTGATGATTTCACGCATTTTGCCCTGCCCTTAACGTATCGGTGGTATTTTATAAAACCATTACGCTGAACTTTTTGCCGCAGCTGCAGGGGTGGTTGTTGTGGTCGCTCCGGCTTCCATACAAGCGGACGCAGCACTGCCATCTGCCTAAATATCGATAAGATAATCGGATATGTGGGTTTTCCTGCGCGTTTGGCACGCATTAAGGGAGCTGTCTCCCTCCACACACTCACACACTTTGCTGGCTTCCCCATCTGCAAGCATCATATCATCCTGCTGCTGTTACCGCTACTGCAATTCACATCGACCTTGATTTGAAGCATCCAGACTGCACCACGCTGACATCCAGCTTAAGGGCTGATGTTGTACCACAGGAGCACATCCAGCATTGTCCTCAGCCCTGTTATCTCAACCCGGACAGGGCCTTATATGCATCACTATTACATTTTTTTTTCTATCTATGCACAGATCAAATCCATCATGGCACTCACCAACATCAGTCCTGTCGGTGGCCCTCCCTGTGAAATGTCCGTGTGCTGATCGGATGAGATTGCTCTCCGGAATGGTGATTTTTGAATAAAAGCCGCACAGCAGCCCAGGAACCTGTGTAAAAAAATACACCGCCCCATCATGTGCTTTTCCAATCTGCTCCGCGACACAAAACAGGGTGAGAGGCAAAATCACAGTATAGTCAAACATACATAAGTAATCCACATCATTTCCATTTTAAAGCACTATTTTATTTTATATGTAACAGTGAGCCGTGTCATTTAGGAGCTACAACTCCTGTTGAGTATTTATGTATGTATTACATTAGACTTTCAATTAACTTTAATTTAAAAAAATATCCGTAGTTGAATATTTTACATCTTAATCAATAAAGTATTTATTTGTTTGACTTTTTTGCCTTTTGCATTTAGGTAGTTGAGAAAATATCGATGCAGTCGAGATCGATTACTTCACCCTAGGAGGAGTTCCGTGCTCCGCTGGTTAAGCCTGAGAAGCGGGATTGTTGTCATGCTGCAGCTCCTCTGTTACCAAATGCTACCGGTATGTTAGCTAATGTGTTGAGCCACTGTCAGGTTTTAAAGTAATGCTTTTTATTCTCACGTGAAACTCCAAAAGCTGTTAATGCGTGACGATTTTTTTAAGTGTTAAAATGCTTATTTCTGAGCCGAATTAGCCTTTAGTGGACCCACAGGGTGGTTGTCGGCTCCTGTCCTCACCCGTCCACACTGATTACCTCAGAGTATGCAGCAAAGTACAGCTTATGAGAAGTGTTTTCATTGAGCTACGCCACGACTGCCTGCATCATGAGCGAGAGAGCCAACAGAGACAAACCCAAGCGAAGTCTGTCATTGTCCAAGAGCAAGAAGAAAGCCAGCGCCTCAGCCGGAATTTCTGCCAGCGCTGCCACTACGACTCCCATCACCTCGTTCTTCAGCAGGCCGCCTCCATCTAAGCTGTCCTGCCCCCTGTGTGGCCAGTTGGTACCAAGATTCAGGATCAATGAGCACATTGATTTGCAATGTCAGAACTTTGAGAGAGGAGACAGCAGTGCCGCCTCAGCAGGTAATACTGTTGTTACAAGCATCCGGCTGTCACCCACAAGGAATCCCCCAAAGTCCCCCGAGCTGGATCAACAGATGGAAGAAGAGGTCAAAAAGACCAATACTAGTCCTTATTTCAAAAAGAACAACTTTCAGCAGGCACCACGGGAGATAAATAGTAAAACTGTGGTCAGGACGATTGACCTGGGAAGTCTCTCTTCTAAATTATCTAGAAAGTGTCATAAGGTATCTGAGAGGACACAGGCAGATGATGAAGACACACAGATGCACCCTGAGGAGAGCGATCCTCCTGAGATGCTGGGCAGCTCACAGAAAGAAAATGTTCTAATTCAGAGTTCAGAGAACAAAAAAGATTGTTTGGCAGTCAGTGACTTGACAACGGTGAGTGTTGAGACGCCAACAGCAGTGGGAGACCTGTTATGTTTAGAAAAGGGACATGCTCTTAAACCGAATGTACCTACCTTCCAAAAACTGGTTACTCCAAAGTTGCACTCTTCTTCCTCCAAACTAGCAAAGAGGAAAAGGGAAAAACCTTCCACCAGCAAGGCGTCTGATTTCAGAAAGAAATCAAAATTTGAGGGGAGCAGGGAGCCGGAGATGTCTGTGTCTACTGAAAATAAAACAAAGGCAGCTGAGACAGACCAGCACAAAACTGAGGTGCCTTCTCCTTCTAACCCTTCATGTGACCCCACTCTGAGTTCAGAGGAAATTGATGTGAAAAGTGCTGCAGTCACGGATGGTGATACACTGCCAGAGTTTTGTGCTCAGCAAAACACCAGTGACCAGGCTGTCGAGAGCTTTCCCTCACCACGGCTTCCCTACTATCTCCGTAACTTCCAGACTGTTTTACAGGCTGTGCTGGAGAATGAGGATGACATGGGTTTGTTCAACAAGGATGACATGTCACCTGTACATGCATTTAAGAAGCTCTCAGGTATGCTGAAATATCACTCAGTAATTCTAATTAAGAAAATATATATATTTTTTGAAATGATAATGGTTTCAGGCTAAACTGTTCATCTGTGTCTTCTCTCTCGAAAGTCATGGGGCAGAAGCTCTATGTGAGGCTCTTTCAGAGGAAGCTGAAGTGGCTTCAAGTCAGTAAACTAGATTATGAGGAGATATGCAGTGATCTGGGACCTGTTGCTCAGGAGCTGGTTCAAAGCAGTTTTCTGCAGACAGGTAAATGATTCCTAAAACTCTGAAATGTTTTCGAACATCTCTGGCTGAGTTAGCTGAAACTGAAATATTTATCATTGTGCTGTTGGAAGCTGTACATTAATATTTCTCTTGCAGTTATTTTTTATGATTGCTTAAACAATGGATTATTGATAGAATATTGCATAACTAGTTACACTGGGAAAACATAGTATAGTTTTATTTCTCTGAAACCTGTTATCAACCCAAACACGTGCATCATTTATTTATTTTTTTGCTTGCTAATGTCCACCGTCATCGATTTTTGCATCTCAAAGAGAATGATCTTGAGGACCTTGGAGAGGCTCTGGATCTCCTGCCTGCTCCTGAACTGAAAGCTCTGGCTAAGACCTTCCACCTGGGCAGCTCTGGGACTCAGAAACAACAGTTAGTGGATGGGCTTCTTCGTCTGAGCAGGCAAAAGTCTCTCTTCTCTCTGACCCCTGCTAAAAACAACATCAGGGCCGTCATCCTCAAAAGGTGAAATGGTCAGTTGCGTTGTGTGTATTCACAGTATTAGTATTGCAGTAGTGATCTCACCCCGTCCTCTCTGACGTTAAAGGGCAAAGCAGCTCGCAGGATCCTGTGTGCGTCTGTGTCATGGTCCCCGGGCTGTCTTCTCTCGCATCCTTCTGCTCTTTTCTCTGACCGACACCATGGATGAAGAGGAGATGGCTGCTGGTGGACAGAGCCAACTTTTTACCATCCTGTTGGTCAACTCGGGGCGCCTGACCTTTCCGGGATACACAGTGCAGCGTACAGCCAAGGTGTTCCAGCACAGAGAGGATCTGATCAGGTAAGGGCCTGCCAGAATACATCAATTGGGATTATTCTATTTTCTCTAAACAGGATAGGTTGGATTCTATGCTCCCGTCTCTATCTATCCCACCAGATATGAAGCATCAATGCGATCCCTGCAGGAGGTAGTCTCAGCTATGCAGGCAGGTCAGTGGGAAGAGGCCTTAGAGCTTTATACTGCTGCCAAAACTGCCTGGCAGGAGCTACGGAAAAAACACGACTTCAGGTGATGAGCATATCAATCTATTTATTTGTTTCTGTCAAAAGCACAGACACAGAGTCCCTTATTATTATTATACTTATTATTATTATTATTATTTGCTGCTCACATAATCATTGTGCGGGATAGTCATCAGGAAGAGCTGCCCGTGTTCCTGCGCAGCTTCACTACAGGATGGGCTTACACTCGTATCCTATCCAGAGGGGTGGAGATCTTGCAGAGGCTACGCCAGTATGAGGTCTGCTGACCTCACCCGCTCACACTTTCACAGAAATGTAAGTGTTTATGAGGTACATCAGTATTAAAATGATTATTCTTGTGTTGCAGGAAGCAGTACAAGAGCTGCGGTCCTTACTGTTGCAGTCTGTTTACTGTCCTGACAGCCGAGGGCGGTGGTGGGACAGACTGGCACTAAACCTTCACCAACACCTGAAAAAACCTGAGCAAGTGAGCACCTCGCCTCCTCAGAGGAATTCTCATCATTTATCTCTTTATGTGACACAGTGTGCAATAGATGTTGTGTTTTCATTTGTTTCTTTTTCGTCATTGCCCTTAGGCTATTTGCGCTATAAGAGATGGGCTGTCAGACCCTCTAGTAAGAACAGGACATAAACTCTCCCTGCATCAGAGAGCTGTTAGGATGAAAGAGTCTGCCAGCTTCAAGAAGTACCGCCTGCAACTCAAAGATTTACCCACTATTCATGTCCAAGATGTCAAACATGTGAGTTTGGAATGTTATGTTATTCTGAGGCAAACACTTTTTTGTGGTAGATGTTGGGAGTATGAATTTTTAAGATCTATTATTTTCATTTTTGTCTGCAGGTGACGATCCGAGGCCAGCTGTTTCCACATGAGGGAGGCACGGGGAAATCTATGTTTGTTTTACCAGCCAATGGAGAGGGGACAGAGAGGGCTGAGGCCACTGTAATATGTTCTGTGGAAGAACTTTCTTTAGCTCATTACCGCCAGCAAGGTTTTGACCAAGGTAAAGAAAAAAAAAACTTTTTCTCTGTCAAAAAAACAACAACATTTAGATGTCCTCTAATCAAAACAGCAATATACTGTCATTTTCTTTAATATGACAGGGATCCATGGTGAGGGCTCCACGTTCTCTACATTATTTGCTCTTTTGCTATGGGATATCATTTTTATTGAAGGTATTCCAGATGTTTTCCGAAACCCATACCAGGTAAAGTCATTTCTCTATAGGTTTGTTGATTAACCGTGCAGCTATGCAAGTTTAATTTGTCTTTTTTTCCCCCCCTCACAGACATGTCCCCTGGATCTTTACACTGACTGTTTCTATGAAAACAGAAAGGAGGCGATTGATTCTCGTGTTCGGTTACTCAGTGAGTCGTCTGTACAGACACTCCATAGCATGTTGGAGGAGGTCTGGACCTCACAGATGGGTAAAGTGTGTTCACTGGTCAACTGGGAGCGTTTCTCATCCGTTCAACAAGCACAGGTATTTATTATCGCTCCTGTAAATATACAGTGCCTTCAATAAGTATTCAAAAAGTGAAGGGGTCTGAATACTTGCTAAAGGCACTGTATATTACATTATACATTATATATGTGTTATTCATATACACATGTAAGGAAAAAAACTACCTCAAAATTATAGCAACTAAAGTACTTAATTCAATGTACTTAGCTTCCCAAAATCCTGTCTTTTACATCTTTCTTACTGGCCTTTTTATCAAGCCATGTCATCAAGCACATCCGCTGTCAGTATGATCTCAATTAAAGTTTTCCAGTACTGCCCATTTTGTCCAGAACCTCATCACCACCTTCGGCATATCATTAACTTAACAATTTAAAAATCTTAGCACATTGCATGTGACATTTCAGCAATCATTTGTAATGTTAGTGTTATTTTATCACATGTATAAAATTAATATGATTCTCATCTGACTTCAACCTTCTTGGTAAAATGTACAGTCATTATTTTCTTACATTATTACCAGGGGTCATACAAATTATGCCTTGATATGTTTCAGTAAATGGGGGATTTTATTCTTGTCTGTGTGTGTTATTGTAGGTGCCAACATGGTGCTATCCTAACCACTTTTATACACTGATCTTTGCAGTCTCTCGTGTCTTGCCTTGGCGGAGTCTTCTTAGGAGGAGTAATAACAAGAATGTCAAAAGATTACAGACACTGCCGTGGAGGTTTGCCTGATCTAGTGGTGTGGAACACCTCAAACAACAACTTCAAGGTGAGATGACAACACATCCTATATTTTTGTGAATTTCATATTTTCCTTTGGGTATGGATTCAAATGCTCTGTGGTACCTGATTTCTTCATGTCTGATTACATGGGTTATAGTGCATACAGGCCTGTGACATGGATTGTCTTGTTTTAGCTGGTGGAGGTGAAGGGGCCCAATGACCGGCTGTCCCAGAAGCAACAGATCTGGCTGGATGAGCTGCAGAAACTGGGGGCTGATGTGGAGGTGTGTCATGTGGTGGCTACTGGAGCCAGAGGAGCTCAACTTGTATGAACAGATACAGAGGAACTGATACGATTTTGCTGTTCGTTAATAATGTACATATATATAATACTTAAGTAAATGTACTTAGTTATATATATGTATTTATTTACTTTATTTTTTGTGCTTTTTCTGATCTGGTCATCTTGATGGGATAGCAAATTTAACTGTTTGAGTATAGAAAATGTTATGGCTAGGAGTGTTTCTTATGAATATGGTATTATCATCAAGGAAAAACAGGAAGCAGTGCTTCATGATATGATCGTCACGTAGGCCCGCCAGGATCCGAAATAGCTTATAGATAATCAGAGCTGAGGCATGGCAGGAAATGGATCCAACGACCACACAAAACTGACGGCGTTTCCTTCTCTTTGGCAACACTATATCCTGCAGCTCTTGAGTTGCCAAGCAACATGGACCTTTAGTAGGATGTTTATGAATTGTACGGCGGATCTACGAATTTGCTATGCAAGTAATTACTGTGATAATATGGCTATAAATATTCAGTTCTGCCATGACTTTACCACTTAAAATATCAGTTGGATACCAAGAAGGAAATAATAGTGCTGCAATAAATTATTATTTCCATTATTGATTAAACTGCTGTTTGTTTTCTCCAATAACTGAATAATCAGTTGGTTCTTTCAGAAAACAGTGGGAAATTTCCATCACAGTTTCCAGGAGCTCAAATTGTCATTATTATATATTATATAATTATATAATCAGTTTATAGCAAGTAATATCATGTACAGTAACACTAACAAAATCTGCAAATCCTCACAAATTAGAAGCCGGACCAAGGAAGTGTGTTAACCTTTTTGTTTTAAAATGATTTAGTATATTAAGTATGCATGTCTGTATTTGATGTATGTATGTACATAATGTCAAAAAGATTTGACAAATAAATTAAAATGCACTGGCTCTTTACACAAGTAAATGTAGAGATACAACAATTTTTTTTAAAAATGACATTCAGTTAGAATGTTACTTAAGTAAAAGTTCGTAAGTAGTGCCAGCAAAATGGATGAAGTGCTCACTCTGCAGTATTGCCCCTTACAGATTGTTAAATTATGGAGTCTGCAAGGTTCCAAAAGATTATGTCTCTTGAATCATTTACTCGCAAGATAATAATTTACACACACAAGTTATTATCTTATGCAAGAAGATGAAACCTTGTAATTATGGAGGTACCACAGGGGTTTTTCTGTTTTGTTTTGAGACAAGTTACTTTATCACTCTCATTAGTACATGGTAACCATAAATAAATCCCCTCAGCGCTTTGCACAAATCCAGGCCTTTAGTCCATAACAATACATCATATGTTTTGTAGTTAAAGTAACTACTACCTAAAACTTCCAAATAAATGTGAGTAAAACTACAGTATTTCACAGTTGACTGCAAAGAAAGTATGAAGTAGCATAAATTTAAATACTAAAGACAAACTACCTCAAAATCCTAAACACTTATAATACTTAAGTAAATGTACTTCGTTACTTTGTGGTATTATAGAAACGTAAGAACTGCTAGGATGTAATAACGTGGGCATGAAATAATTAGAATATATCTTTTGTCTGTAAGGGTGGGGTAGGGGGAGATGCAAACATTGCATTGCAATGCTATGCGTTACATTTCACCCAGCGCTGTGGCGTTTGCTGGCCTGGATCATGGACGCGTCTGGGGGAAGGGGTGCCAAGTTGCCCTGCGTCTGACGTCAGGGCGCAGGAGAGAGGGGGCGATAAGAGGAAGCTGCAATAAACACACAGGGCGTCTGCGCCTATCTAAGTAGGACAATAAAGTGAAAACGGCATCAATGCTCTAACAATGGATTTATCAGATATGCTTCTGCTCAAAGTTTTCCTCTTCGTGTACTTGCTAAACTACACTCAAGGTGAGTGAGGCGTTTTTCTGAGAAAACCCTAACGCGCTGAAGCGGCGGTTGAGAGGAGCAGAAAGGAGCTGGTAGCCCGTAAGCTAACAGGAGGGATCAGCGGGGCCTGGTTGTTGTGAAGAGGACTGCACCCTTTTTGCCGTCTTACTTTTGACTAATAAATGTTACGTAGCGTTAGGGAGGACTCGGATTCGCACAGTTGATTAAAACGAGGCAATGCCGCTGAGTTGTTTGCGTGTGTTGTCACGGTTTTTATTGTCGGGTTCGGGTCGGTTTTGTTGTTGCCGTGCGAACAGCGCCGACAGCCATTGTTATGAGAAGATGGAGAAGCCGACTGGGTAGCGGACCGTTAGCTCGGTGCTAGCTAACGTTTCAGCCGTTAACATCAACAAGCTTGTCAATATACTCACTTAAGCGTCTGACATCACGTAACGTGAGCTTAGGCCAGCGTTACAGTTTACATGGCACTAGTGTTTAGGTTTGCTGGCATAATTGTCCGTTCAGTTTTGCAGCTGGTCATTGCCGTGTGTTGTACGGATTTCTCACTATTTTCCAGATTAATGTACCGTTAGCCACAATATTGTTGGGTTAGATATTTTGTAAACAATTCTGGTATTCCTTGACAGCAACATTGCACAGCTACTTGCATAACGCTGCATCGCGTAATGTACCCATACAATTGCCATATTCTGCAAGCGGGGGTTTAAATCTAGTACAGTGAAACTGAAATAGCTCTGTGTCACTTTTGTTTACTGTATAGGCCAAAGTGACCGCGTTGACATCCATGAGCAGTGCATGTGGTGTTCACTTCATGTTGGATCCCTTGTGAAACTCTCCAAAGTAGTTATTGCACTTTTTTTCCATATTTAGCCAATTTCGTGGTAAAATTCGAACCAAAAGATGCGGGTGATTGTGTGTCATCGTGCTATTTTAAAAGATGATGTTGTTTTGTATGAATACACTAACCCAGAAATGCAGAAATCGGGGATCCTTGCCTTTACTCAATGTTGATGGTCCCATTTGTTTGTGGGCCTTTAGGAGATAAAGTGTTTCGAAATAGTCATGACTTTCACTTCTCATAGTCACCTTAATGAAAAATTTAATGTTAGCACCTAAATATTTCATAATTCACATGACTGGAGAAGTAGCTGAAGCCCGGTCTACTTACCCATCTTTGTTGCATAGTTACACTGAATCCTGTAATTTATGGCTCACTAGTCAGGCATAATTACCTATCACACAGTCCTAATTATACATACTACTGAAAATACTTTCTTTTGATTTGAATGTTACAGGGCAAACATCTAGCTAGAAGTAACTTAGTAACTTAAGAAGGGATTAAACACGGCCTGAGCGAAATTGCTACATTTTCTTGAAATGGTATTTGTCTGGAGTATGTTTGTTTGAGCGTGAAGCGGCTTGGTGAAATGGGTGGAGGTGTTTTCAGAATCGTTTTCGTTCGAGCCCACCACCCACTCGGCTGGTGGCAAAATAATTATGCTGTGATGCTGGGGGCTGTTGTTCAGCACAGCTCCAAAGCTGGCATCCGTTTGACTTAAATAGATTGAGCTGGATTGTAAAACACAGGCCACGCTGGTTTCCATCATTTTAATCCTGCCTGTCAAATATCTGCCTGGTCATCCAGTCTTATCTTAACATGTATCATCCCTCGGTTATTTACTCTAAAACACAGCTATTGTACTCATAATATTGCTTCGAAAATTCCATTTAAAGTGTCTGAAGCTTGAGCTGTAGCATATTACCCGAATATGCGAAAAAGTGTTTACAAAAATGGTATGTTCAAGAATAACCAATTTGCTAGATGCTGTGGTACCAAAGCTGTTGCAAATTTACGGATTGGGATGTTATATGTAGATTTTTATTTTTAAAAAAATTTCAATTGAATTTGTGTGCAGTGAGCTCTGAGGCACAGGTATATGCATATGTTTGATTATGCAAAGGCACATACATAGATGATTACAGAAATATCGGTACACCTGAGATGACTTTGTTATCACTGCCTTTATTTCCGTAAGGGTGTGCATTCCGAAAGATTTCATTTGAATTTTCCTTGACTTTTGTTGGTAACAGGAGTCCCTCTGTTCTTTCAAACAGGATACAGAAATCCCCTCAACAAGTATATCCGTCACTATGAAGGCCTGTCCTACGACACAGAGCTTGTGCACAGCAAGCATCAGAGGGCCAAGAGGGCGCTCCCTCATGAAGACAAGTTCCTTCATTTAGATTTCCATGCCCATGGAAGGTTTGTCCGTTTTTACAGATATTAACCTAAAGGGAAATTCTGTCTGCGTCCCTATTTTTGTGTCTCCTCCTCTATCCTATAGTTTACCTGTCTGTTTATTTACTGCACAGCTCATCCTCTAAGCCTCCGTTGTTTATGATTAAAGGTGGGGGTCAGCCGTAGCAGAGATTTGCAGAGTGATTGAAAGTTGTTTTATGAAATCACACACCATGGTATCACATTTGACTCTGTGGTGAAAACGCATTTTAAACCTCAACAAAGCCATGTTTTTTTATCAGTTTAGTTTCTATAGTTGTTACTTCATTAGAGCTATACAATTAATCAGTTGGATCAATACAAAATTATACGCAACTATTTTGATAATAGATTAATCATTCAAACCTAGTTTTTTGTCACACATCATAGTCTACGTGATAGGCTTTAGATAACATTTTATCAACCAATCAATTATTCAATTAGTTTAGAAGATTGACTGATAATGAAAATAATTATTAGTGGCAGCCTTGGTTTGGGTTTGTTCTTATTCTAAGTGTCTGCATGTCAGGTGAAGTTGAAGCTGTGAATGTGCTGGTGTGTATTAGAGTCAGCCCTGTGGTGAATCAGGTGTTCCCAGACACTCGATACCTGGGCGGGAGCCCCCTCAAGCTATAGAGGATGGATGGATGGATGGCTGGCTAATCCTTGTCATGATTCCTCATCCAACATTTTGAAGGCTGATGTTGTTTGATAGAAAGTGTCTACACTGTCCATGACAAAGTCAAGACCATCTGGCTGTGAGCTTGGCAAGGGCGGTTTATCATCTGCCTGTAGAAGCGCCTGCTGTTCCCACACTCTGATGGCGCTTAATAAGGAAGAGAGTGATAAGAGCTGTTCAAACAAGCCCATTGAAGGAAGAGGTCTGTTCCTTTGAAAAGCACAAATGTGTCAGCCTGTCTTCCTCCTCTTCTTCTTTTCTACCTCATGACAAAGCAGGAGACACAACTCAAATTTTTACAGTAAAATTTGCAGCACCATCCACCTCCCCTTTGCTTGACTTGGACAAAAGAGAAATGTGAATTAGCTGGTACTTTGTTGGCGCCTGGTCTCTGTGTACCTTACACCCTCCACCCCGGAGACCAAGTCATAACAAAACAGCTGTGACTCAGGGGAATCACATTAATACATATGCAGACAGGGCAAGATTTTTGTGCCATCATGTCAGGTTTGTTCAAATTTTTCAGGTCTAAATTTTACAGAGGCCTCGATTTTCTTGCGGTGGATTTAGGTGCCGTGCACTGACCCACAGAACACACAATAAGAGCACTGTGTAGGTGTTACATGAAACCCAAGGCTTACTTACTGTAACATCTGTGTTTCCCTGCCATATAATAAATAAACAGACCCCAAAAAATTGCATAGTTTCGAGACGTCCTAATATTCTGTTCCCTTATCTGCAGTCTTTATCTTCAAAGATGAAGACAGAAATTTCCCACTCTGCAGCAGAAAACAGCTTAGATGCCAAACCATGCCTTTGCTTTCACCCTTTTTTTTCCCCCCTTTCATTTGCATTTTCCTTTTTCTCAGGGACTTGGGGGAGTATTGCTTACCTCCAACACTGAAGCAAAATTCACATCCACACCCACATCCATAGGCTCTCTGTTCCACGCATAAAACAGTTTTGGGACATCAAGGAAACAAACTTGAAATATCTTTTTATTTTCCCCACACATTGTTTATTTTTGTGTCTTTAATTTCAGGCATTTTAACTTACGAATGAAGAGAGATACCACCTTGTTTGCCCAAGATTTAAAGGTAGATGTTTCAGGAGAAGAAATTCCATTCGATACCTCTCATATCTACACTGGAGAAATCTACGGTGAGAGTGTGCTTCTAATTTCAATCAAACGTTTCTGATTTATTTTTTGATGATGAAAGCAGTAATGCAGCAGTAGTTTTTTCTGACTACCTGAGCTTGTGCCAATCCTCTGACACCCATACCTGTGTAATTTGGACCCCCAGGTGAGAAAGGTACCCTGACCCATGGCTCCGTCGTGGATGGTAAGTTTGAGGGCTTCATTCAGAGCTACCACGGCACCTACTACGTGGAGCCCGGCTGAGAGATACTTGGAGGACAAAGATGTGCCCTTCCACTCTGTCATCTATCACGAGGACGACATACGTAAGTCCCCAGCAACTCGAGCTACACAAACACTTTGACAGCCTGTTTTCTTGTAGCCGCCGAGCATGTGCGAGTGGATGCATGCATACGCAAGTGCGTTGGATAGGGAAGTGCGACGTTAGGGCAAATGAGCGGATGGAGGCAGACGAGCGTGATCGCCCCCCAGGGAGCAGAGATACCTGGGGCGCTCATTAGCTGAGTAACACGGTCGTTCTCTCGGGCTACCGGCTCATTTAAGCAGTCTTTACAGTGTTGGTACTGGTAGCGCGCACCAAGCACACTTCGCTACACCGGCGCCGCGTAATTTCAAATCATCTGTGTACATATAGCGCGTGGCCGAGGGGCAAATTAAAGAGAAACGCGAGGAGAATTGTTAATGAGAGAGACAGGAAAGTAGCAGCTCACGCAGCAAAGCTAGGCTCAAGTGGCGTGTAAGTACATCCATTAGCTGATCATGAATAGTGCCAGAAATAGAGTGACTCAGGGGGTTAAGTAGCTATCATTGTCTCCGATAATCCTAACAGTGTTGTGTCTGCCTCTCTCGCTCAGACTACCCGCACAAGTATGGCCCAGAGGGAGGCTGTGCTGATAGCTCAGTGTTTGAAAGGATGAAGAAGTACCAAGCCTCCGCTGTAGAGGGGCCACCCAAGGTGAACTCGGGCACACACCACAATACACCCTCACACTGTTAAGGAAAATGATGGTTTAGTTTTTGTGTAAATGTTGCTCTTTTTTTTTTTTTTACTTACTCAGGGTCAAAGATATCCACAGAGACCTTTTTTAAGTCTCTGCGTGCAGTCTGAAGTTACATTAGGCGAGAATAGCCTATCGCTGCTTAATCAATGGATATCTACAAAATAAATAAGTGGCTCATCCCAGTAGTGAGAAAATAAATGTTATTTGCTGAAAGTTTTAAGCAGGGTTGTGTGCACTAATTCCTGGTCTCCTGTTTGAAAGAGAGGAGAGGAGCTGTTACCGCTTTGCCCACTTTGTGCTTCCCATCTACCTGTGATCATTACATTCAAGTCACAGAGCTAAGCCTCCAATTTTCCGGGAAAATAACCACACGGTAGTCTTTGAAAAAGCCGGAAGGCCATTTAACAACGCTTGTGCCGTTCTGAAGCTATTTCCAGACTCCTCCAATATTTTAACCCCTTTCTCACGTTGTGCCCCTTTTTCCGATCCAGATGCCAGCCAGAAATGACATACGTCATTAATAAAAAAAGGCTATAATTGTTTTTTTGATATATACACAAATTTTTCTGATACATTTTCATAAAAAATAACTCTGCTTGCTTGTGTGTTACAAAATAGATTATAGAACAGACAGGGTTAAAATCATTTTATCTCTGTTCTTTATCAGATAGAAAACTCTCAGATCAGTGTTAAGTATTTTCATAAGATCACAGGGGATGTTTTTTTACAGATGCTTAGCTCCGTGACTGTAATGGCAATGCATGCGAAATGCAAAGAAGACCACATTCTTCAGCACAGTTCCATGAACACGCTGCAGCTGAAGAACCGCAGCCTAAAAATACCGGACATTATTTATTTAGCCACCGTTTGGCTGAAAATGCTATGTATATGTTTTATTTAAATACCTATTTCCTCCTCTCCGTCTCCTGCGCTGCTCACAGCAGGGGCTCTACACCCAGGTGAGCTTTAATGAACCTGTGCTGCTGAGGAAGAAGAGGATGACTCAGGCTGAGAAGAACACCTGCCAGCTTTTCATTCAGACTGACCACCTCTTCTACAAGTACTACAAGACCAGAGAGGCTGTCATTGCTCAGGTAAATCACAGTCCGTGTCACTCACTTGACTTGGCTGCGAAACCTCTGTCTAGATTAGATTTAAACATCCAGCGTGGAGGATTTTTCGTTCGGTGATGTTGGTGCAGAGGCACATTTTTAAACGAGAATCAGAAAGAGCTAATTAATGTTGAGCATAAGCATAACGACTAATTATTAGCGGAATAATAACACCACTTATTCAGTGCAGGGGGTGAGTCATAACACAATAGAGCAACACAAAAATAAAAACTCTAGGGTTCATAAAATTTTAATTTGAGGCCTGAAAGTACATGGAGAACGGCAACACTTACCAAATGACAATGAAGTGTAATTCTGGTCTTATTATATTGTTCTTTTATTATATTTACTGTAAAGTACAGTTAGGAGACTGGTATCAATCAAACTCATGGCAAGAAAACCAATAAGCATATTTACTGTAATGTGCAACTTTTCCCTTCTAATTTTAGAAAAAACTGACATTGCGTCTCCTCAACTACAATATGAAACATTTACATTTGTTACATATGTGACAGGTCGTTGTTGTGTTCGGACCCTCACCGCTACATATTTTTCAATCAGTGTTGTTTGTTACCTTTTCATATGTCAGATCTCCAGTCATGTCAAAGCCATTGATGCCATCTATCAGGGCACAGACTTCATGGGCATTCGCAACATCAGCTTCATGGTGAAAAGGATCAGGGTAAGCCTCGTACTGTTAAACTGATTCCACGTTCCCATTCGACATGTGGTCAGTGCCCCGCCTCTGAGCTCATCCTCCTTCTCCATCGCAGATAAACACCACCAGCGACGAGAGGGACAGGTCCAACCCCTTCCGCTTTCCCAACATCGGCGTGGAGAAGTTCCTGGAGCTCAACTCGGAGCAGAACCACGACGATTACTGCTTGGCCTACGTTTTCACCGACAGAGACTTTGATGATGGAGTGCTGGGCTTGGCCTGGGTGGGCGCCCCCTCAGGTACGGAAAGACAAGTCATTCTGTCATCAGCGATGAGCAACTGCACACAGCCGGCCCTATTTTTAAAGCAACACACGGATGCGGGTTTTAAACCGTCATTTAACACATCACATTCTTTGTACTGGACTGTAGGCACATTACCAACCAATCTTGGTAGAACTTGAGATTATTCTGTGAAAATAATAATAATGTATAATTGCCATGGCATTAATCAGATTTCACCTCCTTAATAAGCAAAATCCTTTAATGTTTCAGCAGTGGTTTGTAAGAAGCTTAGTTCCAACCTGTGTTTTTCTGTCTCAGGGAGCTCTGGAGGAATCTGTGAAAAGAGCAAGCTCTACTCAGATGGAAAAAAGAAGTCTCTCAACACTGGTATAATCACCGTACAGAACTATGCCTCCCACGTACCTCCAAAAGTCTCCCATATCACTTTTGCGCATGAAGTAGGACACAACTTTGGCTCCCCGGTGAGTTACTTAGATGTTCCACATTTATGCACGGTGCGGTGGAATTTATTAGGGTCTCGTACACTTTGTCCCTTCCTCTTTTAACCTGTGATCCTTTTTTTTTTTCCTCATTCTCGCTCTCAGCACGACTCTGGATCTGAGTGCACCCCAGGAGAATCCAAGAGCCAAGACAAGAAGGAGAAGGGCAATTATATCATGTATGCAAGAGCTACATCAGGAGACAAGCTCAACAACAATAAGTTCTCCATCTGTAGCGTTCGCAACATCAGCCAGGTGCTGGAGAAAAAGAGAAGCAACTGCTTTGTCGGTATGTCTCGCTGGACGATGCTTTGTTTCACACATGTAAACGGAAACCATGATTTTGCTGTCGTCCTTGTCTGTACCGGTGGATGCGGGAGATTTTTGTAGTAATGGCTGGAGAGTTAATCCATGTAACTAAAGATAAACCAGGACTCCAGCTGGTTTGGGATTTGAAAAAAAGACTTTACTGACAGTATTTGGCAGATTTTACTTTTTTGTATGACGTAATGCAACTTTCAACAGCAGCATAAAAACTTCCCGATCATTCAGTTACTTAACTGTAAAATTGGCACGTCTTCAAAGACTCATAGGTTCCGTACAGGCAGTCTTAAGCATATCACTCTTGGCTGATGTCAGTAGGAAAATATTACATATTCATAGTCACTTCCAAAAAAGTCACTTGTACTGCTTGATATTTCTCCACCAACTGGCCAAGAGTGTTTTTTGGGGTTTAATGTCGCACTTTGCTTTCTCAAGGGTCTGTTTCAATTTGGACAAAACATTCGCACTGGTTTTGTTTCCCTGTTATTGCAGCAACCTATTATCTCGGTAGACAGTATTGGTTTGCTTTGGTTTTGTAATGAGATGGTTGTAATACCACATGTCTGATTTAGTCGCCTGTGCGAGAAGTCAAAGTATGAAACAAAGTTTCCCGTTCGCCTCAGTGTTTGTTCCTCCTTTCCCAAACAGAGTCTGGCCAGCCCATCTGTGGTAACGGCCTGGTGGAACCGGGAGAGGAGTGTGACTGTGGCTACAACGATCAGTGCAGGGACCACTGTTGCTATGATGCCAACCAGCCTGACAACAAGAAGTGCAAATTAAAGCCCAAC
Organism: Psettodes erumei; assembly: GCA_016785225.1. Taxonomy (NCBI): domain Eukaryota; kingdom Metazoa; phylum Chordata; class Actinopteri; order Pleuronectiformes; family Psettodidae; genus Psettodes; species Psettodes erumei. The sequence goes on from JAFBJZ010000831.1 coordinate 6,457,983, forward strand.
AAAGTCTGCAGGTACCTAGACAGATGGGTCTTTTTTTTAAACACAAGCTATTGGATGTTTCACGACGAAGCCCTTTTGTGTGATCACTCCTGACTTAACGCTTGTCTCTTCCCCGCCAGTCCGAGCCAGGGTCCTTGTTGCACCGCTGTGTGCACTTACAAGGGTCGCAACGAGAAGTGCAGAGAGGAGTCGGAGTGCGCTCACCAGGGCATGTGTAACGGAGTCAGCGCCCAGTGCCCCACGTCCGAGCCCAAGGCCAACTTCACCGCCTGCCACGGAGAGACTCAAGTCTGCCTCAATGGGGTTAGTGGTTGAAGGCTTCACACCTGGAGGAATCGTTGTCATAGCAACTTCATATTCATACCAGGCTGCGTCTGATCTCACTTGTCCTCGTGCTACTCCCCCGCAGGGCTGCTCCGGCTCCATCTGTGAGAAGTACGGGCTCGAGGCGTGCACCTGTGCCATCCAAGATGGCAAGGATGACACCGAGCTTTGCCACGTCTGCTGCATGGAGAAGAGTGAGTCACTTACCCTTTCCCACGCTGATAACCGCTCTTGTCATTCAAATTGTTCTGACTATCTGTCATCCATCTCCTCAGTGAATCCCAACACGTGCAGCAGCACCAGATCCGAGCGCCTGGCTCGTTTCTTCAACAAGAAAGTGACCACACTGCCAGCCGGCTCGCCTTGCAACGACTTCAAGGGCTACTGTGACGTGTTCATGAAATGCCGTCTGGTGGATGCAGACGGACCACTCGCCAGGCTAAAGAAGGCCATCTTCAACCCAGAGCTCTATGAGAACATTGCAGAGTGGATCGTGGTATGTGTCAACTTCTTGATCCCGATTGCACGATTGGCTTTAATTACGAGGTGTTTTTTGCGTTTACACTGTTTTGATGTGTCATTCCTTTCCTTCTGTAGGCCCACTGGTGGGCAGTGTTGTTGATGGGTATTGCCCTCATCATGCTCATGGCTGGCTTCATTAAGATCTGTAGCGTGCACACACCGAGCAGTAACCCCAAACTCCCCCCTCCCAAACCGCTTCCAGGTGAGTAGAGAAGTTTGCAAAGAAGTTGGAAAAGAGGCTGATCACATTCAGCTTAGAACAAGTACAATCACATGAATACTATTACCCCACCTACTGAGCTTAAACAGCTTAGTGATGAATGAATGCGTTTTGTTTGTTTTTTGGGTATTTGCACAATTGTTTTTTGGGTGGTCATGTAGTATTTTATATCAAATATTAAAAAGGTCAAAACTTTTCCCAAAGCATCGACGCGATGCTTAATGTCTTAATTCGGGACCAGTGTTAAAAAAGAAACATAATGTGGCATGGTTACACAGGCTAAAAGGTCTCAGAGGTTTCACAGTCAAACTTTGGTGTCTTGTATTGCTACTGTGTGCTTGCAATTGTCCTTTTATTGGTGTCTGCAGTTTGTTTCCTCCCGCTAGATGAATGCCCTTTACTAGACAAGAATTACTGTTTGCATGCAGTTTGCAAATATTGGGAGTTGGTAACGTTTTTCCGCCCCAATTCTAAAAGGAGAATAACACCCAGATGAAACGGATTTTCTTTGGAATGCGCGGCCGATCCTGTAGTCGGTCTTTTAGCTAGCTCACCTGAAACCTCTCCCATTACAGGCACTTTAAAGAGGCGGCGAGCGCAGCAGCACGCTAGCTCCCAGGTGCAGCACCAGTCTCAGCACCCGCACTCCCACCAGCACGGCCACGGCGGGCACGGTGGCCACGGCGGGCACGGGGGCCAGCGGCAACCCCAGAGGCAGCCTCAGCGGCAGGCGCAGCCCCAGAGGCACCACCGTCAGCCCAGAGAGAACTATCAGATGGGCCAGATGAGACGCTGAGACCCTTCATCCCGCCCCTGGCGCCCTCCCCCCAATGCCTTGGCTCCTCCTTGTGCCTACAGTGGGAAACAAAAGCGTCACTCCATCCAAAGAAAAGCCTGACATGGTTGTTAAGTCACCATCATATCCTCCATCTACAGACAAAACAGACACGTGGAAAAGAGAAAACACTTATCTAGCAACTCAGTTGGCTCTTTGTGGAGTGGACTCGACCATCAGCCATTTCCAATGCAGTGCGATCTAGCATCTTTTTCCACCTTTTTTTTCTTTTTCTTTTTTTTTTAAGGAGTGCCAAGGAGTTAAGGAATCATGTGTAGCTTTAGTACATTCTGTGACGTGTTTTTTTTTTTTGTTGTTGTTTTTTTTTCTCTTGCAACGTCTTCTTGAGTGACACACCCGTGGCTGCTGGTGAATTGTCCTGTGCTTTTCTTTCGCCATTCAAGCCAGAAAAAGAGAGACGCTCAGAGGGGATATTGCGGCACTTTTGTGATTTACACATGTCAAACAGCAAAAGACACAGGCTCCGGTCTCTCGTGCAGACAGTCTTCTGCATGTGACTGTACATATTTAGTGTATCATAAGTGAAAACAAACTATTTCTTCTACTGTAAATGTGTAATTCTTCACTTTTTTCTTTTATTTTTTGGTTAGTGCTCTCAGGACTCTTAACACATAAATGAAGGAATGATGGCTGTGAGGAGTTCCTTGGACGTTGCTGTCGAGTTCTCTTCGAAGTCGTCCGGTCAGGTGGATCTCTTTCACTTTCAGATTGCTAGGTTTCAAATTTGAACAAGATCACCATATCCCACATTTTAGGCCTTCTTTGCTCGAGGCCCCTTTTTCTTCATCTTTTTCTTTTTTTATTGTCTTGCTAATATCATGATTTGCTCATGTTTTGTAACAAGCTAGATGAGGTTTAGTGTCATGGGAACAGAAAGGGAAGATCACCTAGTTTGGTACACCTTTTTACTGTCTTTTACCAATTTGTTTTTGATAAATGAAGAATGAATAACCACTAAATGAAGCTTACAATGATTCTACCTGTTCAGCAATGAAAAGAAGGGAAAGCGACGGCTGCTGTGGCTTAGTTTAGAAGTGAGAGTGTATCATGTTTCAGAGTTAGTTTACATGAGTGTGGAAATAAATTTAAAAATGACTCCGGTGTGGATGTACAAAAAAAAAGAAAAAAAAAAAGAAAATGTAAAACATTCTATTATTCTTCAAGATAGTGAATCTAAGAACTTTTCAATGTGGGCATGCAGACACATTTATTAAATGTGACTATTAATTGACCAAGGTCTGTAATATTTGTATGTCACTCAACACTATTTACTTTGACAAATATAAATGTTTGTCTTAAAGCAAGCGGAAGGAGCGGTTTAACACGGCAGTATTGTAACACTATTCACTAACACATTCCTCAATGTGTTCACTCGTTTCACAGGAGACAAGCAGCTCTTTGTTTTTGTGTTGTATTTTTAAAATGTTTTTCACCTGCAGTTTCCCCCTGGTCAGATCTCATCGTGGACTGAATCTTCTTAAGAGCTCATGAGTGCAGGCCTCAGCGCGAGTTTACATCAGCGTGCCATAAAACTCTACAAAGCTGATCTTTGTGCACAGGCTTTATAAAATGTAGAAGCTCCAGTACAAGTTCTCTGGAGCCACTTTAAATGGAGGAAATGGAGGAGATGTGATGGTTTGTGGGATTGTTTCACCTCAGGTGTGTTTTTCTTTTTCGTCCTCCTCTTGCTGCAGGTTGAGGGACATTCTGAAAAGCGTTAACACCAAATGAATCTGGTCACAATTTATGATGCTGAATCCTGTGATTTATTAATCATGCAAACGTACCAACCAAAAGAATTTGGCTAGCGTGGTTAAAAGCTTTGCAAAAACAATAAAACACAGGATTTCGCATTATATATTCAGCAAAGGATGTCTTTTTATGCTCTGACTTTATTTTATCCTGGCATTATTATTATTATTATTATTATTATTAAATGCATGCAAACACTAATCTCAATTAATATCTTCCAAAACTGTCCTGATGGTCTTAATAATCATGCACGTGCTCTGGAAGGGGATGGAAAAATAACGTCTCACAGTTAAAAATCGATTTCACACGGCAGATGAATCGGGCAGGTCGGCAGTTGCTACATCTTCTCATGTCTGTACAAAATGGAGCTCTTTTTAAATTTCATTGTCTAGGCCAGATTGCGCCTCTTATGGCCTAAAGGATTTACATGTAAAACTTGTACAGTGCTTCAGAAAATTTGGATTTCATTTGAAAATGAAACTTACATTTTGATACATCTGTTCCATTTTTTTGTATTCTAATTCCAGAGTAAGTTGTTCAAAGATGTTCATATGTGACAAACTTTCCTCTCCTCTAAGTTATTTATGTTCCTATATGTGCTAGTTGAACTGGAGTTTGCTTATATGATACTTTTCTCCGCCATCATCAATGGTAAAAACAATTCAGTGTGATGGAGTTAATGTTACATTCTCATTTTTGTCTTCGTTATCCTGTGGCATGGTTTGGGTAGAAGAGCAGAAGAAAAATGCCTGTAAATTTACTTTTCTTTTTAATTTCGTAGTCTTGGTAAAGTTTTTAGATAAACGTGCACTGAAAATGTCCAAATTGAGTTGAAATGTCGTAGGTGATGTAGGCCGAAAGAACACAAGATTAAAAAGTAATACTACTGTCTGATTTTAATGTTCACTGTGTTTTATACAGTATCGGAAATTTTTGTTCACTTTGAACATTTTTACTAAAAAAAAAAAATTTCAAATTGTATTGTGCAAAGAGATGTAATTTTTGGAGTACTTGAAATGCATTAATTAAAAGACTCATTCAAAATAAAATAGACCCCTGTTTACTGTCTGTAAAGTGTGCACTCTGGTTTTTATTGTTTGCTCGGTGCTGTTTTAGTCGTGTGTACTCAGGCCTTATACAGAAAACTAAATCGGATGCTCCTCTGCTGATTCTACACGTGAGCAGCTCAAAGCTTGAGACAAATTTACAACAACTTGTGGTTACAAACTGGTGTGTACTTTGAAAGATGTGGGCATTTATAACATGAGTTTTATTATGGGAAGTGCTGGATTTCATTGTTTTAGGAAACTCCTAATAAATCCATATTGCAGAGATCAGACTTTGTGTTGCTCTATTTATTTATTTAATATATAATAGGCATTGTGACTGCCCTTCCCTGCCTGACGGTGGCGCTGTTGAATGCTTTTTGTATGGTATTGATTATCCTGTATGTTAATTGTCCAAGATCAATAACCTGATTGAGAAGACATAGCTTTTGGCTTTGCAGCGTTTTGAGGTTTTATGTTGCTTCAAGTTCAACCCCAGTCTGTGTGTGTTCTCTTGTATTTTGTCATGTAAGCATCTTAGAGGTAAAGCATCCTCTTTTTTATTTGTTATATATTTGTTTAATTGTGTTTTTATCCTTCAAATGCTCTACGACAAAGAAGTGTGAGGTTAAAAAAGAAAAGGATCTAGGATGAATGATATTGGGAGATGAACTGATTGCTGGATGAGAGTTTTTGTTTTTGCTTGTTGTTGCCTTTCCCGCAGCGTCGGGCTCAGAAAGCAGGGTATTGGGAATCGATTATTTACAGTGTGTAAACTTCTCAACATTAAGTTCCATGGAGTAAAAACCCTCTGTTAAATGCAGTATAGGGCCACCCACAGCAGAGGGAGCAGCTGCTGTGGGTGAAGCGCAGGTTAACGTTCAGCACCACAGGCGTGCTCCTCGCCTCCTTCCGCTTCCATCGAGGTGTATTTTAGCAAATTGCTGACGGCTTTAACCCGAGAACTTGACTCTAAATTTCACATGGGCTTAGTACTGCTTATATTTATTTGAGGAGATTCAGTAGAAGGAAACAGCTGCTGAAATGTCCTGCACAAGCCAGTGCAGCTTGTTCACGGGATAAGCCCTGTGTTTGTTACACACTCAATTACTCATCGCCTATGTTTATTGATGACTTTTTCCTCATGAGTGCTTTTGATGATGCAACCGCCATAGGAAAGTGTACGTGAGATCCTGGAAGCACACACTGCAGCAGAATGAGGCCTGCTATTGATTTTCAATGTGTATCCTCAGCTGCAGCGACGGGAACAAGCACAGTCACCCACAACTAAAGCTTTAGCTTCAATATTTTCTGGATAATGCAAGCGCCGAGTTGTATTCCAGTAAGTTTATGTTGTTGTCATCACTGATGTCGTGTTCTCTCCAAACTGAAACAATGTCCCAGCCAGCAGAGAGGCCAATGTTCAACCCTGGTCAATATTCTATGTTTAGAGTTGCAGCTCTGTGCAAGGAGCTGACGCCACGGCCGATAAGCGAGCAGCAGCACCTTTTGTCTCTCGTCAGAGTAACAGAGCGTGATTGTAAAAGTGGCACCGGCCTGCGTGAGTGTCACCCAGGCCGAGCTGCGTGGCAGCCAACACTCGCTCTGATGAGCAGCTGACCCCGAAGTCTTGCAAAACAAAGACTGGAAACACACCAGAGGCAAAGCAATAATAGTTCACTGTCCAGTATCAGATGATGGCCACTAGATTTTCAAAGCCAGTCAGTCTCGGGGGAGGTAGTCAGATGTTAGTTGGGTATATCTTCATGAAAACACAAAGGCACTGCTCGTTATGAGATGCTGCCAGTTTGGCTTTTGCAAAGCCTGGCTGATTCAGCACAGCAACGTCGTCTTTGCCTTGTTCAAAGCGTGGCTCGCGGTTGAGAGACGAGAGGAAATCACGTGCATTTGCACAAGAGACGTTATTGAGCTGCTGAGTCCGTCACTCAGTCTGTACAAACTGATTTCCCTCTCCAGTTCCACGTGTTTGTGCGCTGTGAACACAACAAACTGCCATGAACCAATCTGCACTTGGACCCTCGGGCTGGTGTCTCAGGGACAACTCACCCTGCACCTACCTCGCCCTTGGTTGCAGAGTATTTGTCTGGCTTCTTGTTCCTGGTCCTCTGGTGCTGTCACCTCCTGCTGGAGAGCTTTGCCCGTTGGCTCACTGGAGTCACGTGACTTTCAACCCTGTCTGTGAAATTTATCGTGGAAGTCAAAATATTAGTTTTGTGAGGTAAAATGCGTCGATGTGCTCCCAGGAATCTCTGTAACCCGGTAGCTGAACATTTTTGAGGAGTCAAGAAAGGGAAAAAAAATGTAATGGTCCAAGTCAGATGGCCAACTGTGAGTCAAACCAACCTTGATATGCACAAGGGCATTACCTAGAGACTGAGGCATAATCATCCCCCGCAGTCATATCAACTGAACACAAATGATCCGTCTCTCGTGTCTGCTGGTGAGGTGTGACGGGAGAGATTCATGTTGCTGTTACTGTCTACTCTCACTTCATCACATAGGCTATTACAGCCCACGCAGCGATGAAAGGGATGTACGAGGATATGCAAGGGCCGTGGTGTGAAGTGCTGAGAGGAAAACTTTTACAAACTTTTGCAAACTCGCTCAGCTTAAGTGCAGTTTTCAGTCATCGGTAATATGGATGATGGAACCGCACAGATCAAGTGAAATCAAGTATTTGTAGAAACTTTAATGTAGATAAAACTAACAATGAGTAAAGTACAAATAATCACAATGAACAGGAGGGAGGACTCATTGTGGTTTGCAAAAGAAGAAAAATAATTACAAGGTCTGACAAAAAAAAGTTTTCAGTGAATATACAGATAATACCATCACAAGCACTGAAGAAAGTGGGAGCAAGTCGAAGAAGGAAACTGGCATGCATGTAAAACTACTGTTCTACCATCAACTGTTGTCCCAAGTGAGCATATTCAGATGAGGGGTGATATTTACAGTGCGATATTTACAACGCATGTATATGAAAAGTCAGAAGGACTGAGATTTTCATGCCTTTATGAAACGTAAAACAAAAAGTTAAATTGCAGAGGAGACAGTTAAGAATTGGTTTGGAAAACAACATCCACACTGCATAGTTAGCTGCAGGTTTTTCTTTCTACATTTTATTTTATGGTGTGTTTTTTTTTGTTTTTTACCTGGGTGCAGTTTTAAGGGTGCTGCCGCTGAGCTGGAAAGCCTCGTCTCTGCAGAGCATGACGTCAATCGGAGGTGTAACTACCTGCCTATCCTGCTATCTACGGGTTCACCACAGAGAGCACGCTGACGGACGACGCTGCGCTGGGTGGTTGTCGTCTGACTGACAGTGAGACAGCTGAATCTGACCGTTCAGTCCCGGAGGTCAATGTCTCTCTTCTTAGTTCATGGTGATCATCTCATATTTATCCTTCAGGCTGCTGTCCTCATCCTCCTCGTCCTCGTCCTCGTCGTCCTCCTCCTCGTGGGCCTTCTCGGGCTCGTTGCGGCGGTGGTGCATCTCGATGAGCAGGTAGTAGATGACGGCCGCCACGACTCCCCCCACCATGGGCCCCGCCACAGGGATCCACCACCAGTAGTCGGCAGTGCTGTGAAAACAGAGGCGTGAAAAGAAAATCAACGAAGAAAGAGTTGGAACGCGTATCTGGCGGCAGCGGGCACAGAGGTCGGTACAGGTCAGCGGTGCCATCGCCGGATCGTTCGCGATCATCGACCGCATCTGTCAAATGCATGTGACATTATATAACAGTTACCAGCGCCAGCAGCTCAGGTTGTCATCAGTTAAATTCAATAAAAATTCATTCATCCATTTACTATACCGCTTATCCATTGTGGGTGGGGTGCTGGAGCCAATCCTAGCAGACAGGGTGGGGTACAGCCTGGACAGGTCGCCAGCCCATCACAGGGCTGACACATTGACAGACAACCATTCACACTCACACCTATGGAAAATTTTGAAAGCCAATCAACCTAACCTGCAGAAAGGACCCGGAGAAAAGGATTTACTACATATAGGTTTCCAAAATGGGGACCCTCAGGCTCAGACGTATCCCACATCCTGATCTGCCTTCCACTGGTGCATTACCTAAAAACCTCCATCCCCCATCCTGCTACAGCAGTGAAAAGTCGGGGTCCCAGGTCTCTGGCGGGGTTCAGGGGGTAGCCACAGTTCAGTCCCATGGACACACCAATGGCCATGATGATCAGACCGATGGCCAGTGGCTCCATGCCTTTAGGAGCACCGATGTTTCCACCATCGATTATAGCAAGGATGCACAAAACCAGCATGCCCGTCCCCACTACCTGGAAGAGCAGAACATCATTTAGTTGATTTGCTGCAATTAACAGACTGAACATCCATCCTTTCTTGCCTTGTTAGTTTTATTTTATTAGGAGAGGAGAAGTTTTGAGCTTCCTCCTCGTCCTCCCCCTTTGGTTAATTAAAAGTGTGTCTTTTATAACTGTAATTTTTAAGGGTTGGTACAGTAACACTTCGGTCTATCTGTCCTAATCGGATCACTAATGTATCCTGAAAACAAGTAAGCCTTATCCCGATGGTTCCACAAAAGGTGTTAAGGGACGGCATTTAACTCGCCTCCAAGCACTACTGTTACACAGAACTATCACAGGAAACAGTAACACAAGCACAGTCAGACTAAGTGGTTTTATCTCAGCCGTTCACCTGATGTTGTTTTCAGCAGTTGTTAAGCTGGCAGACGTGTTATCTTTGGATCGCTGCGCCGACTAAACTGACCCAAAATGGTGTTAAGTATAGATCTGACCTCCGGTGAATGCCAGGAAATGGGTCATTAGACCCAAAACTAAGCAAATGTGGGGGTGTTCTCCTGACAAAGTGGGGCAATCAATCTTGCATTGGTCACTTTTGCTAGACTTTGCAGTATTTAGAGCAAGAATGGGAGCAGGCAGGTCACAATGGCGGGGAGGTCATTGGGTCGCAGTTGCGCCACAGCTCACCTGATCGATGAAGCCGCCGAGGACCGACAGGTGTCTCGCAGGATAGGAAGCAAAAATGTGACCTGTTGCATTGATTCCTGTCACTGACAGAATCCCGCTGGTGAAGTCCATGAAAGCATCTGTGCAGAGGACAAATAGAGATTTGTAACTGTGCTCACTGGCTGACTTCATTGAGTATCTCATCATTATGAACATGTTGCTGAGGTATTTTTACTGACTGCTCAAAAATGACAACAACAAAAAACATTCAGTTTTAAGAGTTAGGTTTTCTTTTAAGTTTGGGAGACACTAAGCCTTTGGAGATCATTACCAACCAGTACTGGTTAGTCAGCATGCATGGGTAAGGTAAGATTCAGGTGTGTTCACCATAGTATAAACCAAAGACTGCAGCAGCTCCAGCGAAAGCACCAAGAAACTGAGCGATGACATAGAAGGGGAACTTCCAGATTTTCAGTTTGCCCAGAATCACCATGGCCAGAGAGACAGCAGGGTTCACGTGGCCCCCTGGGATGGAGGACAAAGCACAGAGTGAAAGAGGGGGTGCAGTGGGTGTGGGGTTGGCTGGCACCATATCCGCTCCATCACTAGTGAAGCCATCACATTTACTAAGAGGCAGCAGAAGGGGAGCAGCCCCCGGGGCGGTGTTGGATTTTTAGGTCTGTTCGAGAGGCAGAACAAACAAAAGTGAGTGTTATTCTTTTTTTTAATCAGTCTGAGCTCACACCCGGCAAGCTTTTAACTTTTCAAAACATATTTCACCCGTGATCTGTCTTTGTGAAATCCATGACATGGTCCTTTCGAGGTAGACCTGAAGGTGGGCTGCTGCTCAGAGGAGGCAAGTCATCTCGTTTGGAGTGAGCCTGGTCTCTGTCATGGACAGATGAGCGTAGCCTATGATCGATGGAGTTTGCAGGACATTTAGTGCCCAGAGTTATGTATGACCCCGGAGAGGCTGTGCACTAGCACTAACAAATCAATGGTCGCTGCGCATACGTTGGTTGACTCTGGACGCAGAGCTGGCACGTTCCTGCTGACACCGGAGCTGTGGTGGTGGCACGTGGCTACACAGGAAGCCGTAAAATTATATTATCACAAGCCGCAAGCCACATGAGTAACAATGCTGGGATTGGAACACATGTGAGCAACCTGTGTCTGACTCTTTTATATGTTCTGGCACAGGATGTTTGCTGTGAATCATTTTAATGCATCGTAGAGTCTGTCGTGCTTAACGGGAGATTACGGTGAGGAAGAGGAGGTGAATGTACACACAACAAACTGTTAATAGCTATATTGTTAAATTTCATTTCAGTTCATTTGGCAGGATGCCAGTATCGAGAGGGTGGGAAACTGATCCCAGTTCATGACTTTGATATTGTAAAGTAGCACATCAAACACTGATAGCGTCAGGTGCTGAGCGGCTCACAGCTACATAAAATCCTGTTTACCTGACACTCCACCCGCCACATATGCTGCCATCATCAGTCCAACAGAGAAGCCGATGTGGACGGTGAGGGGCTCACCCAGGGTGTTTCGACTGAGGACGGTCTGAGCCACTGAGCCACAGCCAAACAACTTGACCAACAGGGAGGAAGAGGAGGAGGAGAACAGATTTTCACCCACATTTCTTTAAGGTACTTAAATCTCTTTGCTTTTTCTTTTTTTTAACGGAAAGTCAGTAACATGTCTGAGCATCAGCTTGCATGGGCTGGACCTGAACGATAAACTGAAATAAACTTTTTTTTTGTTTTTAATCTTAACAATTTAGAAAAAGAAGATCAACTTTTTAACATCAATCTTAAAGCAAATATATTGTACAAAGTGCACTACAATGAAATATCCTGAGCTTCTTCTCAGTCCAAAGCCAAGCAGGAAAAAAAATGTATCAAAGTGTTACTTACAACCAAGACAAACGTCCCCAGGAATTCTGCCAGGAATTCCTTGAGTATTCCGTGTTTGAGAGCACAGTGTTGCCTCATGCTTCTGTTGTGTTGTGTTTCCATTTATCACTGAGCAAAATGCTGTGTGAAATGGCACAGATGTCCAGCAGCATGAACCTCAGATCTCAGCGCTCATGTCAAATCCCCACCTCTGCCCATCTACAGCCATTCAGCACACACCATTGATCCACTTGTATAACCAGCACACACTCGCTCCCCATCAGCCCTGTCAACACGCAAAAGTTCACCGCAGTGACCAGGTGCTCTTTCTTCTGTTTCCTTTTGAGTGTAAATTAAAATCTGATTTTCTGTATTTGCGCATGGAGGCACTGACAGACTCACAGATTGGCAGGAGTGAAACTTGAGAAAGCATTTTAATACATTTATTCATCAGTTTGCACCATTATTAACACACACACACACACACACAGGAATGAAAAGAATTGATTTGAGTAAATAAGTTTGTGTCACACTGTAAAACGTCAGTTTGTCAGATATTGCAGTTACACATATTGCCACAAGAGGTCAGCCTTGGCAAAGTGCCATGCTGCCCACAGCTGGACATGTTCTGAAATCACACCTGAGTTTTTAATATACGGAATTAGATCATTAAATCAGTGAGTCCCCCATCAGTCAGAGCCCAAATCGTCCACATCGTTCACATCGTCCTCCGCAACCTTGATGAGAGGAGGTGATTTTTTCTTACGCCTGTCAATGCAAAGAATCAAAAAAAAAAGTTCAACAACGCGATTTCATGTAACGCAGCATATCCAACGCAGAAACTCCATGACTCACCTCATCTCGCTCCGCAACGCACTCAGCTGGCCATGAAGCTGCTCGTTTGCCTCAATCTGCTCATCCAGTTCTCGCTGCAACTTCTTCTTGGCGTGTTCCAGGCGCTCGATCTCCTCCTCCGCCTCGTCCATCTGCCTCTTCGCCGTCTTCAGCCTCTGAGTCAGCTGCAGAGTTCATGCAAAGCCAGACACTCAATCGTGAGTCAGGTCTGTACCTCCTGACCGCATATCTTCTTTCTTTGCCGTTAAAAGACGGGGCTACCTGGTCTCTCTGGGTCTGTAGGTTGACGTGCTCCTCGTCCGCTTGCATCTTCATCTCCTTCACTTTGCGCTCCAGCTTGCGGTTGGCTTGCTGCAGGCCGTTGTTGTCCCTGAGGTTAAAAGCACCAGGAGAGATCACATCCCTGCTGCTGCTTCCTGTAACTCAACACCTTCCCAGTGCACTCGGGCCACACATACTCTCACGACCACAGGGAAAGTGATATGAGTGGGTTCACCTCTCAGTAGCTACCATCAAGTATCTGATGGAGCTCTTTCCTCAGTGTTAGCCTCCACTGCTAAACACAAACTAAGTATACATTTATGTCTGACTGATATTAATGTGCAAATGCTCACCGTTCTTCTCCTTGTAACCTCTCCTCCAGTTCCTGGATGCGGCTGTTAAGTTTGGAAACCAGCGAATCCTGGTTGGTCCTCTGTGATCCTTCCAGATGAGTCACCCTGCTCCTGAGGTCTTTATTCTGATGGAGGAAATCAAACAGAAGAATCATAAGTCATAAATGAGGTAACCCTATTTAGTTTAGCAGTACAGAGCATGTGGGTGATATACCATAGGCCTGCCAGTGGTTTCACATTATTCTGCTGACCTACAGATAGTGGTAATAGTAAGATGGGACGCAAATGCATTCAACACCCTTATTTGACCTTCAGGTTTCACACGATGAATCATTCTTCTGAGTTAAACTGAATGTAAACAGGAGCTTGTTTTACAAGAAAACTTCACAGGACGTCTGGAAGTAGGTTCACACCAACGTTTCGGTGTCAGCAGAGTCGAGTCCTGCAGATCTGATGCCAGATAGGTTGAGTTTGCTGAGTCACACCTGGCCTCGGAGGGGCAGATGTCATCACGTGTCAAAAAATGTATTTAGAAATCAATTCAGTTGATGTGAATGAATCCAACTGATTTGATTTGTATTTTGCCAGAATGCTAACCCCCCTTGATGAAACCATTTTAACTCTGGTGAGCTCAAAGTTTTCTTCATAACCACATGATTGAAATAAAGAACCACTTTCTGAAAATTGTCCATAGCTTTCAACGACATCTTGTGGTCATCGTCAGCAGATAGTTTGCTCCTTTTTCTTAGAGATAGTTCAGTAGTTAAACTCACATTTTTAATATGTGCAGTAAAATGTGAAGCTGACATATTCCAGAGGATGTACTATAATACTAAGAATATGATAGGTATGCCAAGAAGTTTATTCTGGCATTGTGGGGGGGTCAGGGCTCAGTACCTGTCTCTCCAGGCTCATCTTGTCACACTCCAGGTCCTGTCTGACTGCTCTCTCCTGCATCAGGTCATTCCTCATCTGATCCATCTGTCACAACATAAAATATCACAGAAATGATTAGTATATTAACAAGGGTAGGACATGTGCATAAGTGCTCCCTTCCATTGTTATTGGAAACATCAGCATGTGTTATTAAAAAAAAAAGTTGGGACGTGTGGACGAGCACTCTCCGGTTCAAGGAAAAGTTCCCAGCTTAAATTCCTAAACCAAGAGGAAATGCTGTCGGCTGAGTGGCCACATCAGATCTAAAGGCTCTCTTCTCTCTAATAACATCCAGAGGCCCAGTGAAGGGAGTGTGAATAGCTGCTCACAATAGTTAGCTGTTGTTTTTTTTTGCGGCTTTGCACTGCTCCCAAAACTGTTTTTTGTGTCAATTAGTCTGCGGCGCTTTTCTCCCATGAATGGTGGCCTGTTTTACAGACACACTGAGGACGTGATGAGGCTCTCATGACAGCATCAGATGGAGAAACATATACTGTGTGAAGTCAGAGTGGGGTTGAGTCACATTTCAGGGCAGTTCGATGTGAATGTTAAGAAACGAAAACAAAACGTGTTTATCAAGCTGTTCTGAACTCACGAATCAGCAGCTTTCAGTGTCCGAGGAGAAACCCGAGTCCTCCACCCTACATCTGTTTATAATAAAAACAGATGCAGGGCTGGGTGTTCAAACTTCAGCCTGGGCCTAATTCTATCGCTGATGGGCTTTCTATTCACAGTTGGGGAAATTTATGAACGTTAGCAAGCGTTGGCAAAATGAGAGCTTTGGGTAGAAAAAAAGAGAGACGGCAGAGAGGGTAGTAAACCTGCCTGCTCTTTAGTTTTGTCTAACCGCTCCATCAGGCGGTCGGCACTGCTGCGCTCGTCGTTAAGATCTTCTTCTAGTTGACAGATGCGTCCCTGAGACAGAAGAAAGACATGTCAAACCATCATCGAGTTAATTTACAGTATATTACACCCCACAACAGTGTTTCCTAGTACAGAGAACATGATTAGTCTGTCCCCAGAGGCTGCGGTTAGAAAACTGACTCAGAGAAAAGGCTGATTGGGTAATAATACAGTATACGAGGAGGCTGGTGGGAATAAAATGGATTAAGACAAAGATAATAGCATTTGAAAAGCCTGTGAAATAAAGATGTGAGTGTTTGACAATGGAGAGGGGCAGAGAAAGGAAGAGAAGATTCCTGAGAGCACCCAGACAGGTCTGATAACTTTTTTACAGTCAACACAGGCTCCCTGAGTTGATACGCAGTGTCAACAGTGAGCACACTGGTGCCACTGTGTCATGTTTTGTCATCAGTAAGACAAACAGTGCTGAGCTGTGAGATGCTGTCGCCATGTCTCCTGTCCAGCCCCGTATATTCTACAGGCGAGTGCAAATACTGGCACCTGAACAGATAAACATTTCACAGCACGTGATAATGTCAAGTGTGTTCCACTGTGAGTGTGGTTTCTGACTGGAAATTTCCCGTGGTCATCAGTGGACAATGGCAACGTGGGGTGGGGGGATTTTCAACTTGAAATCATAAATAATCAAACGTATTTTAAATCATTTGGCCTCATGAAAACCTGATAAAAACTGGCTGTTAAGTTATAAAAAACAGTTGCAGTAATAATAGGAGAATCTGTGATTGTTGGCATGTACTGTGCTGTTTATATACTGAGCATATTTCCATCTATTTGTTTGTAGTTTCATGAAAAGCATGTTCTGCACTGCGACAAAGTGTAACAATCAAGTGAATGCATGTTCATCTTCCGACATCCTTTTCATTTAAGAGGATTACTGAGTGGAGTTTTCCTTCACCTCCATGAGCTTGACCTGCCGCTCTCTCTCGTCCACCGCGGCTGCATGCCTCTCCTCCAGCTCCTTCGCCCTCTGCTCCAGCTGCCGGCCCCTCAGCTGGGCCTCCTCCCGCTCTCTGTTACACCGCTGCAGATCCTCCTCCAGAGGAAGGAGCTGGACACAAAACAGACCCCTGAGCAAACACACACTTTGAGATAAGGTCAGCAATCGGGTGTTGGGCAGCGGTCGCTCAATCAGTTTGACATTATTGAGAAAACACGGAATTAATCACGACTGGTGACACATCTGACTAATTTTGAAGGTTTTTATTGAATGGTAAAACTTCCCATGGGATCCTCAGCAACTTATCAGCAGAAAAATTCAGTTTTACCCTGCTGCTGACCTTTTCATTTTAATCGGTGACTAAAACCTACAAACTGATGAATCAGAGAGACAGTGAGCACCACACCTCTTCCTGCAGTTTTTTAGCTGCCTGTCGGGATTTCTCCAGCTCTGCTCCCTTTTCCTGCAGCTGTCTCCTCAGCTCCGCCAACTCCCGCTGGCTCTTTTCTCTGGCTTCATCGACCTGGTTCTGAAGTACGTCTGTGGATGCCTCACACTCCTCCATGATGCTATTCATCTGAACCAGGACAGATACACAAAGAGCTTCTACAGTGAGATAAGTGGACCTCTTTGGGTATATGAACATGAGTTGTGAAAGAAACTATTCAAGCACGAGAAATATCACGTTTTGGCTAATCTCACAAAGGTCTCATTTGAATCAAAAGAGATTTTGAATATTATCTGACAAATTGTCATGGTGGAGCTCTCACCTTCCTCTGCAGGTGCTCCACAGCCCGATCCTGCAGCCTCCTCTCATCCTCCAGTTCAGTTTTCGTCTTCCACAGTTCCTCTATTTGCTTCCTCTCCTCTTTGAGCTTCTCCTTCAGGTCTCTGTGCTCATGATTTAGTTTGGTCAGCTTACTCTGTCATAAGGCAAAGACAGAGGAAAGTCAAGGAAAGTCTAAGTCTCGAGCATAAGCAACAGCAACCTGTCCTTACCTGCACGTCCTCCAGCCGAGCGAGCAGCGACTGGTTAGACTGACACATCTCCTCCTCATTCCTCCTCACATCCTTTAGTGTTTCCTCAACTTGCTGCTTTTCTCTCTGAAGTAAATTTTGAAAAATAAATTTGGTCAGCAGGGAATCATTCCAACCCCCCCCCCCACACACACACACACACGCACACACACAAATTCTCCCCACCTCCAGCTGCTTCGCTCTCTGCTCCAGCAGCCTCTCTGTGGTTTTAGCCTCCTGGATTGCCTGGCTCAGCTGATCCATTTTCTTGTTGAGCTCCTGCACCTTTCCTCTCAGCTGATCTCTCTCCTGGCTCAGCTCCTTCAGCTGCACCTTAGCCACACCTTTCTCCTCCTCTGCCTCAACCTTCTCTTGACCCAGCAGAGCGTTGTTCTAAGATACAGGTTGGAGTAATAAATGATGAACAATAAAAATGAAATGAACCACATTTCGTTTCATCGTCATCATCACATGTTACCTCTTTAGATAGCTCTAAATCTCTGAGCAGCTTCTGCAGCTCCTGCTCATACTCCTCCTTCAGAGCGGCCATGTATTTGTCGTGAGTCTCCACCTCCTCTTTCAGTGCCCCCTTCAGGGCACCGAGCTCCCGTTCCCGGCGGTACAGTAGCTCCTCCTGCTCCTCCTTCACCTGCAGCATCTCCTGAAAGTCCACACGCATCTGCGCCATATCCTGACAGACACCCACAACAATACAGCATCCACCACCTCGAGTTCAGAGTCTTTACAGCTGCTGTCGATTTGCCGAGTGTATCATCCACACCTGGTTTCATTTACCTTCAGAAGGACCTCTTTCCCTATGTTTATCACCTCCGCCTTCTTGGCTTGGTCCAGCTCATCGTGCATCTCGGAGAGCTGCTGCTGAAGGTCTTTCATCTCCGTCTTAGATCTTTCTCGTTCTGCCTTCATCTGACTCAATCTAAAATATGCAGGAAAGACAGACATATTTCAGTTAAATATTTTGCTTCAAGGAAGGAAGCCTGCTTACCCAGCTTTTAAGTTTTATAACAGCTCTGAATAGGACTAGATAACAAAGACCGATATCTGCACACTTAATCCAAATGGTATTTGACTCTGCTTTCAGGCTAACGACTTTCATCAGATCACACATTTCGGTTCACTTGAATGACCTAAGACTATGAGCTGGAGCTCAAGTAATGCAAAGCACTGAGCGCAAGTGTGTGGGTATTCTGTTTATAACCCTGATCTACTATGGACAGCATACACTTTATGGCTAAGAATTAGAGGAGATCATTGATACCATCCTCTTGTCTGTATGGTCAATATGAATATGCCTCAGCAGAGAGTTTAGATAAGACAACACTTTCTAATAAAGTCCTCTTTTTTACTTAGAAGAGCTTTACTTTGAAACTTTGTCTGAGGGGAGGTCAAATCCTTACTCCTGTTTGGTGGACTGAAGTTCTGCCTCAATTTCAGCCAGCCTGTCCCTGAGTTTGCAGAGCTCTGTCTGACTATTGGCCAGCTCTTCTTGAAGTTTCTTCTTCTCTGTCCTGGCCCTCTCACAGGCCTTGGCAAGAGTCTTTTCATTCTGGCCAAGCACAATGACAAAAAGAGGACATCGTCAGTCACAGGAACAGGAAGTAGAGCGTTTTAGGCGTGAGTCAGCAGGATGGGGCCGTGCTGCACCTTCATCTCCGTTTCCAGCTTTTGCTTTAACTCAGCCACTTCTTTCTCCAGTGCTGCCTGTTTCTCCTGCAACTGCTTCACCTGAGCTGCATAGTCCTATATGGAAGAAGAGAGGTAACCGGGTTTCAGAACAAGACATATAACCATGCTCCGCAACTATCAACACGGGCAAACACCTCATCCCAACATTCACTTTCTCCTCCTCCTCCACATTCTGAGCAGTCCTCCACTTGAGCTTGTTGATCCTCTCAAGCAGCAGGTCGACTTTCCTCTGAGTGGTGGAGTCATCATCCGTTGTCCTGAGAGGCAAGGAAAATATTTCACAAATATGTTGACAGGGTGGAATAATAAAGTCAAATGTAGGCTGTTGCCAGCTCCACAAACACATGGTGCTGCAGGCCTCTCAGTGGTATGATGTTGTTTTATTTTTGGCATCCAGAGGAGAATGTTTCGCTCAACATTTTTTAGGTAAACAGACTTTTTTTTGAGGTAATAGCTCTACTTCAGCACATATTTGAAAATAGGCACTGACGGACTTTCTGTGTGAATAAGTTATTTATCAGTGGAAACAGATTCATACTTTGCATTCCTGACTGCTGTGTGTTTGAGCACACACAGCTGGATCAGCAGCCCCTTATCTGACCGCTATACATAACTACTGGATCTTGACCTGAAAGTGGGAACTCTGGTGTCAAAGGAACAGTTTGATTATTTTCACTTTTTGCTGAGAGTAAGATGAGAAGTTTAATACCATTCATGTTTTTATGCTAAATGCCATGCTAGCATTAGCAGACCATTAGCTAGCTTAGCATAAAAACTAGCTACAGCTAGCCTGGCTCTGTCCAATAGTAACAAAATCAATTGCCATTATTTCCAGAAAACTGTTGAACCGTTCCTGCAACTAAAGGCCTGACAGTTTAGGTGGACTCACCCATCCTTAAGGTACGTGAACAGTATTAGTTTTGTTGTGTCCTCAGTTGGGTCCACTGAGAGTTCTTGCTGTCCTTTCAGAAGATCAGGGGTGACCTGGTTAGAGAATGTACAGCAAATAAATACAACCTTTTACAGGACAACTGTGCTCTGAAGCAAATCTCATTACCTGTGTATCCCTTTCATCACTTTCATCAGTCTGGTCGCGACATGATCTGGAGACAGAGGCTTTCTCTGTTCTGTGAAGCAGTTTTGCAGCATGTGGAGACATCTTCTCTTTACCATGATGTCCTGTGAGCAGAGTGCTGGATTTGTTCTCCTCCCTTTTGTTTGACAAAGATGACTCTCCACTAAGGAGTCGAGCCCTAGCTGACCCGGGAGGATATATCCCACCTGGGGTCTCCCCCCTGATGCCCTTCAGAGAGGAGGGTCTGCTGGAGGAAGAAGAGGAAGAGGAGGAGTCTGAGTTTCGTCCGCTGTCCACGCTGCGTGACCTGCGACACTGCTCTGGGTCCAGCCTGTTCCTCGGGCCGCCCCTTCCCCTCCGCTGGCTGCTGTTGAACTGGCTTATTAGCTTCTCCACAGATAAGAAGGAGTCTGTTTCCACTGAGTTTGGGGACCTGGCGGGGATGTGTCCAACTGAAGGAGGTGCCTTGTTCTGTGCCACCTCGACCTTGTCTCCCCCCGAGCCCTCAGCTGGCAGAGGGATTCTGGGTTTGGTCATGTTAGTCTGGGTTGTCTCAGGAAGAAGTCCAGGCCAGGCAACTGAGGTCGTTTGTGAAGGATTGACTAGGTTTAGGTTATTACTCTCAGGGTCATAAGGTCTCAGAATCTCTGGGTGTGTCTGATAATGAAACACAGAGGAGGCTGCAGTCCTCTGAGTCTCAGTTGGAGAGCGTCTATCATCCACAGACCTCACCATACCTGGGTTGTAACCCGCCTGGTGAGTGATAACAGAGATGTCCTTGTGGTTCTCCTGGCCAGAACTGTTCAGAACCACATAAGGTTGACCTTTAATCCCTTGAACCTGCACCCTCACTCCAAACAAATTATCATGGCTGCCTCTGGGACTGTGTTGCTGCATGTAGTTCCTGTGTATCCTGATGTCCTGAGAGCCGTTCAGTCTGTGGGATTCCATCCTGACTCCACAAAACTAAGAGATGAACTGGCAAAAAAAAGACAGGACTGTTAAAAATGGCACTGAAGGATAGTAATCCTGCATGGGAAGGTGAACTGAAACTGATTCATCACGTTGGTCAAGCTGTGGTTGGTGTTGACAAAACACTGGAAAGAGACTGGAGCCACAGTGGGTCACAATGACAGACATCCAGGGAGCTCCCCACACAGCTGCCCTCGCCCAACATAGAGACGCAATAAGAAGACACTAACAACAGCCTGATATTGCTGTGCAATGAAAACAGCTCCTTCTGTGTGCTAATGACAGCGTGCTATTGTACAGCCGTAGCTGAGCCAACTGCATGACGACTACAACTGGCCGAGGTCTCCGAGGTGTCGTCACCCACTTCATGGTATAACACTTGAGGAAAATGTGCAATGACAGACATGTTACTGTGAGGCTGAAACACAAGAACACAAGAGGTGTTGTGCTGGAGACAAAACGGTATCTTCCTAAGAGACACTTACACTACAATTAATAACACAACAGATGGCCTTCATAAAAGGGGTGTAAGCTGGAACAACTGGCTTCATCAATCAGTAATTCTTTACAGACCTGTTCTCAGAACCACTTCTGGGTTCTCCAGCACACTTCTTGAGTCCTTTTAGTTTTCAATCTCTTAAATTCACCAGAACGTCCACTCAAATTCAATTGTTTGGTGCATTTTAAGCTTGTATTAGAAACTTGACAAGAACTGAGGAAGATGTCCACAGACTCGAACCTCAAAGCATTTATTAACCCCGTTGATGTTCCTATTAATAGCCTGTAACTGTTCTCCGAAACAGCTAATTTATCAACCATTAATTGTAGCTTATTTTTTTAAACGTGTGCCTTAGAAAAACCAAGTAGTCTACAAGTTTATTTGCTGTCGTATCTGCGTTTGTCCGGTTTAACTTGATGACGTTCATTTGGCCTCGCACTGTTACCTTTAAACTAACAGACGGTTTTGGTCGGGGGGTGTATACACTGTCTTAAATTAAGACGCAAAACCGCTATATATCATCAATATTAGTATTATAGGAGGAACAGACCAGATAATCCGTAAAAAGTACATGATGATCCATAAACTCACCACTGAGCACAGCGCAGACACTTCCCGTTGCAGCGTGAATAACGTGGTTCGTTCCTGAGAGCAAACGTGAACTATGAAGACATCGATGTGAGGTAAAACTTACCCGCTGTGAGTCCAGTCTGACTTGTGAGTCCTCCTCCTCCTCCTCCTCCTCCTCCTCCGTCCGGAGACGATCGCTGTCTCGCTCGCAGGGGCGTTCACTGCCTGCTCTGTATGATCACACATTCAACGCATACGGCCGCTTAACATGATGTAATGGCCTACGTGAATGTTGCAGGAACGTGGTAACGGAGAAAGTACTCGGACCATTTAACGCACTGCAGTGTTCTGATCCGCTAAAGTCCTGAACTGCTTTTGCGGTGGAGAAACTGGACCAGTGTGTAAATTCTTTTGAGAGAAGAAGTTCCCATAAAGAGAGTATTGCACAGCCCACAGAGGCATTATCATCTTGGAACATGTATACGCCAAAAAGGAAACGTTTGCTCGTTTTTATTTTATTTTATTTTCTGGTATGTATTCATAGACAACCTACATCTATTACAACCCACTCCTCCTTCGTTGTAATGTCGCTGCTTTTTCCCTCTGGGGATTATTCAGTCTCGGCCTATCCTTCGATCACTGAAACATTTTCGAAATTTGCGCATATGCTGTATTTAGTTTCAGAAGTTCAGAAGTTCTTAAGATCAAGTTGTTCAGGTCCATTATCAGTATATGTGCACCAGACGTTTCCATGTCATACATGTGTGGTTGAATACTGGACCACACCTACCTCCAAACTGGCTGCGGTGTTATAATCATGCCCTCTCGTGTTATAGGTCTTAAACTCAAAATTTATAAGACCCTTCTGGTGTCAAACTCTGCACATTCATGTTTCTACACAGCGAAGATAAAACAATCAAAGTGAATTAAAGCAAAACACTTCCTTCTTCTTTTTGAGTGGAGGAGGACTTTCAACCACAGGGCTACAGCCATCCTGTAACATGTAACCTGTAATATTTCTGCCGCTCAGGTGTCAGGGTTTTGTGCTCCTTGCACCAGGTAAGTCTTTGTATGCAGCCCAAGTGATTCAATGTGGTTACTAAATTGAGGACCTGCTACCACAAGCTTTTGTGAAGCTCACAGAATGCAATTACTGATAAGACTAATTGATGCTGTGTATGAAAACAGAGGAGGAAAAGGCATTTGGGGACATTTTATGCTTTTAAGTAAGTTAACAGAAGTCAGCTGACAGGAAATGGGGAAAATTACATGGTCAGCACTTTAAACTCCATGGTCAATGGGGGTGACCTCCATTCTTTGAAGACTGAGGTTGTCATTTGGTAGCATTTAACATCAGCTTTATGTGTACTGTTCCTTTTCACTGATGCCATTTGTCATGTCTAGTCTTAACTGTCACCAGGTGACAGTGTGTATGTGTGTGTGTTTAAATATTTTTATCTTCGACACTTTATAATAGAACAGACTGAAACAGAAACTATCTGAAAAAAGACATTTATTGCTACATTATCATTTTGACACATGCCTTTAGGCTACTTCAAACTGTACACGTACTGTACATCTTATGATTAGGAGTATTTCAGGTTATTCTTGATTATTATTCATTATTGTGTGATAAGCAAAACAAGACATCAATTACTCTGTAATACCGTATTGCTCAGAGCAAATGAAATGTGGCTACATTTAACAAAAAGGGTTTTGTGTAAAATAAGAATGAAAAAAGAGACATTGATAAATTCACAATATTTGTATAAAAGATAACTTATATAACTTAGAAAAAAACCAAAATGTTCTATTGAAAACTTTAAACATGCAAAGAGCTTTGACTACATCTGAAGAGAAGTAATTACACTGAGAAGTGTTTCAGGAAGTGTAATCTTGTTACCAGTGCTAGAACACAAATTTATAACAGATATACAAATAACAGACAATGCCCGCATGTTTAAGAACATTCTAGGAGATGTGTTCATTCACAGAATGGTCAAACTCCTACAACACTCACACACTCTGTCACACACACACACACAAACCACAGGACAAATGAAATCTGTCGCCCTAACGCGCAAATGTGGTCATGTCAGTCCTCTGAGCTCGGTGGAAATCACGAGTGTACGTGATAAAATAGTGATACACTGTAAAAGTCAGACAGAAACATATCTGGCCCTGCCAAAATCAAAACTGCAGATGACACCTTGCCACTTACAGGGTTCATCCATTCCGATATAACCAAACATAAAAGGTAATCAATAAATATACAAAATATGTACAAAACATCTGCAGCTTACAATGCATTTGTCTGTTACAAGTAAAGTTTAGGCACAAAGATAGGAGTCCGTTTTGGGAGGAGAGGAGATGATTGTTCAACTGCATAACACTTTTACAATCAGGGAAGGTCGACCCTCCGCTCTGGTCCGAATTCAGAAGAAACACACTGGACGCTCCTGGGATGTCCTTCACTCAGCATCTGGGTGACATAAAGGATCATGAAAAAGTTTTTCAAAGTTTTTAAACACCATTAATGAATTTTTGTCAATCGGATGCATTTACATACTTTTCCCATTTGCCGAAAACCATATATCATGAGCTGTGTAACTTATTTTAAAGAAAAAAACAATCCATCACTGCCATCAAACTATGTAAATTAACTAGGCCTACTTGATAGGAGGTGATGCAGATCAGATGCTCAGAGGTGGCCTATGGGGTTTGCTGGGTCAGTCAGACTGGGATGAAAAGCAAGGTGCATGGACTGTGGATCTGTCATGACTGTGGACGCCTTCTCCTCCTCTCTCCTCCGCAGACATGCTGCCTTTGGGTTCAGGTTCCTCTCTGTGGGATTCAACAGACGACAGGGTTATTATTTAACTAAACAAAGCAGCTGAAGGTGTGTGGTTGTATACAGGGATATTTGTTAATTAATCCATCCCCTGCTAGGATCTGGCTCGGTCTTCCTTGTCTGTGCGTGTGGGGGTGTGGCGTGTATTCCCAGGTGTGATTTTGGTCCGTTCCCGCTAACTCCAGCGATCACCTGTTCTTCGTCAAGCAATCATCTGCAGCTGTTGTTAAAAAGACCGGTCCTCCTTTTCACTAGTCCCCAGATTGTTCAGTGTCACAGTCAGTAACTGATCCCCGGCTACTCTTCGAGCAGTTACATTGCTTGCTCTCTGCTACCTATTTGCTTTATATGTCTAATCCACACTCCTTTGCTGCTCAGCGTCATGTCTGCCTCACCCTTGGACACAGATATGGAGCATGGATTTTCACTCTATCCACGCCGAACCACTTTACAGCTTCGACCACACACCTTGCTATCAGTGCAACCCTCCAGCCAGCTCAGAAAGCTGATTAATTTTTGTTTAAATCTTTAAATCAACAAAATGTCTGCGGAATTCCGTCCGCCTCTCAAGATATTTCAGTCTGGATAAATTCAGGTAATACAAATTTTTGGGCCCTGTAGCCAACAGGTTACTCTCCTGCACTACAAACTCAAAGCTCCCCTTAATGATTACTGTCTCTTTTAATTGCTTGAGCAGAACCAGGGCCCCATGTTTTAGTTTCCCTCATCAGCGGGGGGACATGCAGCCTGTCCTGCACCATCTGGCCCTGCAGCAGCAGCAGCAGCAGCAGCAGCAATGCACTGACCTCTGACTTGTTGTTCCAGGCTGAGGATCACTGCCACAGCCTGGTGCAGCACCAGCAGTTTGGTCTGCGGCTTCTCGCTCTTGAGGTGCAGCTGACACATGTGACCCAGCTCCTTGAAGGCCTCGTTGATGTCCCGCACGCGCAGACGTTCACGGGCATTGTTGGCCATCCTCCTCTCGCGCTCGCGTTCGGCCTTCTGCTCCGGGCTCAGGTCCTCATCCTCATGGATGCTACAACAACAGCGTGCAGTAAAAATATCTTTATGAATCTATAATTTGTGATAAATTCTATGTTTTTAAAATGTATGTCTAAGCTCATGTGGATCCAAGAGGAGGATTCAGCAGATTACACACTGGAGGAGTGTGTTGTACAGTGTTTTTTTCTGCCCTCTGCTGGCCACTGAGCTGACATCATTTTTTGACATAGTTTTTGAGTCTCCTCTCTCCTGTTATCTGATATGCCCATTTGTCTCATGAAAGGGGTTCACATAGAACATTGACAACATGCTCATGCAGTCAGTCACACATTTCTAAAATCAAATTTTATTTACATCAGTCAGTGTCTATTCTTGTCAGGAGATGCAATTTGTGTCATTTAAAAACATGTTTTATTTTCCATTATTTTATCATTTGGTTTAAATTTTTAAAAAAAACTATGTTCAATAGAAAAATTGTTGCTGGAGGTCATTCACATATGCCAACACTGATATTCCTCAAGCCTATTATAGTTCTAAATAAAAAGAGAGCATGCACTCAGATAGCTGATGTCATGAGGAGGTTTGTCCCGAAGTAACCTCAGAGACTTTACATCAGGACACATCATCAAATCTGTGAGATTTTCAAAGGCTTTCCAATCACAACAACTTTTATATACCCCATACTCTAATGCCATGTTCAATAACAAAACCATGAAAATGGATCTAAAACAGGCATTTTTCACTATTTCACAAACTAAACATTAAATGGTTGTAAGTTGCAGTCCCAGGCTAAAGATTACAAGTGGAGTGAAAACTGAACTGACACTAAGACTGTGGTTACTATGAACTGTACATCCTAGCAGCTGTTCTTATCCCTCTTTTTTCATCATTTAATTTACGGCAACTTCAAGCGACATGAAGAAGAAATATGAGGCAGAGCTAAATGGACTGGCGTGGACACAGCTGTCCTTCACAGAAGGGGGTCTGACAGTATTTAAATTAGTGAAACTGAAAGGCAAGAAGGCATTAATACTTGTCTTTGACTGAGAAACTCTTATGTAATCACATTACATATGCAGTGCATAAACCTGAAAAAATGTTGATTTTGCTTCATGAATGTGTCTCAAATTACTCAAAAATATGATTTATTATGCAGTTTCAATATCACTAGAAATGACTGGCTGCATAATCAGCACAATAAGTCTGGAGCAGTGTTTTTACGGTTTTATGCAAGACAGTAGTTGTGTGACCAAGTGTATTCTGTTTCTTGTGGGATTAATAAAAATGTTTTTTTGTGTTTACCTGTTCCTTGCGCTGTTTTCCTCTTGTGTTTTGTGTTCACTCTCCTCATCTGATCTCTGGCTGTCAGAGCTGTGACTGTGATTGGTGTGTATCATCTCTTCCCTTTCCCCGCTTTCCATCTTCAGCTCCAGATTACCCTGAACTCCCATTCCTCCTGTGGGATGTCACACAAAACACACACACACACACACACACGCAAAAAGGAAATTTTGAACCCCTAATAGCTCAAAGGTTGCATACGGCAAATAAAGAAGGTGAAATACAGGAATGAAGTAGTGGATAGATGAGAGGAAAAACTCACCTCTACCTCCACCACCTTGGATGGGCTGAAGTGTGGCCCTCTGTCTGGCCGGGTATGGGTGGCCATTTTGTGTGCGGTTCTGGAAGGCCGAGTGGTTGCTGTTCATACTGACAGCTTCAACCTTTACGACACACAAAGAACGGGACGAGAAAAGGGCAGTATTCGTTTGTTCACAAGTCCTCCCCTAGAGCATTGGACACGTAAAAATTCACTAAATGTTGAGGGTGAATTACGTTGTGGCACCATAAATATTTTCTATGACAGCGACAAGCCTGGCTCATTCACATACCAACATCTGCCCTCTCATTTCCATCGCAACCCTGGGTAGATCTCTTGCTCTACAGAATTAATATAATCTCAGACAATCTTAATCCTTCCCTTAAAACTACTATACACTCCCTCAACATACCCCTAATTCTCTTCAGGAACGATTTACTCCTAACCAAATACATCATTTGGAAAAAATAAAAGTGAGAGAATTTAATACCCCCCCCCCCAAAAGGATTAGACTAAAAACCCCTTTCCCCTGCATATACTTCCACTCCAGCTGGGCTAAAATCCCCTTGGTCTGCTGAAAGGGAAACATGCTGGAGTGGGAGTGCACGATGTAGCCCCCCCCACCCCCCATCACCCCACAGTGGAGTCCACACATACTGTACACTGCCCATACAAGGACGACACATTACAGCACTCTCCCATTGTGCTCAGCTTCCTTTTTCAAGGACAACAACCTTTACATGAGGAAAACATGCAGATGTAGCAGGCGGAAAATTCCTGAGACTGAAAACACACACACACACACACACACACACATACAACAACAAATTTCCAGACATATCCTTCCTTAAATACTTCAAAGTAATGGTTGTTAACCATGGCTGGAGTGTGACACGTGAGCGGCAGAGTGTTGGCAGAGCCTGGGTGGCCGTGGTTGGTCTGGTTCAGCAGGCCGTGGATGTCAGGGGGCAGACCGACCGTGGGGCCCACAGCATGGTTTCTTAGGACGTGGATCACATCGTCAAGTCTGTCCAGACGGTCCTCCACCTGAGACTGTAAACACCAGGAGACCAAAAAAAAGTCAAAACTGCACTTTTTTGTGGCATGTGGCAAGTCTCAAAATGGTATAATAAGCAAATATCACATATTATTATTACATAACATAGATTATAGTGACATTTTCATCATGGTCCAGTTTTTCAGGTATGTAGATATGGTATGTACACATGCAAAAGCATTTAGACATGTTTAAATATAATTTTATGATATGTTTGATTTTCCACTTCCACCTTCACTCTTTATTACATTTTCCGAAATGCTGCCATGAGTTTCATTTATCATTTATTTAGACATCCATCCATTAATTATTGCTGTATAAATAAATGGGGTATGATATTAAATTAGGTTTTTACCATTGATATGAGTGTAGACTCATAATGTGGCGAAAACTGGTGCCTGAACTGAACTCCGGGGCCAAATGTTAGCACCTGAAAGGAAGAAAACAACCAAAATAGAATATGAAGAAGCCAAGACATACACCAAAATATAAATGTCACTCTGAGCGGGTGCCATTTTCACCTGCAGGTTCAGCCGTGTTTGGCAGTGGAGACGGAGTCCTCACCGGCGTGGACGAGCTGGAGGGGAAGCTGCTGCTGGTGTGATCAGGGGAATAAATCTGGCAGCCGGCAGGGAGAGGGAGAGAAGGAGGGGGGAGGGGTGGCACCAGGGCATGGATCATTTTAAAAGCACAACTTGTCATTTCTGCGTGAGGTTTTACAGCTGCTGCCACAGCCTTTGGAACAGGCTCGTAACCTGAGCTAAACTCATCAATTCTGGTCATTTTACTAGTCGGCAGCCAATAAAAAGTCCAGCAGCACAAAAGTCACCCTTCGTTAATATGCGCTAGCCTGTCACTGGCAGGGAGGAACAACTATTTCCTTTTTGCATTATACCGCTGGGACTCTCAAGGCTTGGTTTTATGCTCTGGTCCGACTGCTTGAACATAACAAGGCATAGATGAGTCAGTGTAACGGGGTTGAGGTGGTGCATACTTACAGAGGCAAGAGCTTTGCCCAAAGTGTCGCCTGTCTGTGACCCTCCTGACACATTCCCCTGCCTCCCTGAGACTGAAAAAGAAAGAGTCACCGTAAAGACCCATCAAATCCAAGATGAAAAAAGCAGTAAAGATTATATTCCCCATTCCCTCACCTGCTGTATTCTCTGAGGTGTTGACTGATGGAGCGTGTGGTGCCGTGTTGTTGCGGTGAAAAGTGGACATGGGTGGGAGGCCCCTGTTCATATCAGCAGCCATCACTGAGTGTGGAGAGTAGTCCTGAACAGTGAGCAAGCACATGATTAAATACACGAGGGGGGGGGGGTCAAAATGTGCTGCGCTGTGAACATCCGAGGTCCTGGGCGTAAATCTCACCAGGTGACTGTGTGGTGGTGGCTGCAGGCTGCTGTAGCTCCCCGGCAGCGTTTGGTGGGTTGTGGCTGCTCCCAGTGCACCTTCATAGCCCTGCTGGTTCAGCCCGTTTACAGCATTCCAGATGTCGGGCGAATTGCTTGTCCCCTCTAAAAATGCAACGATATGTTATAGCCTGCACTGGAACAGCATCTCAAGCAGAGCAGTCCAGCTCGACACCAGCCTCCATGAGAACAACTGGTTGAATTAGAGCAAACGTTTAACACTTGTTAAGTCCACAAATGGGCTGTTAGCATGACCACAGACTCTGATTCTTGTTTTCTATGTTTTTATTGTGGTTTTCGGTTGTTTTTTTAAGCTATGGTTTTATTCCATGAATATTTGATTTCTTTTCTGGTGAAATTTGGCTTTTTTGATTCAGATTACATGACTTGAATGAACAGGCTAAAAAAAATGAATAAACATGATCATCATTTTGCATTGCTTGAGCTCACCAAAGAAGGTGCTTGCAAACACATTGTTGGGGGCCTTATTGGACGGATGTAAAGATGGATTCTGGTTGATGTCGTCATTAGTGGGAGACTGCCCATAAACCTAAAGAGAAGGATTTATTGAAAGCACTGTTGTAAAAAAAACAACAACTTTAAAGCATAAGAAAATGTATAATCAAACACAAATTATATAATGCATATAATGTATTACTCAAACCCACATTTATTGACGCAAACATACGAGTGCTATGAGCGCAGGCTGAAGCAACAGTATTATGAAAACAAAGCAGAGAGCTGATGCACACTTAGAGCTATTGCGATAATCCATAAGCTGTAGATCCATGCACCTCCTCATCCGGATTTAGGAACCATTCACCATGAGAAATCCCTGCCCTAATCATGATCAGGTTCGGCTGGCTTCAGAAGACTGGGATACAATTCTCTCCCAACTGAAATTGAATTACAGGCCTTCTCATGCTTTGCCCTAAACTAAAACAGGGAACTGAGTCTCATCCTGATGAGCTCTCCCCGTGGGAAACAAAATATAAGTAGCAAACTCATTCATCAAGAATTGCACCAAAGACACCTTTGGCGTATGTGTTTTCTTGTCGTTTTACTTGCAAGCGCAGGGCCACAAAACTGCACATATGCACACAAAACACACCAACACATGCTCACTCACTCAAACACACCAAGAGGTCTGGGCTGCACCTGCACCTCCCTCGATCGCTTTGATGTGCCCCAGGAAATGAAAATAAACCTCCCTGCGCAGCATCAATGGGGTGTCAGTTACCCGGACGACAAGTTCTGTAAAGCAGGCTATTAAAGACTCTCTTGAGTATGCTCGCGCAAGCACACTCACAATCTCTCACACATACACGCAGGCACGCTCACACACACACACACACACACACACACACACACACAGAGCCATGACCCTGGCTGGCATGAGTCCCATGGTGATTGTGGGCTAGGCCAAACAGAGGAGCCCCTGCCGACACTGGGCCCGTCTGAGCCGCCATGGGCAGCATATGGCGGAGGATAAAGCCAATTGTCCTCCTTACCATCAGCATAGCAGGCGACCCGTTAATAATGGTCACACCCCCGCCCCAGCACGCCCTCTCTGGCCCCTGTTGGAGAGGGGCCGTCACCATGGCATCCTCTTTTAGCATAGCATTGATTTAAGAACCATCAATCATGGCATCACAAATGATAAGAGACTTTTTTTTCTCCAGCAAATAAAGACCACAACTAAGAGCGACCTGAAATACTACAAAACATTCATATCTGCTTGAAGTAATCATTACTGAACATGTGTCGTTGAATTTTCCAAATTTATTATAATCTGAAACCACCTCTGAACATGCACAAAAAGAGCAAACAGCTACACTACTTTCCCCATTGTAAATGTACACAGCATTATGATGCTCGATGAGTGAAATATCAACTTGCTATTCAGGGCCTATGCTGTGCTTGGCCATGACCAACTCCAGCCACATGCAACCAATTTTCTGCCTCTGTGATCCACGATGTCTGGATATGGTTAGTCTCACAGAGATCAAAGCTGCCTTTGATAATGGCTGCAGCGGTGGAGGGACTGCTCCAACATAGCAGGGTTAAATCAAATAGAAATAGCAGCAATCTGCTTCATGTCAAGTTGTTTTCTGCTGCTCGGCTTGACTACATGGTGCTCAGCTAACAGGAAGTCTCGCCGGTGCATTTTAACACCAGTTTGTCACCACGAAACCACAGGTGAGTGAGGGCTTGTAGTGTTATATAACTGAATGATAACATTATTGTGGGTGCTGTGCATGGGTAATGAGTTATCGGTGGTTTGATTTATGAATATTTGTGATTCCTAATGTCAGTAGGTTACATCTAAAAATTTAAATGCAGTTAATAGGAACTAAATAACATAATTTCTTTTTAAAAATCAAATGACCAAAGGGATATCCAGTAAGATTTATAACCTTGTAACATTTACACAAACTCTTACAATTCTTGCATTAACTTCCACTAAGTTGTAACTACTTAAGTCTAAACAAAGGACAAGAGTAAGCTTCATATCATATACACAGTGCCTCAAGGCACTAACAGTAACACATTAAGTACAAACCATAAACATGTCACATTTAAAAACACAAAGCTCTTTCTCTCTCTGTCACACACACACACACACACATTCAAATAAAACAACGCTTAATATCCCAGCAAGTGTTCAGTGCAGAGCAGGAAACATTCCCACCAACTCAAAAGAGCCCCATGAAAGGAATATCCAAATGAGACTTAGAGATCTTAATTTATAATAACTGTTATATAGGTTGCATATTTGAATACATTTCTTACTGATGCACATTTTGTATTTCCCATCTTGAGAAACACATTGTTTAAGCACAGATATTGGTATAAAGCTGAAAACTAGAGGTGAATCATTGAAGTCAAACAACCACAACACAACATCTGAGAGGATGAAGAGCATTTCAGAGTGCAACAGCATCATCACCAAACACACACTGACAGTGCCATGTAACCTCTAAGAAAATGAGACATAAAGATATATCAGAGATGTACTCACTGGTTTCATGTTGTAGCAATACATCAATGAGTTGTTGCCTGTGCCAGAGACAGGGTGAGCACAGTACATAACTCTGTCTGGTTCAGTGCAAGACTCCACGGCTCACAATTCAGTCCACACACGGCTTGTCCGTCCGTGTCTCTACTCATGTGTCTATAGTCCACATGTACTCCTTCCCCCTAACCTACCCCTGCTGGTCATGCAGCTACCCGCAGACAACTTATGCAAATGAGGGCCGGACCATTCTAGGCAGCAGAGAGGGGTGAGCGAGGGTTGATGCTATTATTGTAGTGTAAGCCTGGTGCAGCATATTATGAGCATCCTTTATTGTTTGTTTTATGAGAGAAAATTAACAAAAGAAACATAATTAGGCTGTGGTGCTTAATGTTAATGGACAGTGAAGGGGTCTGTCAGTGAGAAAAATAGTAACCTCAAAATAACTAACTAACTTGTAATAAGGAGGGAATTCCCCGTTCAGGCATGACCAAACAGGATGACCACACCAGTCCAAAGAAAATAAATACGTAAAATAAAGTCACCATCAATGTGGGTTATACATTCAGTTGTTAAAGTGCCATCCTGTTCCTGTGACATCCTATGTTGTGTGAAATCATAAACTCAGAAATTCCTCCTCAGGACCAGCGAGCAGTGATGACGCCATGAAGATTATCCTGTTAGCCCAGGTAGAGGGTTCCTGTAAACAGAGGATACCACACCCCTGTCTGACCTACATTTACAAATAGAACCAAATCTTAGTTTGTAAGCACGTGTAGCGTGGCAAGCTCATCCAGAGGCCAGGTTAAAGGTTATTTATACAGTAGACTGTCTGGGTGACCTGCTAATGAACAGCAGACACACTTCCTGTTTGAGGTCCAACAGTCTGTTGCCCCACTGCTTGAAAATCACTGTGACCCACTGCACGTGCAAACAAACAACTCACCGTTATGATTTCTGAATATCTTCTGAATTTCTTCCAGGAAAGTCAACATCCTAAGCTGTTCATATTTAAACGATTTATCAGTCAGAATAGTGGGTGTGTAAACAGCACAAGGAGCTGGCCTGCAGTGTTGTGCGCCATACTTTGTTACAGAAACGGTAGGAAGAAGAAGCACTGCATTCGCCATGATGCACAGACTTGCAGTGTGGCACACAGTCCCGGGAAGGCATTTTGTCCTGGAGAGACCTCACAAGAATCCAGTGAAATAATTCCCATTGAGACAGCTACAAAGTATTTATCTGAAACACATTGTCTCACTAACTAAAGACACTGGGGACTGGTTGTACTGTGACCACACTAACAGTTTTACTGGAATCTTTCCATAGCATCTATTTCAGTTTATGTCTTTGAGAAAATGTTTGCAGTGGCTGCGCAGAGTAATGCACATTTAGCACAGGTTGGTTTTTTAAAGTACTTTATGGTACTTCTTAAAGAATTGGCGCTATCAGGCGTAACTATCCATCACTAAGTAATTAGAAAACTGTTACTTAAGAAGCATGACCATAATTTGGAGATTACGGTGTCAAATGGCACACCAATAAATTGATCTGAAAGCAAACAAACTACCGTCAACTGGTTTCAATCCATTTGAAGGTGAGCTGTGCAGCCAGCACAGTTTCTTTAAAGTCAAAGTCTAATCCTGACTATCGACATTAGTGTTAACTGGGTTAGGAGGTCAGTCTGTCCATCTTCATCAGAACAATCATTTGTGAATCATTCATCTTTTTTTAGGGATTACGTTATTTTTTCATGAAATTACCATTTTGCTTACAATGAGAAAATTGCTTTAATGCAGGTGTTTTGAGCCAAATATTAAAAAAACACACACATTATTTGTAAAAACATATAATACAAGAACACCATTGGCTACTGAATAACATTTCCCATTGACAGAGATCAGTTCTCCTATCTGAGATACTATGAGTATATAACACACACACACAAACACATCTTGGGTAAATGATCCAGGAGCAAATATATACAGTCCCCTAACCCTGAACTTTGCATCAATCTTACTTAATTGCAGTCTTGTCAGGAGTGTGATTATTCAAACAGGTAATGCAAATGTTAATGAGTTCAAATTTGCATATCTTTATTTTCCCATGGTTGAAATGTCATTGGTTATGGTGCTCTACAATGAAGAATGTCACTCCTGATGGCCCCCTGATATGCTGTTGGCCATTAAGAGGCCAAAAAAAGAGCAACCGAAGGGGATGGAGGAGAAATAAATAGGGAGCCGTGCTCAAAATAAAACGATGACTTTTATATGCAAATAAATTTTAAAACACATTCAAGTAATCACCCCACCATTGTAGTACTCTGTCATCAAATTAAATTTTTGCAAAATATAATTTTGTAAGGTGCAAAAAATCTGAAATAATCCTATTGAAAAGGGGGAAAAATCTGATATTGATGTAGAAAGAACCCCCCCACAGAATCTCTTCGCAGTCTGAACTCATCGTTGTCCTTTTTGTGTACAGTATGCTGTTGTGCTTACTATGCCTTCAACACACATTTCAAGTGTTGTTGGCATATTCCTCGTCGTCATGCGCCTGATTTGACATGGCTTAAATAACTATCTTCCTGCCAGTGATTGGCATTCGCACAGGAAGGGGGTGAGTGGGACTGGGGAGCAGATGGTGACATTCCACATGACCAAACTGATCAATCAGCATGCTGGGACGCAGGTGCAGCACAGGCGGGCAGCACCACACCATCTATTTCACCATCTACGGGGCACAAATACACAGGCACCAATTGTGGCACCCTGAGGGTCTGCATGCTCCTCTGTCCCGCTGTGCCAAGGTTGATGACATCAGAATTTCCCATCCGCTCTTCCACAGGATGCCAAGAAAAAGGAGGGGGGAAAAAACACTATATAAAATCTGCAATAACAGCCTGGCCTGGGATAGGTTGTGTAAATGACGTCAAAGCCAGGGACTCCCATTTTTTGTTCTGGTACTAAATCGATTAACCAAAGGAAAAAGCAGACAAAAGTGCATTGTTACTTTGGGGAGATTGGTAACAAAATTTTGGGGCTAAAACGACTGTAATGTCGTTCTTACTGCAGACACACTGTGATACTTAACTCAAACACTGTTAGATTCACATAGCTTCAAGTTTAGGTTTTTCAGAAACATGACATACCTTCGATGATTCACTACTGATTAATCCTATGATTATTTTCTTCAAATTAGCTTCTTCCATTAACCAATGCCAGAAAGACTATTAGACGGTCTAGAATGTTCAGTATTTCATCATACATGAAGAGAAAAGTTGCAAATACTCACATTTCCAAAAAAGTAGGCTACTGTCAACAGTAGTTGACACTGGTTATATCAGACAGATAAAACTTATTTGGTTTATACTGTACATCATATCATATCACTGTAATGAGATTGCAAATCAAACAGAACATATCTTTAAATGGTTCCCTTTGTAGGACATGGCAGTGAATGCATCTCAGAAGCAAACAGGCCTACGATAGGTGTCGTGGGGTAAACGGGGTGGCTGTGGTGTTTGATACCTGCTGGCGTGACTCTGAACTCAGGATCTACTACTTCGGGATAAGACCTGAAAACAGTGAGCTGATCTTATAGTCTGGGCTGAGTGCTAGAAGACATGCATGGGGGAAGGTAAGAGGATTGGCTCGGCTGTGGCTAAACAGTGCACGTGAGGGCCAGACTCACCGACCTCTGCACCACGGTGACCTCGCTGTCCCACATTCACCAGCACCTACAAGGAGAGAATGGGGATCTTTAGGTCACTGTCTAATGTCTGATGTGTGATATGGTCGATATTCAGGGAACATTTCATGTAGTCAAAATGCTACAAAAAAATATAAGTGGTGTTTAGAGCAGTTTTTAATATTTAGTACTGTCTTGATATTTAGTTTAGAGCCCTTTAAAAAAATAATAAAATTGCATGTGTTTGATAAGCACAGCACAATGTGACATATTTCTTCTAAAATGTAATATTTTGTGTAATAATAAAGAAGCTTAGGCCCACGAGTGTCTCAGAACATCATAGGCTTTGTTGAGGAGATAATGTTAAAGTGTGAGTGTGTTGTGATATGCCCACAAAAATGGCAGCAACTTGAGGAGGTGCTGTGTAAATCTTAACATTTGGAGGAATGAGCAAGGGCAAAGACTGCTGAGATGAGACCTTCCAACCCAAATCAGAAGTGACAGAAGATTGACAGTGAAATAAATCAGTCCAGAATAGCCAGCAACCGAAGGTCAAAAATAGAGTGAGAAAACAATGACTAACAAGGAAACAACGTTTTCTTGAGATTTAGATGAAGTGTCACCATCCCACACCTCCGGTGCTGTTAACAAGTCAGCAGATGACAAGCTTTGATGGATGTGTGTGTGATACGTTGTGGAGAGAAGGAGAAATCATCAGGAATGTCTAAATGATGAAGCAAAGATGTATTTCATCAAATCACACCAGCAATAAAAAAGGCATGTTGGCCATCTGATCATAATTCAAGCATTTGATTGTCAAGTCTACAAGAAAAAGTGTTGGACAATTTCAGAAACTGCTCCCAAAAAACACACTTTCACATGGAACCACTGAATTATCCTTCAACTTTACATCACTGGTCTCCTGTTTTACTTTAAGTTTTCATGTTAATGTTAAAATATCACAAAACAAGGGCTGAACAGGCCTAAGTTTTCTCATTCACCTGCAAGGCACTTTAGCAAAAACATGAAGTGTAGAATATCAAATATATCATACATATGATATGTAATATTTACGATTTGCTTGCCTCACTTCACATGGCTCCTTCATCGCAAACCCAGTCTGCTATTAAGAAAATCGTCACACCTAATTGGACAGAAATCACTTAAAAGTAAAATAAAATCATATTACAGTTTCCAGAGAACAATCATTTTCAAATATATTGGACCTATATTGGATTTTTCAGTCTTCACAGTTTTCAAAGAATGGGGGGTACAAGCTTGTTTTAAATTTTGTTTCATTTTGTTTATATCACTACACTGTGCAAAGACAAATTACTGTCAATTCTTCAAAAATAAAAAAACATTTACCTTTCTTCAATGTTAACTGTTACTGATGCACTAGTGCGTCTTTTTTCCATCATGGCAAATCTGTGGAACTCTAATTTGCCAATGAAATTATATGATTGAAATTACTTATCTAAAATTGAAATATTGAAAGTGATGTGCAATACCGAAAAGCATTTGACATCAGAAATGCTTGAGTGTGGCTTCTTCTTGGTGTGTAAGCAGGTCACACCACTGAGCATCAGGTGACTCTGGGACACTCAGTAAAACCTGTTTGTAAACCTGCGGAGACACGACACACGCTCGCACCCTGTGACGCTCAGATAAAGTAGCCTACCATTAGTGGCCTCTTTTAAAAGTTTGCACAGGGCCTCTGATTCTATCAACAGATCCCGTGCGCTGAAAGAAAGTCACTGCAGAGGACAAACAGAAAAGCTGTCGCTCTTTGTGCTAAAACTGACATCCTGCAGAAGAACATAAATTAAGTTGAAGCCTTTCTATTATTCCCTTATGTCCCTGTCCTTCTTATCTCAATGTCAAGCCAAGTCACTGTGGACTTGTACGAACATGCCTTCCCCATGTGCTCCCAGTCTATTGCGGTCTTGCATTATGTTTCATGACCAGTGGAGCAGTGTTGTAACATTGCCTCGTTCCATCAACAGATGGCAGCATAAAATAAGTCATGATGAAAGAATTTATTTAGGTCTTGTTTTTCTTGACTTGGTGACTTCATTCGCCTGAATATTTACATTTACATTCTCATGAAGGGGCCAATATAGGTTAATATTCTTATTGTTATTATTTTTAATTACTTCATTAGGTCAAAAAGTGTTTTGTAATCAAATTAGCAGCCACATGTGTCAGGTTGAAATGATGTGACATAAGTTGGACGTTATATTTATATCTGGTACAGACAGTCTAAATTCAATTCATCGTCTCGGGTTATTTTTTCAGCCAACTGTGTCTCAGATGTCAGGCGGAGGAAAAAATAGTAAGTCGTGTGATGGGTAAAGAAAAGATCTTGGTGACAATCTGTCTGTGAAGCCCGTCTGCTATTTCTCTCTGCGTTTCTTCTCAACCTATCAGGTATTCACTCGATAGCAACGTATCGGAAAGGTATCGAAATCAATACACGCGACCGGTTGGTTCGAACGGTGAGGTGATACCATCCTGGCTGTTTACCCGTCATTGTCACTATCTGATCGAGCAGCTTCCTGCAGTAGCGCCTCCCTCTGGCTGACAGAGGAACTGCGATGTACAGGCAGCGTCAGGTTAGATTTAATGAAAAGCAACTCCGTTCAGGATTTTAAAATTAAAACTCAAATAACGTGCAGGATTTTGGAAACTAAAAAGGAACAAGCACACGCTTATGTACCAATGAAGTCTGAGCACTTGGTAGTTTTAAGGAGTGGTTCATAAAGAAGAGTGGGGAAAAATGCGTTTGATTCTCCTCCAGTGAATGATATGCTAAGTGCTTGAGTGGTGGACGTACCAGTGCAGTCCATTTGCCATTTATGTTGGAGGAGAATTATGATTGTGATTACGGCTAATGTTTATTTGGCATTTTCCATGTGAAAAATGTGCATTGTGTACTTGCTTGTTACCACATACTAACCTAAAGATTTTCAATTCAACATCGTATATGTCTAAAATAAACAGTGAAAATGTGTAGTGCACAGAATATATCTGTATCTGTCTGGAATGTAGTAGAGGTAGTACAGTGAATTACAAGATCCTCAAAATTGTAAGTGCACTGAATAAAGTATTTAGTTTCTTTCCACCATTCTCTATAGGGGGCTTTTTTTATCCAGGGCCCCAGCGAGATTTATGTGGACCTGGTACCCACCCAACACTGCATCATTCTGGATTTCTTCAAAGATATGGGTTCATGATCTTTCAAACCTTGAGTATTGAAAACGTGAATTTATTCTGGTAACATGGCAAACTCTATGCTTTTATTTTGATGGTAAAATCGCGCCGTGTTTCCGGCCTCGTCCGCGCTACCTGCGTGTGACTTGACACGGACGGCTCGTCTGTAGCTGCTGTTGGCTGCTGCAGGCGTGCTATTTGCGGCAGCGGAGAGACCTCCTCGAAATGCCTTTTGTATGCCCGGGTGTGTGTGTTTTTTTCCTTTCTGGGTTTGTTTTGCGTTTTTTCTTTTTTTTATTTTACGAGGGTCAGATCGCACAGTGTTTGTAGCCATGCCCTGTGGTGGATTCAGCGGGCTGTCCTAGCTGACTGAGCCGCTTCAGCAGCGGTGGTGGGTCCGGTGCAAGCGCACAGCCGGGGATGAGGCCTACTCGTTAAAGCTCCCCCCACCACCACCACCACCACCGCCGCCACCGCCACCACCACCCCTCCATCGCGATGGCTGATGATCAACAACAACCTGGTCAGAAGCCTGCCTCGGGATTGGGCTCTCTTCCAGCGCTGGTGCCGGGACTCCAGGGGCCCGAGGCTAACGCGTTACAGTTCAAAATAAAGAATTCAATTTGGTAAGGATGCAAAACGATC
This sequence comes from Psettodes erumei, assembly GCA_016785225.1. Lineage (NCBI taxonomy): Eukaryota > Metazoa > Chordata > Actinopteri > Pleuronectiformes > Psettodidae > Psettodes > Psettodes erumei. The sequence goes on from JAFBJZ010000831.1 coordinate 6,498,158, forward strand.
CCCTCCCCCGGGGGCAGCCACCACTGTCCCTCTCGCTAGCCGTAGCCTCGTAATTAGCGTATCTAGCCGTGGAGGCAGCGAGCTGCACAAAGCGGCTGAAAATAACCCGAGAGCTTCCCGTGCTAAACCGTGGGACAGTCTGACGCGACAGCAGCACGGAAAGCTCAGCCCGAGCCTGTTTGTGCGTTAAAGTAACAGCACGTCAACGTCGAGTAAGTAGCTACAATCATTAGTATCGAGCCACAGGAGGCCATGTTACAGATGACACCAAAATCCACCGGTGCTGCTGCTGCTGCTGCTGCCGCTGCCGCTGCCGATGCTCAGGGTGACAGGTGTCAAACCAGACAGCTCCACGTTGATTTAATGCTGCTAACGAAAGAGCTGCGGAAATAACGATTCTAATAGTAACGATCACAGCGCAAGAACTTCTCTTTATAGCCATTCAGGGTTTTTCTACATTTCGAGATTATCTACTGGGGCTTTGGAAATTACCTCACGCTTTCAGATTTATTTCCCCGTAAATTGTGTTTTAAAATCCACTGAGTAACTCAGTAACTTTGCGTTTACCATCCGTATCAATCCAGGTGTTGTGACATAAATGTACAGTGGCTTTGGAGAGATTTTCAGGCTCCACCTTTTGCATAAGGCCTATTTAAGAGATGCAGCCTGAAATGGGATTTAAATTGACTTTGTTTGCAGTCAGCCTACACACAACAACTAATCCCCTGGTGGCAAAGTTAAATTATGTTTTTTGCAGAGTTCTATTTGTAAATAAATTTTTGCAAACCCGTTAAAAATAACCGAAAATGAATTCCCTCGTTTGCATAAATATTCAGACTGCGAGCTGTGGGATTCAGCTGCATCCTTTGATGCACCTCTTTTTATTATCCTGGTGATATCTCTGCAGCTGTGTCTGGAATCTCTATTAACTCAAATCACTATACTTAACTAAGTGGTGCCCTGTGTTTACTGTTCAGCAATGTTCAAATTTAAATGTTCCTAATATGAAAGTTATGCCCCAGAAAGCGTACAGTAGGCCCTCTACACAGCAGACATTTTGACACATCGCAGTAAGTGCAGGTGTAAAATAATAAAAAGAGTTATGGCTGAATTTCCATCTTTAGTGCTGACTGGACCATTTGAATACAACAAAGTCATTGTCTAAGTTATTAATAACGTGCTTTTTCTTCTTTGACCAGTCACAAAGTGTCCATGGTGTGTCCCCTGCTTTCTACTTGCAAGCACGCGATACAATGCTGAGCGTTTTTACAATGTGAAAATTACAGTTGTGCAACTCTACGCTCATCGATGATCATAAAACTATTAGTGTCCAAAATTTCCTAGTTAGCGCTACAGCATCTGTTGTATAGGGAGTTATTCTGGACACGACCCAGACTTGGACCGGGTCCACCTCTGGCAAATTCAATTGATGGAGCACAGGGAGTGTTTTTTTTCTTGCTCGTTAGACCAAAAACCAAGCCACGAAGTCCACGGAACCCTATTTAGTCCTTTGTGATTAAATTATGGCCAGGCGTAGACCTGGGCAAGAGTATGAAACCATTTCTTAAGCTTTGAATGTTCCCAGGAGCCCAGTGGGCTTCATCGTCTTGAAATGGAACAAGCATGAAGCCGCTAGGACTCTTGGTGAGAACCGGTGATGCGAGCCAAACCCTTTTAACCAAGCACAAGAGCTTCGGTTAGAGAGGTGACTGAGGGGTTCAGGTTGTGCTAAAAGAATGACTGCAGCCAAAAACAGAGAGGTCCTTGAAGGGAATACCTGACCCAGATGATGATGGGGTCAGGTCAAAAGTGAAGGATTTAGTGCAGCAAAACTCTCCTTTAGAAAAGTTGTAGAGGGACCATGACAGTTTCTGCCACTAAAAAGGCTTAAAGGTGTAACTTCTGTCCAAGGGGCTCCAGCAAAGCACTCAACAATGGTGCTGAATTATTATGTAAATGAGAGATTTACATTTGTAATGAATTTGCAAAGAATTGCAAGACGTGTTTTGTGTAGATTGTTGGCCAGTGATGGTATTCATTCAAATTTCAAGTTGAATATGTGTTCATGTAAAGACTCATTGTGGGATCTAGTTTCTGTCATATTTCATACTGTATGAAAAATAGGCCAGTGGTGTCTGAGAGTGAAAACAGACTTGGTTTGAATATCAATAAATCTTGCACATGTCAATGTGATTTTCATCCAGTGTCATTCATTCACCTTTCTGGCTTTTTGTTCTTTTTCCTCATTGCAGCAAATCTGTACAATCAAAAGTGGACAGCATATTGGTGAGTATCCACAACAACCTTTATTCCTTTCCTAACGCTAAGCCGCCCCCTTATTTTCAGGGAGACGTGTACAGTATAACCGCTTATTAGTGGATCAGCTTTTGTTGAAACAGAATATACAGTATGAATGTGTGTTTCACCTGTCAGTGTAAATTTTTTCAAGTAAGTCAGTAAAATGTATTTGTGCACATCTGTCTGAGCTGCAGTGTCACACACGCACACACCCACACCTGTGTGTTCAGCAACAATCAAAGCTGCGCGATAAAGCTTTCATCTATTTTTAAGTCACTGTAACAGAAATACAGACAGTTAGAATGACTTAGAACGACTTTGTCCTGTTCAGCGTCTGAGATACCGGACAAACCAAGACGCTTCATCACATAGATGCAAAGGTTTCCCACTATTCCCATATTGCTGACAGGTGATTTTATTCAACATCATGTTGCCCATCCCAAATAATGCAATAATGTGATTATTAGATGCTTGATCAAATTTAGAATCCTGGGCACCTCAGGGTTTCTCCTGCATCCACGGAGGAAATTTTCCAAAAGGGAGCTAATGTTTGCATCAAGCTGAGGAACAACCCAAATCACATTTAACCGAACAACATTAATATTAATGTAACATGGTGCTAGCATAGTAGCGCTTCAGGTCATAGATTTTGACATTCAAACATGAGTCGGGAAAGAAAATTCATGTGATGTAAATGAAACCAAATGTCAGGGGTCGCTCAGGTTACCCGTAGACATGCTAATGCCAGTTATATGCTATATATATATTTTGGCCGTCAAAGAAAATCCAAAAAAACCAGAAACGAGTGGCGCAAAAGCAAATTAAAGCATCCAACCACAACATTAGCAGAGAATGACTCGGGTGATTCACCCTGCGCTTGCAGAGAGGGAATGTAGTAGATAGTGTTTTCATTCACCGCTCATTGGCCGACAGCTCTCACCCTCATTCATTCAAGTATTGGTTGCCCTAGTAACAAAGAGATAAATAGAAAGGAAACAGGTAAGGTGAATCCATTCTTGGAAACCAATTGAAAGCCAGATGGGGGTGGAATCAGCAGTCAGAGGCTGCGTGTGACTGTTAAACCTCCTTAGCATTTTGAAATTAGCGCTTCAATTCTGAACCAGGTAGTGTTAAATTTACTGCCTGCTTAAATCTATGTGACTCACCGCCTGTCCAGACTTTACCACGAGGCTTGAAATAAGAGTTTGGCTGTTCCGATCAATGCCACCCTCCGACTTTATCCTCTGTTTAGTGCTTAGTCTTCACGAAACCTGCAGTACATCTGTGATTGTCTTTGGGGGTGTGTGTGTGTGTGTGTGTGTGTGTGTGTAAAATCTTTAGTTGCGTTCAGTTTTATTTGCTTTTATTTGAAGAATCTTTGGACTCGTTTCCTTTGCATTAGATACATATATATATATAATTTTTGTTTTTGCAGCAAGATGTTGAGAAGTTTACAGACATCGAAAAACTCTACCTCTACCTTAAGTTGCCTTCTGGTCCCAGCAGTGGCAATGATAAAAGGTATGTCACAGACACGCACTCGACTCAAGTTTTCCACTTTGCTCTCTGGCCTGTTTTTTTTTGTCTCTCACACACATGGCTGCTTTGTTGTGGCTCTCATTACATTATTGGCACTGTTGTTTCATTGCTTGTCAGATATTCAAGTCTCTATCCACTGGCTACTACACAGACACCGTTTAGACACAGATAGCTCCTAAAAATGCAAATATTTATTTTTTTTTGCTTTGTGACATTGTTGGGGGGTTGGTTAGTTTTTTTTTTTTCTTCATACAAAATTCCCACTCCTTTTCCAGCTGTATGATTGATTATCATTATGACGCAAAACCACTGATATATGTAGATTTTTGCTATACCTAGCTGTCTGTGTTTCATTTGTTTCCCCATATCTATTCATCACCCCAACCCCCAAATTCTGCCCATTTGGACTGAGAATGAGAGGGGGTCCTCCACTCCTGGATTATGGTATTGAAGTTTCTGTATTAACAAGAAATGATGCATGTGAGTAGAGGACCCTGTCTCACCAGGTTTGTTTGTTCTTATGCAATAATTGCAGTGATCAGAGTTCCATGTCATCAAGCCGCACTCAACAGATGTATGCATTCAACTGGATACGGAATCACCTCGAAGAGCACCCAGAGACTTCCCTCCCAAAGCAAGAGGTGTACGATGAATACAAGTGAGTGTGTGTGTTGGTGTGACCTTTACTGGGCGGGGGTCAGGGGAGTTGAAGGAGGCGGAGGAGGAGGCCGATGCGTGTATTACCTTTTTATCTGACGGCGGACTCTCTCCTCTTACAGGAGCTATTGCGACAATCTCGGCTACAATCCACTGAGTGCGGCGGACTTTGGGAAGATCATGAAGAATGTCTTTCCTAACATGAAGGCACGTCGACTGGGCATGAGGGGCAAATCCAAATATCCTTTAATCCCCGTGGAACATGTCAACAATGTGTCCCAGCGTTCGTGCGTCTCAGTTTTGTCTGTGTGCAGTGTGGTTGATGCTTTGTGTGTTGGCAGCGGTCTCACTGGGGTAGGCAGGCAGATCGAGGGTTTTCGCTGCTGCTAATTCGCTAGCATGGTTTTCATGTAAAAGTTTTTTTTTTTGTTTGTTTAAATTAGTAGATTTAAGACGCTGATATGAAGAGGTCACGTCAAAAGTCAAACTGGGGACAACCATTAGCAGAATAACGTTTAAATTGAACATTTAAAGTGTTTGTTTTGCGGTTGTTTTTTTGTTGCTATTTTTAATTTCCAAACTGAAACTCTACTGGCTCTTCTTGCCAGGTGTTCATAAAATTAAAACTCATCATTAAGAAGGTCAGGATGCATGTAAATGGTTTGACTGTTGATGACTCGTGATTATAGACTTCAGTTGTTGACAGTTTATGTCGAACAAAAAGCCCATAGATTTTCTGCTGAGTGTCAGTAGGGCACTACGCTTTGTGATTTATTATGGTCTGGTGATTTTCTGGCTGCGCTGCTCGTGGCGTAAAAGCATGAATATGCCCGGCGGTCGATCTACTTTGCATTTTTCACCACTGAAGGAAAATGCTGTTTAAACTGTTGATAATTCATAATGCAAGAGAAGAGACACATGGCGTCAACAAGGTGCTAGTGACAAACTTTCAAATCAAATCAAAATTTGACTATAGTGTCAAGAACAATATGTCTTAATAGTCATCTCTTTCTGTCAATCTGCTAAACACATTGTTCTATAATGACTTGGTCTTTGAAAAATTGGAAACCACTATGGCCGAAAGCCTGTTGCCAATATTACTGGTGCATTCAAAAAGTGTGTAGCAGGGTATCCTTGGCACGGAGTTGAAAAGCTAATGTTTGGCCTTGGAGTTTTTTTTTGTTGTTTTTTTTACAACTTCTGGCAGAATTTCAGAGCAGAGACTTGCAGAGGATAGATTAGAAACAGAGTTTCACAAAAGGATTTGACCAGACTCGACATAAGGTCAGCATTAGCATATTATAACCATTTCTGTGTCCATAGTCATTATGTTTTAGAAACCTTAACTCCTTCGCATGTACTGTTACAGCGGGTTAAGGAAGAAAGCTTTTGTTCACATGCCGTCTTTACCCAACCTGGATCTGCAGAAATCTGGTGATGGGGTAAGTTGCATCATAAAAAAAGATTGTAAAACATAAAGTAAATATGTAGTTAGACCTTTAAACTCATCCACCTGCCGATCTGCTCCGTCTGACTGCAGTGTGAGCTGATGGAGCCGACCGGCCAGTCGCCAAGCGCTGAAGATGAAATGAGGTCTGCAGCCTGTGGGCTGGTGTGTGAGTGGGCTCAAAAGGTCCTGAGTCGTCAGTTTGACAACGTGGAGGACCTAGCCCGCTTCCTGCTCAATAGCCACTACATTGGTACAAAGTCCATGGCTGCACTCACTGTTATGACCGGAACACCCACAGGTAAAGAAGTCTCTTGATCTGTCTCTGTTGCCTGTGTGCAATAAACATAAGCTGTGGTGGAAGAAGTTGCACCACCTTGTTTTTATCAATTTCTGGGGGTTTGTGTGCGCTTCAACAGGTCTGTGCACCCTGTAGATTTGAAGGATGTTAATTCTTGGAAAATTCATTACCACACTCTGGTGCACCATGAAAATGTAGCCTTCATGTATGTACGGTCAGATCCGACACGACCATTAAACACAAATTAAAAGTAGCCTGAAATCAAAAGGATTAATTCTTCTAAAAGGAGCACCATCAATAGCTTACCTTGTCATTATGGCAGCACTTGCATTCTTGAGTGAGGTCATAAAGACTAAAAAGCAAAAGATTATACATATCTTGTATACTTAGCTCACTATCTGGATTCATGGTTTTCAATAACATTTTTTTTTTTGCAAATTTCAAATGCTTGATGATCCTTTTCATAATATTTTCCTTGCCTGCTTTACGTGTCGCACTCATGCTGCTAATCATAATTCTTCTTTTTTTTTTATTTCTTCTCCTCACAGGAATGAAGACGCCAACTCCTGCCTCTGCGTTTGTGCCCACAGCTGAGGCGAACTCTTTCCAGCCCCAGGTGAAGACCTTGCCTTCTCCCTCTGTTGACGCAAAGCAGCAACTGCAGCGAAAGATCCAGAAGAAGCAGCAGGAGCAGAAACTGCACTCACCCCTGCCCAGCGAGACGCAGGTCAAGAGGGCCGAGGCCAGCACCCCCGGCCCCACCATCCCCTGTGGCAGCCCTGCGCTGCTTTCCCCTCAGCCAACCATAGGCATCGTAGTAGCAGCGGTCCCAAGCCCAGTCACGGTACGTGGCTGAATTATTCCCACTAATTATATGCAGATACTGTGTGTTATCGATTAACATGCCTGAATGTAATTTTATGATCTCGCTATCTTCCTTCCAGGTACAGAGAAGCAGGCAGTTAATGACCTCACCCAGCCCTGTAGGCACAGCAGAGGGGAAGGTGTTGCCTGTGAACTTCCAAGTGGTCACTCAGTCACTTAAGCAGTCCCCCAAAACTCCCCAGAACATCTCGGCTAGTCCTGTGGGCGACCGTCTGGCGCGACACGGTACGCGATACCATCAAATCCTGCCCAAGCCCTCTGCCACCAGTACCATCACGCTGCGCTCACCCCCCACCCTGCTCATCACCAACAGCCCCATAAAAACTGTGATGCCCACTTCCCACGTGAGCTCAGTCAATGTGGTGAAGATGACGGCGATCGCTCTGGCTCCCACCAGCAGCAGCAGCAGCAGCAGCAGCAGCACAACTGTGCGCCCTGCCTCGGCGGGCGTGAGTACCGTGGCTCCCTCGGACGACTCCCAGCAGTCTCATGGTGGGAACTCGGCTGCGCCTCAGTCTCCCGCAATCAGACCCGGTGCCCCAGCCTCCACCCCAACTCTCTCCACTGACGCCAAAGTGGTGTCTGAAGCTGGAAATGACAATAACCCCACCTCTGGCACAGAGAAAACTGCCGCTGGGGTGAAAGAGGAGAGAGTGGCTAAGTTCAGGGCTGCCAGTGAGCCGAGCTTCCTGGTGAAGTGTTCTCCGGGACCAGACAAAGGGGTAAGGATAAAAAATGACCCCACGTCGCCTCCCACCTCGGTAGCGGTAGCTGGAACTCAGGACAGCAATAACAGTAACTGCCATGACAGTACTTTGTACTTGACTGTTGATAATCAGAGCTCCAGTGGCAACACATCATCCAATTGCTCATCTGCTGTTACCCCAATGTCAAAGGATCCCTGCCAGGATGCCAAGAGCCCCAGGAAGCGTGCAGGCCCGGGCGGGGAGTCCCATGTGATTCCTGTGAAGAGAGTGTTTATCTCCCAACAGCCACTGGCTGTAGTTGACAATCTGAAGCCTGGAGTCAGTGCTGCAGTGAAGAGGATCCCCCGACCGGGAACCCCTGCCAGACCAGAGAGTGCTCCTTGCAAAGTGACTGTGAAACACACACCCATAGGGCCCACGCAGATCCTTGCACTTTCAGACTCGCCCATCACACACACCGAGGGCTCCCAGACTGTTGTCAAACCCCAGGCCTTGGTGGTGAAACACGAAGACCGTTCTCTCAGCACTGACACCAGCACCGGAGCAGCTGGAAACAACCCGTCTGATCAGGCGTTGCTACAGCAGATCACTGGGGACCCTCGTGCCATACCAGCCAACTCAGGAGCACACGAAGCCTCTGTGATGAGTGACTTAAAGAGCACAATATGGGAGGAGGAACAGCTCGACGAGCTCCGAAAGCAGGCGTTTGCTCAGCAGATACCAGCAGAACACAAACAAGCCCCTACTGACCAACTGTCCATTATAGCTCAACCCCCAGAGGCCTCAGGCCAGCTCACCCTCACACAGGAGATGGTTGACTTTGCAGGTTCTCAGCCCAACATGGACTACTTCCCGTTCAATGATGACGACATGACCCAGGACAGTATTGTGGAGGAGCTCGTCCAAATGGAGGAGCAAATGAAGCTGAAGGGCCTGTTCGGTAGCTGCGTTGAAGTGTCTCTACAAGGCCAGTCAGCCAGCAACCAAGGCTCTATCCTGAATGCCCACCAGGCCAGCACTAGCTTCTACCACTCTGCCCACAGTAGTACCACTCCGTCCAAACTCCCACCCCGACACCGACACCCACCCCGACGCCCACCCCCACTTCCGAGATGACACTTGGGCACAGCCTGACGAGGGAGAGCCCCTGCTCCCGCATGGCTCCCATCACCCCCGTGGACGGAGCCATGGGTCGCCACACCCCGATCAGCACACCACTGTCCAACTGCAGCAGCAGCGTGCCCCCGAGCCCGGTAGAGTGCCGGAACCCTTTTGCTTTCACTCCCATAAACTCGAGTATCACAGGCTATCATGATGCCAGTATTGTCTCCAGCAGCCCCGTTAAGCCCATGCAGAGGCCCATGGCCACACACCCTGACAAGGCCAAACTGGAGTGGATCAACAACCGATATAACAGCACCTCTGGAGGCCCTTTGTCCAATCATAGTATTGGTATTCTGCCCAGCTACCAAGACCTGGTAGATGACCAGTTTCGAAAGCCACACGCTTTTGCAATTCCTGGCCAGTCATTTCAAGCCCAGTCGAGACAAGATGCTGCTCACTTTGGCCGTTGCCAAAGTGAGCAGCAGCAGCAACAGCAGCAGCAAACCCAGCCGCCGCCGCCGCCGCCGCCGCAGCAGCAGCAACTGGTCACAGGTGTAACTACTCCCACTAAACAGGAGAGTTTTGCAGTACCGGCCCCGCTGGATAACAAAGCGTCAACCTCATCTACGTCCATTACTTTCCGTTGCCGCAGTGTTAGCCCTGCGGTGCGCCAGAGGAACTTCAGTGGCAACACTGGACCTCCAACCACCACCACCACCACGAATTCCACCACCACCACCCGGGCCGTGGTTTCGCCCTTTAACTCCCCCATCACCTCCGAGGTGCTCGGCATCCTGTCCAACAGCCAGACAGTCAGCTCGGTCCACAGCATGGCCCAGCGCAGCCAGTCTGTGCCTCTGAACATCATGATGCAGAGTGAGATGCTGCCTGTGCAGGGTCAGAGCAACACCGCCAAAATCACCAATGTTCTCCTCAGCAAGATGGAAGCTGACGGGGACGATTCTGTCCGTGGCCTGGGCATAAACAACCTCCCCTCTAACTACACGGCCCGTATGAACCTCACACAGATCCTGGAGACCACTCCCGGCTTCGCTGGAGGAACTGCTCACCAGACTCAGCTGCCCGTCAGCTCTAGCCCCGCTGCCTTCGAGCTCCAGCAGCACGGCTACCTCGCCACTGGCAGTGGAGAACAGGTGAGTTTCTCTACTGGGGACAGCCAAGCACAAGCGGGCCCTGGTGAGCAAGACAGCAGCAGCAGCAGCAGCAGCAGCAGCAGCTCCAGGACAATCCCGTGCAGACACAACCACAGCTCCTCCTACAGAGCACACAGCAGCAGGAGGTGGAGGACGAGCAGCAGCAGCAGCTGGATTTCAACAACACTGTCAAAGACTTGTTGGGGGATGACGGTCTCAACCCCAGCTCCCAGCTGGTGGGTCAAGTAGCTTCCGAGCTCAATGCCGTGGCATCTGACTTCTCAAACGACATCAGACTGACCTCAGATCTGTCCAGTAGCATCACTGACCTGAACACATTGGACACCAACCTGCTGTTTGACCCAAATCAGCAGCAGGAACAATATGAAGTTTCAACACTGGAAGAACTGAAGAACGACCCACTTTTTCAGCAGATATGCAGTGATACTGTGAACTCTGGTTTTGACTGGCTAGAAAGCAAAGACCAGCCTACTACAGTTGAGATGCTGGGCTAATGTTGTCTTTCACTCTGTATGACTTTTTTTCTCTGTTGTTCGTTTGGTGCGTATGTAGTATATCTGTTTGTTTGTTTTTTTTCTTAAAACTATAGTTTGTTGGGATTTGTCTGGACTTTGCCGTTCGTTCTGTTAAAAGTGCCAGGCTTACCAGAAAATCTCTCCTACTGGCGTTTGCTTATTGCTCTCCTTTTTCATTTGTCACCCAGAGTTTCAGTACTTAACCATTTTTCTCCCTCATCCGAAATCAGAAATGTAAGCATTTCTAGTAAAAAAAAAAAACAACAATGTCTGAGTACTTGGTGGCAGCATGCACTTACAAGAGCAGATTTGTATGGTATGAACATTAAGAGAACCATAATCTTCCATGTTATAGCCAGTCAATAATGCAATATTTGTTTTTAATGAACACTTAATGAAAGTGGGATAGGTAGGAAATTTGGCACAAATGACTTCACCAAAAAAAAAAAAAGTATGCTGCTGTATACTATTTACAGCGTGTGCAGTTCGAGTTCAACCAAATGGAGACAATATTGGGATTGTAGTATATGCACATAATAGTTGTAGTACATTTGCCTGCCATATCTGAATATTAAAAAGGGTAGCATCTTGTGCTGCCAGGTGCTGAATTTATGACATAATCTTTATACTTTATCATATACCAAATCAGTGGAATACTGATTCACATCTGAACATTGTCCAAGAGTGAATTTTTCTTAAAGCCTATACTTCTTGTACTGTTTAATATCTTACAAAGGGAGTAGATGAATCAGTAAGGAGAGGATGGGAATTCAGGCCTCTTTTGTGGACTATACATTGAAAGGAATCAACAACTGGCTGCCTTATTCCCAATGTCCCAAGGCCTTATGCCATCTTTAGAGAGACTGTATATAGTATAATGTTAAGATATCTTCGAAACCATCCAGAGCGTCATCATATCAAGGCAGCTGTTACTGTAATATTTTCAGTACTATTTCTTATTCTGTTTTTGTTTTGCAGTGTTATAAAATAGATGCGCATTGTACAGGCTAACGACTACACTGTGTGTGCCCTTAACAGTAATGTGGATTTAGAGGAATTTGATATGTTGTCATTTCATGAAAACCACGGCAGGCACACTTTCAGTCTTTTTTTTTGTTTGTTTGTTTGTTTTGTTTTGGCATGTTATACTGTACTCCCAGCTTGCATACAAATATAAATGGTATGGAGAAGGCTTCGTTCCATAAAAGTTAAAAGGCTGACATGTATGTTTTGATGTCATCTCGAGCTCGAGAGGAAGCAAAATTTTGTTTGTGGACATCCAGCCTTATTTCCATACCAAAGATGATCTGTTTGAATAACATAAGAGATTATTACATCTAGTGACACTCCTAGTAAACATTTACAACAACGGGAAATGGGCAGCCTCGGAGATATTAAAGAGTTTTATTGCATTTAAGGAAAAAGGATTAAGTTGCATAAATCTTATGTACAGTATGTAAATTTGTGAAATGGTCACTGTCCTATGTTTTATAGGTAACCATGGACCTGAAAGCATGTTGAAACCATCACTGCTAGCCAGGTGGGCTATGTGATACAGTAGGATGCTTGCTTGAGTTTTTGGCTGTTGTCAATGTTGTATAAGTCATGTTTAAGCTCCATCTGTAAATAGGATAGATACATAGAGATTTGATGTATCAAGACACTATATTATGGCCATTATTCTAGCTAAGTATGTGCCATTTAAAAGAAAAAAACGCTTAACAGATCTATAGTCGGCAAGATACTGTATGTTGTGTGTTACATTTCTGGCTCAGTGTGTTGTAAAAGTAATGCTGTCTGGTCTCGCTTGCTGATTTTATTTTTTATTTTTTTTTCTATTCAAAGATAATAGGTCTCTGCAGTTGCAGAAGTGATGTGTTGCTTTGAGCAGGATCAATAGCATGGTATATTGAGAAAAAAAGTTGTGATACTGTTAGCTGGTTGCAAACATCTCTGTGACAGACATAGTGCTCGAAGCCGTTCAGCAGACACTGGAAAAAAAAAAAAAAAAAGATTACTCATGTTTCAACAAACTTTGGAGGTTCACATTATTGCACTAAATTTTTATGACACATGGCTTTGCCACATCTTTATGGACAAATATAATGATGGATGCCCGCAACAACAAAAAAGGAAAAAAAAACTTTTTTATGACAAGATGAGTAAGGAAATTAACTGAATTGTCAGAAAATGACTAATTGTCTTGTAGCAAAATGTGCATTAATCTCAGTGAGATACACATTTCTTACTCATTCTCATACATGAGAATATCAAGCATTGAGGGAAAAAAGTTAAATAATCTTTTAAAACCTACATGCTCATTATGTTGATAAATGATTGTACGCACGCATGTGTGATGACTTCTGTTGTTCTTTGTATTCTTGGTAACCACTGTCTTCTGTGATTTGGGCAGGTTCTGTTAACCAGACTGGCAGTGCTAGTTCTATGAGTTACATGACTTTTGTTGTTTGCCGTTTACTAAGTTAATGTTGTTCTATGTGTTATGTTGATGACTGTTTTCTGTCGATTTTACATATTCTTATTTTGCTAAATGCGTTTGTGAAGAAATTAAACATTTCTCTTTTTTTTAACAATAAGGCACTGATATTTGAATATGAATGAAGGAAATGCACCTCTTAATGTGTACAGGAGCTCCATCAAGCAGTGACTGATTCTTTACCTTTGACTGACCCAGAACCAACTCTGTTTGACTATCTTGTCCATTTCTACAAGTAGAAAAAAACCCTCCTCTGTGGTGTTGTCTGGTGTACTGCTTAATGTACAGTTAGCTTGTTAATATTGCAAACGCGTTGTTTCTTTTTTCAATGGAAAGTACTCACTGGTGAGATTTTTAAAGTGGTTTTAAAAGCCAATAAACTTTTTTAAAGAATGTTCCTGTGGGTTTATCTTCTGATGATTTTGTATTTTATTGCAGAAGAGAGCAGAGACTGCAAGGGAAAGTAACCTTGCTGGACTTGAGTCGTCATTGTAGTTTAATGACAGTCATGAGCATTGATAGTGGGAGAATTGGTTGATTTATTAGCTATACAATGTCTGAATCAGGTGGAGGTTTTATGTTGGCAGTTCTGTCAAAATATCAGCAAGTTATTTTAGGAAAGAAATCTAGGATCATTCTCCAGCACAAATGTTGAAACATGAAAAAGAAAGTTTCCCCACAGACTTTTCCAAGCTTGTAGCATGATGGTACCGCTTCTTCAACACATTATGCTAATACTGATGTTTAGTTGCTTTTGATCAAACACTTTTAATATTTTAGCAGTCAAGTCCATGCAAAAGCAAAACCTTTCCATCACCCTCTTGACACGAGGTTAGAGGTCATCAGCTCTTCAAATGACCTCTAAGGTCAGCAGGGGGTGGCCTCTCCTAGAGACAAGCTCCATCCAATCAGAGCCCAGTTCGTTGGTCCTCTGCTCGGCTTTCCCAGGGCCTCCCTATATTCATTACATGTTAATGACCTTAACCCTATTGATCACGACCAAACAGCCTAACCTTTAGCCATGTGGAGCCCAGCGGTAAGCTGGACCTCCACAAAATAACATTTGGCAACGTGAGTCGACAGATTACACAAGGTATACACAGTCATGTTTCCTGTTTGTATACAACATAGACTGTAAAAACTATACAACAACACCGATAATTCATTTTTATGTTTATTTTAGGCCCTGATAGACATGTTGCCATTCATTTCACAACTTAAATCATCACTGGAGGATTTGTTAGAGTAAAGAAGATACTCCTTTTGTGTCCACAGAAATAAAATAGCATCTTTAGTGTCGTATTGTCTATAACTGTTATCTGAAAACAGTTCAAACTTGTCAGTAGTTGACAACCATCTATTACTTGTAAACAACAAAATAAGTGATTTGTCCTTATGAAGAAAATGTAGTTTAAATACCTACTTGTAGATGCACATGTTTCCTCCTAATATAGAATAATTAATCAAATGACGTCAAAATCTAAACTATTGAGTAAAACATATTATAGGAGGTTATTTACCTGAACACTGGTTTTGAGCAGTGAATTATAGCTATAAGGTTTTTAGATGATTAAATCAATAGTTAGCTCTAATCAATACATAATTACACTTCACTCCCCTCATCTGATTGGATATTGGAGTGTGGAGGTGCATGTGTGCCACAGTAATCCCTTAAAATCATTACACAACCATATGTAGATATAGTTTAGAGTAAGAGTTATATAATATGGTTTTGAAGGCACGTCACATCTCCCAGTCTGAATGTGTTGATTACTTTTACCAGTACCACAGGATGGGTGTTTTTGCTGATACAGTGTGGCTGATCTCACAGCTGGAGCACATTGTGTTGCTGCTGAATGAGGGCTGGGAGATGGGAGGGTCATTGTCAAAAGGCATGGTCGCTGGATCAATATCTGAATTCATTAGGCAGCTGACTTGCAGCCATCAATACCTCTTCATAATTACCAGGTTTTGTGGTGGGAGCAGATGCCGTTCAGTGTGACCTCATTACCAGTGGCTCTTGGTAACTGATAATTCACCATGTTTATGTTATTTTGTTGTCTTATATATCTGATATACAGAAAAGAAGATCTCACTAAGCTAAGTTGCTACATAGGAAACTGACGGATTGAAAATGACTCTGTGTTTGGACGTTGTCTATGGACCTGATCAGAGCTTGACATGCCTCATCTACTTTAACAATTTGACCAATTGAAATGAAAACACAACTTGAGAAACTTGTGGAAATCATATCACAACACCTCAACAAGTAGGCCAGAGCTGAACTTATTAATGTCAATGGGGGAAAAAACAGGTACTGCTATTTCAATTTCAGTTCATGGTTTTAGTCATTTTGAAGTAAAATAGTTAAAGAATGCCAAATATTCTGAGTCCAGCCTCTCAAATGAGATGATTTGTCTTTTCTTTAATATAAACCCAGTTTGCAATACTACAGGTTTCTGAACTGTTAGATGATCAAAGTTGTGATGGTCACTTTTTTAGTGTTTTGCCTAAACAATTATTTGATTAATCACAAAAATAATCAGCTGTAATTCATTGATAATTAAAATAATCATTTGACAAATTTGGTCACATTCAGCAGTTATCACAGACACTCATGGAAGAGACAAAACTCAGGGCCTGCAGTTGAAACAGGGGGAGAAGTTGTAGGTTGCATTAAGGTGCAGTGTTAAGAGTTCTTGTGTCTGAGAACTGTTCAAAGTTACCAGTTATTTATGTCAAAGGTTAGAATATGAAGATTATTATTATTATGTTGTTGTAGTTTTACACTTGTTGATACCCTCCTTTGCTACAGCTGTCAGTTGCAGGTGAGGATTTAACAGGAAGGAATCGCAGTCTCAAATTATAACATAATTAATCTGTGAGTGGAATTTATTAAATTGCTGTGGAAACCTTTCCTACTTCCGCATTTTTGTGAGAGTTCCTCCCGGGGGCCCCTGAGGTCCCCGTCCACACGCGCGCACGCACACACGCGCGCACACGCTCGCTACAGGGCTATGCTATTTGCGCATGCGTGACAGGGCGGAGGAGGAGGCGAGGGGGTCCCCACAGTAGAGACTCCGTTGGTCCTCCGCTGCCGGCACAAGTGGTGTTGGGGATCTACGGGACAGCACGCAGGAGAGCGGCGGGTCCCTGCGGTGTGTGTGTGGGGAAAATGACACCACATTCTGGATAAATGGCGAAGTTTAAGATGAAAATCTGCCGGCACTGGCTGCTTTTTGTTTTGTTTCTACCTCTATCAGGTAAGAGTCCTGCTTTTGTTCCGATATTATGGATATAAATGAGTGTGCCGACCTGATCTGAGATCTGTCGAATGTCTGCCTACGGGCGTTAACGTTAACTACCGACACAGACACACACAGTCAACCGGACCCAAACTGTCTTAGTGAAAAGACAACGTTGCATTGATCAAGAGGCGATAACAAGACAAGTTGTTGAATAGTGTACTTTCCGTTAGTCCAGTTTTCTGTCCTTATATGTTAGTAAGGTCGCTACGTCAGGTTTGACGCCCACCAGCGTCAGTTTGATGTTTATATCAGGCAGCAAATATTAAAACGCCACATCTCATTGTTTCCTATAAATTAGTATTCCTTGCGCTTTTCATCAGAACAGCACAACACTATTACAGCTGGTCCTACTTTTACATTTGTGTCAAAAAAGTATATCAAAGAAATTAGTTTGTCAATCCCATCATTAAGAATTTTTTGATTAAGTAAGAATTATTTATATTTTCCTGTAATACATTAAATTCCCAGTAGTACTCTATTTTTATGGTCAGACTACATACTGTCTTTAGTCTTCCACTGCTTCAAAAGCAACTCTTCACTGATGTTCCCATTGCTTTCTGCCAGGTGTTTTATGTTTCAGTGAGTTGTCCTTCATCACGGAGCCCAGCGATGTTACTGTACTACCAAAGGACACCGCTGTCTTGGACTGTCAGGCTCATGGGCAGCCTCCGGTCACCATCAAGTGGCTGAAGAACGGAGTTCGGTTGGCAGAGAGTGAGCACATACAGTTTCTGCCCAACGGCTCCCTGTACATACCAAAGATAAAGCATACCAAGGAGGATTCGGATGAAGGATTCTACCAGTGCCTCTCCCAGAACAAATATGGAGCTATCCTCAGCCAAAGATCACGTCTGACTATCGCAAGTAAGTATGGAGCGCTGAGCGAAGGACTTTTTTCTGGGACCAGCATGGGTCTTCCACTGCTGGGAGCTAGATGAAATGGGTTACACTTGTTGGCAATGTCGACTTTGTGGTGTCAACGTACGAGCATTAGAACAGCAAGTTCAAGGGTTATTATCCTGGAGATGAGAAGCAGATGTAACCCACTGCTCTCTTTTTTTTCTCTACAAAGTAAAAACCTCCAAAGTCTGGGTTTCCATGTTGTTGGATGTTGTACAGACTTCGCCATGCTTCATTTTAGAGCCGTCAGTCCGGTTATAGGAACGTTTTAAGAGACAGTTAAAGGTAGATGGAGAGTCAATCTAAAAGCTCATAAATACTCCATAAATAGGCAGCTCCCGAGTCCATGTGCACCATCCCTCCCTTGTTTTGAGGAAAAGCATCACTGAACCATGTATGGAAGTGCTCGGGAAACGAAGTTGCAAAAAAGTTCAAAATTAGCCTTCTCTTGCTCAAACGCCAATGGGATGGCATTGTCACTGCAGACTGTGGCTGTGTAATTGCTGAATGGTCTGCTACACAGAGGAATCTCTGAAAGGCCATTTGCCTTTTAGCCTTTGTTTGGAGTGCCCCTGACTGCCCCAGAAGAAAAGGCTGGGTTTTCAGGGCATTTGTTTGTCCACATATCAGTGGACAGGACAGCTGCATCTATTCACTGGGCCTGCTCTGCCATGGCCACTTTTCACAGGCCTTAGAAGGGATATCCCATGACTGGTGTCATGGAAACTATCGTGGCCGTCCAAAAGATACTGATTTTGACATTGACACTGAAGATAGGAAATGCTTGGTCAGTGTGACCTGATTCTCAACATTACAAAATGAGGATGGACTGGATAAACTAACAGGAGAAGATTTATCAATACAGAAGTACAAACAGGAAAAAAAATCTTTGTGTTTTTTTTCCACACACCATCTCTCTGACAGTCTTGTTGCGATTGTCACCAATCTATTAAAAGGGCAAAAAACTCTGAAAAACTGTTTCTGTAAAATGACCACATAAAAACCTTTTAAAGTCAAGTTTGATGTGGCGTGCAGCCTTTTCAGGGAAAGGGTTAAAGGTTTTTGGTCAGCTGTAGGCGGGGAGTGGAGGATGGGCCTCCTCTGTGCTCCCCTTCTGTCCAGAGGTCCTGGGGGTCATGGGTCAGCAGGGAAAGGCTTTGTGATGTCACTGGCCCGCTCTGCCTGGGCTACCCTGCTGTTCTTTCGCCCAGCCCACAATCCCTTTCACTGCATCAGTCCCTCTGTTGCCCTGTCAGGCAGAGTCAGTTTGTTAAAGAAAGGCCAGTTTGTCATGTGAAAGAATGGGCCTGATATTCTGCAGTAAATAAGTGTTGGTTCTTCAAAACATGTTTCCATCCCGGACATATTTTTCCTCGCAGTACTATGACCACACACCACGCACCACATCAGTTTAGGCACCTCCTAGATTTACAGAGGTTGTCAGATACCTCTCATATATTTCTTGCAATATTTGCAAAATGATTAGATCATTTAAGTAATATAGCATGTGGCAGAGGATGTCAACATACAAATACATAGGAAAACATAAGAGTCACAGGGTTCTCTTTTGCAGACTAATGGTAAACTGACTTCGATCTGGTGCCCAGTTTGGGCTAAAATTTAATAGACAGGGGGCTGAAGCGAACTCTGACCTCTTTAGAGAAACCTTTGTGCTGTTTGACCTAGACATTGATTTTTTTCTTTACAGCAGAGGTGACCAAATTAGCGAGTCAGTCTGTGCAGGCCGCACCCTCCATCTACATCTCTGATCCCGACAAGAGACAATATGGTCTGTTGTCTCTCAGATGAGGGTAAACAACATGTTGTTTTTAAGCACGTGCCGAGGACGTTTCAGGCCGTGCTAAGTGAATGATTCCAGACTTCAGGACAACACTGCGACTGGAAAACAATTAAATGTATTTGAGCATATGTTGTCATGTCCTAACTCTGAACCAAAACCTGCTGTCATTTCCGCGGAATACTTGAGAAACCACAAAGGATCATCACTTGTGATTATGGTTCAGGCTAACCACCTCACACACCGCACGTAAACAGGTGTACCGGTCTATTTGTGGAATATTGATAAGATTAGGTCTCGAATTAAAGGATTACTCTTTAATTTAGATCTCCTCAATGCCCAGGATTTAAATGTGATGTCTGAGTGGGAGAACGGGGTATTGATTTTCTTTAACATGATATTGACTTGCATCCTGTGAGTGAGGGGGGAGGCAGAGAGTTATCACCTTAATGAATGAAGGTCACTGGTCATATCATATAGAGTACTCTTCAGCTGAATGCAGATTGAGGGTTGCTTGTTTGTGGTGATTATTGGAAGACCTTGTAAATGCACATCAACAGAACATGACTCAGCAAATCATGCACAATCGTGCAAATCAGCGAATCGTGTCATTTTAGCTATTGTAAAGCATCTATATTAACCCTTAGTCAGTGTCTACACATGTGGGTCTGAGTAAACATGTTTACATATGCATAGCTGTAATATTTGTGTGATATGTGTGACTAAATTGGAATATTTGCTTTCATGTAGTGTGTCATCCCTAACGTCTGCAAGGAATTGATTTTCTTCTGTTCTACAGTAGTGTTTAAGATATATTGTGTTCACAGTGCTTCCTTTCAGCCCTTCTTATGCAAAGTGAATTGATTGGTTTTTATCTATAACAATGCATCAGTCAGTGTCATTCTTTAATTGATCCATTGATTGGACCAGCTGGTCAGTGTGGGACCTGATAGCTCATGTGCACAAAAGCAAGATCATGGTGTCTTATAGAGATCAATTCCTTTCATAGAATCAGTTAACATCCATCAAAGTAAGGGTTTTGCATGCATAATGTATATTCTTTTACCAAAATTGGAAGGAAATTCTATATTTGCTGTATGACCATCACAGGTCATTGCAAATAGAAATGTGTGTAAACCACCACATAAAATGCCCACTACTAAAACAAATACCCATTAGCAAAGAAGTAGATTTTAGTGGAAATGTTCTACTGCTGATACTTCTGGCCTTCATTTCTAATTTTGTTTTTCCCCACAGGTATCTCAGAGTTTGTGTTGCATCCTGTGCCTATGGAGGTGACTGAGGGGTCAGTGGCACGATTCTCCTGTGCAGTCACCTCCAGCCCTCCTGCCACCATCACCTGGGAGCTTAACCAAAGCACATTACCACTACAGACAGACAGGTACCTGCAGACACACCATCATGTATACAGTCCCCGTATAATAAAAGTGATTTTTTTCATGTATTTGTAGCACGTGATATTCTTTAACCCCATGTTACCTTTGTCTGTTTGTCTGTAGAATTACCGTTTTGCCCAATGGAGTCCTTCAGATTCACAACGTACACCTGGAAGATGCTGGACAGTATCGATGTGTCGCAACTAACATCGGTAGCCGTTTGAAAAGCAGAGCAGCAGGGCTGACGGTCAACCCAACAAGAGGTAAAGAGACTGCATCTCATTAAACCTCTACCCTGGACCTTAAATCATCATACTGTTCAGACAACTCTGAATTTATTTTTCAATATTTTCTGCTTCCGGTGAAGGTGGAGGCCCTAAACCGCATCAGAGGCCCCGAATTATTGCTGGACCGCAGAATGTCACCGGTTCTCTTCACCAAACTGTGGTGCTAGAGTGTGTGGCCACAGGCAACCCCTGGCCCATCATCTCCTGGAGCCGAGCTGACAGTAAACCCATTGACGTGTACAATGCCAAAGTGCTGGGCAATGGGAACCTGGTTATTACTGATGTCAGCTCCAAGCACAGTGGCGTCTACCTCTGCAGGGCCACCACCCCTGGAACCCGCAACTACACGATTGCTGCAGCTAACCTCACAGTTCTAGGTAATGTAAAGGTTTACACCACATAGGTCCTCAAACAACATCACGTGCCTGCTTCTTGTATTCGATATTCCACAATACACAAAAACCTTTTGTAGCTGTGAACTCTTTTTTTTATACTAATTAGTCATCTGCTTGTAGAGAAACTGTCAGGTGCAAGATGCCAAACAGTGAGTGTTTTGTGAGTGGATGAATGGTAAGCACTAGGCTGGGTTTTCATTACTTTTGCCTTACTCCTCTGTTTCAGAACCACCATCCATCGTTGAGAGGCCTGAGAGTCAGACCCGTCCAAGAGCAGGCACTGCTAGGTTTATGTGCCAAGCAGAGGGAGTGCCCCCACCACGCATCAGCTGGCTAAAGAACGGACAAGAGGTCCACTTGAATGGGAGGATTAAAATGTACAACAGGTACTGTACACCAAGAGCAGTGGTCACAATCAAACATATTTAAGTACTATTAAAAAGAAACTTTCTTTAATTGACCTTTTGCTGATTTTTTTTATTGTTTTTTTCGGTTCACAGTAAATTGGTAATTACCCAGATCATCCCTGAGGATGATGCCATCTATCAGTGCATGGCAGAGAGTGAGCAGGGTTCTGTGCTGTCCTTGGCTCGCCTAATCGTTGTCATGTCCGAGGACCGGCCCAGCGCACCAAGAAACATCCATGCTGAGACCATCTCTAGCTCTGCTATCCTACTGGCCTGGGAGAGACCACTCTACAATGCAGACAAAGTCATTGCCTACTCCATCCATTACATGAAGGCTGAAGGTGAGGCCAACCGGAGGAGCTACTTTTGTTTCAGGTTTTGCATTTAAGCTAAAAATAAAAGTTCACAAAAATCCCTTGTGAACTGGGGGGATATCGGTGTGAAGAGATGCAAGATGGCAGTTGACCACAATAAGCGATCTTCCTCTCTCACGTGTGATCAGTTTTCTTTGGTGAAGGCCATCTGTTGATGCTGCACAGAGCAGAGGTCAAGGAGGACTCAGAATGGCAACTTCACTGAAATAACAACAGGCTTAGCCAATCCTTTGTCCACTCCCCAGCTCATACTGCTCGCAGTTAAAGAGACAGGGTCGCTTTTTAAAAGCCTTGCAGTCTTGCAAACTATTAATGTAAGGAGATATTTACGTTTAACTATTGACTTGACAATTAACTAACTAGTTATTTTGCTGCATTGACCATGTTTGTAGAAATGATGAGTGGCATTCAAAAAGTACAAACATCAAGCCTTTTTAAAAGCCGACTGTTGACATGGTACATGCTTGACAAGCTTTCATCAAAGTCTCTTCCTCTTCGGTGAATCTTTTCCTAACTTGCTTTCTGATCTGTTGCACGTCAGGGCTAAACAACGAAGAATACCAAGTTGTTATCGGCAACGACACAACCAGTTATATCATCGATGACCTCGAGCCAGCTCGAAACTACAGCTTTTACATCGTGGCTTATATGCCAATGGGAGCCAGTCGTATGTCAGACCAAGTCAGTCAACATACCCTGGAGGATGGTAAGCGTAGAGCATTGAGACTCTGAGCATTCCTCGCAATAAATCACTTTGGTAGTTAAGCTAACATGCACGCAAGTGATGTGTATACAGAGCACATTTTGAGTAGAAATAAGGGGGATGGGCATACTGTTGTGAGCAGTACTCTCTGGTCTATTCTGCTCACTCAGAGCAAATTTGTGTGGCTATTGGAGAGAAATGTGAGCATCTAACTTTTTGCCACGAAGTGATTCATCGCCACATTGGTGTCAAACATATCTGTGATATCCCTGTTTTTCTGCAGTGCCTTTGCGTACCCCAGAGCTAAGTCTGACCAGCCACAGCTCAACAGACATCCAGGTGCTCTGGCAGCCGCTGCCAGCCAAGGTGAGCCGCGGCCGGGTGTCGGCATACAGGCTTTCCTACCGCACAGCTGCGGACAGCACTGTTGCCTCTGTGGAGCTACCTCAGAACAGCACTGAGTACGTGCTGGCGGGTCTGCATCCTGACACCATCTATCTGCTCCGTATGGCTGCGGCCACCCGTGTGGGCTGGTGCGAGCCTTCAGCTTGGACCTCGCACCGTACCCCTAAGATCTCCAACAACAAAGGTAAACCTGCACATGGCTGAAAAGGAAATGCCACCACTTTTTTTTATTATAGATGGTGACAATAAAGATGCATGCATTTTTTTCCTTATGCAATCTCATCTCATGGTTTTATAGAGCTTTTTCCAATTTCTTTTTGAAAAAATAAACTTCTTTTTCTAAGGTTTCATGCATGTTTGAACGTACTGAATTGTCTTAAAAGGGATTTTTATGAGAATAGTAACAAAACAAGTACATGATGTAGAGTTATAGAATCATCTGGTGGCAAATTGGTAACTGGCTGTCCTTTTGCTTTTGTCACATCTGTGCTTTGCTGCTCATAGAATGCCAGGAGGATCACTAGAGCTCATGCAGAGTGGCCGGCTTATGACTAGAGTTTGCTCTTGGAGCATTGTCCCACAGCCTTTGTGTTGGTTACCCAGGAACCTTTGCCCTTCGCTGTCAGTGATGTTAGAGCGGCCTCAGTCATGGGTCATAAAGAGAGGGCCTCAGGCGTCTGTGTGGGAGAAAGAATAGCCTCTTTTCATGGCCTGGTCTGTTGGGGGGAGGCTGTTTGTCCACCAAAACTGGATTACTTGTTACAAAGTTTAGTTGCACATTTAGGCTTAGATGTAGACCACAGAGTGTAACGTGTACATTGGTAATTGTCACAACAAAGCCAGCTGCATATTAATTGTTAATTGTTAATTTTTTAGGTTCCATTTATCCACCTTTTTTCTTTACCCAGTATCCTGCTTTTTGTTCACATTTTGCTTATTGTTCACAGATTTAGCTTGGGGCTTGGTAACATCCTAAATATGAGCATGTATTGATCCCATGCTGTCTCTACCCCACCTCCCAGTGCCTTCAGCCCCTGTTCTTCAACTTGAGCCGCTTAACTGCACCTCCATTGTGGCACGCTGGCAGACCCCCCCAGGATCTGTGGCCGTCCAGGGTTACCGGCTGTGTTACCACGAGGAAGGCCAACCAGAGCAGCCCAACATTGAACTGCAGGCTCGAACCTACACCTACACCATCAGTGGCCTTGGTGAGTGCTGCACTCTTGTTGATATAGCCATCTAGTAGCAGGGTCACAGTTTTGGTGCATTTCTACCACCTTCCTTCTCAAGTGGACCCCTTTTGCACTGCCTGATTTAATTCAGGGGGCAGTTGGATGCTTCATTTGCATTTGCACAACACGCCCTGTCCTAGCTGACCTCTCTTGCCTAACCAGAAGCCCCTCTCCGGTCTGGCGGCAGTATTGTGAGATCAGGCTCTTAGGGTTAGAGGTCGGGGTCCAGATGTCCCTCCCACCACCATTTCCCATCCTGCAGCTTGCATAATTACCCCTGGCCATTGTGTTGTATCCAGGGCCAGACCTGCCCTGTAAGACCCTGGTCACTACCCCCCTTTAGCTGGACACTGCAGCACACAAACAAAAACCCCTGGGATTGGCCAGAACTGGGCCAAGCCACTGACCTCTGGCCGTGAGACAGCAGTCTTGGATTAGGACACCGCTTCTGCTAGCAGTCTGTGCTGTCCATGTAAATAACCAACAGAATGATCTGCATATATGCAATATAAACCAGGGCCATACTGAGTCAAACTAAAATTTTGTCTGAGCCTTCAAATTCAGTTTGGTTCCAACTCAGTTCTTACCCATAGAAATGGGTGGGTAGTTGATAACTGTTTTAACGCAAATGTTTTTACAGTAATAATTTGCTAGAAATGTAAAACCTTTCTCGTCTGGTTTTATACTTATGATCACAAAAGCCACTGTCATTGGTTCAGTAATCCATAATATCACTTTTCTCTATATAACTTCTGTTTTTGTTGCCATGTTTGCTTCAAGTTGAAGGCTATAACACAAGGCCAGTAGGAAGAATGTCAAAGGGGAAACAAAAGGGGCCCCGCTCCTATCCCACAGTCCTGCGCCCAGATTCCTTCTGTTCTATCTTGGCCTGACCTGGTGACCCCAGTCAACCCCCCCACCACCACCCGAGTCCCATGGGCCTAGGATCCCAGCAGCTGAACACTGCCCCTGGCCCAGCCCCCACAACAGGCCCGGACACACTGCCTTCACTGGTCAATACCCATACGCTGACCTTTCACACCGGAGGCATAAAACAAATCTTAACACTCCCTAAAAGTGTCCTGATTTAGGAGCTGAGGCAGTTTTAGATTTTCAAGTGGAAACACAAAATCTGATGCATCTGGTCAAACCTCAGACATCACCGACCCTTCTGATGTCTTATAGCCAGTCCTTGTGTGTCCATAATCATTGTAAGTGTACAATACAAACAAATCACATTTTACCTTCTCCGTCTCCATTTCTCCCCTCAAAGTTACCAATTTGTTTGGGTTGTGTTTCAAGCACAACCTAGTGCTGATGGGGTTTTATAGTATTAGAATCTTTGTAAGCTTTCAAAGGGGAAACTGCTGTATCATTTTCATAGAGCTTATTGATCATGTCACCATATTTATTGGGCTTTGGGGCTCCTTCCACATGACACCACATGATAAATTAGAGGTTGTTGTGACTCAAGAGACCGTGTATTGTCAATGCATGGGGGGTGGCCAGTTATGACCTACAAACTTCCCCTCCTGCAGCTAACTTTCAAAGTGTCTCTTTGCCTTTTTTTAATATATGCTGCTGTGTTTGCTAACCATCACATCTGGTATTTTAATGGTGATCTTTCAGGCTTTGGCATCATTAACCAAGTTATTTGCTCCCTGCTGGATTACACATTTGAAAGAAGATGCTCCTGTGCAATTATTTTAATGTCAGTTTGAGCAGTTGTTATCGTAGTTGAAAACTGATTATTTGTATTCCAGATCCGAGGAGGAAGTATCATGTCAAGATTCTGGCTGTCAGTCAAGCTGGAGATGGCTATCAGACAGACCAGACCGTTAGCACTCCGGGATGCGTGTGTAAGTGCATCTCTCTCTTACAGTTTCATATGAAATAGATGCTTTTTCACAAATTGAGAAATGTGCTGAAAATATGCTTTTTTAAAAAATGATTTAGCAGCCAGAGACCAACTGGCAGCAGCCCCTCCGCCTCCAGATCACGTGACTGTCTTCGCCAACAATTCATCTGCAGCATCGCTGCGTTGGAGCCGCCCTGCTTTCCCCTCTGGAAAGGCTGTTAGCTATACAGTCCGCTGTACACCCGTGGGCACCCACAATGCCTCTGCCATACGCTACATACAAACGTAAGATGAGAGCCAAAATCAGTCGATTGGTTTTGTTCAGCTGCACAAGTATCTACATTATGTTATAGTGCATGATTTGTTGATATGGCTTACCATTGGCTGTTTATAATCATGTTATAGGAATGTCATACAGTAAGTAGCTTTAGTATGTGGGTTATTCCCTGCCAAAAGCCATTAACATAAGACCATTGTTTGTTCACAGTACCAAACAGAGCGTGACAGTTCAGAATTTGATTCCAAACACTCGCTATGAGTTTGTTGTGCGTCTTCATGTGGATCAGATGTCAAGTCCCTGGAGTTCTGTTGTTTACCACCGAACCCCGCCAGCAGGTAACAAATCGGACGTTAGTGTAACATCATTTTGTCACGATGATGCTGCGATGATGCTTTGATTTCCACTATTCCCTCTTTGTTGCAGAATGGAATCAGATAACTTCGAGGTTTTTTCTAAATGTTTGTTATTTATGAATGCGTCTTCTTTTGTGCACAGCACCCGGCCAACCACCCGCAGGGCTGCGAGTAACTCTGATCGAGGATGATACTGCTCTGGTGTCGTGGAGGGAGCCCACAGAGCCCAGTGTGATGGTTACGCACTACACCATCCTCTATGCTTCACAGAAAGCCTGGATGGCTGGACACTGGCAAATGATACAGAGGGAGGGTGAGTGGTACACTGTTATCACGTTATCTGTAATGTGCTGTGGTTCAGAAACACATTTGGGGGGAAATACTGTATGTGTACCGGCACCTACTGTATCGTAAAATTGAACATTTACCGATTCACAACTGCAGAACGTTACATGGATACCGTAAATTGTTGAAATGATGAAGTGATAGCACAAAAGAGGTTTACAAAATGCTGTTAAGTAAATGATAAATAAAGTAGCCACTGAATATACATAATACAACAAGCACTTTTATCCCCCATAGTATGTGAATACAATAAGAACATTTTGTTTCGAGAAATAAATTTCAACCCATCTCACTGTGCTACAATAGCTAGGAAATGTATCAACAATGACATAGGGACATTCTCTCACCATTAGTTTCACCCAAACTCTGTAGCCTCATGTGTACTCATCATAAGGACCTATAAAAATTGTTTTGGCTGTCCACAGTTAGTTATGCGTCATTGTGCCAGTATCCATTTTCTGATTCTGCTGCCATTTGCAGGAAGCCATACGATGGCCCTGCTGGAGAAGCTGGAGCCGGGGAATGTCTACCTGGTGAAGATCGCTGCCTCTAATCAAGTCGGTGACGGGCCTTTCTCTAACATAGTGGAGCTGGCATTGAGGCGGGGAAGCAACCACCGCAGCAAGAACCCCAGGCACTCGGACAGCTCCCCGGACACAGCAGGTGAGCACCATGAAACACTGAAACATATGTGATGGATAGAGGCTTCTCATCTTGGTGGTTTTCATTCATTTATTGTTACGAGGCTTTAATTTGGCTTTAGTGTTCGTTGCTTGAAATGAAATTATGTGAAATTTCCAGATGGAACTTCTCAGGCTGTACTGTAATATCAGGGTTGTGATACCACATTGGTTTAATTTGTGACCAGCTTTATTTCATCAATGTATTGAAATGCTTTGTTGTTCAATGTTGTACGTATCATGAAGGCTTTTGATCATGACACTAATGTTGATTTAAAGTCATGAGTAAAAATCATCTACAGAGTGAATGAAGGTTTCAAAAACAAACCGCTAGGAGGCGTAGATCAGCAACACTTATTAACCCCGGAAAACCAAAATGTGGTTCAGTACATCATAGAGTTTTACGTTTTGAATTAATTACTAAATTTCATTTAATTTTTGACTCATGATTGTAGCTCATGAGTAATATTCTGTCACCTGAAATGCTGTGGTGTTTGTCTTCCAGTGTTCTCTGATGGTCTCTACCACTTAGACCAGAGGTCAATGACGGGAATCATTGTCGGCGTGAGCATCGCCCTGGCCTGTATTGTTATGTGTGCCTTGATCCTCATCAGCAAGGGCAGACCAAGGTACTGACTATAATCCCTTGAAATAATTAAAAACAGCTCATAATTAAAAATAAGAGACGTAAACAGAGACATATGTTGACATCATTATCTGTATATGAACAACAGAAAATCCTCCAGTCACAAAGTCGTTGCTGTGGGAGCTGGTGAAGGTGCAGTAGCTGGAGGTGTCGCTGCCCAGTGAACGGCATACAGAGAACGTCGAGGCCCTTATACCGATGATAAGTGCTCACTTTTTAGATGCTAAGGTGAGTGACACAATACGCGTGTGTAGGAGCAAATGAGCTTCTGATGACCACTTGTTTCTGAAGTGCATTTTTTTCATTTGTTCTAGGGTGGAACTAATATGGTCATAAATAGCGCAGGTCCAGTCAGCAATAAGAATCAAAGCATGAGGTGGCTGCCCTTCAAGAGGGAGATCAGGAACCTTGCTGAAAGTGATGTAAGTGATGTTACGTGATTCTGATCATTCAGCTTGTTTTTCAGGCAGATTTCTTTTTATCTTAATTTCTAACCCATCTTTTTTCTAACCCCTCAGGTGGAAAGGAGAGCCAACTTGTATGAGGCTGGCAAAACTGTTCTGAGGTACGAGGAGCATTTAGGCTCCGCACCCCTTCCGCCTTCTTCCCGGGAAATCATCTACGGACCGTTTCACTCTGAGAGCTCTCACACCAGTGAGGGCAGCCAAGAGACAGGAGACTCAGGACAATACTCCAACGAAGAAAGCAACGAAGAGATGAGCAACCCTTCAACGAGCCAGAGCTCCAGACCAGAATCTTTCGGGCCGGATTATGGCGCCATTGTCGCCAAGCTAAAGCAGTCTTTTGAAGTGGAGAACGAGGAGATGGCGAGTCATCCCTTATATCACTCTGCCCCTGATGCGTCCCAGCTCTGTGGCACCTCGGAGGGCACTCATCCTGCCCTGCACATGTCCCAAGCAGCTGGGTCCTGACATCACCTGGCCTTTGTCTGCTCTCCAGCAGCAGGAGCTACACCACCTCCACCTCATTTGCTTCCTGAGTTTGAGGGCCTTATTTCCTGAGGGCGCAAGGGTTCGGGGAAGCCGCTGCTGCCATGGAGGCGAGGATAGGCTTTTTTGCTTCGGATCTACCTCAGGATTTTGTATGAATGTTGGTTATAACATTTAATTTCCTTTTTTTTTTTTTTTTACAACTTTCTACCTGTTTGTCTGTGTTTGGCGTCGTCTGTCCTAAACCAAGGCTCACCCATGATGAATGTTAAAAAGAATGTCAGAAATGTACTGTGATACATTTTCGTTATATTTAATTACTTTCCACTGGAGTGAAGGGTGCAGTTGAGCCCTTTTGACTGATTATCTACCTCAGTGTTCTGTTCTTGTACATACATTACTACCTCCTTTTCACCACATGTTGTGCAGTATTATCTCAGACTCAGGGAACAAGGTGAAAACATTTCTTCGCCATTTCTTGTTACCTCTGTTGGGGCGTTATTATTATTTTTTTTTTAATTCTCACATCATTTATTTTCATGGTTGAAAGTGCTTTCCTTTCACATTGTTTGTCTTGGAATGATGTTTGCTGTGAAAAGAACAAGTGCATTAGATATTGTCAGACTATTTGAGCTTTATCCCACGATATTTGTTTGACATTTTCAGTGCACTGAATTCAAAGCTTTAATATAGCCTTAATACCGAAAGGGCTTTCCATATTATAGATATGAGATCCAAAGACCGAAAAAAAAATTGTACCCAAAGAGTTTTTGATAATACAAAAGATATTTTAAGGCAACCAAAAATATAGTGGATGCACATTAAGGGTTGTGTTTGCCAAAATATTGTTCGTGCCAATGATGTAAATTTCCTTTATAATGGTGGTTTGAATGCTTTTCTCAGTGTAAATTTTCCTAATGCTTTATTCTGGTGAAAGCTTTAGCACAAGTCTCCGGGCTTGTGTTCCGTTTGCCTTCTAGACCATTGCTAAACGCAGCGGTGATGCCGGTGCTATTATCCAAAGAGTTGTTTGCTTCCTCATATGGGTACGGCTTTTCATTCAGTTGATCCTTGGTAATGACAAGGTGAAAATGATTCACACAAGGCCAAAGATCCAGTGTGTCCTGCTCGTGATAGGTGATTATTTTTATTCAGTGTTTGGAGAGTCACCTGTCACCGTTCACGGATATTGCTGTATAGGGAAGGGTTCATTTATTCTCTCTATAATATTACCTGTCCAGGTGTGACAGTGAAGGATTCTGACTATCATAAAGGAAGCCCTATGTGTGAAGAGCAACATAATCAATTTTTATATCTTTGTAATACAAATAATCCTAACCAAAGAAACTTGAAGTCTCTGTTATTTAGTGATTTTCTTTGGTTTTCATTTCCATTATTTGAATTTAAATGTGATAGATTTCCAATGGTTTTGAATGCTAGAAAGGCATTTTACATAGTTCTTTTTTTTAAAGCTTGAGATGTCAAAAACTGTTCTGCTGTATTCTTATCACCATGAGATTTCACCTGAATTGTTATTAGAGTATATTGGCAATTTAAATTTAGATGGTTTTCTTAGCATGTTGTAAACAAAAACCTTTCCCAACTTTAATATGACATGTTCATAAATGAATAAGGCTGGTTTTAAATTCAACGATGTTGGTGTAATGCATTTATATAAAAGGTTAAGCCACAGGTAACTTTTGCTGACTGAACTCAGGTGCTCAAATGTAGATTTAGAATGTAGACTTAAGTGTTATTATTTAAGTTATGTTTTTTTATATTTCTGCTTTTAAATACAAAAATGCATCTTTTAATCTAAAGTGAGCAACAAAACAAATTATTTTAAGTGTTGAAATGTTGCAACAGATTTTTTGATACTCTCAAGATGATCACAACTACTAGATAATAAAATTGTTCTTGGAAAAAAACATTTTGTATTGTCCTTTTGTTGCATTAGGTTTAGCGCATAAAATGTTCATTATTAAGTATTATTAAGTAAACATTCATATATAAACTGAAATATTTCACAAAATATGTAACATATATAAATATATTAATTATTGTAACATGCCATTTCATCATTTACAGAATTACAGAATTTTACTGGAGTCTATGTTCATGTAAGTGGCTGAAAGATGATGTGGAAGTGGAAAAAATGACATTATAAGGCATCACTGTGAAAAATGAAACTACAAATAAATAACATTCTGAAAAAGGGAAATTATGGCCATTTTATATTGGACCATGTGAGGTCATAATATTCTGTGATACATCAATTGATGAATGTCCGTCCAAAAATTAATTATCTTTCATCAACGACGTTCACCAATCCTCAGTGCAAGTGCAACGTTTGTTGAGACAATGTCCAGTAGGGGGCAGTACCACTCCAGCGGGAGCTTGAGCTGCGAAGCTCCCATGGGGGAGAAGAAGAAGAAGAAGCGGAAACGGGGCGGTCTTGTTTTTGTCGTTTGTCGCACGCAGTGCTTCTGCTGCGAAAATGCGCATCGAAAAATGTTATTTCTGCTCGGGACCGGTGTACCCGGGGCATGGAGTGACGTTTGTACGGAACGACTGTAAGGTATGGTGTTGTTCCGCTGCCCGATTATTCGTGTTACAGTCACGGCAGCTCCTGTTTGAACCTGTCAGCGTCGGTCTGTTAGCTAGCAGGCTAATATAACGTGCTGGATTCACTCACGTGGGGCCACACAGGGTTTTAAGAGCAGACAGATGGCGAATAGCTCAACTTTAACCAAGATTCACAGGGTGGGGTTGAATCACACGACGTTAATTTAACAATTTATTAAATGTAAGATCCACACTACATTGTAACAGAGTTACGAAGAGTGAGGGACCTTTAACTAGCAGGGCCTCGGTTATAGTTAATGGACTGATGTCGCCCCCTGAAGGATCGATGTGGAAACTGAAGCTTGGAGCAGTAGAGTGAAAAGATCATATTGCAAATTAAGATACTCCTCAGTATTTGATGTCATTCAGGTGATCTCTATCTTTACCAGTTGTACCATTAAATTGCTGCACACTTTGAAGCATCAGTAATTGTTTTCCTTTTATTCAAGTAATTTTTGGTACCCAGGACTTTTTGAGATATGTTATCACTGTTTCTACTGAAGTAAAAATTGAGTATTTCATTACAAAGTTGTAAAATATCAGCTGCACAAGGGCAAAGTTTTAAGGGGTAGCCTAATCATTTTTTCCTTTCTTTTCCCCACCACCACCTTTTTCCACCTTTTAAGCTTATCATAAATTCTTACTATTAATGTTTTCTTTTTGAATTTTACATTGGGAGATTTCAGGATGATACCGACTTTGAGACCATACAGTAAATTATTGTGTTCATATGTTTTTAACATAAATGTTTTTGATAGTCTCTCAAACTTTGTTATTAGAGCTTTGCAACCAAGCTATGTCACGCCTAAGATGTTTTAAAGTTGAAAAATAAACTTGCTCTCTTTCAGTGCTCTCTGGTGGTGAGACAATGTAATGGCATTTACTCTTCTTCCATCTTCTCTTCACTTGTCATCTTACTCATTGATCAACATACCAGTACAGGTGTATCTGGGATGAGCTGACATCAGCTAATATATCAGCCATTGTTAAAAAATATGTATAAAAAGAAAGTTCTTGCTCTATTGGACTTGGTAATTCCACAATCCACTGGTCTATCTGTTCAAATCCATTCAAAGTACTGTGGTATCTTATGTAGTTAAATTAATTTGTCATTTGTTTTTCTGTCTCTGTAAATGTAGTCATTCAGATTCTGCAGATCAAAATGCCACAAGAACTTCAAGAAGAAGCGTAACCCAAGAAAAACAAGATGGACCAAAGCATTCAGAAAGGCATCAGGAAAGGAGCTGACAGTGGTGAGCTGGATATCTATGTAGCACTGCCTCAGTGTCCCTGATTTGTTTTACTGTTCCTTATCCAGTACGCTTACTGTCTTACAGGATAACTCTCTGGAGTTTGAGAAACGCAGAAATATACCTATTAAATATGACAGGCAGCTGTGGGACAAGACAGGTAACATGAATTTTCTTCTCAGAAGGAGTTTCTGTTAAAACATGTGGTTATTTGATATTTGTATTCATTTATGTTTCACTGTTATCTTCTACAGTGGAAGCAATGAAGAGAGTGGAGGAAATAAAAC
Organism: Psettodes erumei; assembly: GCA_016785225.1. NCBI lineage: Eukaryota > Metazoa > Chordata > Actinopteri > Pleuronectiformes > Psettodidae > Psettodes > Psettodes erumei. The sequence goes on from JAFBJZ010000831.1 coordinate 6,531,763, forward strand.
AGAAACGACAGGCACGATTTATCATGAACAGGTTGGCTGTTTATTTTGTGTTAATATTTAAGGATACGTTTTCTTTTTCATATCTCAAAGCTGCTGATTTTATGTCATACATGATTTTCAGGATTTGGAAACTGTTATTAGCTTGACTTAAATGTGTTTTTGTTTCCACTTTGTAGATTAAAGAAGGGCAAACAGTTGGAGAAAGAAGAGGCCATCAACGAAGTGAAGAAAAACATTCACCTTATCAAAGCACCACATGCAGGTAAAGAGTTAACAGAACCTCCATTTGGCTTGGTTCAAAGCATGGATCTTGTCGTTATGTAAAAGATATTGATTTTAATTTTAGTGTTGGATTTTAATATACATATTCTTGACAATGTGCATAATTTCAAGCATGCCTAAAGTATAAAGAATGTTAAAAAAGAAAATCCAATTAAAAAAAAAAAAAAAAAAAAAATATATATATATATATATAATAATAATAATAATTAAATTCTAAGTAATGATTGCCCTTAAAACAATTTGGTAATTTCAGCATTGTTTAAATTTTTTTGTTACAGGAAAGGCCAAACAAATGGAAGAGAAAATGGTGCAGAAATTACAAGAAGACATCGACATGGGGGATGGGGATGATTAATCTTGTGGTTAAGGGGTTCTTTTTGTTTCATGAAACTTGAGAGCAAGTTAAACTTGTATTATATTGTAATTTTGATATTTCCAAATGGCAGATGGTGGACACAGTAATGCATTCAGTTTTTAACTGATGCGAAAGGACTGACAAGCTTAAGCGAATAGAAATCTGCCTCCAAAGCAGAAACAATTAACCATGTCTCCCAGTGAGCCTTTTCTGAGTGGTAGTTGTGGCTGTTAAGGATTTACCCAATTCTGTTTCATAGTATAACATTTTACAGAAATGCAGAAAATGATAAAAGGTAATGAACAACAAATTAAAATACCTTTTTGGGATTCATCTTCTGTTTCTTATTTTCTGTGACATTAAACCCAATATAACCATAGCTTAATAAAAAACAAATTTGGTACCAAAATGAATGGTGGGTTGAATATTTGAAAGAATCAGTGGGTCATTTTACTTTTGTGTTAATTGTGTGATTTTTGCAGATAAACTCTTAATCTCTGATGTTTGTTGTGTTGGCATGATGGATATTACAGAGGAAGGGAAAGTTAGTACTTCACTGCATGCATGATATATAAATTACATAATGCAAGCACATCATAGATTTAATTTACCAATTCAGTGTGTAAATGGTATAATTAATATAACAATATATCTATACTACTAATATAGCTGGTTTAAAAATTTCTAAAATTCTATACCCCTAAATGGGTGCCAATGTTCTCTGGTCTTTCTTCACCAGGTCTTTTCTGTACGTTTCTACAGGAAAAAACAAATTTAGATTCTTTAAAGTTGTGAAAAGTAATTGTGGTGGTCTTATGACAGCAGATAGGCCAACTAAATTACAATAAGAAATAATTAATAATTATAATTCATCTTCCAACCTTAAAGAAATACTTAAACTTTTCAAAGATTATCTAATCATTTAGATTATAATAATTTTGCAGAGGCAATAATGAATGTATAGAAATTTGTAAATAGGAATTTCTCCCCATGAAATGTTAAGATTTGAAGACAGTCGACTTTTATAAGATTATATTTTCCACGCATTAAATATAGTACGTAGTTAAAAGTCAACGCATTAATCAATATATATATAAGCATCTTTATATATTTTGCAAATATGATATAAAAGCATATGGTATATATGGCAACACTTGAACCCCGAAGCTATTTCCATTGTATAGACCGAAAAAATGTGTCTTGACAATTGATTGTCCCTCATGTGATGCGCGTGGTCCAATCTGGGTCCGATCTGCGTATCTGGCATCGATTCACCGGCCTGTTGCTGGACAGGCTGCTGCCGTCGCCCGCCTCGTCACTGCTAGTGCTGCCTTTCATCCTCCACCAGGGCTGAGACGGCTTCATCCACAGTTTTGCGAGCACAGCAGGGATTCAGTACAGCTATGTCCGAGGAGGTTGAAGAATCGAGGACTTCGGAAGATCAGCAGGTACACTTTAACGACAAGATGCGGATTATTAGCGCATTATCCGGCGTTGCTAGCAGGCAAAACCTGGAAAGTTAGCACGCGGCTACTAGCAAGCTAGGTAGCCAGTGGCTAATATTCGCTAATGTCATCAACGATGCTACCGCGGGGTAATTAGCTAATTGCCCACCAGCGTTTGTTGGTAACGAAAAGCAAACACCCTGCTGTTTTGGGGGCAACGAATATATTGTCGGAAGCACTTGTAAGATGAGTAGTAGTGTAACTACTATTGATTAATTTTGTAGCTAGTCGTGCTAAGTTAAATGACAAGATTCACGCTGGTGCAAACACCAGCAGGGAGTTTCCCTCATGGCGACGCCTTCATATTCTAAAAAATATTATTAGTCACACTGCCTGTATCTGCTGCCAGAATACGCATTGCAACTTCACTTATAACTGTCATGTGCAGTTTTACTTCACAGTTTGTCACCCATCAGCTGAGTGCAGCAATTTCCATCTATACGCTCTGTGCTCCTTCAACAGGAAATGGAGGACAAAGTAATCAGTCCTGAGAAAGCAGAGGAGGCCAAACTGAAGGCCAGGTACCCTAACATCGGAGCTAAGCCTGGAGGCTCAGACTTTCTCAGGAAAAGACTTCAGAAGGGGGTTCGTTTCACATCAAATCATGGCTAACTACTCATTTAAATAATAGCTGTCTTGCAGTGTGCTTATGCTATGTCCTCTTGTTTTTCCAGCAAAAGTATTTTGACTCTGGTGACTATAACATGGCTAAGGCAAAAATGAAGAATAAACAGTTGCCATCGGCCCCAACGGAGAAGACTGAGATCACAGGGGGCCACATCCCAACACCTCAGGACCTGCCTCAAAGAAAAACTTCAATCGTGACCAGCAAACTGGCTGGTTGAAGGTTTTATATTTACTGTATTGTTACCATTCCAGCCCCACCTTCATATCTACCTGTTGTTTACATTTTGTTTGCTTTTCACCTTTGTATGTATTCTCAAAGGACAAATTATGTACCAAGCCAAATACTTGAGAAAAATTGGAAGCTGTCAGGCACTGAATTCTCAGTGAGTTACATCCAACGAAGTTGTTGTAGAAATTGTTTCTCAAGCTCTTAAAAGACTCAGTAGTGATTGAAGTTTCAATATAACACTTGCAAAAATGAGTGTATGTTAATGTTGTCTTAGTTTCACTGAACATTTTCACTCTTTAAGGATACATGCCTTCATACCAATGCCTGTCTAACAGCAGCTGAATAACCTGTGCAGAGGATCTGCCTTCATCACCAGAAAGGAATCTTGTCACTGTTAAATACTTCTGACATATGAGAAGATGATGTCATCAGAGTTTGCATTCATGTGTGAAGTGTAATTTACGGACATAACCATTTGGATTGAAACCTTTCAGTGTTTACCTGCTCATATGGAGGTATGTCTATTTCACTGGTGAAGTAATCATGCTGTTGTTTTGTAACCATTGCTTTTGTTTCTGTCCCTTCCTCCCCCTTTAAAGCAATTTCCTTCTGCACATTCAAAGTACTGAAGATTAGATCACAAACACATTTTGTAGCCAGTTGCATTTTAATTCATTTTATGGACATTAGTTGGCCAAGATTTGCTGCTGGTGTCCATCTCATCCTGACCTCTAAAATGGCCTTAAAAGTAAAGAACCGTTGTTCCTCTTGAGCAATATTTGCTCCCTCAGTGAGAATCTTAGTTGTGAATCTTGCCTGAAATGTCTGTCACTGTCTGACTGGAATCACTTAGGATTTTATGGAAAGAAACTCCCTTGACATGTCTGGAGTGTGCATGTGCATCTACTGTGCAGCCACACTGTGCCATTTGTTTTGTAAATAAAATAGTTTTGCATAATATCTTATAAGTACATGTACTCAGTTATATGTGTGCTTCTGTTTTTCTTTTACAACTAACCATTACTGAACTGGGAAGCGCCTTGCTCACATAAAACCAAAGGAAAAGCAAAATTTTTGCTAACAGGAAATAAAACTGTGCCCTCATCCATGGGTAGGATGAGGTATGAAAATGCCACTAAGATACATGGTGTCTTTGGTCTGGTTGAGACTGCCTGAGGAAGTGTGTGTTACCAACAGGTACAGCAGATACCAGAACCAAATACCAATGTATTTATTCTTAAATTCTCCTTGTAAACATTATTGAAGTATTTTACAACATTAAGCATTACCACAATTTAAACCTAATAAAGGCAAAATTACCTAATTCACTAAAGCTTTTGTTAAATGACCTTGAAGAGCAATATGCACTTTACTAGATCAAATCACTTAACTTAAATGGTTAGCTAGTGGTTAATGTTTGTTTTTGCCAGTGGAACTACTCCACTCTCATCTCTTAATACACCATAATGTTAACGTTTTGCATGTATGTAGTTTATGCAAAACAGTGACTACTACTAGCTTTCAGGAAAAGAGTGGTTTACTTACTGCTTATTTCCATCTGATATGTACCAGGTAGTGTAAAGTGAAGTTTCACAAATGATGTGGTCAATGGTCAGTACCTAAAAAAATGTAGTCATGTATTCAAAATGCTTAAGCAGGGCCCAGCATCATCATTTTAACTAATGATAACTGATATAAAGGCTGTGTTACTGCCCAGGGGCCCCAAAGCCAATGAACTATCAAAATTGCTACAAATGAACTCGCTCCTGTTGATGTGGACTAGCAGTCATGATAGTTAGGAAACGATGATTATTATGTACGATTTTGTATCATGTCAGTAATGGTGACGCCTCCTCCTCCTCAGGTGGCTTTAGTTGAAATGAACGCGTTGGCCGCTGGGAGGCACGCAAGACGCACGAGAGCAAAACGTGTCGGGGCACGCGCCGCTGACTGACAACTGGCAGCCTTTGAGTCCTCCTCCCGGCGGAGCGGACCGAGCACCGGAGAGGAGCTCAGGAAAAGTTCGTGTTTTTCTACTCCCGGAGCCCGTGAAATGTGTCAGGCTACTCTCTGCGGGCAGAGAAAGTTTTCGAAGGCTTACTGAGCGAGTTTGAAAGACATGGCAGCCTCTGAACTTTACTCCAAGGTATGTATTTTAACTTAGTCTGTGTTGGTTGCCCAACTCATTCAGCGGTTTCTATAGCTAACTTTAGTTACCATTAAAACCGTCAAGGATGTTGGTTTACTGGTGCCAGACACTACGCATGGTACAGGTTTTGTGCGCTTTAAATGTCCATTTATTGTCCTTTTATTATTTGTCCGCCACATGAAATACCCATCCACATAATGCGCATGACTGCTGCCTGCTGACTTCAGGTTTGCTATCCTGCCATTTTTCTTACACGTTACATGCCATCGCTGTTTGGCTGTACTATTGTAAAAATACCGTGCTACTGTCAGAGCGCTGGTTGAATGGCTCTGACCCGGTTGAATGGCTCTGACCCGGTTGCCCACTGCTTCCATCAGAATGCCCGAGTGTGGCTCCCAGATGCGGCCGAAGTGTGGAAGTCAGCGGAGCTTATCAAAGATTACGCTCCCGGCGAGCTGACGCTGTCTCTGCAGCTGGAGGATGGCACGGTGAGGCGGGGAAATGCATCACACACACACGCACACGCATACGCACACGCACACACACACACACACACACACACACACACACACACACACACACACACACACACACACACACACACACACACACACACACTAAAATGAATAGTCACTGAGGTGGAAATGGGTGTGTGATGTTCTGTGCCATGAACACATTTCTCTGACAACACTGGCAGTGGAACCTCAATAAATCTCTGTGTGCTGTGGGATTATTTGAGGCCGCTGTGATGTTTGGTGGATGCTCACAGTTTCTCCAGGAAAGAAAGACCTTGACCGAGAGCTTGTGCGCTCCTGCAACTTTGTAAAATAACACACTGACTTGAAAGTGGGTGCTGTATTGAGTATTGATAGTGTGGTTAAATTTTTTTTACTCAGCAGTGTTGCTGCCTGCAGCGAGTATGGACATGCACTTCAGGTATGGCAATAAGGCCAAAGTATTATCGTGAGTGAACATGAACAAGGGAAGCACAGTGGTTGCAAGACTGCTTTAATAGCAAGTACCGCTAAAGCTAATATTTTTGTGTTTAACCATTTGTGTACTCACCATTTTCTTCAGTTACTCACAGCTCACTTGTGTATTTCTAGGAGCTGGAATACAAAATAGACCCCAGGACCAACAACCTGCCACCACTAAGAAACCCCAACATCCTGGTGGGGGAAAATGATCTCACATCCCTCAGCTACCTCCATGAGCCAGCTGTGCTGCACAACCTTAAAGTGCGCTTTATCGACTCCAAGTTGATTTACACTTACTGTGGTAATGAGCTTCATCTCCTTTGACTCACACTATCGCTGTCACTGTAGACTTTGGAGTGCTGTTCACTGTTGTATCATAGCCTGTGGTACATCATGCTGATTATTGTGGCACAGGCTGCTCTTAAAGGAACACACACTAAAATATATATTGGTATGGAGTCTAACTGCGAATTTTTCTCCTTGCGGTATTCAGGAATCGTCCTGGTGGCCATCAATCCCTATGAGAGCCTGCCCATCTATGAAGCTGACATCATCAGTGCCTACAGTGGGCAGAACATGGGGGACATGGACCCACATATATTTGCAGTGGCAGAGGAAGCATATAAACAAATGGCCAGGTTTTGACACTTTAAATTTAAAATTTTAAAGCAAGTGGAATATTCTTTTCTCTGACGGTGATTCTCTTAACCTGGTTCATTTGATATACTTTTTCTGTACATTATCACATTTTCATGCAGGGATGAAAGAAACCAGTCCATCATAGTGAGTGGTGAGTCTGGGGCTGGCAAAACCGTCTCTGCGAAGTACGCTATGCGTTACTTTGCCACAGTGAGCTGCTCCCCTGGTGAGGCCAATGTTGAGGAGCGTGTCCTTGCCTCCAGCCCCATCATGGAGGTAATATTTCCCAAAGCAGGAAAACAGGACAGAGTCATAAAAGGATGAAGTTTACTGATAAATATACATGTATTTTTGTTTTATTTAGGCCCTCGGGAATGCCAAGACGACAAGGAATGACAACAGCAGTCGCTTTGGGAAGTACATTGAGATTGGGTTTGACAAGAAACATTGTATAATTGGGGCTAACATGAGAACCTACTTACTGGAAAAGTCTAGAGTTGTGTTTCAGGTAATTTCATTGGTATGGTTTGTCTTCAACGTGACTGCCCTCAGTGTGCGAACGTAGCCTGTCCTATAGTTCTGTCTTCTGTGCTTCTACTGGCAGTTAATGGATTTTAAACACTCTCATAGGCATGTAATATGTAACATGTGTATGTCTTAGAATCGCAGAAACATAAACGAACAGCAGCTCATGTTGCCTGGCCATCACCACTCAGAGTTATTGATAAGTTGGTTTTTTAAGCAACTGTCAAACTGTTTTCATGGCAACACCGGATGATTTCAGCTGAGCAAAGCACTTTGAAGGCGCTTTCGATTTTGCTGATTGTGTTTACTTATCCCATTTACAGTACCTGCTTTCATTTTTATCTGTTTGCACTGCTTTTAGGCCCACAGCGAAAGAAACTACCATATATTCTATCAGCTGTGTGCATCTTCACATTTACCTGAGTTCAAAGCCTTCAAGTTAGGTATGTCGGCCTGTGGAATATCAGTTTCCCTTTATCTTGATTTAGAAATTAAAGAAACAAATCCATTGTATTAGTAGTTGTAACTGGTAGTCTGTTTTTGCACAATATGTGATTTATGATTAATGTTTGTAGGTTGCGCAGATGACTTCCACTGTACTAACCAGGGTCAGAGCCCAGTTATAGATGGCGTGGATGATGCCAAAGAGATGTGCAATACCAGGAGGGCTTTCTTACTGTTAGGTGAGTTTAACTTGCATTTCAGTCAAGTTTCCATTTACAGCATATGTTGGATATGACAATACTGCTCATTGAAATTTTTGTGTCCGGAATGACTGACGTGATTGATCATAACCATCATCCTGTTTCCCCTGTAGGAATCTGTGAAAGCGATCAAATGGAAATTTACCAGATTCTGGCAGCTATTCTCCACCTTAGCAACGTGGAGGTGAAAGATCACTCAGCAGACAGAAGCAGTATCTTGGTAAATACCTATTACCTTGGACACAACAAGAGAGCTATTTTTGAGCATTTTTTCTGTTGTATTTGGTTTATTTTATTTCTGAATCCTGTATTGAGGATCTCTAGATTTTTTCCCATGTAAAATCATTAATCTTAATGTATTTCCAGCCAGATAATGTCCACCTGATTGTGTTTTGTGAGCTGATGGGGGTGCCATGTGAAGAAATGGCCCACTGGTTATGTCACAGAAAACTCAAGACAACCACAGAAACCTTCGTGAAGCCCGTCTCAAAAATCAGTGCAGTCAATGGCAGAGATGCCCTCGCTAAACACATCTATGCCAGACTCTTTAGCTGGATTGTGGGCAGTATTAACATTGCCTTAAAATCTGCAGTGAAACAACACTCATTCATTGGTGTGCTGGACATCTATGGGTAAGTTGTCACCCTAGTTTTCGTTTTTTCAGTTCATCTTCACTAGATGACCAGACATGTTTTTCATTGAAACATGGATTTTTCTGCAGGTTTGAAACATTTGATATCAACAGTTTTGAACAGTTCTGCATCAATTATGCCAATGAGAAGCTCCAACAACAGTTCAACCTGGTAGGTAGCTTTTCCTGTTTAAGAATCTTCTGGTCAAAATGTACACATGGATCATTTTTAGCTGCCACTCCCTCCAGCATGTCTTCAAACTGGAACAAGAGGAGTACATGAAAGAGGAGATCCCTTGGACTTTGATTGACTTCTATGACAACCAACCATGCATTAATCTCATTGAGGCCAAGCTTGGTGTCCTGGACCTCCTGGACGAAGAATGCAAGGTGCAATGCCAGTTTTGTTCACCGAAAGTTTGTTCAGCTACTTTCCGCTGGAGGAATCTCCAACATTGTATGTTTGAAGGTTATGAGTCACTGACTAACTGATGTGTCAGCGCTTCCTTTTTCCACAGATGCCCAAAGGCTCTGATGACACATGGGCCCAGAAACTGTACAACACCCTGTTGAAGCAGAATGCTCACTTTGATAAACCCAGGTTATCAAACAGAGCTTTCGTCATTCACCACTTTGCAGACAAGGTACTTAACTGCCCAGTAAAACACAGTTATATCTAATACTAAGATGGCATTGCTTCTCAATGGGGCTTTGTGTGTGTATCTGAATGTGTTTTTTCCTGGTGTTCAGTTTAGGTGAATAGAACTGGTCATAAGCGCCAATTTATTTGTTTGTCCTTCAACAGACTGGTGTATGGTCGAGGGTATAATTTGTTCTTTCACCTAATGTGTGCTGGGATAAGCTCCAGCCCCCCCCCCACAACACAGAACAAGCAGTGTGGAAAATGGTCAGATGGATGGATGACTCATGTTTTCTAGTATAAAGCACCAAGAGTGTGGACTGGGAAATTGTAATTAGTTTGTCTGTTAAGTCAGAATTATATGCCTACACCACAAATGCATGATGATTCTCTTTAATTAAAGCAGGACAAATCAGTCTTCCTCAAACCCGGGAGGATAAATATGTCCTTTGCTCTTTTAGTCGAAGCGCACTGTGTGACCTGGTCCTTTGTGCCTAGGTGGAGTACCAGTGTGAGGGCTTCCTGGAGAAAAACAAGGACACAGTCAATGAGGAGCAGATACATGTGCTGAAAAAGAGCAAGGTGAAATAGAATATTTTGCACATATTAATCCTTCTTAACTTCTCAGTCTTTGTGGTGGTGAGAAATGCCCTTAATTGTCAGCACCTCTACCACTGCCAAGGAGCCAAGAGCAAATAACTGTTAAGTATATTTTGTGTTGTAAGTCCCCAGGCACACTCCCTAGAATTGTTCAACCATGACTATTGGAGGAAATACTGTACACGCACGGTCGAATATTAGATTGAAAACACTGCCATCTGCTGTACAATGACAGCTTTGTGTTCCGCTGCTTTGATGTCTGAAAAAATGCTTTCAGTTTGATTTGATGCTGAAGCTTTTTGAGGATGAGGAGAGAGCAACAAGTTCCACTCACAAACCTCACAGCGTCATTGGAAGGGCTGGTCAGAGTCAGAGGGATAATAAGAAGACTGTTGGACTGCAGGTGAGAGCATAAAACATAGCAAACGTTACATTTAGTGCTAGTAGTTGGTCAAACACTTACATTGCCAATCATCTATACACATTTTTGCAATTTATGCATTGCCTTACTAACTTATCAAGATGACTTTTTACTCAGTTTCGACAATCTCTACATTTGCTGATGGACACACTGAACGCTACAACTCCTCACTACGTGCGCTGCATCAAGCCAAACGACCATAAAGCCCCATTCACGTGAGGAGGAGGATTTTACCCTTCTGTTTCCTGCGATTATGTGAATCAAGCACAGATGAAGGACTGGTACACTCATTTTTGTAACCGGTGTTTGTGCGTTATCTTCCGTAAAGCTTGGACCCTGTGAGGGCAGTGCAGCAGCTTCGAGCATGTGGCGTCCTCGAGACAATTCGGATCTCAGCAGCAGGCTTCCCATCAAGGTTGTATATCGATGAAAACAACTGGTACACGGGGCCATGGGGCCAGTTGCACACACGGTTAGCTTATAAAAATGATGTATCCAACTTATTTATATCATTATTGCAGATGGACCTATCAAGAATTCTTTAGTCGTTATCGGGTCCTCATGAAGCAAAAGGATGTGCTCTCTGATCGAAAGCAGACCTGCAAAAATCTCCTGCAAAAACTAATAGAGGTATGTTTGTTGAGTTGTAAAACACCACCTGTAACTTTCACAGACCTACTTAAAATGTCATATTGCTGCCACTGTGGTTCGTCCCTAGGATCAGGATAAGTATCAGTTTGGCAAGAGCAAGATCTTCTTCAGGGCGGGTCAGGTGGCTTATCTGGAGAAGCTGCGTTCTGACAAGCTGCGTAAGGCTTGCATCCGCATCCAGAAGACTATCCGCTGCTGGTTGGCCCGTAAAAAGTACCTGAGGATGAAGGAGTCTGCCATCACCATTCAGAGACATGTGCGGGGCCACCAAGCACGCTGGTGAGTGGACATGTCAAACAACAGCAGAATAAAAAAAATGGGAGGCATTGGAAACATCACTAGCGTTTTTTTTTTTCTTTTTCTGTCAGTTACGTTAAGTTCCTGCGACGAACCAGAGCGGCTGTTCTCATTCAGCGGAACGTGCGTATGTGGGCGACGAGGAGACGCTACCAGCAGCAGCGCTCTGCAGCTATCACCATCCAGTGCTTCTTGCGGGCCTGCATGGCGAGGAAGCAGTATTATGAGGTAATTCCCTGCTGAATGAAACTTTGGAAGTCTTTAGAAATTTAATTGAGTTATAGCACCAATCTCCACATCACAAGATCTCATTTCCTGGAAGGTTTTGACGTCAAAATTAGATTTTTGCTACCGTAATTCCAGAAGGCAATATCAACATCGGCTTTGATTTTAATTTGGGCCTTTTGGAGTTTGTTTCATGAAGTTTAAAAAATTTTTTTTAAGGAATTTAAACAGCCCATATGCTGGATTGTTAATTACTGCAATAACCTCAACTTCATTGTAGTACATTGTTGTGTCACAAAGAAAAAAACAGGAATTGCTTGTTGAACTTAAAGTTGAAGAGTTCCTTTTTCAAAGGAAGTACAGCTGTGCCAGGTTCCTGTGTTAACATTGTTTCGGCAGTGTAGGCTTGTAGCAGCTGTACACAGACTATATTAGATATTAGATTCTTAATGAAGTCACATGAATAGAGACTGATATTACTCGTACTGAATTTGTTGACCTCATTTAAACTTGAGCGCAGCATTGCCAGACTACAGCTTGGGTCTGTGTTTACTTCCTGTCAGCTGATGTCAGTCGCATACACTGCTAAAGTTAATTTAACACATTTTGAATAGCATTTCCAAATTGTGAAATGTTTCTGGCAACAGATATAAAATACTCAGAAACACAGTGTTTGTTTAACAGCAGGATAAATGTATGTGAGCTTTTATGTAGAAATCCATTTTTTTTACACAGAGCCCCTGAAACCTCTTTTTAATACTTAATCCAAGTCTTTTCATTGCCATTTATAACGTTTACATTATATATTTGTCCCTGTTTTCAAAGTTGATGTTTGAGCGAAAGGCTGTGGTCATCCAGAAGTGGGTGAGAGGTTGGCTGGCCAGACAGCATTACAGATGCACCGTGGCAGCCGTCATCCTGCTGCAGAGCTGTGTACGTCGCATGAGGGCCAAGAAGGAATTAAAGAAGCTGAAAGTGGAGGCACGCTCTGTGGAGCACTTCAAGAAGCTCAACATTGGAATGGAGAACAAGATTATGCAGTTGCAGCACAAGATAAATGAGCAGGTGGGTATTGTGAGAGCATGGGTGTCTAGTTTTGTTTGTGTTAGTTGTTTACTGTGGAATGTACCATCAGAAAAAAATGTCGCTGGAGAAGCATTAGGTCATTGGGAGCTGTCATATCACATGCACAGCATGTGTTTTTTATCCTCCCCTGCAGCAAAAAGAAAACAAAGAGCTCAGTGAGAGGCTGAGTGCTGTGGAGAAGACCCAGATCATAGAGAGAGAGAGGCAGAGCAGAGAGATCGAAAACCTACGCAGATCAGAGCAGGAGGCCAGAACCAAGGCAGAAAAACTGCCCTCTCTGCTGGAGCAGCTCTCCTTCCTTCAGCATGAGTTGGAAATCACTCGCAGAGAGAAAGAGGACCTGGAAGAGCAGACAAAAGTCTACAAGGAGCAGACACAGCAGGTAGGGCGACTACCTGCTAAATTTTATCCAACACCTTAATTTTCTCCATGGAGTTTTTCTGTAATTCTCTGGAACTGGGGTAGTGCCCGTCAGGCTTGAACGTGACCTCTGATATCATCACTGATAACCTCAAGTGAGATGGTAATAAGGGGGATAATTAAACTCATACAACTCATCATAAGTTCATCCTGAACTCTGTTTGCTACAGTATTTAATACTGTATAAAAATTAATAATGTATAAAAATCACATGGTTTCATTTGAGTTACAAAAGATCAGAATAAAATTCATAATAGGAGCTTATCATTTTAAGCTTTTGGGCATTTTAGAAACTTAGTAGGTTACTGTTGTTTTCTGTTAATTTTAACAATCTGAAGTAATGAATGAAAGTAAAGACTGAGCGCATGTGATTTTTGCCTTTTCTCTCAATCAGGTGATTGAAGAGCTTAATATGAAGAACAGCTTGTTGAACAGTGAGAAAGATGAATTGAACATGCAAATCCTTGAACAAGGCCATCAGTTAACAGGTACTGAGCAGTTCACCTTAAACCTTCATAACTAAATTCAGAATAAATTTAAAAAGAAAAACTGTTTTGTTTCAGATATAAAAACCAAGGAGGACAATACAAAACAGCTGGAGAAGGACTTAACAGAAGAACGCTCTCGCTACCAAAGTCTGCTGAGTGAACACCTCCATCTGGAGGAGCGGCATCGAGACTTGAAGGAAGAGATGGACATCAGCCTTGTGAGGAACTTTATTGGTTTTCACATGAAAGCACCTTTTTACATGGTGACATCGGCTTGCTGAACGTTGATAACGTCAGAAAAAAGTGTTTTTCATGAGGTTACAAGGCTACGCCTGGCTTCTTAGCCTTCCTGTAACATATTTTGGTGTTTCTTTTTCACTCGTAATCAGAGCTCAAGCAAACCTGGTCACAAGAGGACCGACTCCAACTACAGCAGTATTTCATCAGAGTTTAGTCAGAGCTTAGGCTCTACTGAGGGAGAAGACAGCTCCATACAAACAGAGGTAATGTACTTAACTCTTACCATTTCAGAATTATTTGAAAGTAATATGTTTTTTTAGCAATAAAGTATGAACCACTCATCCTGTGCAGGCTTAGAGGGGGATTTGAATATTTTCATGGTTAAGCATAAGTTTTCACGGTGGGAAAATGTTGATCATGCTGTGCAGACAATGTTGACATGCTCACCATAAATGATCTCTGTTAATAGTTAAATTATAATATTTGTGGTTATTAGATTTTCCACATGAACCGAATTCTTGTGATTACCACACATGGGTAGCTTCTAAGAAATGGAAAGCTGGAAATTCTTGATTTGTGATAGCAGTGCGCTGACAAGCAACTGAACACTCATTCCTTGGTACGGCTGTAGCAAACTATTTTTCTGGCCCTGTCTGTGTTCTAATCCTATTAGTGCAGCATTCTAGTTGAGTTGTGGAGAGATTCATCAGTCAATATCTGCTGTGTTATGTAAGGATGAGAGCCAGCCCTCGGTGGACCTGCCTGTCCTTCTGAAGCTCCAGAGAAGAGTAAAGGAACTGGAGCAGGACAAACAGTCACTATGGCAGCAGCTGGACAAGAAAGAAGAAGCCCAACAAGAAAAGGCAAAAGTATGCACAGGAACACTACTCATGTCTCACACTCGTGAAATGAAAATTTACTCAGCAGATTTAAAAAAGTTTCAATAAGCTATTTGTTTTTGTCGATATTTGTGGTTGATACTTACATTAGATATTTACATTATCTGTATATTTTTCAAAAAAGGAGGTGGAGGAGCAGAGAAGTGTTGGCAGAGTAGAACTGGATTTGGAAACACTGAAGGTATGACTTAGTCAGGCACATGCAGTATATCTGGATCCAAGCAAGTTCTGTTCCAACATCCCTGAAAGGAACTATTCGAGAGTCACCATGTGACTATGCATGAAAACAGTTGTTTTAGATAACTGTGTATGTACTGAAATCCTGAAAGGTGAATAAAGAAAAAAGTAATCTGTAGACGTCTTGATGCAGCGACAAGAGTTGGAGTCGGAGAACAAGAAATTGAAGCAGGATCTAAATGAGCTGCGAAAGTCCCTGACCAACGAGAAAAGTGAGTTAGCGCCTCCTGCCCCTGGCTCTCTACCCTACAACATACTGCTGGAACAACTCAACTCCTCCACTGATGAGCTGGAGATGAGAAAGGAAGAAGTACTGCTCCTTCGATCACATATGGTCCGCCAAGAAGCTCTTAAGCATAAGGTGAGATATTAAGCTACATTTGTTAATACTCCTTGATGTTTTTGTTAATATTCAGTGTTTTATTTGACCAAATGTACATCTGATGTTAACTGGACATAATTTTTTACTGACCTGTAGGACTCTGCATTGGGAGGAAGTGTGAAATTAGATCTCAGTGAAATTCCTTCATATCAAGATGTTGACAGGTAAGACCACTTTGCTACCACTCTTGTTGGAACTCTACAGGGTTACTCCAGGCTGACACTAATTATTGTTATATACTGTTGGGAAGCACTGATGAAAATATATGTGTAGTATTAAATTCTATTCTTCATGGTAACAAGATGCCTTAAAGTTAACCCTCCAGAAACTTTGTTGTATTGTGAATCTGCCAGTAGTAATGTGTCACCTTCATTTTCTGATGCTCCTCCACAGATCCCTTGACATTCATACTCTGAATGAAGATGGAGAGCTGTGGCTGGCTTACGAAGGCTTGAAAGAGACCAATAGGTTATTAAGTCGTATTCTGTCGCTGGTTTGGGCATTCATGCATATTCATGCCATGTGGAATTGAACGCTGTCTCTCCTCCTCCAGGCTCCTGGAGTTACAGATGCAAGAGCAGAAACATATTCACGATGAGAGGTGTAGGGCGCATCTCGAGGAGGCAAAGAAGTTTCAGCATGAAAAGGAGCAGCAGCAGAAGCTGTGGGCCCAGAGTCTCCTCCTGCCTGAAGATGCCCGAATCGAGGCGAGCCTGAAACATGAGATCGCACGACTCACCAATGAGAACCTGGTGGGTCCACGCGCTGGCTGTCCAGAAACTCAAGATCTGTCGCTCTGCCTTCTGTCACTTACTGTTATTACTTTCACAAAGTGGAGCTTGTTCAAAATAAACAGGCGACTCTGTCTGGTAAAGAATCTGTGAATTACAGTTTTAGGATGAACTTTTTCAAATAAGATTACATGAATTCATCCTCTAACAAAAAAGAGTAAGGAAAGCATGTTTTAATTTCATAGTTTCCAAAATTAACACCTCTAGGCTGTGTATAAAAGTTTTGTTTGCCCTCACTCATGTGTTTGAATAATTTCAGGAACTTATGGAGCTGCAAGAAAAACAAGAAAAAACTATACGCAAGTTGAAAAAACAACTTAAGTTTTATATGAAAAAAGTTGGTGATTTTGAAGGTAATCTCACGGCGCTGACTGAGTACTTTCCACATGATACTGGCACAGCAGCAATCCTGTCATTGTTCACATTATGTCCTGTTTGTGTTTAGCGAGCACTCTGCAACAGAATACTATCTCCACTATGAACGCTCCCGTCAGAGCAGTTAACATCACCCGCAAGGAGAAAGAGTACCAGGGAATATTGAGTTACAAGCAGGGTGACGAGAGCCGCTTGCTCAAGTCTCTGGTCATAGGTAAGTTTAACCTGTTTTGCTCAAGTGCATGATTTTCATTCTATACATTATATACATATTTTGCTTTGAAATTTCTCAGATCTGAAGCCTCGTGGTGTTGCAGTCAGCTTCATTCCTGGGCTTCCAGCCTACATCATCTTTATGTGCCTACGATATGCAGACAGTGTGAATAATGATCAGAGAGTCAGCACTCTGCTCAATTCCACCATCAGCAGCATCAAAGGGGTCATTAAGGTGCAGTAATTGTGATGTTAATAAATGAATCAACTTGTTTTTAGTTTGAAATCACTGATTTTTTATTAAATTTTTTTCAGAGGAGAGGAGATGATTTTGAAGTAGTATCCTTCTGGTTGGCCAACACATGCCGGTTAATGCACTGTCTGAAGCAGTACAGTGGAGATGAGGTACGGTTGAGAAGGGTTTGATGCCGGAGTTATGTTTTCAGCTGGATGTTGTCTCTTAATTAAAACTTGATGTCTGTACAACCTGTGCACACTGTAGGTCTTTATGACGCACAACACTGCTAAACAGAATGAGCACTGCCTGGCCAACTTTGAACTGTCAGAGTACCAGCAGGTGCTAGGTGACCTGGCCATCCAAATCTACCGTCAGCTCATCAAATGCATGGAGGACATCCTGCAGCCCCTTATAGGTGAGGAGACATGTTTCTACTACGTATATAGTACAGTAACTAACATTGTGTTCCTCAGAACTCTATAACAGAGCAACATGAATTGTTTTTCCTCCTCAAATCATGTGTCATATGTAGTGGCAAGCATGCTGGAGCATGAGACAATCCAGGGAGTTCTGGGGTCCAAACCAACAGGCCTGAGGAAGAGAAGCACCAGTTTCCCAGAGGAGGAGGCTGTTACAGTGGACGTCCTCCTGCAGCGTCTTGGCCTCTTCCACACCACTATGAGTCAACATGGCATGGACTCTGACCTTATTAAGCAGGTGGTGAAGCAGCAGTTCTACAGCATCTGTGCAGTCACGCTCAACCACCTGCTGCTACGGAAGGACATGTGCTCCTGGAGTAAAGGCCTGCAGATCAGGTACACCAAGAAACACACACTTGACATTATATTGCATACGTCTGCCTGACATAATTAGTATTTTGGAAAATGTAATCTCTGCAATTTGAAATGATGTTCAGTGTAAGTGAACAAGGCTAAACTATATGACATGCATTTGTAATAACTGATACACCCGTAAGTCAGTGGAATTAAAATGTTGTATGATTACACCGTTTGGCCACATGAGAGTGCTAATATACACATTTCTTTTCTTATATTTTGTCTTAGTTTTTTTCATTTACTATCTTCTTGCGGTTGATTTTTTTTTAATCTGAATTGTTTCCCCAATGCCTCTGGCTTCAGGTACAATGTTTGGCAGTTGGAAGAGTGGCTGACAGAGAGGGAGCTGGCAGACTGTGGTGCCAAGGAGACTCTGGAGCCACTCATACAGGCCGCACAGCTCCTGCAGATCAAGAAGAAGACGGAGGCGGACGCCCAAGCTATCTGCAACATGTGCACTGCCCTCACCACAGCCCAGGTCCATCATCAGTAAAGGCTCAGCCCTCTAAATGTATAGGCATAATATTTTTCAAGTGTTTGATTGTTTGTTTCTTTTGGCAGATTTTAAAAGTGTTGACTTTATATACCCCAGTGATTGAATTTGAAGAGCGAGTGTCAACCACTTTCATCACAACTATCAAAGTGAGTAGCTGGAGTGTTTGTAAGTGTGTGCAAGAATGCACTACTCTTTTATTCTAGTGTCTCGTCACACAATTTTAAATTATTCTACCATATCTCTCTCTTTTTTATATTTTTAGAACATTTTGAAAGACAGAGTTGAGTCATCCACATTGATGATGGACGCCAAGAAGATCTTTTCTGTCAGCCTCACCTTCACCCCCTCCTCTGTGGCTCTGGAGAGCATCCAGATCCCTGCTAGCCTTAACCTGAGCTTCCTCACCCGTATCTAGACCAGTGACCTCTGACACTGGCACCCTGTTCTCTGAATTATGTTTGCCAGAATCTACAACACTAAGACTGTTCACCAAAGTTTCATTACTTTGTATTCTATTTGCTATCATT
The DNA here is from genome assembly GCA_016785225.1 of Psettodes erumei. Taxonomy (NCBI): domain Eukaryota; kingdom Metazoa; phylum Chordata; class Actinopteri; order Pleuronectiformes; family Psettodidae; genus Psettodes; species Psettodes erumei. The sequence continues at coordinate 6,550,448 of JAFBJZ010000831.1, forward strand.
CGTTATTGCAGTACTGCAGCAGAATTAGGATATGTTGTTTACATGCATCTATTTATTAGCTTTGATACTACTTTGTTTGTCATGACTTTATATGGTATGATTTTTCATGTTGTATTATCTAAAACCACTTTAGGAAATTTGACCTTTCAGAACACAAAACTCCAACTACCAATTTGACTGCTTCACTGGACCAAACCTTTAAAGAAACTCTGAGCAAGTTTAAAACATTCTAGTACAACCAAACCCTCTGATTTGAATGTTAAAAATTTCTCAAGATGAACTTCAGGGACTGTTTATAACTATAGCTTTATGTTTCTATAACTGCTAATATTGAATGTATAATAATGTATAATAATAATAATGAAATCATGGTTGGACAAGGTGAAGGAACACAAAGCAATTCACATATGTATTCAACCAGTCTTAATGCTGTCGTCCATATTAAAGGCTGGTTTTTCAGTAAGATGGTTTGATGTGTTTAAAAAAGGGTCTCACTACCTTATAAGGTGTTATGGATCTTGTAGGTCAAGATTCTGTTTATTTTTTTTCTCTATAGTGACACTGGCACTCACTCTTGTGTTCTGGATACATAGTAATGTAGTAAGTTATGGAACTGTATTGGCAGGATATGCACCCCATGGTACAAATACATGTGTTATATATATTATTTGTACTAAACATAAACTATGACTCATAGTTAGAACACTTTATCTTTTACTTTTTTCTCCATATTCATATTTGCTCTTTATTTGAAACACTTAACATGAATACATGCCTAACAGGTATTAATGATTAATCTCTTGTCTTCGCTTCACAGCTGTGCACTCCAGGAATGTGGTAATGTGTTTCTTTGGGAAAGTCCTTTTCTAAAACATTTCAATTTTGCAAGTCCACTGGGTCAAGTTGGTATAAGGTGGTGAAATGTTTACTTTTATTTTTCGATTTTTAAAAAATTGTTTTTACTTATCTACTTGTGGTAAAGCAGTGGCTGAAATGCGTTCATACATGGTGAGCTGGCTGAGCTCTGAATCCGGTTTCTTTTGTTGTCACAATCCTTGATCAAACGAGCACACCCACTCTGTGGAGCCGGTGTCACAAGACGGGAGGGCGGAGTCACCCAGTCAAAGTCCGCAGCAGGTGAGCGACAAGCCAGCCAGGAAAAGAAGAGTTGAAACCTGAAGTATAGGTGATGGTTCCTTCAGAATTAAGGCTTCAGGTTTGCCGTTTTTCGGTGAAAGGATCGTCCACACATCTGGTTCCTCACCTTTTGGCTTGCTAACGGATGAGTACTTTGTGTAGTAAAAAAAAATAAAGAAAGATTATTCTTAAAAGAACGATTTCGAAATAATGAAGTGAGTATTATTTTGAAAGTTATGAGCGGAAAAGTGGTGTAATTTTCCTGTAACTTGACAGCTCATTCTGACGCTTGTTGAGCGGCAGGGAGGGAATATTCTTGGTAACTTGGAAAGTACAGTGATACAGCAGGTGACACAAACAGGCAAATAGGCAAGGGAAGTTACAATAATAATGCAAAAACATGGCTTTGTTGGAACTGTACACCGAGGTAAGGAAAAAGGCTCCGTGCCATTATTAAAATAGGGACCATTTTTTCTTGTTTATTTACGCACTTACTGAGACATATGGAAACTTTATCAGTGCCTTGGCAAGTTGCTGAGATATAGAGGAAGCTGTGCCTAAAAGAATTTGGAGTCTAAATGCTCAACGTCTTACTTTCAAACTTTTTAAATGGAAATCTTTATCATTTAATGACATAGATTAGGATACAAACTATTATAATTTAAAATAATAAGCTTCCCATAGTAGTTTGCCTAGTTAATGTTTACATAGGTGATTATATATATATGATCTATAATTTTGTTCATGTTTAAATTATTTTTTTAATCTATTCATCTCTTGTACCTGCTACTCTTGAAATCTCCTCCATTAGTACAACAGAGTGTGGATTCCAGATGCAGAACATGTGTGGAAATCAGCAGAGATTATGAGGGATTTTCATTTTGGAGATGGTGTCCTTGAATTGCTTCTGGAAGATGGCACAGTAAGTAAAATGTGACTAATAAAGCCATGCAACTATAGTGAGTTTATGATGGTGAGGAGCAGACCTGACTCTTAACATGACCTGTCCCTGTGAAAGGAGCACTACTACCCTGTGGACCCATCAAAGCCACAGCTTCCTCCTCTTCGCAACCCAGACATCTTGGTTGGGGAGAATGACCTCACTGCTCTCAGTTACCTGCACGAACCTGCTGTTCTTCACAATCTCAAAGTGCGATTTGTAGAGTCCAAAATCATCTACACCTACTGTGGTACTGTTGCAAGAATATTTAAGATCCTTAACTACTGTGTATCCAAGCACTGAGGTCAAGCCTGTCAGCAGTTTGACCTGCGATGTCTCTACATTTTCAGGTATTATACTGGTGGCTGTAAATCCCTACAAACAGCTCCCTATCTATGGAGATGCAATCATTCATGCCTACTCAGGCCAAAACGTGGGAGATATGGACCCTCATATATTTGCAGTGGCAGAAGAGGCTTATAAACAGATGGCAAGGTCAATAAAACTTTCAGATGGTCACATAAATAAAATATGCAGTGTATTTATGACTGTGCATCACACATTTTTCCTTTCAGAGACCACAAGAACCAGTCTATCATTGTCAGTGGTGAATCTGGAGCAGGTAAAACAGTTTCCGCTCGATACACTATGAGGTACTTTGCTGTTGTAAGCAAATCTGGCAGCAAGACTCGAGTCGAAGACAAAGTCCTGGCATCCAATCCAATAACAGAGGTATGGTTTAATTTAACCAGGAGCCCTACTTCAAAAGCAACACATAACTGTTCTTTCCACTAAACAGGCCATTTTTTGCGATTGCGAGAATGTTAACTTAATAGGCTTCCATTTTATCAACCCATTGTTTAATTAAGACAACTTATATCTTTGTGATAATCAGAAAAGACAGCTAAAGGTCTCTCTTTTTGTCTCAGGCGATAGGAAATGCAAAGACAACCAGGAATGACAACAGCAGCCGATTTGGGAAGTACACAGAGATCAGCTTTGACAGGAGGTACCGGATTATCGGAGCCAACATGAGGACCTACCTTTTAGAGAAATCCAGAGTCGTTTTTCAGGTAGCATATGAGATGTAGATGTTGCAGATGAGTGTTGTTAATGTATATATCTGACCCATAATAATGTTTTTTTCTGTTTTATTCAGGCAGACAACGAGCGGAATTATCACATCTTTTACCAGTTGTGTTCCTGTGCTCACCTGCCAGAGTTCAGGAACCTACGACTATGTGAGTGTCAGTTGTCAGAACAAAAGATGCCCAAATCATAGAGCCATTCCTGTATTTATTGTGGGATTATTTTATAGCACCTAATAATGTATTCTTTTTACCTGCAGTGAGTGCAGATAACTTCCAGTATACATGCATGGGTGGTGACATCACTATTGAAAGTGTAGATGACAGAAAAGACATGGAAGAGACTCGACGGACCTTCTCATTGCTGGGTAAAAAGTGTTTCAGCTGTCAGGCTGCAACAATCTTTTCATGTGACTTTTGTGTGAGCTTTACCTTCCTCCCTTTGCTCCTCTAGGGCTGAAGGACAACTTTCAGTCAGATGTGTTCCAAGTTTTGGCAGCCATCTTGCATTTGGGGAACGTGAAGATCAAAAACTCAGGAGAGGACAAATCATCAGTTAGTGTGAGTCATAACTCTCCAACCCTGTAATTCCCTTCTTGGTGTGTGTGTTTGTGCAAGCTCAGAAACTTCAAACATTTACCAGGTTAAATACAAAACTGAATTTTTTATATCTTCCAGCCCAGTGATCCACATCTGGCAGTGTTCTGTGAGTTGCTGGGTGTGAGCATAAATGGGTTGGTACGTTGGCTGTGTCATCGGAGGATCGTTTTGGTGGCTGAGACAGTGGTGAAGCCAGTGTCCATGGAGCGGGCAGTCAATGCCAGAGATGCCCTAGCCAAGCATATCTATGCCCATCTTTTTGACTGTATTATTAACAGAATAAATACAGCACTAAAGGTCCCAGGAAAGCAACACGCTTTTATAGGTGTTCTGGACATTTATGGGTAATGCGGATACAACACATTGTTCTTCAGCTCTTTGATATATTCATGTCTCTTTTTCCACTGATTTTGCCATGAACTTGGTGCCCTCTGTCCTCAGCTTTGAAACATTTGACATCAACAGCTTTGAACAGTTTTGCATCAACTACGCAAATGAAAAGCTTCAACAGCAGTTTAACTTGGTATGTGACACAATCAGCCACAATCCCCACAAAATGATGCACACACCTTTTTAACTTAGAGGATTATTCTGCCATGTCTCTTATTTTCAGCATGTGTTCAAGCTGGAACAAGAGGAGTACATGAGAGAGGACATCCCATGGACGCTGATAGATTTCTATGACAACCAGCCGGTCATAGACCTGATTGAAGCCAAGATGGGGATCCTTGATTTGCTTGATGAAGAGTGCTTGGTAAGATTGAATGGACACGATTTGGACTTCTACACTTAGATTTTTGAGTTCTGAATTTTTATTTTCCCTCAATTGAATTTTAATCGTCTTTGTCCCTTGTACTTGTTTGTCCCTTCACTTTACAGTTTCCTCAGGGCACGGACCAAAGTTGGCTGCAAAAATTGCACAACTACCTTGATGCCAATGTTCTGTTTGAGAAGCCCAGGTTATCAAATGAGGCTTTCGTGATACAACACTTTGCAGACAAGGTGGAGTCTGATGACCCTTAAACACCCCATTACCTGTACAATGGAGCACAAAACTGATTCCTACTGGTATTAACGATTTAGGCTTTTGGATTCCCAGCAGATATGTTTTTTAAAAACAATTTCAGTTTATTTCCTTTAACAGGTGGAGTATCAGTGCAGAGGTTTTCTCGAAAAGAACAGAGACACTCTTTATGAAGAACTGGTTGACATTCTGAGAGTCAGTAAGGTAAGCAAAGGCCTGTTTTAATTTGGCTTTTAATCTTTTTATACACTTTGGTTACAATAACAAACAGTTTCTGTATTTTAAAAGATCTTCCATACAACATTGCTTTTTCTTGTTTAACCTATTTCTCCTGATTCCAACTGTTCCAACAGTTTCATTTTCTAGCCAACTTTTTCCAAGAAGAGGAGCAAAGCAGTGTGACCAGTAAAGGTGTCAAAGTGAGGCCCGCCAGGCCTAGGGTGAAACCAACCAATAAACAGCTGAGAGCCTCTGTTGGAGATAAGGTGAAAATGTTTACTCTGTCACTGCTCACGGGAGATTATTTGAACTCCAATCTTGCATTTGCAAGTGTGCACAGAATACAAATTAGTTTGTGTTTTGCATTTATTCTTTCTCATGGTCAAATGTAGTTTAGCAGCTCCCTCTCCTTGCTGATGGAAACACTGAACGCTACCACGCCGCACTATGTGCGATGCATTAAGCCGAACGATGAAAAACTCCCATTTGAGTGAGTACCATAATTTGAAACTATATAAACTAACTATATGAAACTATAATTTATCTCATTCACTCTGTCTGACCAAATGATATTGAAAAAATTGCATGTGTTTGTATTTTTGGTTTAAGTGTATGTTTGCTGTTATTTTAAGATACGCCTCCAGGAGGGTGGTGCAGCAGCTACGAGCCTGTGGAGTCCTTGAAACTATCCGTATCAGTGCACAGAGCTATCCGTCCAGGTGATTCTCTATGAAGTGATTCTATAGTAGCCAAATTACAAGACATTCACATATCTTCCTGTGCTGTAATGGCTGACAAGCTTTTTGTTTGCAGATGGACATACATTGAGTTTTACAGCCGATACAGTATCCTAATGTCACATCAGGAGGGGGACCTCAGTGACAAGAAACAGACCTGCAAGACTGTGCTACAGAGATTGATTCAGGTTAACTGCCTTTTTAAATTCTCCTTTTAAGAACACTGTTGTCATGCATTATTGTGTACTACTTTTTTTCATACCACTTTGGCCTTATGGTGTGATCTCCAGGACCCCAACCAGTACAAGTTTGGTCGGACAAAGATCTTCTTTCGAGCTGGTCAGGTAGCTTATCTAGAGAAGCTGCGACTGGACCGACTTCGAGGAGCCTGCGTTACCATCCAGAAACACGTCCGTGGCTGGAGCCAGAGGAGGAAGTACCTGCGCATGAGAGAGGCAGCCATCATACTCCAGCAGTACATCCGTGGAAAGAAGACAATCCGGTTAGAAGCATTCACTAACAGTGTTCTGAATCCCCTGTTGTGACAACCAGGATTTTGACCTTTAAACCTACTTGTTTTCCTTGTAAACCTCCAGTAAAACAGTGACTGCTGCAGCACTGAAGCAGGGCTGGGCAGCCGTGGTGATCCAGAGACACTGGAGAGGTTACCGCATGAGACAAATCTACCAAATAGTCCGTCTGGCCTCTGTCACCATCCAGGCCTTCACACGAGGTTGGATGGCCCGTAAACGGTACAAGAAGGTCAGTGACTGATCATCAATTAATCATTTGTATAATTTAGTATGATGAAAATACAAAATGTCATCACGTGAGATTTATACCCCACCATCTCTTGGTTACCTGTCAGATGATGGAAGAGCAAAAAGCCCTGGTTCTCCAGAAGTATGCCAGAGCGTGGCTGGCTCGACGGCGATTTCAAACCATGCGCCGGCTGGTGCTCAATGTTCAGCTTTCATACAGAGTGCAGCAGCTCAGGAAGAAGATTGAAGAGCAGGTAACAGATGCTAACAGTTATTTTTAGCTGCAGTTGTATGTAGGAGACACACCGTATATGAATTTCTGTAACTTTACAGAGTAAAGAGAACCGTGGGCTTGTAGAAAGACTGACGAGCTTAGCCAACAATCACTCTCAAACTGTGGACAGACTACAGGGTGTGGAGGCACAGCTGGAAAAATCAACCAGCCAGAGGGCAAATTTGGAAGCAAGAGAGAAGAAATCGAAAGAAGATGCTGCTCTGGTCAGTCTATAAATATTAACATGGTTGTTAGTGTCTTTGCAGCTTTTTGTTCACTGATGAAACAGAGTTTATGAGCCCTTGAAAAAACTTTTTATTCTTGCTCTAGATGATTGGACAGCTTCAAAACAGGATAGATGTACTAACCCTTGAAAAGCAGAACTTGGAGAAAACATTTGAAGCCTCCACCAAGGAGGCCAAAGGTAAAAGGTGTAAAGAAGTCTAGGTTTGCTACTTGTAGTTGTCGAATACTGCTTGTAGTAATTTGTACCATATTTATGACTGACTTTATCCTCATGCAGAGAGCTTTGATCAAATAAAAAGGAATCTTCTGGACGAGAAAGAAAATGAAGCAAGGCTGAGAAAGTAAGTAAAGAATGTGTTCAATCTACCTCCTTGACGGCAACAAGGAAGCTTTTTTTAAGTGAAAAATGAATTTAGGCTTGTTCAGTTATTGTTGACAAGAGTGTTCTTGGCAGGATTGCAGAGAACAATACTGAGATCCTGAGACAGGACCACGAGAAGGAGGTGGAAGCTTTGAAAGAAGAGATTAAGAGATTGAAAGAGGAGAGAGTTGGTCTGCATAGAAAGATAGAGGAGGGGGTGCAGGTGAATACTGACCTGCAGGAGCAAGTCAACCAACTCACTAAACACGTCAAGGCCATTCCCGAGCTACGCCGAGATCTGAACAACCTGCAAAATCAGAGAAACAACCTGGACAGAAGGATGAAGCAACAATCAGAAGAAGCAAGAGGTACAGGCTTCTCCATATTTAGTGAACCTTACTTAATAATATGATACATCATGATCGTGTCAGTGCACAAATGAAGATCTTTTTTTCTTTTATTCTGTTGCAGCTAAAATGAACGAGATCACGAGACAACTTCTTGGTGGTGTTGTTGAAGAGGAGGTTCTTTTAGGGTAATCCAAATTTTTCTCTCCTGTAGTTATTTTCCATCTCATTTAGAAATTGTATCTCACCCATCTGTTTCTCTTAAGGCTGGCTCCAGATGACCCTGAGAAGATTTATGAAGTTGAAGATTTGTTGGAAGCCTTTGAAGGCCTGCAAAAAGCTACCAGGCATGTCATTTTCCTTTCGACCCCAGAAGTCCTTTTACTCAATATCAGCTGTGTTAAGTGTGTATTTGTGTGACAAACCTGTACATGACACTGTTAAACATGGTTTCACTTTTCATGGCAGAATACTGGAAAACCACAAGAGGGAGCAGAAGGAGAGCTACGAGACCCAGTTGGAGGGCCTGCAGTTGAAAGTGGATCACCATAAAAATGAGAACAGCAAGCTGCAAAACCTTTTCCAGGAGAAAAAAAATGTCAATGAGCATATTCGGCAAGAGGTGTCAAGGCTCAGCAGTGAGAACGCAGTGCGTTTTTTGATGACTGATTGATTCCATACTTATTTCCTAAGATGGGTGAGGGTGCAGTACATGCCCTAATTGAGCTGTCCCTGATTGGATGTGATCCACAGGTTATACCAGAGCTCAAACTGCAGGTTTCAGAGCTGCAGAGGCACAAACAAGAGTTGGAGGTCCATGTAGAGAAGAAGAACAGAGAGTTAGCAGGTAGATAAGTATTTTTTCATCCAACAATTTTGAGACATTTTTTCAGATTAGTATTTAACTCTTTCTTTTCTTTATTTATTTTTTCATGTCACCTGAAAGAGAAAACTGAGGAGATCACCAACATTCTTCAAAAGAAAATTAAAGAAGAGACCTCACAGCGCAGGTAATTTACTCAGTATGCTTTCTTGATCAAAGATATGAAGGTCATTCCTGCGTCTGCCTGATTTTTGCTGCTTTTCAGGCACTTTGAGGAGAAAGCTGAAGAGCTGGAGGAGGTGAAGAGGGAGCTTCAGGGCCGAGTAGAGGAGCTGGAGGAGGAGAACGATCACTTTAAGAGACTTCAGCTGATGGAGAGTGAAGCCAAGAGCAAACTGAGACTGGAGTCTTCACGGTTAGCTGCTGAGAACATGGTATGTTTAGATATGAAGGATATGGGGATGCGTTGAACAAATGCATGTCTTTTTTTTAAAGAAAGAAAAAGGCAAATTTTTGACATTTCTTCCAGGACTTTGAAGAGCAGCTTGACCAGAAGGACAGATTAATAAAGAAACTCCAGAGTCAAATAAAGAGCCTTGAGTCTTCACAGAAAGGTAGTGTTGTGGCTTGTGGGTGTGAATTGTCAAATAAATCTTAATTTCTCCACATTAACCACTTCATTGTTTCTCTCACAGCCACTCAAATATCTGCACCAGCTATTTCTAAGGATTACCTCGGCATGTTGGAGTACAACAGAGATGATGAAGCCAGACTCATTCAAAACCTCATTCTGGGTATCCTTCTTCTGTACTATTTCTTAAATGACAGATAAGAGTAGAATAGAATAAGTATGAGATAAGAATGAGTTATTGAATCCATGTCCTGCCTTCAAGCATGTCAAAATCTGCCCACAGACCTGAAGCCCAGGGGAGTGGTGGTCAACATGATCCCGATTCTGCCAGCTTACATCCTCTTTATGTGTATCCGCCATGCTGACTACCTGAACGATGAAGCAAAACTAAAGTCTCTTATGAATGCAATCATCTGTGCTGTCAAAAAAGTCATCGTGGTGAGGTTAAATATAAGTTCTTTAGCCTTTGTCAGCACTATTGTCAGCACTATTCATGAGCTCAAGCTATTCATGACCATATCTGAGATTGTGTCACAATTTCGCAGCAGTTTAGTTTACTCTTGTAATGTAATTTTGATCTGAGGTTGATAAAGGGAAGGAAGTAGAATTTACAAGTTGTAAGAATAAAATAAAATGGCTCTCTAAATCTCTAAAGAATTAGAAAAAACATACAGCATATGATGGAGTTCCTGAGAATGAATGAAAACAACACAGCTGTCATTTTGTGTTACAGAGTCACCACAAAGACTTTGAGTTGCTATCCTTCTGGCTCTCAAACATGTACCAGCTGCTCAACTGTCTGAAGCAGTACAGTGGAGAGGAGGTTTGGATTTGGTGCATTTATCTTGTTTGCACTGTCAGGGTTTCTGTCGCCCACAGTTGCAGGTGTATTTTGACATTGTTGCTGTTTTTTGTGTGTTCACTAAAGGAATTCATGAAACAAAATACTCCCCGCCAGAAAAAGAACTGTTTGAAGAATTTTGATTTGTCAGAACACAGACAGATTATCAGTGACCTGGCAATCCACATCTACCATCAGTTTATCATGGTCATGGAAAAGACCCTCACTCCAGCAATTGGTATTTTTCTTAATCCGTTGCTGTTGCATGCTGTTGATTTTTATAGTCGTTAACTTTGAAAAGTGCCCTAAAATGTGCTTTTTCGCTCTCTTGACTCACAGTACCTGGTATGCTGGAACACGAGAGTTTACAGGGGATCTCCAGCATGAAGCCAACGGGCTTCAGGAAACGTTCCAGCAGCATCTACGAGGACTCGGAGAACTACACCATCTCTTCCATCATTTTGCAGCTTGGTGTCTTCTACTCCACCATGACCCAGCATGGCATGGAGCAGGGCCTCATCAAACAGGCAGTCAAACAGCTGTTCTTCCAAGTGGGCGCGACCACGCTCAACAACATCATGCTTCGCAAAGACATGTGCTCCTGTAGGAAGGGAATGCAAATCAGGTCAGTGTTTGCTTTGGTAAAGTTTGAATAGAAGCCCCAAGAAATTCAGTGGAATAGTGTCTTTGTTCCTTTAGATGTAACATCAGTTACCTGGAAGAGTGGCTGAAGGAGAAGGAACTTCAAAGTTCTAATGCTATAGATACTTTGAGGCCACTGTCTCAGGCCGCCTGGCTGCTGCAAGTCAACAAATCCACAGATGATGATGCAAAGGAGATCACGGAAAAATGCACTGAACTCAACTCTGTTCAAGTAAGTTGTTCAGTGACGTTTCATGTATATTTTCATATTAACAACTCCAGCATCACAGCAAGTGAAACAAAACTCTTTTGTTTGTAGATTGTCAAGATTTTGAATTCATACACACCCATTGATGATTTTGAGAAAAGGGTAACGTCATCATTTGTCCGAAAAGTTCAGGTAAACTCTTGTGTCTAATTTTCAGATTTTAATGCACTGAGCCTTCCTGGCACTTCAGTAAATGTGCCCTTCTCTTGTTTGCAGTCATTACTACAGGATCGAGAAGGCTCCACACAGCTGATGCTGGACACAGATTATCGCTTCCAGGTCACATTTCCTTTCTGCTCGTCCTCACAAGCCCTGGAGCTACTGCAGGTCCCCAGCAGTCTCCATCTGGGGTTTCTGACAAGGATCTGACAGCCCCTGAAGCTTTCACTCCGTATGACTGATTCATAGTACAGTGTTCCATGGCTGCATGTTATTGTATATATAAATCTGTAAACATTTTAATGAACAATGCACATCTCATATTTAAATTGTAAGGCTGTAGCCAGCATTTAAGAAACAAGTCTGAGGTGATGCCTCCTGAGTGCCGGCCCTCCCCGTTGATTTGAACAAATTCTTCACAATATTTTCCAAATATTTTTGTCAATTCTATTAGAGCTGCAAGGACAAGGTGATTAGTCATTTGGTGCCCAACAGAAATTCCACTGACAATTACTTAAATAACTGTCTGTTACTTTTCATTCATTTTCTCCTTTTTACATGATAGTAAATGAAATGTCTTTAGGTTTTGGAGTGTTGGTGCTTAATGGATTGACAAAGAAAATAATGGTCAGTTTAATCCATGAATGTAATTTTTCCCCAGGTTGCTAACACCCCTAAATTCTGCAGAAAGACTATTGAGGATATAACGACGTTGTCTTCATGTGTAGCTGTGGTCCTGTTAAAATGTGAAAGTGTAATCAATAAAGCTACAGAATTTTTGATACTTTCACTTACAACATTAGATATTTACAACACTGACAAAAGAAAATGTAGTTTAATACCGTCTTTCAAGCCACTAAAATAAATTGTTTTGTATACAACATTGTGTGGGTGCCATTTTACATTGCAGATGGAGAAACAGCGTTGTGTATGAAAAATGCATTATTTCGCTGCGAGCACAGTTAGGCCGTGTGCTGCTGCTGAGGATGCAGCCCGTGTGGAGCGGCAGCATCACCAGGATACAGGATCCTCCTCCCTCCCTCCTCCCTGGAAACTGGAGGAGCATCTTCTCCCCCTCTGACGTCATGACAGCGGCATCAGCTGTTAGCTTCGCTTTAAGCCTTTTCGCTGCCTATCGCTGCCCGCACAAAGGAAATATATGAGATCCCCTCTAATCCCTGAAATGGCGACACAGGAGGTACAGCTGAACGAGACTCTGGCCCACCTCAAAACGGAGTCGGAGACGCTGAAGTCGAAGCTGGAGGAGGAAAGAGCGAAGCTGCACGATGTCGAGCGTGAGTGCTGAAAATGGAGAGGCCTCGGTTCACCCTCGCGTTTAACACTGTAACCGGGATTAATAACACCAATATGTGACAAAAAACCCCCAAACCATTCTGTGTTTCGGCTCGAGGTCAAATCGCCAGTTACACGGGGATGTGAATTTTGTAAAAACTGATTACTGATCTGAATGGCCTGACGTTACCCAGAATTTGACAGGATGTTTATTTGCCTTTTACAGGCCAGTGCTTCCATCCGAATTTCCTCTCAGTTTGGTGGATTTGTCCGTCTCTCGTCTCTCAGCAATATGGCAAAAATAGAGTTGCTGAATAAAAAATGTGGAAATACTAGACACAGGCTATTTGTAATACACGTCTCATGAGATGCTCATAGGAGAGATAAGATTAATTCAACATACCCGTTCATTTAGAACAGGCCTACTGTAGTTTAACCCTTATTGCTGCTGGCAGCGTAAATCAAGATTGTATATACAGCAGAAGGTTGAATGTAATGTTTAATGTTTCTCTGTGTGTGTGTGTACAGTACATCAGGTGGCAGAGAAGGTGGAGGGACTGGGACAGTTTGTCATGAAGACCCGCAGAACTCTGAAGGGACATGGCAACAAAGTTCTGTGTATGGACTGGTGCAAGGACAAGAGGAGGATCGTCAGCTCCTCACAGGTCACAAACTCAGCCAAGTTTAATGCTTTCAGATCCTCTGTTTGCAAAAGCATATAGTCTACAGCTTAGGCGTTCACATATACATATTTGTACATATTAGAACCTGATTGTTGTAATCTCTTTGCAGGATGGAAAAGTGATTGTGTGGGATGCTTTCACCACCAACAAGGTAACAGCTTCTTTTTCCAGTATACAGGTGTTTTATTAAAAAATTGTGAGCACTATTTTGGTAAAAATCAGATGTTTCAAGACATTTACATTTTCAAGACATTATACCCATTTTTACGGCATCATCCCACAAGTGACTACATTATTAATATTAAAATATTATAAAGGGCTGCCTGAAGCTGGCCTCAATGATGCCTAATGAATTTGATTTATCTTGCTGTCTCTGTGCGGCTCATGGAGCTCTGTCTTTTGATGTTCATTAGGAGCACGCTGTGACGATGCCTTGCACCTGGGTGATGGCCTGCGCCTATGCCCCCTCTGGTTGTGCCGTAGCTTGCGGGTGAGTGTTTTAACTACAGATAATGATCCAAACATGGTGTGTCATCTGTTTTTTCTGTTTTTTGTTTTTTTTTTAAAACTGGGTTTGTTTTTGTCACAGGGGCCTGGACAACAAATGCTCTGTGTATCCTCTGTCCCTGGACAAGAATGAGAACTTGGCTGCAAAGAAGAAGTCAGTGGCCATGCACACAAACTACTTGTCTGCCTGTAGCTTCACCAACTCGGATATGCAGGTGAGACTATATATAGTAATTAATAAAAAAAACTACAAAAACACAAAAACAAGACAGTTAAATGGGCATCTGGTTTACCTGCAGTTTCGGTTCCTACAAACACGGCTGCATCAATATTTCTCATTAATAATCAGATATCACTGCCTTTCCACATTGGAGAGAAAGGAGCATCTGCACTTTGTTAATAATTCACAGCCACCAGTTGCTCCTGGTTTGATGTCCTGGTCACATGATGTCTCCCGCAGCAAAGACACTCCATTTTTAGCTATGCATTAGCCCACATCGGCTTTCACTGAACTTCAGAACAGTCATTACTCTTCCAACTCCTTGTCGTCTGCTTGTGTTTAAGATCCTGACATCCAGTGGGGATGGCACATGTGCACTATGGGATGTTGAGAGTGGACAGCTGCTGCAGAGTTTCCATGGACATGCGGCTGATGTACTATGTCTCGACCTGGCCCCCTCCGAGACCGGAAACACATTTGTTTCAGGGGTGAGGACAGGTTTTCCTCAGTTTTCACTACTCCCTGTCTCTTTTTCAAATTAACTGAATAATTTAAAAATTTTTTGTCATGTTCTACATAATTTTTCATTTTTGCAGGGTTGTGATAAGAAGGCCAATGTGTGGGACATGCGTTCAGGACAGTGCATTCAATCCTTTGAAACTCATGAATCCGACATAAATAGTGTGCGGTAAGTCACGGCCTCAAAATGGCTTTGTCTGCTTTGAGTTCTGATGTAAGTGTAGAGACATGCATTTACACAATCAACAGCAAGGAAAAATAAATGATAAAATAATTTAAAGCACTATGTTTAAGAATCTTTATATGGTTATAACATCTTTCAAATTATTTTGCTGACCTATGCTTGTTTGTAGAAAAATAAGACAATCCTTGTGAAAACTGATATATATACAGTACTTTTTAAAAAAATGTTTTACATACTTTTAGCCCAATCATTCTCAGTGCAGTCTTTTTCATACTCCCACTGGGATTTACTAAAAGGCAGATATATTCAAATCCTAAACACATTTGGGCTTTAAGAGACTAATTTGTTCCTAACTCTGGCTGTTTGTTTCTTTTTTAATAGATACTATCCCAGTGGAGATGCATTTGCATCTGGCTCAGATGATGCTACAGTACGTATTCAGATATTATTTACTGGTTTGATCTTAATGAAATATTTCAACATTTATATTCTTATTCATTTCCTTGTCAAGAGTTAGATGAGAAAATCAATACCACTGTAATTTCTGTATTTTAATTATGAAGTTACTGCCAGCAGCATAAAGACTGGAAACGGGGGGAAATTGTCAGAAAGATGAAAATAATGTTCTTTGCTAAATTGTCAAATTATTCCTTTAGACTGGCACTGGAAAGGGTCCTGTTATTTACTTAACAAGTGCTCTTGGTGATCTATGCAACTCCACTGAAGATTCACACTCTGACCTTTGTTACAGTGCCGCCTGTATGACTTAAGGGCAGACAGAGAAGTGGCTATTTATTCCAAAGAGAGCATCATATTTGGGGTCTCTAGTGTTGATTTCTCTCTCAGTGGTAAGATATATGCACATTTCCCTTCAAAACCACTTAAAATACAAACACAATATCATAGCAATTCACTCCTTCCCGAGGTTAAAGTCATTGTTTTTAAATATTGTTGAAAGCATTGTGTGTGTGTGTGTGTGTGTGTGTGTGTGTGTGTGTTTTTCACAGGCCGGCTACTGTTTGGTGGCTACAACGACTACACCATAAATGTTTGGGATGTTCTCAAAGGAACAAGGGTGTCTATTCTGTTTGGCCATGAGAACCGTGTCAGTACACTGCGAGTCTCCCCAGATGGGACCGCCTTCTGCACAGGTTCCTGGGACCACACTCTTCGGGTATGAGATGCCAGTCACTACAGTTTGTCTGACAACTTTTCAGTCTGAGATTACCTTTCTTCTGATATCTTGTAATGACTGATGTTTTTCTATATGCAGATCTGGGCTTAAGGATGAAGACAGAGGATTGAATAGTAGACAGACCTCCTGAAGACACACCAATGTTTCTGTTTGCTAGAGTACAATCACAGATATAGAGACTCCGTCTTGGTTGTACATAGAGAAATATTAATAGTATTGTATATACTCCAGTCTCATGGCCAGGGTAGACTGACATATTTCAGAGAATAATTAAACCAAATGGCACGCTTGTATTACAGTATGATTGAAAGAAAAATGCACATAAGTACTTATGGTTACAATTTAAAATGTAAAATGTATATTGCAGAAAATATGATTGGTAGTGACTAGCATCAGTCTAGGATAGAAGTAACACAATTAAATGATGTATTGTATGTGCCCACATAAAGGACATTACTTGTTTGTTTAATTTTTTTTGCACAAAAAATAATGGAGAATGCAGTCTGTGGAAGCTTCATTCTGTAAGGGGAGTGGAGGTTGGGAATGTGTAGCTTCTCTGTAAATGAGAAATATCGGAAAATTAGGGGTTAGTAGTGATGGTAATTTGATTGGCTTGTAGAAAAAAAATACATTTTCTATTAGTCTGCAGTAATTGAAAAATATTTGAAATTGAAAAAAAAATTGAAAATACTTTACTTTAAAACTACATATTAATGAGCACTAGCATAAAGTATTGCAACTAAAGAAAAATAGTTTAAGATGGAAATAGACTGCAAATATCTGTATTTATACCTGTATTTTTTATTTTACATCTTCAATCTTAACAGCAACTCACCTGCCAATATTGTTATATTGTAGTAAAGCATATAGATAAACCTCTCTTTTAGTTTAAAAAGATTGTTTACCTCTCATCTCTGTTTGTTTCCAGCTGTTGAAGCCATGCATTGCTCGATGTGCACACACACTGCAGACCCCCTCAACCTGTGGTCCCACACTAGATATCTTAACACTAATATATACATTAAAAAAAACATGTTTCATTTCTCAGAATGTACTCATTTTCAACTGTCCAATGGCTGTAATTTCATATTTATTGTAATTATTTTATTGTAGTTTAGTGTACAGTTATACAAGGGACTGTTTATCAAAATATTACAAACATAATAAACTGAGTTTTGAATACCATTACTGTGTTTTTCATTATCTTTCTTTACTTTATTTTAAGGCGTTTATTTCCTGTTTTTTATAATGGTTCTAATAAAGTTTTCCAAACTCAAGAGGAAGTGACGTTGCAAGCAGCCTTGTCTGCTGAATCAAAACAATGGCCGACTAGCAGGCTAGCATTTCACCACTTGTGAGCTTTTTAAATGTTTAACGGGTAACGTCCACTGTCTCTGTGTAACAGAGTGTCACTGGGATGGACAGATGATTTGATGAGTGTGCTTTTGAAGAAGGAAGCAAGCTGCCGGACCCTCCATTCGCTGTCATAATGAGCGATGTTGTGG
Source organism: Psettodes erumei (assembly GCA_016785225.1). Taxonomy (NCBI): domain Eukaryota; kingdom Metazoa; phylum Chordata; class Actinopteri; order Pleuronectiformes; family Psettodidae; genus Psettodes; species Psettodes erumei. The sequence continues at coordinate 6,567,652 of JAFBJZ010000831.1, forward strand.
AGAAGACCCTGACAGCTCTGCCCAGCCTCCTGTTTTTAGACTCTCAGCCTGGATCTGCAAAACTGTCATCCACCTCTAAACTAGGAAACCTCATCAGAGGGATCACTGAGCTGACGTCCAAACATGTGAGTCTGTCCCTTAAGCCTGGAGCTCAGGTGACAAAATAAGTCTTAAGTCATCTTTTTCGAGATGCTTAAACGTTAGCTTGCTAAATTGGCTATGCTAACTCAAAGGGGTATGTGCGTTGTAAATATACAGCACGTGTCGCGTACATTACTGTGCTAAGTTTTACACCGATTTACAGACTCTGTCTCTGATGTGTCTGTTGTCATGATGTATCAATTCGGCTGACGTAGAGATGGGACTAAAACTTCTTCCAGTCGGTGCGTTCAAGTGCTTGTGGTAAGATGAGACAGCCCAGATGTTACGAGTCAAGCTATCGATTTGTTTTGTATTAACAAATTGTGTTGCAGAGAAGTTAAACCTGGAAGGCAAACTTCGAGAAATGAAAAATCCTGCTGTTGTTCATCAGCCAGTTCTCAACACCAATTGACCAAGCGAAGCAGTTTTAAACGTTCCCTGTTTGCAGGCAGCTCATTCCATTCCTCAGCTACAGCATGAAGAAAACTCTCTTTAACTGTATTACATCCACAAAGATATAGCTGACTCTTGCATTTTTACGTTTAACCTTTTTCACCTTTTTGAGATATTTGCAAAAACACCTGGGGACACTTTTATATAAGGTCCTGATATGTACATAGGCTGGAGTATGTTTCTTTAACCGTATATGGCCAATGACAGCAATCTAAGTTTGAATTAGACATTTGTTCTTATTAGTCTTTTTTGGTGTATTTATCCTGATCCTGTTCAGGAGGAAGAGAAACTTATTCAGCGTGAACTGGCGTCCATCAAAGAACAGGTGTCCTCCCCCAACACCTCCATGGTACAGTTCTCCTGATTTCCCAGTTCGTTTTTAACTGGGTTATGCAAAAAAATCCCTTGATTCCCGATACTTTTCATGTGTTTACTTCTTTCTTGTGGTCACACTTTGATTCAGAGGCAGATGAAGGAGCTCATGGTCAGAGCGATATACTGTGAAAGCCTGGGGTACGAGGCGTCCTTCAGCTACATTCATGCCATCAAACTCGCTCAGCAAGGGACTGGTCTGGAGAAAAGAGTTGGTATGTTCTGGTGTTCTTCAGAATCCTTACCTTATCCTTTGAACGAGTGATTTTTGAGCACCTTCTTAACTTGTCATCACTGTGACTTTATTGATTTAACTATTAACCAACCCCACTGCATTTCCCTACACTGCCGCAGCAAAAATAGCTGTCTGTGTGATTTTTGCAGGTTACCTTGCTGTGTCCTTGTTTCTGAATGAAAGTCATGAGTTGCTTCTTCTTCTTGTGAACACTGTATTAAAGGTGGGTGCTAGGTGTCTTTCCCCAACATTTGTTATCTGGAGTGTGAATGAAAATAAGCAACATTGATGTATTTTGTGTTTGCAGGATCTTCAGAGCACAAACCTCATTGAAGTGTGCATGGCTCTAACTGTCGTCAGCCAAATGTTTCCCAAAGATATGATACCTGCAATCCTTCCACTGGTGGAAGAGAAACTTAATCACCCAAAGTAAGAAATGCTTGTTGCCTCTCCTAGTCAGCTAGTTACCCACTTTTTACCTGGGAAATGAAGCATGAAATATTGGTTTGAATGTTATGATTCATAAGTGTTATGTTATCTCATAACATATCTGTAGAGAAATCATTCGACGAAAAGCAGTCCTGGCACTCTACAAATTCTACCTAATAGCACCGAACCAGGTTCAACACATCCACAACAAGTTCCGGAAAGCTCTTTGTGACAAGGATCCTGGTGTGATGACAGCTTCACTACACATCTATTTGCAGATGATCCAGGTAATTTGTTCTTCTGCACTCAACTTCACATAGTTAACTGCTTTTATTATTATTTTTTTATCCAATATGGCGCAATCTAATCGTGTGACGTATTTTTATTTTGCTACAGGAGAATCCAGATGGTTATAGGGACTTAACAGCGAGTTTTGTCACAATACTAAAGCAGGTGGTGGGAGGGAAGCTGCCCATGGATTTTAACTATCACAGTGTTCCTGCTCCATGGCTTCAAATCCAGCTTCTGAGAATACTTTCCTTACTTGGAAAAAATGACCAGAGGTAATTATTACTTATTCTGTCTTTAGATGAACGGGATGTTTATACTGTTGTGTGCTTGTGCTCTGTTGATGAATTTTTACAAATGTGTCTTCGCAGTACAAGTGAGATCATGTATGAAGTCCTCGACGAGTCTTTACGAAGGGCAGAGATGAATCATAACATCACCTATGGCATGTCAAATTTAGAAGTATTTTTCTAAAAACTGTGGTCATTTTCCATGATTTAAATAATTCCATTTACATACATCTCTCTTCTCTTCCAGCAATATTATATGAGTGTGTAAAATGTATTTACACAATTCATCCCAAATCTGAACTTTTGGAAAAAGCAGCAAAATGCATTGGCAACTTTGTTCTGTCACCGAAGATAAATCTCAAGTATCTAGGTAAGAGCCAAAGAATACTTGATTTAATGTACATAATTTTTTCTCCACTGACAATCAAAAGTTTTTAGTAAAATATATATTTCATTGTAGGCTTGAAGGCCCTCACCTACGTGGTCCAGCAGGATCCTAAACTGGCCCTGCAGCATCAGATGACCATCATAGAGTGTCTCGATCATCCTGACCTCATCATCAAGCGTGAGGTGAGGCAGATTCTGGTGTAGTTTGGATTTTGGTGCTATTGACTTTGTAGGTATAGAGGATTTGCTATGATCTTTGTTCTTTTGCAGACACTGGAGTTGCTCTTTCGGATCACCAACGCCCAGAACGTTATGGTGATTGTTGAGAAGATGCTGGAGTTTCTGCGAATCAGTACAGAAGATTACACAACTATTGACCTGATGGGGAAGGTGGCAGAACTGGCAGAAAAATATCCTTCAGAGTGTGATTGCGCTTGTACATTCATGAACCTCTGGTGGCCCACTGCACCTGAGAAATGAGCCTGCAGACATATGCTTGTGGTTCAAGGCCTAAATGATAACTAGTTGATTTTGTTAAAGTCCAGATACCTGCAGCTGAATTTCTCAGTTTCCCTGGTGCTTAAACTACTAGTAAAGTGAAAGTATGACATTTAAATTACTTTTTTTGGTGAGAATCAGTAATCCAGTCCTTTAACAACATGTTGTCTTCTTTGTTTATACTTTGTTTCTTCCTATCTGTTGACTTGCTTTTTCCTATAAACTTTATACATATGCACCAGACAATGAATGGTTCATTGAGACCATGAACACTGTGTTTTCAGTGGGCGGAGACATGATGCAGCCTGACATCCCAAACAGTTTCCTTAAACTGTTGTCTGAGGGTGAGATAACTCACATCTTATTCTGTGGTGTCCCTGTGTTGTGATATATTGGTTCAGTAATGTGATACTGATATTCATTAGATGTACAATGCATAATTTCTCTCTAATGGCCCAGGAATTGATGGTGTGGAGGAGGACAGGAAGCTGAGGTTGTTTGCTGTGGATTCCTATGTTTCTCTGCTGCAAGGAGAGCCTGGCAAGCTGCCACAGCGCTTCCTCCAAGTCATCAGCTGGGTGAGTGAGCATTTGGTGTGAAGCATGCCCCACTAATTACTTACCCAACAGGACAAAAAAATACAATCATTACTCATTATCTGATAGAAAAAACTTGGAAAGACTCAAGACAGTGCCCCTCTTTACCTGTTTACACCACTAAGGCTTTGCCCCCTCTGTGCCATCTCTAGGTACTTGGTGAATACTCTCATTTGAGGGAGGAGGTTGAACCAACCACAGTCCTGAGGCTGCTGGCAAAGCTGCTGGACATGAAGCAAACCAGCATCGAAACCAAGAGCTGGGTCCTCATGGCAATGACCAAGCTCTGTCAGGACGGGGCGGGTGTTTCTGTTGCTCAGGAGGTTTCTGAAGCATACAGCAGCTCGATGGACACAGTGCTGAGACAGAGGGCTCAGGAGCTTCAGCACCTCAGCCAAGACTCTGAACTACGAGCCAAGGTGCTACCTCGAGATGCTGGCCTGGAGCCCCTGGAGGTAACATGCAGAATCACAATAATGGTGTTTCAATGTGGGTATTTTCTGATTATTATATTGTTTAAGTCAATACTAAGAATAGAATAGGGTATATAGATAATGTGAAAACATATATTTGGTTTTGTCAGAATTTAATTTAAAAAGCCAGAAACCCTGTTAAAATATATATATATATATATATATATATTATTTGGCTCTTGGAACTGCAGCAGATCACTGTTCCTCCTCTCTGGCAGAGTAAGTGCTCATTATCCTATGGTTGGAAAATAAGCCTGCATACACTTTCCCTCCAGGACAGTTAGATTAATTACAGTATTTACCAAAATAATAGTGATCATGACTTTAGCCGTTACCTGTGCAGCTGTTTTAGCATGTCTGGGGTAATCTGAAGGTGTTTACTGCAGAACTGCATTCAGTATCGGTCAACAAAGCTGATAACAAGAATGATATTCCTGACATATACAAATTTCATGTTACAGATTTGTTTCACAAGCCCTCACATGTGACATCTTTAATTAGCAAAATCCTGGGGAACTTTTCCAAATCTTTTGCTCCTCCTCAAAGGAGAAGTTTAAACTTGCAGTTGTTATGATGTCGGTTCCCAGGTTGATTGCTCTCTGTCATTTCTGGATGGCTTTGTGTCGGAGGCGTTGGCTGCTGGCGCCGCTCCATACAAGCCTCCCCATCAGCGGGAGGAGGAACTGGCGCAGGCAAAAGGTACAGTTTAACAGTTTAAAACTTGGCACATTTTGAAACATGTGCGCTGCCTTATTTGGAATTGTTCTAACTGCCTTGTCTGCCTCAGCATTGAGCCTGGAGCCATACGGCTTGTCCCTGCCCATCAGCATGTCCTCCTGCAGCATCACAGACAGACAGTCTCCTACGCTGTTGTCCATGAGCTCTGGTCTATCAGGCGACAGTACTGAGCTCTCACACAAAGGAGGGTATGTGGATACAACGTGCATATCCCTGCTGGCAGAATTATTTTCTTGTGTATTAGAAACTCACACTGGTGGTTCTCCATTTTTGCTTCTATAAGCTCTACAACTCTGAAGCTGGACGGAGTGAAGAGGGTGTGGGGGAGGGAGGGGTACCTGGCACAGAGGGAGGCCGTGGAGGAAGCCGCCCAGGTGGAGGCACCCAGTCCCCTTCGGTCAACCAGCCAGCAGGAGCAGGCCGAGAGCTTGCACAGCCAGACTCCAACTCTGACACTGACCCCTGAGCCTGAACAAGAAAAACAGCAGCTGGCTTCTTCTCTCTTTTACGGCCTCAGCTCCCAAAGCACTGTGTGTCTGGTGAGCTTACCAATTTTTCTCCATGGGCAACCCATATCTGTTTGAGATGGGGCTGCACAATATGAAGAAAAGATGCAATCTTTGATAGATTTTTGGAGATATTATAAGTTGAAAAGCAAAGAATCTGGAACACTGTCCATCACAAGAACTCACCTTATTGACGCAACATGCAGTTACATAGGCCATTTATGATGTGATATTGCATCTGCTCGCAGTGTTGAAAATTCACCTTAAAGTTTTCCTCCTAACAGATGGGAAAAGCTGAGTCAGCGCCCCAGCGATTCAGAAGAAAAGTCAAAGGTCAGAGCTCATCTTTGGGTGCCACTGAACAAACATCCAACTCCCTCATCTCTGCTCCCAGCACTGTGGATAACTTGCTGTGCAACAACCTACTAGACTCCCATATCAGCTCAGAACTGGCCGTTTCCTCATCCAAACAGACATCTGAACTCTCTCAGGGCCTCGCTGCTGCTAATGGCACCTGTGATATAGAAGCTGGATTAACTGACAGTGGCATAAAGGGAAGTAACCCCTCTCTCATCGAGGGCGATGGTGCGGTAGCTGCTGATCCTGCTCCACATGAAGCCCCCGACAGACCTAAAGACTTGTGCGTCAGTTCACATCTGCCTGCAGAGCTCTCTGAACTTTGTCATTCAGAAATCTCTTCTCTGTACACCAACCAAAGCCTGGATCTCTCAGCCTGTCATGTGCAGAAAGTGGATTGCTTATTGCTAGTCATTTTCATTACAAACTCCTCTGACTCTGCCATTCAACAGATACTGCTAGATCTTAACTCAGAAGATCTAGAGGTAATGCATTGAGTTGAAGATGACTAATGAAGGCTAATGCTGTCCTCGTCAGTCTTTCATATTAAACGCTGTTTTCATTATCAGGTATCCCGTGCTTCTGACAGCCCAGTGGAGGATGTGCAAAGCCACGGTGTGGCAGTGTACCAGTATTCTCTGACTGTGAAGAGGCCTTCGGCTCACGTTGAAGTAGTCGGGATGGTATCTTACCAGTTGCCTGTTGGGATGCCTCAAGCTGTGCAGTTCTCATTCAAACTCCCACTAACCAGCTTCATCAGGTGATATTTCATTTATCTTTCATCTTTTATTTTAAAGCGTGGCTGTGCACTGACAATTAGTCGCTTCCTCATCTGCAGGCCCTTGGAGGTGTCCACGGAGGAGTACGGGACGATGTGGTTGTCCTTCTCTCATGACACAAAACAGAATCTGACACTGATAGGTGACGACCAAGAACCTCTCACAGCCACTCTGAATGTACTGAAGGAGAAACTTCAGCTTCATGTTGTGGAAATCATAGGTGAAAAGACATTTATCTCCCACTTAGACTCGGTTGTCTCTGAAATGCCAAAGCTGAGCTGTCATTTTATAGCAAATTTATGTAGGACATGTTGTGATGCTTAAGGTGTGCAATGATTTGTAACTGCATGGTACGTGTAAGAGTAATCTGATTTAATGACCTTAGTAGTTTTATCAAGGTCAAGAATGACTCAAGGTCTACTTTTTCCAAAAATGTCTAATGTCTGATATGTCGTATCGGCTATACTTACAGACTTATGCATCTTACATCATTGGTGAGTGATCCTCTATCAATTTGCCCACAGGGATGGAAGGTATTTTAGCCTGTCGGCTCCTCCAGGATCAGCCATGTCTTATGCACTGCCGCGTGCATGCGGGCGCGTTGGCCGTTTGGCTGCGCTCCCCAGTGGCCGACTTGCCCGACTGCCTGATCTACCACTGTCAGCGAGCTCTGCAGGAGCCGTGAGCCTCCAACTGTAGCACCTCCACTGACACCGCCGAGCAACCGTGCCACCAGACCCTCAGCCACTGAAGAAGAAGGTACAAACAGCTGTAGTGCAGAACAGAAAGGGAGCATTCTCATCTTTATATTTCAGTGTTTACAATTTATAGTATTTGTTTCTCTTCCATTCATTTGGTTTTAATTTTTAACAGTTAAATTGGTAGAATACTTTACGGGGTCTTACCCATTTTGAAGGCCATGGCTGATAATAACCTCAGGGTCAAAAGACTGCGTGTTTTACCCTGTGTGGGTTCTGGGTGAATAGAATAACGCTTGTGTCTTAGAAACATATCAGGGCTCCAAAATATTTTGAAAACCTATGGTGAAAAACATTAATACCAGCTAGGTTATTCTTTGTACAAGGTAAAACTCGAAATAAAGCCTCTATATGACAGATATCATGGCAGTGAAGCTGAAGCTGCATGTGGATTTACATAAGAGAAAGACATTTAAATTTGGCATAATTTTTCATTTTAGGAATTAAAATCATTTTGCTTTTTGATTCTTTTTCATGCTCATCAATACTGATTGATGCAGTACTGATTTAAAATAGAAAGAATAGCACCAAATTAATTCTTCAGAATTTCTTGGATGGAATTGGACAAGCTATTATGGAAAAATTTAAAAGGCACGTCAAGAGTTTTCTTTTCAAGGAGAACCTGTGTGTCTCCTCTGTTTCCATGCAGAAAACAGAGGCTTACATCCTTGCTCGTCTAAAAGATAACCTTTTGTTGACTCGCTGACTGCAGCAGTTACGCTTAATTCTTCCATCTGTGATGCACATTTTGTCTTACATGTAGCACTGAGGATCTCACTTTGCAATGTCCATAGTGTCCATTCTTCATTGTGGTGCATCTTGCAGATGCTGCCTTCTGTCTGATTGTCTATGCACTCATGTTTCTGGTTTGTCAGCCCAGTGAGAAGTGGATTTTTGTGGTTTATGATTATTATATTTTTCTATCCATTCAGTATTGAAAAAAAACGTATTTATTGGATTTATATTCTTACAGAAAATATTTCATATTAATTTCACTTACAAATAATAATAAATCATGTTTTTTTGTTTTGATTGTGCTATGCCAGATTGGGTCTTCTGTTCTATCTCAACCTGTCTTATTTAATTTAACCTGAAGGGAAAGTTTACTTTTATGTTTTTTTTTCCTTTTTTTATTTCATTTCAACACAGGGTGACACTAACAAAGAACCTACAACTCAACCTTAAGCCCAACGCCTTATGTTCTAATGCCAAGCTGGCGTGTTTGATTTTGTGCCTGTGGTACAGAGGAAAATCATTGTTTGTCAGAGTGCCTGTCACTACATTCTGCTAACTTGTGAATAAATTCTCCACATGTAAGTTACCTTCAGTTTGAATCCGTGATTGTTTATTCAACACAGGCTACAATGTGCTGAACCTGCAGCAAAGCGGGATAGTAATGAAAAGTGTAAATATTTCCAGGTGTTTTGTCCTCTCACACTGGTCTAAATTTGATATTTGCTACATGGGAACAAATATTGTATTCAGTGAACAAGCATTACTTGAAATCTAAAAAAGGACATATTTGAATTTAAGAAGTATTAGTGTCATTGAACCTCTAATGATGTGGTATCAAACTCCACTTTCCAAACACATTTCTCAGCATCTCAGAAGAAAAAACTGTTGACTGTCTTTTTACATCTAATACATCTACTTTATTGTATTGTGTACTTTACACTAAATAAGGGATACGAAAAGCCTCATTAGTATATGTCATATAAATGCATATGTTCTTAGAAATGTATATGTTTGAGTGTCTGCTTAAATTATAACATGATGTATTAACATGACTTACTATAGCATACTGTGTATATTGTTACTTTGATTATATTTAATACAAATAACAGCCCAAGTATGCAAACGATCAATATGACATGATAGCACTGCCTTCAACAAGAGTGAACTGTATGAAATGAAAACTGTTTGCTCAGTCCAGATATCATGATAATTATTTTGTGATGCCAAGACGACAACAACAACAGAAAATGAAACCATGTTGACTGTAGTTTTTCATACAATGTCACGTGAGCAGGAAAATCAGTTTTGCACTTCTGTGCATGAGCTGAAACCTCATGTCAACCTTATGTTAAGGTAAGCAAAACATCTTCTGAGACACACAAAGGGAAATATGATAAGCCAGAAGACTGGAGTATAAGACAGGGTTACCTGTATTAACTCCTTGATTTTCGTAGGTGGACACCTCAACATATACAATACTGTTGATTTCATCCAAAATGTAACTGTCATTGTGTTTCAGATCTGACTGTGTGTTGTGTGGTGTGGTTGTGTGGTTCGAGGGATGAATCGCATGGCCAGGCTGTGCTCGTCCTCCACAGGCTGCTGCGACAGGTCGTTGGTCTGCCTGATGCTGTCGAGGGTGCATTCTTGACGGGGACACACCGTGTAACGGGACAACAGGGTAACCAAGATGGCCTTCATCATCACCATGGCAATGTGTTTGCCCACGCAGGAACGAGGCCCGCAGCCGAAGGGCTGGAAGAAACGACCAGGCACCTGCCGAAGAGAGGAGGTAACAACTGAACTGGTGTTTTTTTTTCTTTTTCAGAGCTACATATTGTTGCACAACTTACTGTTTTGTCAAAGTTCCTAAGGCTGAACTCTTTTGGTTTGGGGAAGAATTCACTCTTATGCATCAGACCAATGTTTAGAATGATGTTGGTGCCCTTCCTGATTTTAGTGCCTTCAATGACATCATCTTCCAGAGCTTTGCGCATCGTGAAATCAACCACGGGATGAAACCTCAAAGACTCATTGATGAAATTCTCCAGCACGTTCAGGCATTGATAATCAATGTTTTCTTCACCTTTTTCACCTGGAATTAAAAATACAGCAGTTGTAGATTTTTGGAATGCAGTGAAATTGAGATGAGCACAAATGCACTTACTGAGGACGGCATTCATCTCTTCCACTATCCTCAGCTCGACATCTGGGTTTTGTTTCAGCAGCATCAGCATAAAGAAGAGGCTGATGGAAAGAGTGTCAGGGGCTGCGATCACCATCTCCAGCACACACTGCCTGACATTATCTGCTGAAAGCTCTCCATGGTTCTGTTGAACAGAGAGATGAAGGTAATCAAGACGCAGTAAGAACACCACATTATCAGGACAGCAACTTTGTGACACAGTGAAGAATTATCAAGAGAAAAGAGACCAACCTGTGCAAAGATGAGCTCTGTTGCAAAGTCACGATCATCATCCAACTTCTCTGTTTCATTAATAATTTGTCTCTTTATTTCAAGAAGGCTCTCCATCACGTCTTGTAGCTCTTGGCTGTTGGTACAAAAAGCAACACAGGGTTGCAGATTTCTTTACGTTGAAGAAATTGCAAACCAGATGTTGATTTGTTCGTGTGTGTGTGGATCTCACGCTGCTCTCTTATGCTTGTTGTATAGCCATCCAATTTTGAAGAATATATCAGGCTTTATTAGAACCGTTTGCCAGGTCTCAAAGTAGTTTTGGATTTTCATCAGCAAGTCCTTCTCTGAGTTATTACGAACAGAAAAAATGTTCAGAAGCTGCAGGCTTGATTGCAAGAACTGTAAATATTACTTACTGGCAGGAAATGCAGTGAGTGTAGACTTTACAGACAGTGAACATGCAGCTGACCATTGAGTGGCACCCTGAGGAATAGCCTGTTGGAAATGTCCACCACTATGGCTCTCAGCAAATTGAGCGCATCCACATGTCCGGAGGAGTCGGTAATCTTCTGCAGGCTGTCCAGATGTTTGGCAGTAGAGCTCACACAGATTGCCATTGTCCTCTGGAGGCCGGGGCCCGTCAGGGCTGTAAAACAACCAAATAACAGTACGGTAATTCATATTCCACGATGCAGTGTTTTCACCATTCTCAGATTTGCATCTGCAGGAGTTTTATTTATGTTTGTTATCTGGTTAGATATGGGAAATGTGTAGAAAGACGTGAGGCACTGCAATAGTCTAAGGTAATCACTCACCTTTAGAAAAGTATGTCCTCACTTTTTTCCAAAGTGGGACATCACTGTTGAAAATGATACCCCTTCCTTCCATTCCAATACACTGGAGCCCCTTTTTGCTCCCAAATCTGGCCGTGTAGTGGCCGCTCCTCAAGACATGATACACTGCTGAAGCCCTGTAAGTGAGGACAGCGCTGTAACTATCGCTTACTAACGCTTTCTATTGTGACAGATTTGTGGTATAAATTGTGCATGTGAAGAGTTTATCTAAAACTTGCCTGCTCAAAATGAGGGTCTCCTCACCATTAATCCATACCCGGACAATGTTGCCATATTTGTTGTTGTAGTAGTTGCTCGCTGTTCCAATCCCGGTCCAGATGAACCTGGTGTAGGAGAGAACAGGACCGAGTCCTGCCAAGAAAGAAGGACCTGGCGGTAAAAAGTTTCTTGTTATTAGCAAGCGAGCATCCAGTCTACTGGCTTTGAACAAAGATATTTAATACATCTCTTGTGCTCTGATGTGCATATAGTAGGAGGGCAAGAAAAACATGAGGGCTTATTGTATTTGAATCAGTAAAGATTTACTGCCGACAAATTTCATTAATTTTAAGTGCCACCCCTCATTGAATTATAAAAAAAAGCTTTAAAGTAGTAATTTTATTACATATTACAAAAAATCTAGTAAGAAACAGTTTAAAACATACTTGATTCTGTCTGAGACCTGAAGCACACACAGAAGCTTTAGACTGTCACCTGGTATGTGTGATGGGTTTGTTTGGCACCAGGTGGTGAAGAGCAGCAGCAGAAGAAGAAGAAGAAGCAGAAGGGCGGTGACATCGGACACTGCATCAACCGCAATGGGGCCGATGGTGAGCGTCTCCAGCGGCAACATCCCCTTCATGACTCCAGCCACGTACATAGGCTCACTGTGTCTTCTGAGTTGTCAGAGTTTGACCAGTGCACATACAGCTCTTGTCTTCTTAAACCAGCAGACAACCAAAGTTGCAAAAAGGATCTGTAATCTGTAAACATCCCTGTATTTAATCCCTTAAAATGCTCATGTCCTTCAGTGCTCATATGCAACAAAGCCCTAGCACACATTAACCAAAATACACCCACATCAAGCTTTATGGTCAACTATTTGTCACTGACACAGTGGTTTACACCAGGACACAGTTATTAGATTATAAAATGTAACGCCCACATAATGGTGTTACATGATGTTCTAACGGCCTTTATAATGGTCAATTATTTAACATTGTATGTATACGTTCAGTCGTTTTAATGCGGTAGCAAAATTTTCTAACATCCATACATTGCAATTAGGGGTAATTTCCCCTTTTTACTTTTTTTACCTTTTAACTTCACTTTTACTTCTTAAACCATATTAGTGCAGCATCAAGTGCAGCGTCAAATCTAAGCAGGAGATCACCTGAGCATGACAGATTCATAAAAGAAAACATGAGCATGAGTGGAGAAGTCAGGGATTCACTTGAGTGCATGGCACCTTGAATGATACCAATTTCTTTGGATTCAAGCTGAGAATAATGAAGCATTGATGAATAGCATAAAAATGCTGTCAATCACAAAAAATGTGATTCCTGTCCCCCTTGAGCTCTGTGAACATCACTGAGTTCAGCACAGTTCCTGAATATACATAAACAGATGACAGTCCAGCAATTTTTAAACTCAGTAAAAAGTTCAAATGGGGTTATACTTGAACATCTTTAAAAATATTAAATCAAAATTCAAATCAATATAAAGAAAATGTATAATTTCTGTACTGCTCTAAAACATTTCTAATTCTTCACTAACAAATGGTCAAATTATCAGTGACACTTACTTCTCTTATCCTTCGCTCCAAGTTAGAGTGCAGTTTCAAGAGAAACCTGTGCCTCGTCCACTGGTTTTTAATAATGATCAGAATTCTCCTACTAAGTAAATCACAGTGATTCAGTGAAGTGTTTATAAATCCTGAGTTAAGCCGTCACTTTTCTAGTTGCTTAGAAACGCTACCACTCTGAGATTAGGAGTACCGTTACACAAACCACAAAGCACCTTCAAATACAACAAAAAAAGTGTTGTACTATTCATAAGAAATGTAAAAACCCTTTCAAGGGGTGTACTCCGCATTATATATTTTTAGATTGGCCTACTTCACATTAAGCTTTCTGCAAAAGAAAGGAACCCCACTGTCCAATTCATCAATTGAGGAGGCTTTTCAAGGGGAAATTAATTAGCTGGGTCAGACTGACCTATGACAAAGGGACCAGGGATTTACCCAGCAATTAAAAGAGGAAGGGAGGGGAATGACAAAAAAGTTATCTTCATTATCTTCATCATTTAAAAGCTGAGTCTTAAGAATTTCATGCAGAAATGCTGTTTGAAGACAGTTGAGAGCTTGACAGTTTGAAGTCACATATGTCGTCGTTGATGTAAACTTGAAAGGGAAAACAGTGTCCGTGCAGAGGCTGTGAGCTTATAATGAGCTGTCCTTCAGGCTCAGCACCGCTGAATAGCTGGTATGTTGTTGATCAAGACACAGACCTCACATTTAGCCGTTTAGGTGGAGGGATGTGGGAGTGGGGCTTTTATCGCAAATTGGCTGAAAAACTTGCTTTCTCCCATTGTAGTTGAGACTACACTGGAATAATAGGGACTTTTTTCAAAATGAGGAAACTTTAGGGTTACTTGTACCCCAAAACAAATTGAAAAAAATAATGGTGCCTATATTTGGAAATTTCATATTAAGACAAATAAAAACAGCAATACCCTCTTTCATAAAAAAAGGATAATTTGAGACACACACACAGAAGCACAGCCTCACACTCAGTCTTTTACTGAAAGTCCTCTGAAAGCTCTTTTGTAGATCCAGAGAATGGCCCCCTTGTTGACAACTTATTTATTCCACTTCCATGTAATGTTGTGTAGGACTGGTTGGTAACAATGTTGAGGGGAAGAGTACTAGAAAGTTGAGGCACTGAAATGTCTGCAGGGTATGTCATTATAGAAATATGTACATTAGCTGTTACTAAATCAAGCAAGCCTACAGATTTTACTGTAACTGTTTCCCAGATGCTTGTCGTTGCGCAATGCGTCATGTGGTTCCCCCAGTAGTTACAGACAGATTTTGACATGTTTATTCCTCTCCAACAGCTCAAGCTTGGTTTCCCTCTGACGTCTCATCTGTTGGCAGGTGCTCAGATATGTGCTGCATGTGCCTGTGAATATTCAGAGCCCAGATCACACTGCGACAGAGCACCAGGAAATAGGGACAAACATGAAGGAGAGAAGTGGAGTTTCTCCCACATGGAAAGTGCTGCTGGTGGGAATGTGCATGCTGCTGCTGCTCCTGAGCTCTGCAGGTTTAGTGTTTCTGCTGGTTCGGCAGAAAGAGCTGATGGAGGAGCTGGTCAGGGTGGACGCTCAGATCCAGGAGCTTTCACTGAGCTGCAGGTTGCAGGCGGGACTCTCATCCATCGACCCTGGAGGAGCTGCAGATCGGAAGGTGCTCCACCGAAGCAGAAGGAACAAGGAGGATGAACCAACACAAAGTCAAGATGAAAAGGACATGCTGATGTTGATGACATACTCCATGGTCCCTGTAAGACACCAAACTTCTTGAATATGAGCTTTGTGTTTGTTTGCTTACTGCAAAAAAAAAGATTTACGAAGTTTTGATTACAATCTTTCTGAGATAGAACAGGGGAGGAATAAGTTTCTCTGCCATCTGTAGTAGAAACAACTCCTCTCTTTTCCCTTTTGGGAAAAAACACATCCAAGTAATGCAAAGAATCCAGGAGCCTGTTGCAGGGATTATGAAGGGGTCTGTTTTTCCACTGAGTGTTTCCTGAATAAACAGTTTGAGTAGTGGAGCGTGACTGTCGACTGTACTCACATCCTCTTGGAAATGACATTTCTTCACAGAGCGCCATCCTATATTTTGACATCACATTTATCACTGAAAGATAAATATTTGACCAGGATAAATCCTAGTTTCATTTATTTTTTATCACTTAATGCCAAGAGCTGATGCCACTTTAGCGCTTGTCAGGATGCGACACAATAAAAAGTGATTTGTTTTTATGTGACCAAACAGAATGTGTTACTTTAGGAAGCCTGTGCAGGAGGTGTACTTGCAGTCACGGCATACTTAACAGTGGCTTTCTGCTCTGTCTTAATTTCAGGTCAAATCTCTCAGCAACCTGTGTAGCAGCTCCAGAGGATTTTGCTTAACAGGTGCACTTCATAATTCACTCCACTCCAAAACTGTGTTTTTTGTGGTTACTGCATTCACATTGTGTGTTATTTTATATGTTTGTTTGGGGTTTTTTCAGGTCCACCTGGCCCTCCAGGTAAAAACTGACATTTTAATTGACTGCATTATTTACTAAGCTGAATTTGTTTCCACAAAACAAAGTACTTTTTGCCTATTAGGTTTACCTGGTAGAGCTGGTTCACCAGGACCACAGGGTGTGCCGGGGCCGGAGGGGAGACGAGGAAGAAGAGGTGAGAGATCTGTTGAATCTCGCAAACCTAATAATCTGCCCTTGTAGAAGTGAGACACGAGTTGTCCATTGATTACGATGGTTATATATGTCAAAGGAAAACCAGGACCTAAAGGAGACCCTGGACCTTCCCGACTGAAAGGTGACACCTGCAATGACATTTTAACTGAGGGTAAGAGACGACGTCGTGCTCGAACCTGAATGAATTACATGTCTAACAGGGGAGACATAACATCTCACAAAATCATTCAGACTACATCCATAAGAAAAGCTTTCACCTAATTTTACAAAATATGATTTTTTGTTTTCTTAGTTTATTTATTCTTATATTTATTATATTTTCATGTCAAATGTTAAAGCCCCACTCCCTCAACCACTCCTTTATTATTTGTTGGTAAATTTTGTTTTAATCTTGTTGACTTTTTTTCCTCTTTTGGGTCAATTTTACATGTCTAACTTGTACCTATGTAATTTATATATATATTACATACTTAAAGGTCCTCCTGGTCCAAGGGGTCCACCAGGTCCACCAGGTCCAATAGGCCCACCTGGTCCAGCCTGCCCTGCCTGTTACTCTAATAAAATGAGAAACAAGACCATCTGGGGACACATCCATCAAACCAACATGCTCATGGGTAAGAACTCTTCTAAGTCTTCTGACAAGTTTTCATGCACTTTGGTACCTGTTTCACCAAAACACTGTTAAATGTAATATTTTTTATCTCAATCCTAAAACACTTGGTTATCATGAATAATCCATTGGGGAAAATTCTAAAACATAAAAATTAACTTTTCATTTCTCCAACTACACATATTTAGATTCATCTCCTGTCCTGACCAGGGAGGCCTTCAACGAAACCAACACAGAAAACATAAGCAGGGCAACAATAAACAAGACTGGTAGGAAATAATCCAGAATTTACCTATAGTATACAACAATGATTTGAGTTAATTACTTTGATAACAGGCTTTTTAAATAACTTTTTTCTATAACTAAAGGCTTTCATTCAATTGTAATGTTATTGGTGTTAATGTGACATCTGTACCATTTCTTCCCATTAAATGTTATCTTTTTTTTTCTTCAGAATTGCCAGCACCGCATCCAGTTTACAATGCCAGAGATTCCTTGAATGTTACTGAATCAGAGAAACTTGTAGATACAAAAAAGGAACTTGGTAAACAACGATTGAGCAGCAGGGAGACTGACGACAAACATATCTCTGACCACAAACGTGGCACCTTGAATGATACCAACGCAGAAAATGTTACAGAGGCGGCAGTTGGTAAAGGTGGTTTTGAATTGTTATTATAAACTATTCCAGGCTGTGTTCAAGTTTGTGTCCCAGCTAGAGGCACTGCACAGTAATACCATTAGTACTTGTAATGTGAACTTTAATTTCTTTCTACATTCCTACTTTCTATAGACTTGGGTCACAACAGTGATGCCTTCAAAGACAGTGGAAATGTTACTGATACTACAATGAAAAGTGGTGAGAAACTGTCATGCTGTATGTCGTGTATTATCAATATTCAGCAATTGCCTTATATGTTTAGCTTGGATGGTGAGGATATTACTGATCACTTTCCTGATAATATTCCATGTTTATTTCATTACATTCTTAAATCCCAGCCTTGATATACCTTAATATTAGATTCAAATCAGACTGTACTATATGACCACATACTGTCTGGTTTGATAAACACAATTATGGTTGACCTAATTCTGTTTTCTACAGAGTTAGTATCACCTCGTCCAGACTACAGACGTGACACCTGGATTGAAACCTACACAGGAAATGTTACAGAGGGACCCATTAAATTATCAACAGGTAGGGGATTCTGGAAGTCATTCATGAAATGTTTGTACACATGATCTTAACATTGTGCCATCTTCTCTTTCCACAGTGTCACCAACACTACATTCTGCTAATGAAGCAACAGCTGTTTTAAATTTTACTATACCAGAGAAGACGCTCATGAACATAGAAATGGAATCTGGTAAGCAATCATTTGAGTTACTTAATTTACAGACCTCTTTACTGTTTATTTCCCTTTAATTAATGGTATTTCAGTGCCCTTACAAAGGATATTTAATCTTATGTCCTTCCGTAATACTGGAAAAGAATGTAAGAATATGAACAAAGTTAACTCATAAAGTGGTTTTGTGAAAATTAGGGA
This sequence comes from Psettodes erumei, assembly GCA_016785225.1. NCBI lineage: Eukaryota > Metazoa > Chordata > Actinopteri > Pleuronectiformes > Psettodidae > Psettodes > Psettodes erumei. The sequence continues at coordinate 6,585,586 of JAFBJZ010000831.1, forward strand.
TATGAATCCTGTTTGCCAAGTGTGTGTTTGCTTTTGTCATTATTTAATTTAAAATAAAAAATACATGGAAGAGGATTTATAATGTGACGTAGCACTTTTGTCAAGTGTCAAGTCAGATCTTTTTACTCTGCTGGTCACAACCATGAGTACACCTACAACATTTTTAACAATTGAAAAACACTGTTTCCAGAATTATGAGTAAGGTGAGTGAGGACAACTTGAGGACAATTTGAAATATTATATTTTATTTATATTTTATTTCTATATTTCTACAATCCTACTTTCTGCAGAAGAACGTGGAGAGGCCTTCAATGACAGCAAAGCCTTTACTGATAAACCCCTGGAAAATGGTAAGAAACTCAGTCATATATATTGTATTTGTATTATTATTATTTGTATTATTATTTTATACTTCACACAAGTTCAAGAAATGCATTTGCAATTGTATGATTTATTTTTACTTATGAAAAAAAAAGTGTATTTCTTACCAGTTATTTGGGCTAAAAACTGAAAAACATCTAAGAACATCCATTCCCTGGCAAATATGTGTGAGTGTCACTAACATTTGTATCTAATGTTTTCACATATTTTTCAACTTGAATCTGTCCTGTCTTTCCTTTTTTCTTTCTGCAGAATCGCCAACACCACATCCACCTGAAAACACCGCAGATGTCTTGCATGTCACTGACTCTAAGAAACTTTCAAACACAACAACAGAACCTGGTTAACAACATTTTGTTTTGCAGGGAAACTTAAAATGCACACCCAATTTAGACTGTATAAAAAAATCCCAATGCTACTTTATCTTCTAGAGTCAGCATCCTTTCATCAAGATGACATCCATGGCAACTTGAATGATAGTAAAAACAAGAATGTTACAGGGGCACCAATTATATTAACAGGTAAGAAACACTCTGTTTTGATTGTAACTGTAAAAGTAAGTGAATTTTTTTACAATGACCTAAAACAGTGTCTTTGTATCTAATACTAATACTAATAATTTGTATCTAATACTGCACTATAACCCCATCAATATGCATATACACTCATAGGCCACTTCATGAGGTATTCCTGTAGACCGTTGTACAGTAAATGTAAATGTATACAGTATCCCTGTACTTTATATATGTTTCATTTAATTTTACAGCCTCACTTTCTGTGGATCTGGATCAAACAAGGGACACTGTCAATAGCAGTGGGAAATTCATTGACACAACTATGAAAAGTGGTAAGAAACTGTCATGTGGACCACATCTGCTTTCAGTATTGATTTACTCACATTTAGAGTTACTTAAAATATGTTTATTTTGTCAGAAACCCGTTCATTATCTTTGAAATGCTGATTAAGATAAAGATTTGATTTATTCCAAGATTCAATAAAATACAATAGAAGCGGTACAATTTACATTACACCCTGACCCTGATGAAACCTATATGGTTTCTATATAAACTATATGAAAAAGAAATTAACCCCAGTAATACTTTATCTTCCAGAGTCAGTACCATTTCATCAAGATGACACCCATGGCAACCTGAACGATGCCAAAAGTGAGACTGTTACTGGGGCGCCAACTAAATTCTTAACTGGTAGGAAACACTTTGTTTTGGTTGTATATGTAAAATCAGCAATGTGAAAATGCTTTTGTCCTTTTTATCTAATGTTGTACTATAGTTCAATTAATATGAATATATATTGAATCGATATGTTTAATTTAATTTCATAGCCTCACTTTTGGTGGAACCAGATGAAAAGAGGGACATTTTCAATAGGAGTGGGAACATTATTGACAGAGCCATTAAAAGTGGTAAGAAACTGTCATATTGACTATACTTGCTTTCAGTTTTAGATTTACTTAAGATCTAAGAAGACGTTTTCTGTCAAAACCCATCCGTCATCTAAAATGCTGATTTAATGATTTAATTTATTTCTAGGTTCAATGAAACACATTTTCAGTATATTTAGCCTATGTTGCACAAAATACACAGACTACCTCTTACCAGTTATACTGACTACCAACAGATTTCTTAATCTTTGAAAATAAGAAATAGCCTTGTTCATCTTTGTTTTTCTTTAGACTCTTCATATCCACTCCACAGTGCCAACAAGATCAATGTGACAGTCAATGAGAGATGGACAAAAGCTGGTTCGAAAAATCTATCTATCTATCTAGCTGTCTGTCTGTCTGTCTGTCAGCCTGTCGGTTGGTCTTTCTGTCTAAAATTCATATCTTTCATATTTTCATTTAGAGTGTAGTATTAAAACCATTAAATGTTCGGAGAAAGCCACCAAAATGAAAAGCACTTATGGAGCATGGATGTCAGATGTATCAAGGATGGATGATGGTCGATATTGGCTGGCCGATCATTTTTCAGGTGACTTATCTTGCAGCTGTAACTCTTTCATCACTCATTAGAGTTTTGTGACTTACTATGGATTTAACACATTGACAATCTTTCCCAGGTCGAGTTTTGGTGGAATATGAAAATATTTCAGCATTTCACAGCCCGAGCAACAGAACTACAGACATCAGAAAGTTCTACCAGGGGTGTGGTCATGTTGTTTACAAGGGGTCATTTTACTTTCACAAAGCAGGAAAAAACAAACTTATGAAGTAAGTGTTTGTGTTAAACACTTGCTCTTGCCGTACTAACTTACCCATAATGATTTTTTAAAATTATTTTTGTGTTATGTAACATGGTTTTGTACTTACCTTTTTAATTTATCTGTGATTGATTTTTGATTTCACAGATTTGACCTGAACACTGGAAGAACAGACACTCTGACAATGGCAAACAGCAGATATAACAACCTGACTTATCTATTCTCCAACTCAAAGACATACTTCAAGTTTGCTGTGGATGAAAATGGACTGTGGGTTATTTTTGCTTCAGATACAGATGACAATACGATGGTTGCAAAGCTCAAACCTGACACATTCTCTGTGGAGTCTATCACTAACACTGCCTACCCTACAACTAAAGCAGGAAATGCTTTCATTGTATGTGGGGTGTTGTACTTTACAGATGACAAAGACCAAAGAGTAACTTTTGCCTTTGATTTAAAGAAAGAGAGTCCTTTTGATGCAAGTTTTGATTTAAGGCAACCTAATGGTACCTTGGCTATGCTATCATACTATCCTAACAAAAAACTTTTGTATATGTGGGACAACAGCAATGTGAGAACCTGCAGAGTTAGACTCAAAGTGACCTAAAAAAGTAACCAAACCTTGCAGAATGAGCAATAAATGTTTTTGATGAAAATGTCTGTTTGTTTACATGAATTTCAAGAAAGAATGACCTGATTTTCAATTTTGATTTGATTTGATTTGACACAGCAGGAGTTTGCTGGTTGAGGTTTAATAGGTTGCACTGGATATTATTTGCACTGAATGTGTTAGTTTACAGTTACAGTTATAGTTATACAGTTACAAAGATCACGCAAACGCACCACACATCACCATTACGAGGATCACTGAACGCAGCAGCAGTCTTCCCTCTGAGCTCCTCCGGTTGAATAGTAGATCTCAACAAGTCTGGATGGGTTTGAACTGCATAGACATAAACGGCGCCTCCATATTACTTAAACCGATTACACTGAGTAAATCGCTTCTGCTTACTACTGTAACCGGAGGGAAGGCTAGCTGGCTAGCCGTATGTAACTGACCTAGATCGTAGCAGCGATCGTTAACATTACATCAATTTGGGTCGTGTCCCACCTGGGAAACAGCGGCCCTTAGAAGCTTGCGCGTCCCAAGTCGTGCAATAGGTACTGTGACAGTAGCATGAGACACTGACTTATCAAACTAAATCAACAGAACGAAAGCGACAGTGACTTAGCAAATTTGTTTGACCGAAGGGGCTGTGTGAAGACGCGACTGGTTTCATCGTGCCCTGTGAGTAAAACTGGCGAGCTAATTGCATGTTGTCTTACCACTTGCTAATGTAATGCTGGAATTAACCCATCATTTGGCCAAGGGGTAGGGCAAAGCCGCCCAGCGCGACACTCGTCTGTCTAACCAGGGCTGTTTGTCATTTCCAACCAGAAACGCTAGGCTGCTCTGGTCAGGGCCTAGCTTAAGTAACCATCGGCTACCTGTTTATTTAACCAAGAGAGCCAGCACCATTAGTTATTGTGACATTTATCTGTTACGTTAGATAGCAGTAGCCGCTTCTCCTTGATGCCCCGATCCATCATTACATGTCAGTTGGTTTGACCAAGTGTGATTTTATTTAATAGCAGCACTGGAGACCACCATCGCCACTTCGCGACCTGCTTTGCTATTGCTAACAGTGACGTAGAGGTTATGAAATAACGCTAACCGGCCTTTCCTGATAGCCACTACTTTTTTTTTTTTAGCCACCAGCTAATTTAGCCACCCCTCTCCTCTCTTTACCCACTGCGTTAACTCGTTATGTTTATTTTCAGGGTTTTGAGCCAAAAGAAGAGGTATGTCCTGTCCATGCACTTCGGCTGCCAGGTTGTTCCTAAACACAGCCCACAGAGGTAAGAAAGGGGAAAGTACACACCGTGCCAGCTGGCTGTAGCTGCATAACTTCGTGGTATTTACTCCAGCCTGTGAAGTAGGTCTCCGGCAAACCCAGATCACTGCTCTGTTTTGACAGTCATGAAATGTCAGCACAGCAGGTGGAAAAGTGACAGTTTAGTGGCGACGGCTGAGCCAACGCTGCTTCATAATTCAGCATTTCATTGAGTCGTACAGTTGCGACTTACGTTTTTCAGAGCAAAAATGCATAAAGAAAATGCACTTAGAAAGACAAACAGTAAACAACGTGACTCCAGCCAAGATACTTTGTTACACCAGCCTGTAGAAGCAGACGATTCCAGCTCAACTGCACCTATGTACAAGGTGCATGGAGAGGGGAAAACTCCAGCAGAAGTTGCAGTACAAAGCTTAGCTTTTAATCATTATTATCAATTTACAGGCGAGTTTTATCTTCAGTGAACACTGAAGATAAAAAAATGGAAAAATCTCATTACAGTTTGTCAGAGCTCAAATGCAAATGTAAGTCTCAATTTTATGTAGAAATTGTTATTTTTACATTAAACGTTCACCAAAAAAATAGTAAAATGATGATGATGATATATACCAATCAAGCATGCTCCCTTACATCTGGATGACTTGATTTGTAGACATCTCTATAGCAACACAATGCTTCATTTCTAATGTTATGTTTTGGCCCATTTTGCCTTTATCAAATAATTGCAGATTCTGTGATTTGGACATTGCACTTGGCCATATATTGTGATTGTTCTTGTTTTGTTTTACCAACAATCCAAAGTGCAAAGATATGTAGGTGACTATCATAAATGAAAAAAAGACGTAGAACATTACAGTTGAGGAGGTGGAACTACATTTTTTGTTATTAATGTTTCAAAACTGAGTCGAACGATTAATTGACTATTAAGCTATTCAATTTAATTCACTCAGTTAACTAATGAATTAATCAACTTCGCATTTCAGATTGTGTTACATGACAAATAGGAGATATTATGAATGTTATTATTTTTACACTATTATTATTACACTACCATCACAAAGTAGAGTGTTGTGAAGAATCAAAAGGGATGTTGCTGTTGTTACAGGATTGTCTTGTTCCCGGATTCAGTTCTTTTCTCTGAGTCGTCAGGGGTCTCGGGAACAGCATTTACCTTCCCGGGTACGGGTGAGGTCTTTCTCAGAGACTGCTGTCTGCTACGCATCTAAAGATGGAACAACGAAGGACAGTGGAAGTGATGGTGGAAAGGTAATCTTGCAGTAAAAATCTCATTTGTAGCCCTCTTCTGCTGTGGAACACAAATATTTTAGTAACTTGAGTTAATCTGTGCTTCCGTGGCCATGTTTACACAGAAAAGCGTCAGTGAGGGGAAGAGACCCTCTGGTCCAGGAGGATCAGGCAAGGGGGGAAGTCAGCTCCGCTGTCCTAAATGTGGAGATCCCTGCACACATGTAGAGACCTTTGTATGTGAGTAAGCTCATAAATTATTATTATTAAGACAAATTATATAAAGTGAATTTTGGCTGAAAACTGCATGTTGAACTGCATGGTGAACAAACATTCTTTACCACACCGTTTGTTCACCAAACATTAATACAATAAAATGGAGATTGCATGTTTTGAAAGCAGGTCTATGTGCGAAATATGAAAACAGGGCATGTTAATAATCGACTTGACTGTCGCTTCTACTGTATATGTGGATTGCCCAACCACTCACCATGAGAAACACGTCATGCGTTTATACCCCAACTGGGGTGATATGATTACAGTGTTTACCTGTAAATGTATCAAATGTTTCAGTTGCACAGTTTGTGAAGTGTTTCCGCCTTAACTGTGTTGTGTGTTTCTCTCTTGTAGCATCAACACGATTTGTCAAATGTGAGAAATGCCATCACTTTTTCGTGGTTCTATCTGAAACGGACTCTAAGAAGGGGCTAAACAAAGAGCCAGAATCAGCTGCGGAGGCAGTAAAACTGGCATTTGCACAGAAACCTCCCCCTCCCCCAAAGAAGGTGAGTAATTGCAATTTTACACGACTTTCACTAAAGTGCAACACATTCTTTTGTAATAGTCAATTTATCATACTTTTATACTGGTGTAAAATATAAATTACTTTTTTCCAGATATATGCTTATCTCGACAAGTACGTTGTTGGCCAGTCCTATGCAAAAAAGGTGTTAGCAGTTGCAGTATACAATCATTACAAGCGCATCTACAACAACATCCCTGCTGGGAATCGGCAGCAGGTGGAGGTGGAAAAACAGCCCTCCCTAACACCTCGTGGTCAGTATTACTGTTGTCTGTGAATAGATGCATATAGATTGGGCTCCTCCCCAGTTAAATTTCCATGTCTTTGCTTTGTTTCAAAGTTATTTTAAACAATGTGAAACCAAGTGAATACATGCATTGATCTGGTGTTACTGATCAGCACCATCAAAGCATCAGTAGAGTCTGATGTGGAAAATATATTATTTTAAAAAAGTTTAAAAGCATCTGTTTTCTTTCCTGAGCCCGAGAGCTCCCAAGATAAGAAAGAATCTCTTTTGGCCTCTCTTTTGAAAGTTTTACAGTAAGAGTTACTCCCATAAAATCTATACACGTGAATATGTCTGAAATCCTAATCTGTATTATTTGGCATTTGTTCAATAATTACCATGCAGAGTTGTGTAAATGTTTTTGCACAGAATTGCAATGACAATGTCATATTGGTAAGGAGTAATGATAATATTGATTTGAGTACTTTCATCCTCTCCCCGTAGAGCTAGAGATGAGAAGACGAGAGGATGAGTACAGATTCACAAGTAAGTGACTGGTCACTGTTATCTTTGCCAGTTGTGACTGTAAAAGCTGTTGCACTTCAATAGCAAATTTTCAGTATTTTCATGAGTTGCACAAATGCCAAACTATACAGACCTCTGTGACTCTTCAGTCATTGCTATGCCTTTTTTCAATGTTTCTTGTAACATTTTTATAGTCGTGCTTGACCGAAAGAACAATTCATAAATTGCTTAGTTATGGAGTAGTGAGTGGCCAGTGTGTGTTTAATTTCTCATTTACTATGTTTACAGATGAATTACAGAAGCTACTGTAACAATAACATGAAAATGGTTAATCTTTGACTGACCACACAGTAAGATAACATAACCCAGTGACCTACATTCACATCTGAACTGTTGCTATTTTCAGTCCGGCTCGCTGTGTCCCTCCACAGTGGCTGATTGAGCCATGCATATGCTGGAGTCTGTACATGGAAACAGTTTTCATGCAAAGACTGATAAAAATATCATCAGTGAATTGAATGTTTAAGTTGAAATGCACCAGTGTTTCAGATGTTTCAGCTGCTTTTCCATGGTGCAGTGTGTTCTTAGATAGGTTCTTTTTTTTCTGTCGCAAAGCTAACCCGCGGCTTTTTTGTTGTTGCAGAGCTGCTGCAGATCGCAGGGATCAGTCCTCATGGAAATGCGCTGGGAGCGTCTATGCAGCAGCAGGCGAGCCAGCAGGCACCACAGGAGAAGAGGGGTGGGGAGGTCCTGGACTCCACACACACTGACATCAAACTAGAGAAGAGCAACATTATACTTCTAGGCCCAACCGGCTCAGGTTAGAGTTGTGTCGACGTTGTCACAGTGACACTTACCAGATGGTTATGCATACATGTCCAAATATGTGCTTTAGTTGAGAAACATGGCTCTTTCTCTCCAAATGGTATCTGATTTATGGTTCCTCTAATTGTACACAGGAAAAACATTGTTGGCGCAGACACTGGCACGTTGTCTGGATGTTCCCTTCGCAATTTGCGACTGCACCACACTAACTCAAGCTGGATACGTGGGAGAAGACATCGAGTCAGTTATCGCCAAACTCCTGCAGGATGCCAACTACTCAGTGGAGAAAGCACAGCAAGGTGAGCAGATGGACTCGCTTTAAACAGCGGTGAAGTGTCCCATGTTTAAATAATACCCTATATTTTATTTTTGACATAAAAAGCAAAACAAAGAGCAACATTGTACTGTGTATCACAAAACATTCTGTTTTCTCCTTCACCAAGGCATATTTTCTAACATCAACATTCAGTCAAATTGTATGGACATTGTATATGGGCATTATGAAATCAGTCTTCACAGAGTGATGATGTTTAAAATCCAAACGTGATGTGAAGAAGTTTTAAACAACAAACACCTTCAGGTCATTGTGAACTTTATGGTGTGGTGACATTGAGCCTCCATCCTCCATCAGACAATATACAGTGTAGGACTGTAGCGTCATGATCTTGCCAACAAAAGACATTTTTTTTAATGTAAACTTTTGAACTCCCAACTTCGTATAAAAACCCAAAACTGATTCACACCTTGTAAAAATTATACTTTCACATTGTGTACTGTATTAATCACCTACAGTTTGCAGTATTGTTTCTTAAAGGTTCATCAGCCGCAGGGACTGTCTCAGATTATAGCAGTAAATCAAACTGACACCACTGTGTCCTTTGTCACCACTGTCCTTCTGTTTCGCACACAGGCATTGTGTTTCTGGACGAGGTTGATAAGATTGGCAGTGTGCCGGGAATCCATCAGCTGAGAGATGTGGGTGGAGAAGGAGTCCAGCAGGTCAGTATTCAACCAGAGTTACACTAAATAAAAACCTTTTATAAAGCAATCTGCTCACAGAAATCAAATGGTAAAACCAAAATATATCTTAAAAATATCGTTATGTAAAATACAGATTTAAAACAGAGCAACAGATTTTACTTTTATGTCCACTGACAGAAACTCCTGTTTTTGGCTTATCTTTTCGTTTTCCTCTGTGTCAGGGTTTGCTTAAACTCCTAGAGGGCACAATTGTCAATGTTCCTGAAAAAAACTCCAGGAAACTGAGAGGAGAAACGGTGCAGGTAGACACAACAAACATCTTGTTTGTTGCTTCTGGTGCCTTTAATGGACTTGACAGAATAATCAGCAGAAGAAAGAATGAAAAGGTAAATTTAACTCAGCAGGTTTTCATCCAAGATTTACATCTGTCAACATTCTTGCCTCTAACTTGAAACTCATATTTTTGTCAGTATTTGGGTTTTGGAACTCCTTCCAACTTGGGGAAAGGACGTCGTGCGGCGGCTGCAGCAGACTTAGCCAACACCAGTGGGGAGACGGACACAGTGGCGGAGATTGAGGAGAAGGACAGACTGCTGAAGCACGTCGAGGCCAGGGACCTGATTGAGTTCGGAATGATCCCAGAGTTTGTTGGCCGCCTTCCCGTGGTCGTTCCCCTGCACAGCCTGGATGAAGAAACACTGGTCCGAATCTTGACTGAACCACGCAATGCTGTAGTGCCACAGTACCAGGCTCTTTTCAGCATGGACAAAGTAAGGGCTCTGACATAGTGGTTAGTACAGTACAGTGTTAGACCATATTCAGCCAGATGACAGCACTGTATGAAACAGGCTCATTTGTTTGAATGGCAGTGCTGATTTTTTTTTTTTTTTTTTTTTTTGACTGGGTGCCAGCTCAGAGGGCTCAGATTAGAAAATACAGGGTCAACTGACATTTTGGCTTTGTTGTTGGTACTTTTCATTGCTGCGTCATTCAGCAAGATGCTGCGTTGGCCAGTTGAATACCTGCAAGAGCGCATACCTGGCAGATCACTGCAATGTGAACTTTACCTTGCGAAAGATAAAGAAGTTTTCCCTGCGACAACTTTACAGTGTTATAAAACACAGTGCAATGTTTTGGTATCTAATATGCCTTCAAACTGAAGGATGAAATTCTTCTTCAAAGCAAATTGTCCTTTCTTGGTCATAGTTTAGTGTTTAGTAGTAACCCGAAACAACACACCCACCACCATTGCAACCCATTTTTCCTCATATGAGATCTACAAGACAATAAGGTCATGCTGCATGTTTTTTTTTTTGTTTCAGTGTGATCTCAACGTGACTCAGGATGCTTTGAGAGCCATCGCCAGGATGGCTCTGGAGAGGAAAACTGGAGCCCGGGGGCTAAGATCCATCATGGTATGTATATTTGTCAACATGTGTGTTTCAGGTCTATTGTTTTGTATTGCTGTAACACAGTCATTAAATATATCTTCTTTTTGAACAGGAAAAGCTCCTTCTTGAGCCTATGTTTGAGGTGCCGCACTCTGACATCATGGCTGTTGAGCTGGACAAAGATGTTGTCCAAGGAAAGTCCCAACCCAGATATATCAGGTCAGTATCTCCCTGCTCACGAGCGTGAGATCAGATTACTTAAGCCCTGCCAGCTGAGCCTCCATGTATGTGTGTTGTGAAACCTGAACTTAGGTTTCCATTTAAATTTCAGAGCTCCGGCCAAGGAGTCAGCAGAAGAGGAGTACGATTCGGGTATTGAGGAGGAGAACTGGCCTCGACAGGCGGACGCTGCTAACAACTGAACCACACACATCACACATTTCAGCTAAAGACAGTGCTGTCTGAGACCATTAGATTACTATGAGCCCTTGGATACCAATAATGGGTTTTATTATAGCCCCTGACAAACAAGCTGCGGACATTGAAGTAGAAATACTGAAGACTGCTGGTTCTCTCATTGAGGAGTGTTTTCATGATGAACAAGTTAAGAGAATGTAACAACCTTCGGTCCTGTGCATCAGATGTTAATTCTCTGCTGGTGCACTCACATGGTGGACCTTTATAAAAGATTTCAATCTCTAGGGATTGTTAACATTTTATCTATATAAAGATAACGCAATTTTATTCACAACAGGATGTGTTTCTAGTTCTTTGTTTTCTCTTTTGCGGTGGCGGGTTGTAATTGCAAGGAAAGCAAATGAAATTATGGGATCATACTGTACAGTTGAAAACATGGGCTGCTGAGAAAGTGTAGATGTGACATTACTTTGTCAAGTAATGCCTTATATCATAAGGGCATAATATTCCATGAGCACATCAATATTTTGATGTTTTCTTCTTTACCACCATTGTGATAATGGTGTGAAAATTTGGCTGTAAATGCTGAGCTACACTGCTTTGGTAGCACTTGTAAGCAGTTTGTATGACATGACCTCTAATTAAGTCAGACCATATTGTGAAGTGTAATGCACCAGCACACTTAACACACAGCAGGTTAGAAAATGTTGCCGACCTTTTAAACAGCCAGAATGGTTATTTTTCAGTGTTTTGCTTACTCTTCCAGTCCTCCCTTTAGGGAATGTTTATGCGTTTACCTACAGGCTGGTTATCACAGGACTGGACTTGGATGACTGTTTTGCAAATCAGGATTAGCAGGTTAGCTTGGGGAGTAATAAGTGTCAGGGAAAGTTTTTTTGTTTTTGAAGAAGCTGTCCTCAAATATTCATGACTGGGATAAATTCCGAAAGTAGATATTCAAACAAAATCTCTATCGGACAGATCATCTCTTTCATAAACTAGCCAGCTGCCACTCTAAACCTACTTTGTCAAATTACCTTCTTTGTATGTGCCCCTGCGTTGCATACTCCCCTCACCTGTAGTGATGTAATATCCTGTACTAAATGGTACCCCAATTCACATGTCTGTAAACAAGTCACTACCTAAAAGCTCTCTGACTGAACCACGCTGCTGTACTCTAATATGCTGTTTGTGCTATAAATTGAGATTAAACTAGATATGTTCTCCTTTTGCTTTAAGTTTCCTTTTCTTTCATAACTTTGCAAAACTTCTTTTCTGTTTTCAGAGGTCTGTTACAGAACCTGTAACCCCCCAGTTTTGTGAATCTTCAATTTATTGATTGATTGTTTAAAGTATCGAAATAAAATGTATATCTATGTACAAATTTTTTATTGTTCTTTACCTTTAGTAAAGTGGGCCAGAACATACACTTTTTCATGACCTGCTGTAATATGACTTTTTTTTGACGTTTTAACACCTTTTATGCTATCGAGGGTTTATAAAACAGTATTCTATGATGTTTTGAGGCAGTTTTAGGAAAAATAAAATTTTGACATTTTTCGCATTTTTACGACATATTACAGTATGGCGTTTTTTTGCGTTTTCATGACCTGCTGTAATATGACTTTTTTTGAGGTTCTAACACCTTTTATGCTATCGAGGGTTTATAAAACAGTATTCTATGATGTTTTGAGGCATTTTTAGGAAAAATAAAATTTTGACATTTTTCGCATTTTTACAACATATTACACTATGGCGTTTTTTTGCGTTTTCATGACCTGCTGTAATATGACTTTTTTGAGGTTCTAACACCTTTTATGCTATGGAGGGTTTATAAAACAGTATTCTATGATGTTTTGAGGCATTTTTAGGAAAAATAAAATTTTGACATTTTTCGCATTTTTACGACATATAGTACAGTATGGCGTTTTTTTTTATTTTTCATGACCTGTAATATGACTTTTTTGAGGTTCTAACACCTTTTATGCTATGGAGGGTTTATAAAACAGTATTCTATGATGTTTTGAGGCATTTTTAGGAAAAA